>CM070776.1:11074643-12284643 GCA_036346955.1 Dipus sagitta | reverse complement strand
GAGCTTGATAATGCCAGCTTTCCTAATGGATACCCTGTTTCTACTCCCTGAGTGTAGGAATTTTCAAGTAGCTTCCATGACCACCCAGCATTGAAGTAAGTGCTGGGAATCCTGACTCAGGTTCTCATTCTTGCAGCGGACATGCATTATTCACTGAGCCATCTCCTAGGACCGAACCAACAATTCTGTGTGGCAGAAGGCTATAATGGGTTGTACAGTGTGTGTAGTTGTTTGGATAGAACAGATGGCCCCCAATATATTCAGTTGTTTATTTGTTTGCAGTTTGCATCTTTAGCCACTTGGCTGGAGGCAATGTCACTGGGTGTATCTTTAGGTGTGGTGGTGGGTTTCAGATTTCAATCTAAAGATATGCAAAGTGTGCCTAGCTGGAGTTCCTGAAGTGTGCTGTGCTGTGTGGCTTTTGGCTTTAGGCTTGTGCTTTTCTCTCTCTGCTTGGTCCTGTGAAGGCAGGCCAGCTTCTGCCATTATGGAACTTCCCCTGGATCTGTAAGCTTCAATAAATATCCCTTCCTCCATAACTGTGCCTGGTCTGAAAGTTCATCTCAGCAACCCTGAAGCTGTCTGATACAGAATTTGTTAGCAAGGAGAGGGCTGAGATGAACCTGACCATATGGATGTTGATCTTTTGGAACCTTTGTTTTGGAGGAATAGGCATGGACTTGGTGCTTGCAACTGAAGATGTCTTCTGGAGTGGTAAGCCAAGTTTTATGGACTATTCTGATGAGAGTCTGAGAATGCTAAGTGCAGACAGCATTGAACTTCGAGGCTTGGCTTATGAGCTTTCTAAGGGGAAGGAAAGACTGCAGAGGACTTTGTTGGAACTGGGCTACTGGCATAAGGGCTGGCTGCGTCCTGCTGCCCAGGCCCAGAGTTTGATCAAGGTTAAATTTGTAATGGATTGATGTGCTTGGCTGAAGATATTGGACTGAGAGATTTAAGATTTTTAAGCTGGAAAAGTTTAAGCAAGTTAAATTTACTGGCACAGAAACTGGTTTTAGGTTACTGAATCTGTTATTGTCAAACACATTAGCAATCTTAAGGAAGATGGTCCAATTGCTTTACATTAAAACAATTGAAAGAATGCCTGAGGAAGGACTGTCATAGAAATGCAAACTCTTTTGGAAAGAGTTGACTGGAGAAGGAAACTGCTTTTCAAGGTTTTGATTTATTTCATCTGTGAATTAAGAATATGGCTGTGTCCTGCACACCTGGTATTGGTTTCAGAAACATGAAAAATGAGAGGAATGGTTGTGAATTGCACATGCTTCCAGGAGCTGCCGCTGAGATGTGGTATGAGGTAGGGCCTGATGCCCTAATAGGCTAAAAGAGCCTTTGGAAAATGTGAGGAGTGGTCATGAATTGCACATGGTTCCAGGAGCTGCTGCTGAGATGCGGCATGAGGCAGGGCATGATGCCCTGATAGGCTGAAAGAGCCTTTGGAAGATGGACCGTGGTTTGCATGAAGACCTGAAGATGTTTTGTATATACCAGGACTGTGCAAGGGCTACCATAGAGCGCATTGTTGGCCTGGGATGGAAGTGTTCCCTGGCTACTCTGCCCAGCTGTAGGGGCGGAAATGGAAGATCTGGAGACTGTCAGTCTCTGGTTATGTTGAACTTGAACTGCAGAAGTTTTATGTTTGTTTGATGGTGGTTGAGTTTGCATTGCTTTATTCCCTCCTTGATATGCCTTATACCAGTTGAAAATGTTTATGCTGTGCCTCTATATGTTTGAAATGTTTAACTTGTTTGATTTTACAGGTCTTAATATCTTAAATTGGTCAAGACTGTGGGGACCTTTGAAATTGAACTGAGTACAATTTACAATGTGTGATGGTTATAAATCTATTGGGGACCAGGGGCGGAATGTAGTGGTTTGAATAGAATAGATGGCCCCCAATATATTCAGTTGTTTATTTGTTTGTAGTTTGCATCTTTAGCCACCTGGCTGGAGGAAGTGTCACTGGGTGGATCTTAAGGTGTGGTGGTGGGTTTCAGATTTCAATCTAAAGATATGCAAAGTGTGCCTAGCAGGAGTTCCTGAAGTGTGCTGTGTGGCTTTTGGCTTTAGGCTTGTGCTTCTCTCTCTCTGCTTGGTCCTGTGAAGGCAGGCCAGCTTCTTCTGCCATTATGGAACTTCCCCTGGATCTGTAAGCTTCAATAAATATCCCTTCCTCCATAACTGTGCCTGGTCTGAAAGTTCATCTCAGCAACCCTGAAGCTGTCTGATACAGTGTGTTTGAGTTAAAGAAAAAAGTGGCTGATGATCATTGAATACTCATTTTTCCCTAGCTATAAATCTCAATAGGATTTATTAACATTCATGATACTCCTGAGACAAAGATACTATTATTATCCTTACTTTTCATAGGAGGAAATGGAACCTCAGAATGGTTAAGGAAACGTGTCAAGGTCATATTTCTAGTAAGTGGGAGAACTAGAAGACGTTGCTTTTACTTATACTGAACTAAAATGTTTATATGATCTCTTATCTCAAAAACTTCTGAAAACCTAATTAGGCCAACTTCTCAGGTTATCTCCAACAAGTATGTTCTGCTTAAGGAAAAACTTATGTCTAACTCATGTTACACCCATGCCACATTCTATGAGTAATCCTTCAAAAAGGACTCAATTAGGACTTCATAATATCCAAGTGTAGGACAAAAGCTCTGAGGAGCTGAACTGCCATACCTACAGGCTGTAGTTCCAGAGCGTACAGACAAGTGTGGTTAGCTGTCCTTTACCTTCCAAGAGTGGGCCACTGGTTTGCAGCTTGATTCATTGTCAATATCCTGCTGTGTGTATAACCCAACTGACCTTATATCACCTGCATATCTTGAGAAGCATGGCAGAACTGCCTGCATAAAACCTAAACCAAGTCAAGGCACTTTCCATAATTTCAACTGATGGTCTCACATTATTCAATTTTATAACAAAGATTTAATAGCAATGGAGTCTATAGAATTAATCTTAAACTTGATCTGGGCCAAGATGTTATGCCTTTGTTACTTAATGAAAAACTTGCCTGGCTTTATATTTCCAAATAAGACACTGCCTGACACTTTTGGTCTTTTGAAAATTTGATGGGCTGTGAATTTTTTCCAAGTAGCTTTATAATCAGTAATACAAATTGTTCTGTTGAAGATCACATTAAGAAATGCAAGAGAATTCTGTCCAGATCAAGAAAAATCTATTCACCGATGTCAACTGGCAGAGTAAGATGTCATTGTCCCCTGTCATCCCTCCTGCACCACACCACTGAAGGAACAGAGAACTAAAAGCAATTTGATAAAATATGACTGGTGAGAGCATTAGCAAATTTGACTGAGTGTATTCAGTTTCTGTATACCATGGCCTTCCAAGTTTAGTTTTCTCCTTGACAAATGGAAAGCCTTTTGGCTAGATTATAGGATGGGTAGCATGATAATTTTTTTTTCCAAGGGCAAGATAGTGGAATTTCTTTTTCCTTCTTAGGTAGTAAGCATGTGCCCAGTACATTTCAGGTACATATTCTGCATTGCAATTTTTATGTGCGGTGTTCTAATAATAGACAGTACTGTAAATATATGTGTAAATACTTCCACATAGCTATAAATCATACTGTATAGCCTTCATGTTGCCTGCAGTTTTAATGAAAGTGTGGTAAATGGCAGAATTTTATTATATTAGGTGCACGAGGAAATAAATGTATGGATTTACTTCCTCCAGAATGAGAGAGATTTTCAAGATGAATATGGTTAAGTAAAGCTATTAGATTTTCTTTTGGAATAAGGCATTAACTTCCCTCTGCTAGGAAGGAATTCACAACTTGCCTATTTGTTCTGGGCTACCAGTGTGCTAAGTTCCAAAATCAAATTCACTCTTTGAAAAAATAAAGTGAGATGGGATATTCTCTAGTCATTTATATTTGAGTATGAGATGCATATTTTCAGTGGACTGGACCTTCCATATCACCTCACAATGAATATGTTGAAATTCTAATCTCAGTGTGACAGTGCTAGGAGGTGGGGCTTTGGGGAGGTAAGTATGTCATCAGTAGAGTGGAATATTCTTGAATGGAACCAGTACTCTTATAAGAAGGACCTTAAAGAGCTCTCTACACTTTCTGCTATGTGAGGACGAATCAATGAACTAGAGTGTGAGCCCTCACCAGATAATGTGTTATGATTTGCATGTAAAATGTCCTCCATAGACTCATCTGTTTGAACACTTGGATCCTAACTGCTGGCACTGTTTTGGAAAGTTGTAGAACTTTAGGAGATAGACTCTTGCTGAAGGAAGTGGGTCACTGGGGGTGGCTCTTGACGTCTTGTAGTATACCCCCACTTCCTGTTTGCCCTCTGCATCTTGCTTGCCAGTATGATAAACTGGAAACTGTAAGCTTAAGATAAATGCTTTCCTTCCTTAAGTTGCTTCTGGGCAGCTGTTTGTTCACAGCAATGATAAAGTAATGGATAAACACTGGATTCACCAGCACCTTATCTGGACTTTCCTGGTTCCATAATTATGAAACATAAATGTTGCTGCTTAAGTCTCCCCAGCCTTTGGTAATTGGTTATAGCTGCCTTAGCTGGCTGAGACTATATGTATTGTGGGACTTTATATCAAGTTGGTAAAGCATCAACACATTCTTAATTTCCAGACAAATAAATATACTATTTAGTTATTTACATTTAGTTATTATTGTGATTGTTGATGACCTCTTCAAAGGAAAATAATTCATGCTCTTGACTTAAAATACAGATAGGCAAATAGCAATCCAAAATGTAGATAAGGCAAGTTTCTTCAAAAACAACTATTTTTTTTTATTTATCGCATACACAGAATTAGGTTTTATTATGGTATTTCCACATTTTTAGTTTGTCTTCCTCCTTCTTCCTCTCTCTTTCTGATCCTCCCATTTTGACCCCTGTCTGCTTTCATGCTCCATGTTTTCTTTTTACCATTTACCCACTTTTGTCACTTCTTGTTCCCTCTCATGACCTCCTACCTCAATTCATAGTCTTACTCAGTCTCATATTCCTTTATTTACATACATACAAACATTAAAAGTTAGGATCCACATATGAGAGAAAAAGAATGTGCTTTTTGCAATTCTGGGCTTACTTTTTGAGTTACTACACATAGTATAATTCCTTCTAATTCCATCCATTTTCCTGAAAATTTCATAACTTTATTTTTCTTTACTTCTGAGTACAACTCTTTTGTGTATATGTAATACATTTTTATTACCTAGTAATTAGTTGATGGACATCTGGATCGATTCCATTTCTTTTCTTTTATAATGAACATGGATATGCATATATCTCTGTGGTAGCACATAGAGTCTTTTGGGTATATGCTTAGGAGTGGTCTGGCTAGGTCAAAACAAATTTTTATACATCAAATATACTACTAACAGAGTGACAAAGCAACCCACAAATGGAAGGAAATATACATATATTTGATGAGATTGATACCTAGAATATACAATAAGTTATTACTATTCAATATAGAAATAAATAAATATATAAGTAAATACCCAAACAACCTGATTAAGACATGAATAATGAGTTCAAGTGGATTTTTCCCCAAAGTTGTACAAATGACCAATATGAACATGAGATAATTTTCAATATAATTCATCACTAGGGAAATGCAAATCAAAACATTAGTGAAATTCAACTATATTGCATTAAGAAAAAGCAGAGCCTATGTGTTGTGAGGATATTTTGAAGAAAACTCTTGTCATTGATGGTAGCAATGAAAAGTGATGCAGCCACTATGGGAAATGATATGACAGGTCCTCCAAAAAATATTGCTGAATTTTCATAACTTAGCAAGTTCACTTCTAGTATATATCCAGAATAAGTAAAAAAGATTTCTGTACCTGCGTGTTCATAGTGGCATTATTCACAATAGCCAAAAAGTAGAAGTAATCCAGTGTCCATCAACAGGTGACTGGATAATGGTCATGTGGTGCATACATACAAAGGAATATTCTTTAGACTTACAAAGGAAATGAATTCTGACAGATGCTATAGCATGGATGACCCTTGAAGGCATTATACTTAGTGAAAACATGCCAGCTACAGAAGGTCAGGTGCTGCTTGCATGAGATATCTAAAGCAGCCACATTCAGAAAGATTGATAGTAAACTGGTGGTTTCCAGGATCTCAGTGAGTAAAGCGTGATGAGTGACCATTTAATGGGTAGAGACATTCAGTTTGAGAAGGTGAGAAAATTCTAAGGATGGATAGTAGTAATTATTATACAGCAGTGTGAATGAAGAAACTGCCACTAAGCTGAATAGTTAATGGCTAAAGTAATATATTTTATGATTTAAATTTAAATTTTATTACAATAAATAAGATAAATGAAAGAAAATTACATTTGTGTATGTATGTATGTGGTGTGGTGTGGTATGTATGTATGTGTGTGTACGTGTGTTCATATAGTGCAAGTGCACGTGTGTATAGGTACATGTTTAGGCCAGAGCCCAAAATTAGGTGTCATTTTTCAGATACACCACCCACCTGTTTTGAAGACCAGGTGTCTCATTGGCCTGGAGATCACCCATTCAGCTAGTCTGGCTGTCTAGTGAGGCCTAGAGATCTGCCTGTCTCAGCTTCCCCAGTACTGGGATTAAATATATGCATGTAACAGCATGCACAGCCTTTATGTGGATTCTGGCAATCTGAACTCAGTTTCTCATGCTTGCCTTGCAAACATTTACTAAATGAGGCATCTCCTCAACACCACCATGATACATCTTAAAGCAGTAGCTGGAAGATAGCTTGAAGGATTCAGTGTTAGATTTCTGTAAGAACAAGTAGGTTCCATCTGCTGAACATATTCAGAATGCAAGTGTCCCTTGCTTGTTTCCTCACAGTTTCATTTTTGCTTCAACTATTTATCACTTCTAATGATTTTTACTCCTGTAACTGCAACAATGTGCTACAAAGACTGCTCTGAAGTGAACTAGTTTTTCTTTAATATGCTTAAACAAGGGTACAGAATGCTGGAAGCTATTATCAATGCTACATGAGAGAATGTGATGTCTGTTTCCATGATGCTGCAAAAGTGATTGCTGGTAGATCTATTAATAGCCCACAGTTGATTTCTGACCTTCGATTTATTAAATTAAAGATGCTTTAAACATAGAGATGAGTCACATGGAATAATGAAAGGCCAGAGTGTATTCCCGACTTCTTTTATTTTATGAATAGTAAGCACACAGGGAAGGGGGCATAGACACCTACATGTATATGTGTGATATAAATATTATAACATATGATCACTGAATTGCAACGCTACTTTCTTATTGGAAATAAGTCTGGTAGAGCTCATCTGTAGACTTTCTGCCATTTTCTTGTTTTAAGGAAGCATTGCTGTATTCTCAGCAAATTACTGCCATTCTGTAGAAAGGCAGTAGAGGAAAAGGGTCAGTATTCCTCTCTCCCTTCTCTTGCTTATGCATTCAAGTATATATTATCTATTGGAGTAAGAATGTGTCTTATACATCACAATCTGGTAGCTACTTCACTTGGTAATGACCACCATAGACATTTAGGGCCAGACCAGGAATTTGAATAATTTATTGGTCACACTTGGTCAAGCTGCCCATTCTGAGATTTAGGTTCAGACTCAATGCTTCTTTTCACTACTAATGTTTTGAATGTGTATGAATAGTGTATATGTGGCATGCATGTCCTTGTATGTAGCCTATACACATGTGGGCAGATGCACATAACCCATGAACACATGTAGAGTACAGAAGAAGTTGTTAAATGTGATTGGCCAAAGAAACACTCAGTTTCCCCCCCTAGTTCTGGGTTACAAGCATGCATATAGCCATGCCCAGCTTTGACAGTGGCTACTGGGGATTGAACTCAGATCCTCATTGTTGTACAGCAAGTACAAGTGCTCTTACCCATTGAGCCATTTCCCTGCCCCAAGAGTGTGTTCTGATTGTTCAACTTTTGCTTAACTGTTCTCTTCCTGGCAGATTCATCAGGCTGAATGTAACAAACATAGAGTTTCATGTATGTACTGTACCATGAGCTCCTGAAACTTAAAAGAATTAGACAGTAAATGTATGTACTTATGTCTCAATGTGGATAAGGTTATGTGACCTTACACTGAATCACAGGGGCTATGGTGCATTGACACCAAATTCCAGTCATTGTAAAGTTTTCAAGATTGACACACTCAGTGAAATGAGCTAAAAAAAAAATCACAGTTCATTTGGAACCTACTAAGTAGAGGGCAGCCATCCACACATGCACATTGGTAAGCTTGTTAGTGTCAGCTTAATTTTCTATATCAAAACCAAATGTGGAAAAATAAAGGCCAAATGATTCCTCGGTTATATTCCTTTTATTCAAATGCCAATTTTGACCAAGTCTAGGTCAATCACTGTGGATCCTAATTTCCTGAGATATTAGGAGTTGTCATGCAAGCCAACTGATAAAAAAAAGTCCTTTCTCCTCCTCCCACAAATTGACCAGGTAATGAAATTTCCTAATGCGCGAGTCTTTCGTAGTTAGAAACTATCAAGTTGGCAAAAGATTAATTCATGCTTACATCTTCCTACAGAGTGAGGGTGATCACATCTTTGAAAAATGACTTTAAGAATTGAGTATATTTAAGAATTATTTTGTGTTAGAACACTGGAATTTTCTGATGGTTACACTTCTGCATTTTCTACATTCATTTATTTTCTAATCACCTGGGAGAAGTTAACATGAAGAAGGGGATCCTGTAGTAGTTTGAACTCTGAAGACCCAAATGGAATTCTAAGGTTTTACTTAAAGATCACAGGAGGCATTTAATGTGATTCTTGTTTTTTGTTTTTTTTTAGTTCAGTGTCACTAAAGGAAGATATATTTCTATGAAAAACAAAAATAAGAATCAGTGCATGATAATATCTCTGTCTCACAAAATAATGTAAAGCATGTCTTTCCCAAACTATGTCAGACCATGAAATCTGACATTGTACTAAAAAAAAAAAAAAAAAAAAAAAAACCTACTATGGAGGATTTATTTTGAAGTGTACTGATATGTTAGTTAAGAAATGGATATTGTAGCTAGAGCAATGAAGTTTCCGTTTGAATATCAAGGAAGCCTTCTCTATAGGAATGCATAAGAAATAACACAGTCAGTGGGAATGATGACTCAGCCAACTTAAGGAAATTCCAAGCTGAACTTGCCATCAGGTCCCTGTGATACTTCAGAAGTCATGGCAGTAGGGTTGTCTTAAATGTGGAAGAGCAGATGGATGAACAGTCAGGCTTTTCCAGGAACACTGTTTTATTTGGTGTCCCAACACATTTAATTAGTTAGTATTATATGCTTGCAAGGCAGAGAACTAAGTAAAACTTACTAAATGCAAGTTCAGCACCATGGCTTATAAACTTTTGAGACAAGGGCACCTTATTTACATTATTATTTTTTTCCTAAGGCTGGTAAAGTAACCTGGCTGGCTTAAACCACCAGAAAGACATTCTTGCACATTCTACAGACCAAAGATCGAAATTCAAGGCATTGCCTTTTCTGAAGGTTCCAGGGGAGATTTTTTCTTTGTCTTCTCGCATCTAGTGGCTCCTAGAATTTCTTCCTTTGACCTCATAACTCTTATTGGTGAATTCTTATGTCTATATCCTTGTTTCACTCATTAAATTTAGGGTTTGAAGTTAATACTTTATATAAACTCAACATCTTTATTATTTCTCAACTCCTTTTCTTTTCCTTCTCCTTCCTATGTTTGTTCTTTTCCTCCTCCTTCTCTTCCTATTCTTTTTCTGCCTGTCCTCCTCTATCTTCTCCTACTCCTCTTCTCACCTTGCATTGCTGGGGATGGAACTCAGGGCTTCATGCACACTAGACAATTGCTCTGTCACTGAGGTACTACATATATATATATATGTATACATGCCCTCAGGCCTCTACATTACACCTATAAATACCTCTTTTCCAAACAAAGTCTCATTCACAAGTTCTGATGTTTGGAGCTTGTGCATAATGTGGTGGTGGGGGGTCACAATTCAGCCCATTAGAATCAGCAAATCAATTAAAGGAATAGTAGAAAATGCTCCCTTCTTTTTGTTCAGGTCGTAGAGATAATCTTAATCTTCTCTGAGTTGATGAAAATATTAAGGGAAGGTCTGTCTTGCAGAAATTGTTTTTTATCCTACCTGATAATAAATGACAAATCAATATCATGTTCCTATAACCAGATTCATTCCAGCCTTTCAAAGTGCTTATCTCATCATTAAACCAGTTCCTAGGACAACCTGTCAAGTATCTGCTGCCTTGCATTTTGGTTGGAGTCCTGGGACAAGCAGAGTTCCAAGGTCATAGAAATCAGTAGTCACTACAGCTAAGACTGTGTAAGTCCCAGTAGGGCAACTATCAGTTGGCATGATGCTGAAGATGGAGGGGAGGAATTGCCAACAAATTTTGTAGTGCTTTTCAGCAACAATAAAGGAAAGAAAAGATGAACTGGCCTAGGATAAGAATTTTATGAAGTAACCACCCACCCCCCCAACCCAAGCCACTATCAGGAACCTGGATGTAGCGGCTTGAAGTAGGTATCCCCAATAAATGCTTGTGTTTTGAATGCTTGCTTCCTAGCTCATGACTTTTAGGAGGTGGAGCCTTGATGGAGGAGGTGTTTTGTTGGGGGCATGCTTAGGAGTGTTATAGCCAGCTCCCAGAGATTGGCTCACTCTCCTGCTGCTGCTGTTCACTTGATGTTGGCCACAATGTGACATCTAGCCTCTGCTCCACCTTCTGTCCCCTGCCATCATGGAGCTTCCCCTCATTACTATAAGCAAAAGTAAACCTTTTCTTTCCATATGCTGCTTTTGGGTGGGTGCTTTATCTCAGTACCATGAAGAGAAGTACAACACTGGCTAAACACCCAGGGTTCACAGCATTCTACAAGTCAGGGTACCAACCAAATGCCTTTGAAGACATCTGTCATTGCTGTTATTTGGCACATGAAACAGGCAGACACCCTGAATTTGGGTCACTGCTTAGTCCATTGTTGTGGTGTATATGTGGTTCAAAGTGAAATTTGACAGCTTCTTTAGGCAGCACACTGACAAGTTGCTGGCATGACAGCACAGAGAGGAAGGTGATCCCCTTGGCATTAGCTCCATGAGGTTAGAAGTAAGAGAGAACATTAAGTGACAGAGAGCACTGGGGACTGACATCAACAGACTTCAAATTCTCACTCAAGCAATATGTATATATGTATATATATATGTATATGTATGTATGTATGTATACTGCTTGTTAAGAACTTCAGAGACACTCACTTTTTAATATTTAGAATGTATCCAGTGTTTGATATTTATGTGTTTTCCTATCAAGGAAGAAGTCCAATCTGTTTTGTCTGGAGGTAACGAGACACTGAGAGTCTGTACTCTGATTATGCAAAACCACTGCTATCCATAAATATACTTTTAAGATATGGTGTATTCCTAGACATTGGTGTATATAGTAAGATTGATAGTTCAGGCAATGGTGCCAATGAAAAGATAGTTTATTACTTAATGTACTCAAATTGTACCATAGGGACCACCTGGAGAAGCACCTGGATCAGAGAGAAGGCAGATGGCAAAAGAGAAGCACAGGTGATCTTCTGAAAGGGAGCAGACAAAGCAGGGCAATCAGTCTTAGGATTACATTATTGGAATCTCAGGGATTCTGGGGCATAGGAACTGTCCATAAATTGTTTGTTTCTTGACCCTAGGATGCTGAGGGAAAGCGATTAGTGGCTTAGACCATAAGAACAAAATAGAGAAGGTTGTTGGGGCTGTGCAGTCGTGGGTGGTTTCAGTTTGATAGGCACAACTTGAAGAGGAAGAAAACTCCTAAGAAGGAGACAAGCAAGGTGATTCAGGCATGCCATGATGATGGCCAGAACAAGGTGTATCAGGCATAGAACTTGCATGTCACAAATACATGAAAGAACCACATTTAGTTTATTGGAGTTAGAGAACATAGTAATCCCTCTATCTCTCCCTCTCTATCCCCCTGTCTATCTCTATCTCTGTCTGTCTGTCTCTGTCTGTTTTAAGAAACCATAAACCAGTCACCAGTTTTGAACCTTGCTACCCCAGTCATAAGGCCACAGAGACAAATGTACTCAGTTTCCAATAGCTTCACTTGGTTAGCGAAGTGTGAAGATCCTTCTTTGTCTTTCCTTTCGTACTTTCACCTCCCTTCTTTCTGTTCCTTTCTTATCCTTTCTTTTCTTCCTTTCCTTCCCTATTTCATTTCTTTCCCTTCCATCTATTTTATTTTTGGAGTGTGTGTGTGTGTGTGTGTGTGTGTGTGTTGGGGATGGAACCCAGACCTTGAATTTTAGCCAAGCACTCTACCATTTAATATCCCTCCTCCCTCCAACTCTGATTTATTTCCTTCCTTCTTTTTATTATATTTTATTTTATTTTATTTGTTTTTTCAAGGTAGGGTTTCCCTCTAGCTCAGGCTGACCTAATTCATTATGTATTCTCAGGATGGCCCTGAACTCATGGCAATCCTCCTACCTCTGCTTCTCAAGTGCTGGGATTAAAGGTCTGTGCCACCATGCCTGGATCTTTCTTTCTTTCCTTTTAAAATATTTTATTTATTTATTTATTTATTTATTCACTTATTTATGAGAGCGGGGAGAGAATGCATGTGCCAGGACCTCCATCCACCACAAATGAACTCCAGACCCATGCACCACCCTGTGCATCTGGCTTTATATGGGTACTGGGGAATCAAACCTGGGTCCTTAGGCTTTGTAGCCAAGCACCTCAACTGCTGAGCTATCTCTCCAGCCCCTCTTTCTTTCTTTACTTAGTCATAACGTTGTAAGAAATCTCTACCTGGGGGGAGGCTCTCAGTTTTGGACTTTACCTTAACATGTCTTGGCATGAATACCTGCTGTGTCCAGCTGTAGTTCTGCTGAGATATGGCACTTATTATGATTTTGGATCTTTGTAACCAGTGCATTTGATTTGGAATTTCTTCCCTAAAGCCAAGTTCAAGGAGTTAGGTGAGAAGCAGAACCCTAAAGAGGTTGATGAACAGGCCATAACATGATGGTGGTCTTCAATCACTAGCCAGAAAAGGCAACAGTGAAGTGTCCTACTTCTCTTTACCACTCTCCCTTGCTTGTCCATGTGGCTGTATTTCTCCACTGTCCGATGTTTCAAGTTCTAGAACTCTTGCATTCTTCCCTTCTCATCCAGACCTGTTTTATGAGATCAGACTTCATTTTGTCCTCCCACTATCTCATGGCCTATATATACCCTGCTTCCGTTCTTTATCTCTCAGAATCACATGGAGCTGACTGCAGACACTACAGAGCAGGGTAGGATAAGAAAACTAGTGGAAACAAAGGAGGGAAAGGCTGATAGATTTTAGGTTTTGTGTTTCATCTCAAACCTTCTACCATATGCATCCCTGTTCCTACCGTCATTCTTTTTTTGCTCTGAGGAAGCCATCCCTGTATTCCTTTATTTGTTCATTCTTTCATTAACTTTATGTATGGCTCTGTGCTCAGCCCTGAAGAGAACATGAATAAGCATTGTGCTGGCAGTAGACACATAAATAAGTAAAGGTGCTGTGATCTGTTTCACCTTATGGTGGGGATTGGGTTGGAGCAATGTAGAAACTCAGGGCATGAAATGATAACTTTCATTTCAGAGTACAGGAAACATCAGCAGAAGTAATTGTCTGTCCATGTCTTCAGGATGCTAATTGGTTGGTCAGGCTGAAAAGGGAACAAAGACATTTCAATATGGCAAGAGAATGAGCCATTTTCCAAAGGAATGCCAGAAGAATTGAGTTAGTTAGACTACATGGTGGGACTTTGAGACCATGCAAGTGGAGATTGCTTGGTAAAGATTACCCTTGTACATTATCATCCTAAGCTTAAAGTGTAACCTATAGGCAGGCTATGGACATCGGGTAGGACCAAGCAGGGTGGATAACAGATTAGGCAGGAAGAAATGAGAGTAAGCCCACCTTGATGGACATTTAAAGTGTGGCAGCTCGTGCACATAGACTAGTTTTAGAGTCTAGAAAGGAGATTATTAGCAGTTGGCCACAATAGACATGAAAATTACGTATATAAACCAAGAGGTCAGCAAGCTTCATGTACTTATGTATTTGTCAGAAGTGATGCATGAACTAGGTATAAGCACCTTCATGGACTATGTCAGCTCAGAGAAAATAATGACACACAAAAGTGCCTTAGGACTTGTTGATGATTGAGGTAGTCTGAATTTAAATGGCCCCATAGCTTCTGGCATTTTAAAAATTTTATTACTGGGTGCTGGAGAGATGGCTTAGCAGTTAGGGCACTTGCCTGCAAAGCCAAAGGACCTCGGCTCGATTCCCCCAGGACCCACGTAAGCCAGATTCACTAGGTGGCGCATGTGTCTGGAGTTCATTTGCAGTGGCAGGAATCCCTGGCGCACCCATTCTGTCTCTCTCTTTCTCTCTCCATTCCTCTCTCAAAAAATAAAATAATATTTAATGAAAAAGTCTAAAATTAAAAAAAACATATTACTAAGTAGAAATTTTATATGGACATGTCATATGTTTGTACTATCATTTCTCTCCTCTCTGCCTCCACTCCACTGAGGGCCCGCCTTGGTGGGATTGCTGGTATTCACCATGGAGTTGTGGGTTATGTGTTGTGAAAGCAGCAGTCTGTCATTGTGGGGAGGGCTATGTCTCTGAATATTCCTTCCCATCCTATGGCTCCTACAATCTTTCTGGCCCCTTTTCCACAAACTTCCCTGAGCCTTGGTGGGTGTGCTTTAATTCTACTTTAGAGTTGAGTTCTCAACAGCTTCTGGATTTATGCTTTGGTGCATTGTGAGTATCCTCAGTGTCTGTTTGCATCACTGTGGATCAGGTTGTCAGGTTTGCCATTGAAGCAGCACACTTGCTTATCTCGCCAGTTCCTCTGTAGTTTCACCTGGACCCTGGCTGCTATGTAAGATGTGGTTCATCTTCTGCCAGGGAGTCAGCTATCTATTCTTGCCTTGTTGATAGATTCTTGTTGTTCATCTTCTGCCAGGAAGTCAGCTGTCTATTCTTGCCTTGTTGATAGATTCTTGTTGTCCTCACTTCTCACTGCTTTCTGCAAAGAAAAACAGATTCTCCAACAGAAAATTTCTAAAGGCAATAAATTCTTTCAGCAAAGTGGCAGGATACAAAACCAACACACAAAAATCAGTAGCCTTCCTATATGCCAAAGGCAAATAAATATACAGAGAAAAATGTATCATTGAGGCTTTTCCGTTTTCAGTACCTACAAAAATTAAAGACCTTGGAATACCACTAACTAAGGATGTGAAAGACCTATATAATGAACAAAAGTAAAAGCATTCAAGAAAGAAATTGTGGAGGACATGAGAAGATGGAAAAACCTCCCATGCTCCTGAATAGGTAGAATTAATATTGTGAAAATGGCAATTCTACCAAAAGCAATATACAAATTTAATCCAATGCCAATAAAAGTCTCAGTATCTTTCTTCACAGATATAGAAAAAAATAATCTCAATGGACAATAGGTGTTGGCAAGTATTCAGGGGAACAGGAACCTTCATTTACTGCTGGTGGGAGTTAAAACTTGTACTGCCACTATGGAAATCAATATGGAGACTCCTGGAAAGATGAAAATAGAGCTATCAACTGACCTAGCCATTCCTTTGCTTGGCATCTACCCTAAAGGCTCCACTCTTCACTAAAGAGGTGTTTGTTCAACCATCTTTACAGCTGCCCAATTCAAAATCACTAAGAACTGGAATCAACACAAATGTCCATCATTTGATGAAAATGAATATGTGGTACATATACACAATGGAATTCTGCTCACGAGTAAGGAAAAATGATACAATGAAATTTGTAGGAAGATGGACAGACTTGGAACAGATCATACTAAATGAACTCACATAAGCAAGAAAGAAAAATGTCCTATGTTCTCCCTCATCAGTGGTTCCTAAACTAGAACAGCTTAAATTGCAGGCATACCTGACAGACAACTCAAGGGACATATGAGAGGGATGGAAGGGTTTGGGAGGGGGGATGGAAGAGAAGTGGGAGATATACACAAAACCAAATCCAAAATGAATTGGTACCATAGAAACCTTCCTCGTGGACAAGGGACTAAAAGATATAACCCTCAATAAAAGCATGGAGGGATGATCTGTTTAGAAAGGGCTCTGGAGAGGGTAGAATGAAGCCTAACCCTAAAACATTTGGCCCTAGCTTTCAACTACTAGTGCCAGGAATTGATTACCATCCACATTTCACTGTTGATCACAGAAACCTATGAGGTCTCTAGAATAAGACAGGCTTCACTCTATCACCCACCTGAGGTAAAAGGTAAGACCCTATTGCTGAAGACACTACATGCTGCCAATGCAGAACATCAAGAGATCCAGTTGAATCTAGAAGGAAGCCCAGTTCCCAGATAGTTAGCCCATAGAGTACTGAAGAGTGCTATATGAGCTGGTGGGGGAAAATGACCAACAAGGTCATGAGCCTCAACTATTTTTGATTAAGCTTCCTACTTAGTCTTTAGCAGGAATAGGCCTGCTGGAGGAGGTGTATCACTAGGGTCAGATCTTGAGCCCATCCCTACTAGGTGTATTCTAAGCCAGCTTGAGCTCTGGCTGTTAATTGTCTCTCTGCTATGGCTATATGATAAAGTGATCCAGCTTCTTCTACCATGATGAAGCTTCTCCTGGAATTTTTTTCTAATTTAAAACGTGGACTTTATTTAAATTATCAAACCTTTCAATGTGAACATTTTAAGAGGATATAAAAATTGACAGAGTGATGGGAAATTGTTACAAAGCATGTATCTGGTAAAATATATGTATCAGAAATATACAAAAATTTCTTAAAGCCTTATAAGAAAATAAGCCATACAATTGAAGTTGGAAAAGAAAGTATGAACAGACAGTACATTGCCAAAGATTTAGAGAGTGATTTTTAAGCCTAATATAAACCATTTCCTTCTATAATCTGCTTCTGGTCCAGGGATTGTCTCAGCAACAAACTAATAACTACAACAGTGAGTGATGTTTACATATTCCGGTCATAAAGGGACATGTGGTAGGATCTAGTGGGCACACAGCTGGATGGATCATTCCAGTAGCTTTGACAGCACTGAAAGAAACCTATAGGTATTTTGAAGCATAATCTAAGGCATTCGCCAGAGTCTGGCATAGAGGAATGGCTATGAGCCAATGCTACATGAACTGAGAGCCAGAGGGGACCCAGTGTACCTTGGCTATGCCCCAAGGTGCCATACACTGCCCTGGGAGAAGGACTGTGAAAAGGCAAGAACTAGCTAACACCTCATTCAGGGCCAACCTCTATTCTGCTTTGCAACTTTACTGACCTGATGTTGGGGATGGGTGGGAGTGATGGCAAGCATAGGTAGCATGATGAGACCAGTAATGCACATAGATCCTCTGTTTTCCAGATAGTTCCTTTAAGATATCAAGAAACTGAGCCTTTGCTTTTGCTAATCATGGTTTACCTTTTCATGGGAGCAAACAGCAAACTCTTATCACCTTGCTTTTTTGTTTGTCTTCCTTGAAGAACAACGAAGTTTCTGTCCAAATGGACCATCTCTGATTAGACAGTGCAGACTACTTCCTGTATCATTTCTGCCTGAATACACAGCATACGGCATTCCCAAAACTCAGGAACACCCTCACATCTTCTTCTGATGAAAGGCTGCTCCTGCTCTCCTGGAATACACTTTCTTATAGCACCCCAAGGTACCATGATTGTGCTGTGAACCATCCTAAGGTGGCTGCTCTGAGACTTGATCTCTACTTTGACAAGGAATTGTGGCTTTCTTTGTGGAGATGGAGATTAACGACCTGGGGTGGGGATACAAGAGGTCCAGTTACAACCAGGACAGGGGGGAAGTTGATTTGATTTGGAGCAGCAGTAGTTGTTTGTGACTGTGGTGGTGATGATAGCTAGGAAAAGGGAAAGTTTAACATATTTTATGAATGTGAAGTTGTTGGACCTGCTAGGGATCTGAAATTGTTGGATCTGTTAGGAATTTGATGCTTAAGATAAAGAATGAATCTCCAGCCAGGTGATATGGGTGGCTGCTAAAGTGTTGTTGAAGAGATTTATCATGGGAATTACAAGGAAAATAAAGAATAACTATGCTGAATGCAGCTCCATCTCCATTAACAACAAAAATTCATAGGGGCTGGAGAGATGGCTTAGTGGTTAAATGTTTTCCTGTGAAGCCTAAGGATCCTGGTTCTAGGCTCTATTCCCCGTGAACCCACGTTAGCCAGATGCACAAGGGGCCGCACGCATCTGGAGTTCGTTTGCAGTGGCTGGAGGCCCTGGCGTGCACATTCTCTCTCCCTCTTTCTCTCTCTCTCTCTGTCGTTCTCAAATACATAAATAAAAATAAACAAAAAAAATAAATTCATATGAGGGCCACACAAGCTAACACTACTAGTTTATTATTTTCATCATTTCCACATGCTGATTTTCACGTAGGTGCCCGTGCTTAGAGCCCTGGTCCCTCCCATGATGTTTCTCTTTCTCACCATCATTTTCCTTACTCTCACAAATCCTCCTGCCAACTTCAGCATCCGTGATGCCTTATGTAGAAGAGGTCGGCCCATAGGTGACAAGAGAGAGCAGTGGCTAAAGAGCCATACCTCAGGGCTGGAGAGATTGCTTAGCGGTTAAGCGCTTGCCTATGAAGCCTAAGGACCCCGGTTCGAGGCTCGATTCCCCAGGACCCACGTTAGCCAGATGCACAAGGGGACGCACGCATCTGGAGTTCGTTTGCAGTGGCTGGAGGCCCAGGCACACCCTTTCTCTCTCTCTCTCTCTCTCTCTCTCTCTCTCTTTCTCTCTCTTTCTGCCTCTTTCTCTCTATGTCTGTCACTCTCAAATATAAATAAGTAAACAACAAAAAAAATTAAAAAAATACAATTAAAAAAAGCCATATCTCAGAGCACACTGCCTGGGCTTGAGCACATGGCTACATCTCTACACCTCATTTTCCTCCTCCTCCAAGGACTCACAGGTTAGCTAACCTAGATGAAATATATCAGTGAAGATGTTCCAGTCCAAATATTTGTCCTTTACAACTAACATTAATTGCCAGGGAGAAAGACACCAAATGTAAGGAACCAGTGAAGTTAGAAGCCACCTAGTATAAATTATTTACCCCACATTCTTTCCAATAAAATGAAACCCAATACTAAACTTAAAGGGAAATAAAAAAGCAAACAGAATGGTTTTCAGATTACAATTTGGGGAAGGAACATGTTTTATGTTTGCTACTCTGTTCTATTTTATTTATCCTTGAAAATCAATAGTTTAAACATTTAAATGTGGCCTATTGTCTACAAGCAACCTGAAAACTATAAATTAGCACCAAATTTACACAAAGCATATGATGAAATTGGACCCAATTTAACCACTCTGTCTCTACACTCCCAGACAATAGGACTGGGCAGCATTGTATCAAGTTTTCATTGTCTGATTTGGAGCTTATTAAATTAAACTCATTTTCATTTTGAGAGTTTATTCATAGTTTTTGATACCATACAAATAATTAAAATTGTAGTGGTTTGTTTTCAAAGGATTTTCAAACAATACCATTAAGATGATGGGTTACAACATTTAAGCAACTCAGGCCTCCTTTTTGTCAGAACTGATATTTTAATTAAGCACTTTTCAGACTTAGGCTTCATTCGATTTCAATGCAAAGATGAAAGCCTGAACAGAAGTTGTGTAGCATGGAACAAGAAACAAAGTCACACAATTTAAGAATGTGGTAGGTCTGTATAAAATGTCATGATAGCTAAGATCCATGACTGGGGCTTTTGGCACTCTATGGAGTTTTCATAGAAGACATGGTATTTAATAAGGGACTTAAATGACAAGCAGGAATTCAGTACCTTGGTGAGAAATAGTATGAGTCTCATGATTAGTGGAAAATGTGTTAGAGTTTCATTACTATAATACAATACTTTCTAAATACCTTATAAGGAGAAATATTTATTTAGGCAGTTTTAGAGGACTAAGGGCATGGTGCCTGCATTTGATCTCATGGCAAATGTCAGATGCCATCATCAGGACTGTGTGTCAGAGCAAAGGGGTCACATCTTCAACTAGAAAGCAGAGAGAGTAGAAGTCAAGATTGCTCCTTTTATAACATTGGTCTCACGAGAACTTAAGGAGTTCTGCCTCATATGAGAACTACCAAGGAGTCCAACAGAGTATTCCAAGGATGTGCACTCAGTGACCAAAGGACTGCCTAGTGTCCTGCTCTTCATAAAGGTTTCCCCTCCCAATACTATCTCCCTTTCTAAAAGTTCTAATGTCCAAATGTTCTTTCTAAAGCATATTATTGGAGTGTGTGTGTGTTCATGAGTGTAAGTGCATGTGCACGCATGCCATAGTATGCATATGTGGAGGTCAGAGGACATCAGATGTCTGCCCTTAACTTCCACTTCATTTGGGGCAATGCCTCTTGTTCTATACTGTTACATTTGCCAGCTTAACTAGTCATCAAGCTTCTGAGAGATTCTCCTGTCTCTGCCTCTCTTTTTGTCTTAGGCTCACTGGGATGACAGATGGGACTGCCACAGCATCTGACTTTTACATTGATTCTGGATGTCCAAACTAAGGCATTGATGATAGAGTGAGAGTGAGAATGAAAGCGAGAATGAGAGAGAGAGAGAGAGAGAGAGAGAGAGAGAGAATTAGTATGCCAGATTCTCCAGGCACTGCAATGGAACTCCAGACAAGTGTGCCACCTTGTGGGCATGTGCGACCTTGTGCATGCATCACCTTGTGCATATGGCTTGTGTGGAATCTGGGAAGTCAAACATGTGTCCTTAGACTTTGCGGACAAATGCCTTAATCACTAAGCCATCTCTTAAACACTTTTAACACTTTTAAAATATTTACTTCTCTACTTATTTGTTCTCCAGGGTTTTATCCTTAAGAATGTGTAGGATCCTGAATGATTCTGTATCTATAATTCATATAAAAATTAATAATTTTTATGTTGATTGGGGAGTTGTAATCATTAATGAGTGCAATGATATATGAGAGCTGGGGATATAGGTGGGTAGTAGAGTGCTTATCTAGTATGTAAGAGGTTCTTTTTCAATCACCAGCACTACCACAACAAAGAAGCAAGCAAACCAAACAAACCTCTGTGGTAGTTTGATTCAGGTGTCCCCCATAAACTTAGGTAGGGCCGGGCTTATGGGCATTATAGCCAGTTTCCCCATGCCAGTGTTTGGCACACTCTCCTGTTCCTGTTGTCCACCTTATGTTGGTCAGGGGTGATGTCCACCCTCTGCTCATGCCATCATTTTCAGTGCCATTATGAAGCTTCCCCCTTGACCCTGTAAGCCAAAATATACCTCTTTTTCCCACAAGCTGCTCTTGGTTGGGTGATTTCTACCAGCAACGCAAACCTGACTGCAACAATAAAATGGTAAGAGGAGTGGAATTGCTGCTGGACATATGACTATGTGGCTTTGGCTTTTTGGAACTTATTTTCAAGAGAAATATGGAAGGATTTGAAACCTTTCTCTAAGAGACACCTTGCAGTGATGTAAGTACAGCTTGATGGACTATTCTGGTCAGAGATGAAAGACCTGAATGCACTAAGAACTATGGACTGTGAGGTTTGGCTTATGAGGGTGAGAAAGAGCTTTGCTTGGACTGGGCTTGCAGTTTGTGTGAGAAGCTTGCTATTATGCCCGCGTCCTGAGAAGTAGTGCAGGGTTGCTTTGCATAGAAATGAACTGGTGTGAGCAGAGGAATATGGCACAGAAAGAAAAATCTTTGGGTGAGCTGCTGCCCATTCAGCTGCAATTGAGAGATTACAACCATTGAGACTGGGGCAGCTGACCTGCACTGGGGCAACAGGAAGAATGTAGATTCTTTTGAAAGGGCCTGAGTGCTCAAGGAGTGTCCTCTGCTTCAAAGTCTGCTTTATTCCCCCCCTGGATTAACAAATTGGTACCCTACCTGGTATTGTGGAGTATAAGAAATGCAACATGGTCTTGTGTTTTGGAAATAGTCCTGGGCAGTGTGAAACAGGTTTGCTGGATGCCTGCATGGAGACCCCACTGGGCCATGAGGATGAACCGTGGACTGCAGTGGAGAC
The DNA here is from genome assembly GCA_036346955.1 of Dipus sagitta. Lineage (NCBI taxonomy): Eukaryota > Metazoa > Chordata > Mammalia > Rodentia > Dipodidae > Dipus > Dipus sagitta. Next base: position 12,262,434 of record CM070776.1, on the reverse strand, counting down.
CCAGTGGAGATGCCGGAACCACCAGATGGCTGATGAGGACAGCTGCCAGCCCCGGATGAAGTTTTCCAGGACTGTGAGTAGCCTAGCTGGAGGGGCAAAATTGGAACTCCAGAGAGTTGTTGCTGGATAGAATTATCAGACTTGGAGATTTGTCATTGACTAGAGTTGTTGAAGTTAGAGCTACAGAGTTTGGTGTTAGCCCTAGTTGTTTTAAGTCTTGTATTGGCTGAATATTTCTTTGCTACGCCCAGTGCCATCTTTTGCAGTGTGAATGTTTATTCTGTGCCATTATGGGTTTGGGGGGTTAATTTTTGGTGTTATGGCCCAGTTAAAAGATCTTGGACTACGGGAATGTATGAATATTACTGGAATTGATTAAAAACTATGGAGACTTTAAAAGTTGGATGAATGCATTGCATTTTACATCATGTATGGTTATCAGTTTAGGGGGGGCAGGGTTGGAATGTGCTGGTTTGTTTCAGGTTTAGCCCATAAACTTGGGTGTTCTGTATGCTAGGTTTCCAGCTGATGGAGATTTGTGAATTAATGCCTTCTGGAGGCAATGTATTGTTGTGGGCGGGCTTATGGGTGTTATAGCCAGTTTCCCCATGACAGTGTTTGGCACATTCTCCTGTTCTTGTGGTCCACGTTATGTGGGCCAGGGGGTGATGTGCACCCTCTACTTATGCCATCATTTCCCCCTGCCATCATGGAGCTTCTCCTCAAGCCTGTAAGCCAAAGTAAATCTCCCCCCCCCCCACAAGCTGTTCTGTTCTTCGACTGATTTCTACCAAATGTGAACCTGACTGCAACAACCTCTTTGCCAGGGATAACTTTTTCTTCCCTAAGAAAGTGTTTGCTTTATTATACAGGGAACCCAGAAATAATGCCTTGAGAGCTAGGAAACCTTTGGTTATATTTTACACTAAGTTTCTGTATCAGACAGCTTCAGGTTCACTGAGATGAACTTCCAGACCAGGCACAGTTATGGAGGAAGGGATTTATTGAAGCTTACAGATCCAGGGGAAGTTCCATAATGGCAGAAGAAGATGTGTGCTTTCACAGGTCCAAGCAGAGAGAAAAGCACAAGCCAAAAAGCCAAAAAGCCAAAAGCCACACAGCACAGCACACTTGAGTAACTCCACCTAGGCACAATTTGCATATCTTTAGATTGAAATCTCAAACCCACCACCACACCTTAACATCCACCAAGTGACAATGCCTCCAGCCAGATGATTGCAGATGGAAACTACAAACTAATGAAACACTGAATATATTGGGCGCCATCAATTCAAACTACCACAGTTTCCATCTAGTAACTTTTTTACCTAGATTTTCTTGTAAAACTCCTTCTTTCCCTTCTTTATTTGAATTTTATGAACTAGTTTTAGTAGTTTTTTTGGCATATGTATTTCTTGGTATGCCATTTGAATAGCCTATTTTCCTAAAAATTACAATAAGGGATTAGCTAGCCTTATGGCATAGCCTGATGAATATCTTCCGCCCAAACCATGGCACAGCTTGATCATCTGGCCATCATTAGTTCTGAGAATTAAGGCTGGCTGCGCTGTTCGAGAGGTAGGCAGAAAAAGAACAAGGGAAAAAAAAAGGCATGAGAACACTGGATGAATGTCCCTATTTAACCATTGTCTTCTAAGCTAATTTCCTTATGGCTTAAGGAACTGTACCTGAAATTTGCTGGATTAAGAATGTATTTATTTTGGTTTTAGTCTGAGTATAGCTGTCCCTCAGCATCCATGAGTTACGGGTTCCAGAACCCCTGATAGACATCAGAAATCCACAGATCCTTAAGTGGTATGATATGTACCTGTGCCTACATACTTCTCCATTATACTTTAGATCATCTCTAGGTTACTTGCAATACCCAATAAAATTAATGCTATGTAAATGCTTGCTAAACAGTCTTATTAAGGGAATAATGATAAAGGCTGTGCATTTTCAGTGCAGAGAACTGTGCTCACTTTCTGGACTTTTATCCCTCCCAGATTAAAAATACATATATATAATTTATTTTTTATTACTTATGTACACAGTGTGTAAACAGCCATGTTGGTACCATTGTTAGCCTCCTCCCTGTCCTCCCCCCTCCACAGGGACCCTCCTCATTGGGGATTGTGGGTCTTGCATTGTGGGGTTAGTCATCAGTTTGGGGAAGAGGCCGTGTCTTTTTGCATAATGTCCCAACTTGTGGCTCTGACATTCTTTCCACCCCCCTTCTCTGTGTGTGTGTGTGTGTGTGTGAGAGAGAGAGAGAGAGAGAGAGAGAGAGAGAGAGAGAAGGAAAGTGAGAGTTTTGGTTTATGTGGTATGTGTATGTATAGTGTATGTGTGCAGATGCACACACGCAGAGGCAAGTCGAGAATGTCAGGTGTCCCCCTCTGTAGCTCTTTCACATTCATTGGATGCAGTCTGTCACTGAACTTCTGATGCCATTTTGGTCAGACTGACTAGCCACTGAGCTCCAGTGATTCTGTAGTGTCTGCTTTTCACAAGACTGAGGTTATAGGATATATGTCCATGCCCAATTTTTTTATGTGGATGCCGGGGAATTGGTCTCAGGACAAATCAGCTGTCAGGATCTCTTAGTTGCATGGCCAGGATGCTTACCCACTATGACTGTTTTTGGTGCTAAGTTTAATTGTATCCATAGTTGCCGAGCTCTTGGATATGAATGGTATTTCAAAAACTCCCTGTAATTGAGTTGCTAGCATGGCAGAAGATTGCAATGATTTAAGAAGTCTTTATTGTACAGCAAGCAAACTCCAAATCTATGCAATGGTAGTTTCTGGAAAAAAATAAATGTGCATGCTACACTAATTGTTTTTCACAGTGGCTAGCATGAGCTCAGTAGATATCCCTCTGATGATAATTAGGATTAAGAATAGAATGACTGGCCACATATTGCAAATAAAAATATAGGATATACACACATACTTTATTTTTAGATAATTTTTAGTATGACCCATATAACATTTGGGACATACTATCCTACAGTATTATCCCATGCAGTTTCGGAAGTATACATTTGCCAAAAGTGTTTATTTTTTATATGAAATTAATGGTGAAATTGGCATCCTGTGTTTTTATCATGCAAACCAAAATATTAATAAATTTGGAATTGTGTCAGAAGAAACTTCTTCTAAGAACTCTTAGGGCTGGGGAGATGGCTCATGGGGTAAAGGGCTTGCCTTTCAAGGACAGGGACTTGAGATTTTTCAGATCTCCAGCTCCTATGTAAACTCTGGGCATGGTGGTAATCCCAGCATAGACAGGAAGGTCCCTAGGACTTCCTGCACAACTAGTCTAGACCAATTTGTTACCTATAGGCTCAGTGAGAAACATTGCCACAAAAATAAGGTGGAGAGGGCTTAAGGGAAACAATCCGATGCTGACTTTCTAGACTCATTCTACATATACCTGTACACATGTACACATGCACACATCCAGCCATATATATATGCAAACATGCAAATACATATGCAAATATACCATATATGCATACACACACAAAGAGAAAAAGAAAGAAAAATAGGTCATTAACCTAGTTTCCATCTCCTGTGCTTATTTTGGGCAATGGTATATCTTTTTTTTTTTTTTTTTACTTTTTTGTTTTTATTTTGAATTTTAAATATTTATTTTTATTTTTATAATTGTTAACTTTACCGTATCAATAACTCACATATTCACATTCCCCTTATGTTATCTTTTTATATCCCCGCATCATCATCATCCCCATTCCACAGAGGGCTTCCATGAACGTATTAGTCAGTCTCTGTCAGGGGTTTCTTGAGATACTGTTTTAAATTTTTAATTAGATAATTAGGGGATGGTATCAAAGCTTTGCTTCTGTAGCGCAGGGTGGCCTTGAAGTCCCCATCATCTCTCCCATACCACACCACCCTGAATGGTGGGACTATAGGCATGTGCCACAGTGCTCTGCTCAGCAAGTTGTTTTGTTTTATTTTGTTTTCCCTTTTCCTTTTTTCTTTCGGTTTTTTTTTTTTTTTTTTTTGCTCAGCAATTTTTAATTTAATCTAGGTTTTCTCTTCCTGTGATCAGATTTTGAGCAGCCCCATGCAATGTCCTGATGTTTGACATTTACTAACTTCCAAAAATTACCAAAAAGCTGTTGTTATAATTCTGGTGGTTCTCAACTTTCCCCAAGTGGTGACTTCACATGGAGTCTTTTCAAAAACACTATCAGGTGTGGTGCCTCACACCTATAATCTTGTCACTCAGGAATCTGAGGTGGGAGAATTGCCATGAGTTTAGGCTCTCCTGGGCTACATAGAGAGTTCCAGGATAGCCTAGACTACAGAGTGATACCCTGACTAAATAAATAAATAAATAACACGGACTAATTAATTAATACACTAAAAAAACCCACTGCCTTGATCATACTCCAGACCAATTATATCAGGGCCACTAAGTTGGAACAAGACATGAGTGTTTTAATGAATACCACATGGTTCCAATACACCAGCTGGGAGGAAATCTTCTAGCCAGACTTGCAAGCTCTCCGGAGCCTTGGCTGAAACCCAGTGATATCAGTTGCACGGGCCTGCACTAGAGCATGCTTTCCTCATATCCTATCCTACCATTAACCAGCCCTGCTTTTGATATACTCTCATCTTCTGGTATAGTAACAGAGTCTGGTTCTGGGTCGTGCTACAAAGTTGAGGTGGGCATGTGGGAATTTAAAACAGAGGATGTCCAGGCTAGGCCACTATTATTTCCCATAGGATCTGGAAATTTGTTTGGTCTGGAACATTGTATATTAGAACTCTAGAAGGCTTCTAGGAAAATGACATGAATCCTTCCATTTCTGTTTAGTGCTGCCAGAGCTAGACTCTTGTCAACCAGGTTTGAGACACTTCCTCATAAGAGGGTGAGAATCTATGCGCTATGGAAATTACTATGTGTGGAAGGACATTACTATTTTTCTGGGACTTGTCCCCAGGAGAGGCAGAGAGTTGATGGGCTGATCTATAGTCTCTGGTGCCATGATGTAGGAGAGAGATTGTCGCCTACAAGCTCATTTGTTTGAACACTTTGACCCCAGGTGGTGACTCTCTTTAGGAAGTAGTAGAACCTTTTTGAAGTGGAGCTTCACTGGAATAAGTAGGTTGCTAGAGGGTAGACAATGTTGCCTTGTTTCCTGTCTCCTCTATGCTTCCTGAACTACTTAGATATGAAATAAGAAGCCTCATTCAGGGCTGGAGGGATGGCTTAGCAATTAAGGCATTTGCCTGCAAAAGCCAAAGGACCCAACTTCGATACCCTAGGATCCACGTGAGCCAGATGCACAAGGGGGCGCACGAGTTTATTTGCAGTGGCTGGAGGCCCTGGAGCACCCATTCTCTCTCTCTCTCTCCCTCTCCCTTTCCCTCTCCCTCTTTCCCACTCTCTCTCTCTCTCTTCCTCCCTCTCTCCCTCTCCCTCTTTCTCTGTCAAATAAATAAATTAAAATAAAATATTAAAAAAGAAGCCTCATCCTCCTGCTGCCATAGCTAACAAGTCCTCCCTCTTGTCATACTTTCCCATGATGGACTATACCCTCAAATTGTTGAACCCATATAAACCATTCTTCCCTTAGGTTGTTTCTCATAAGGTATTTGGTCATAAAAATAAGCAAAGGAATTAGCACAGAAGTCCTTTAGAACCTAGGGGATAGATCAACTTAGTTTTGTTTACTTGCTGTCTCACCAGATGGTTCTATGATTACAGGACAATTTCTTTATATTTCAGTGTTCATCAGGTATGGAATGGAAAAGTCTTGCCTAATTTAGACTTTGATTTGTAAAGTCAAGTGCATAATCACAATATGTATGACTTAATGTTTTCATGGGGCAGACTGACTCACCCACTTTGCTTTGTGTGTTCTGTTGAATTAGTGGATTCTTAAGTGACTGCTTAGTGGAAAGGAAATAATTCATTTTGCAGAGAGAATATTGCTCTTCACATACTTTAACCTGAGTGTTTAAAAATTCAAATTCTCCTATGACATTTCCTTCCTTTTTTGCATTTTAATTATTATGGAGCCTTCAAGAGAGTTCAGTGATTAAGCAATAATCATATGCTGATTGCTTGAACTCCAAGAAGTGTTTGCTTTAAAAAAAAAAAAAAGAAAAACCTCAGTCCCTGGATAATAAATTTTGCGAGTTTATCAAAGCAAATGGCATATATTTTTCCTCTGTTTCGTTCCATATGTGTAACAATTTCTACCTGCTGCTTTCAGTTGGCCCTGGGAATACCTTTTGTGTTAAGGCACTCACAGCTAGAAAGAACTAGCCTCAATCTGACAGTAGAATAATTTCATCTTTTAGCTAGCAAAGCGAAGAAACCAATGGGACAAATTGTTTTGTCAATAATCTGAAGGCAAAAGTACATGCTCTTCTACTATTTTTAGAACTTGAGGTGAGGGAAGGAATCACCCTTACTGTAAAATATATTCTAGTTAAATAGGAAGTTGATCAGTGGGAAGTTCTGTTTCCTTTGAGTGACATTTTGGAGGCTGCATTTCTTTACGAAGGTGGCAGCCTTTCAAAAGAGGAGCAGAGGCTTCTGTGACCACTGTATCGCCTGTACCACATCCTCCAGTGGGTGGTTCCTGAAAGCTCCATGACCAACTACAGGACTGTGCAGAAGTACCTTGAACTCCCTGGACTAATGAGCTTCACTCTCCCTGAAAACTACTAAGCCTTAAAGTCAGTTTGTTTTCCTTTACAGCTGTGTTAAATGCCCAGGTTTTGAGCTCTAGAGATACAGGTGCAGTGAAATTATCCTAATTTAACAGTAAAATTTAAATCAATCAGTCTCATACTGCACCCTAGGCTGTCCTGGAATGTTAGATGTAGCTAAGGCTGGCCTTGAACTAATGGTAATTCTCCTGACTAAACCTTCTAAGTGCTGGCATTACCAAATATGAGTCACCATACCTAAGTTAACAATCAAGTTAATATGACTGTGGTGCCTAACCTTATCAACTTGATGGGATTTAGAATCAACCTGAAAACAAACTTCTGGGCTTATCTGTACAAGAAGGATTTTTAGGTTAGGTTAACTGAGGAGGGAAGACCCACTCTAATTGTGGGCAGCACCATGCCATTCATTAAAAAAAAGAGCAAACAAGCAAGCATCCATCACTCTCTGCTTCCTGACTATGGATGCAATGTGACAGCTACCTCCTGCTCTTCTCCACCATGACAAACTGTACCTTCAAACTGTGAGCCAGTATAAACTCTTCCTTCCTAAAGTTGCTTTTGTCGGGTATTATGTCACAGATATGAGAAAAATAACTAATACAGTGACCAAGTGGATTTTGGATAGCCTTTAAAAACCATTAATTTGAGCATTGATAAATCTTTGTGTGACTTTATCTTATGCAGCTTTATGATTTTATTTTGTGTGTGTGTGCTGACACATTTAGGATTTGCACTACTCATTCATAAAGACATGCCTTTATCTGTAGAGTGTGAATTTGAAATTTGAGATCAGAGAGAAATGAGACTGTAAACTAGAAAACATAGATTATGATGACAACCCATTTTTCCAAAAGCCCATTTCCACGGAGTTGGATTAACTAACTCTCCAGTGCTGTGCCTTCACTGCCAAACCACCATTGGGAGTCCTCCATGACAGTGAAGCAACTGAGGCACTGACCTGGGGATCAAAATTATAGGGGCTGCTAAATACACTGTTAAGTGGAATAAATGCTACTGTACAACATTCCAACATGAGCAAAACATCATAATGTTCAGGAACTTGGGATGCAACAGGATTGAAGAAGGGTCATATAAATAGGCAGGTTCATTGGAGAGCAGTCCAGATCCAGTCTTCATAAGCGATACTCATATTTTGGGCTTGGAGAGATAGGCCATTCTTCAGTGTTTGTTGTATAGGCACGAGGACCTGAGTGTAGATCCCAGGCACCGATGTAATAGCTAGGTATGGTGCCACATACCTGAATTCCCAGTGCAGTGGAAACAAAGACAGGAGATGTTCTAGGACTCACTGGCTAGGTGTTCCAGTTGGGTGGATGAATTCTAACTTCAGTGAGGGACTCTGTCTCAAAAAGAAAAGGTGGAAAAAATTGATGAAGGCACTCAATGTCTACCTCCGCCATAACATGTGCATGCACACCCACATACACACACTCACAAATATACAAAGAAATGCAAATGCATGCATACTGCACACACACACACACACATATTCAAAAAATAAAATAGGTGTTATCACTTTGATAGTTGATGAGTGGTAGTTTTTCATGAGTATGGGTATATAATCTGACCCCCTACAGTGCCTCCTTGCTGAAAGAATGTTTTTCTCCTCTGCTACTGACATCTCACCTCATATGGCTTCGCCTTCTACCAAATTAGCTTGTATCTCAGTGTCCCTGCTCTAAACTAGAGCCTTTCTTTCCTCTGCTCACCCATTCCCAGTGACATCTCTGCCACAGATAGGTATTTTGCTCCCTGTGGATTAGCCAAATGAATGGGAACCATCTGCAAAGCAACATGATCTGTTAGTTATCACTTCCGTGCAGCAAATGCAACACTTAATGACTTAGACAACTTCACTGTAGTTATTTTAAGTCAAATGTATGATGGGACATAGCTAGATTCTCTGCTTAGGGTTTAACCAGGCTAGACAAGACATTGGCTGGAACTAGGATTCGAGGTTCCAAGCCAAGGTGATCATCGAAGTTCTTCAGTCACTGGCAGACCCATTTCCTTGCCCTTGTTGGATTAAGGTACAAATTTTATTGATAAGTGCCTTCTGAATCTTCAGTTCATCAATAGCACACTAAATTCTGCTTGGGCACCAGGCATGGTGGCACACACCTTTAATCCCAGCACTTGGGAGGCAGAGGTAGGAGGATCGCCTTGAGTTCAAGGACTCTCTGAGACTACACAGTGAATTCCAGGTCAGCCTGAGCTAGAGTGAGAACCTACCTCGAAAAACCATAAATAAATAAATAAATAAGTAAAATAAATAAATAAATAAAATAACTTCTGCTTGGAGTCACTCTGACTTGCCCTTCAACCTTTATTTTCTGCCTTTAAGTGCTGAATATTCTTTTTCCTAACCATTCTCTAACTTCTAAATTTTAGATAGGTATGGGAGTTGGAACAAGAGTCAGTAGAAGTCAGAAAGCTAGAAATGGACCATGACAGGGGTGGAGGGGTATACACAAATGGGGGTTGACTGAAATGAATGGGGCAATGACAGTAGAACACATGGGATACAGAAGTAGAGTGGAGAAATATTGGGATGGAAAGGTTTAAGTAGCGATGGGATGTGGGGGCTGGAGGAGAGGAGGGAGTGAAGGAGGGTTAACGAAAACTAAGATATATGAAAAAGACATATGTAAGCATACTGTGTTAAAAATATATAAAGCCCTTGTGATTATATTGGACCCAATGAGGTCATGCAGAAAAGTATTCCTAGTGTAAGTTCAACAGCTGAAGAGTCTCTTTTGCCAAGGGTATGACACCAGAAGTTGTGGACCTTGGGGACAAATGTAACAGCTTTAACTAACGACTGAAGGAGAAAGCTCTGTGTGCAAAGCTCGTACCTCGAGTAACAACCATCCTTGGCTCCTTATTAGCTCCTTTCTCGCAAGATATTTGGCAAGATTGCCATCATCTGTGTAAAAGCAAAGGGATACTTCTGATGGGTACAATCAGGAATCCTGTTGTGGAGTCCTCCGTTGTCATTTCTTGGGATGCCGATGTCCAAGTTCACAGTGTCTCAAACAACAAATAGTACAAAACATGAAGTAGTAGTAATGAAAATATGGATAAAAGTGAGGGTAAGAGTAAGTAGGCTAGAGCAAACACGTGCTGAAGAACCCTGAGTTTTATTCTGGGGTTCTTTTTATGCATCTAGGTGGAGGGAGGAACCAATCCCCAAGGGAAGTAGTAGGGTGGATCTTGACTGTGATTGACATATGGCATGTTATATAACTTTGGGCAATCTGTGCATGTTCAGGCCATGCATTACATAATTTTAAGTACATGTATACTTCATCATGCTTACACATGCGATGGTAAACTGGGCTTTTTCCTGACCAGTCACTCCAAGTAAAGCGTTTTCTGTTTTTTTTTTTTTTTTTTTGTGTGTGTGTGTGTGTGTGTGTGCTCAACAATAGTCTGAGCTGGTCTCTCCTTGACCCAGGATATGCCTGAGCACAAATTGTGCACAGGAGGAGAAACACCAGGTGCTACTCTGTTGGGAAAGGGGTGTCCAAGGGGAGGTCCCAGATGGCTGGGATGTCCCTGTGCTTGTCTGCCTCACTGAGACTTCAGTGGTAATATTCATTTGGAAAAACTGGGAAAGGAATCCTGATTTCTGTGACTACAGGTCTCATTTGATCTGGAGTTGTGATCTGTTAATTCATTCTTGTATCCCCTGATGAGCATCACCAAGCATGTCCCACGGTGACACTCTAGAGATGCTTACATGAATAGATGAATGAATGGATCCATCCTGAACATCATCTATTTGGAGTTTCTTACATTTATAGTTGCTATTTCCTTCCAGCCAATTCCAAGTTCTCCAAATGCTGGAAGGCATCATCCAATTGTCCCGGCTAACTATAAGCAATCATAATCATAAAAACCTTGTTTCACTTCTTAGAGAGCTGGATGGAACATTTGTCTGAAAGTTTTTTACCCTAATCATAGATACTAACATGTGCATTTGTTTCTCCTCCCTGATAACCACTCATGCTTCCTTGGCTTATACTAATGGTCTCAAATGTGATTACAAGCTAAATTTATAGAGATTAAAGAGATTGCTAATCAGTTAAAGGTGCCTGCTTGCAAAGCCTGCTAGCCTGGATTTGAGTCCCCAGTACCAACAAAAAGCCAGATGAACAAAGTGTTGCATTTGTATGGAGTTCTTTGCAGTGGTAGGAGGCCCTGGTATGCCCATTCTCATCTCTTTCTCTCCTCTCTCCTTGCAGATAAATAAATAAGATTTTAAAAAACTAAATGTGAATGTGTAGACTTAGGTCTTGTGTTGCATTTAAAACTCAGCTAGATTTTATTTTTGGCCTATTGATTCATCAAATTTAAAAAGAAAAAAATCACAGGACTGGAGGGATGGATTAGTGGTTAAGGCATTTGCCTACAAAGCCAAAGGACCCAGGTTCAATTCCCCAGGATCCACGTTAGCCAGTTGTACTAGGGGGCACATGTGTCTGGAGTTTGTTTGCAGTGGCCAGAGCCCTGGCATGCCCATTCTCAATCTCTCTCTCTTTCTCCCCTCCCTCCCTCTTTCTCTGTCAAATAAATAAATAAATTCATAACCTATGTTGTTAGTTTTCATTGACTCCTAGGGTGAGATTTATATAACTAAATACTTATTCTTATACCCCTACTACACACACATACCCTGTGTTTATACCTCTCTCTCTTGCAGAAAGTTTCTTGGTCTGTAGAGGGAAAATTGGCTATAATTTCAAAGAGTAGTACTTGAAGGTAATATTGAGAAATAAGTTTAATGTTGGGTTTATATTAGATTTGTTTTTCTTTATCATCTTTCAGTCTACCTGAAATAATTATAAATGACTCACCTCACCAACATATGAATCTAGGAAAAAGGTGGGGATGCATGAAGCTTAGTAGGAAGGCATGGAAAATGCAGTCATTTGAAAGGTGATTTTTCTGTTTCACATTTTTAAAAATATTTTATTTTATTTATTTATTTGACAGAGAAAGAGGGAGGGACCGAGAGAGAGGGAGAAAGAGAGAGAATGGGCACACCAGGTCCTCTACCCACTTCAAATGAACTCCAGACACATGTGCCCCCTTGTGCATCTGGCTAGCTTGGGTCCTGGAAAATTGAACCTGGGTTCCTTGGCTTTGCAGGCAAATGCCTTAACTGCTAAGCCATCCCTCCAGCCCTGTTTCACATTGTTTATCTGGTAAATTTGCATTTATAAATTAGTTGGTTTCATGTACCATTCACTTGTGAGTGTGCAAAATATACCATTCCATTCTATAATATTGAATGGGTAAGGAAATAGTTTCTTGTCATGCAAAATGAAACAGAATCCTTGCACGTGATTGTGAGGCAATTTTTTAAATTAGTTTTGTACTCAGTGAATACAGTCAAGTTGGTACCATTGTTAGCCTCCTCTCTGTCCTCTCCCCTCCCCTCTCACCCCTCCTTGTTGGGGTATATGGGTCATGCATTGTGGGGTTAGCCCTCAGTTATGGGTAGGAGGAAATGTCCCTGTGTATCATGACCCAACATGTGGCTCTGACATTCTTTCCGTCCCCTCTTCCTCAAATTTCCTGGAGCCATGTAGCGTTGGTTTTAGGTCTTCTTCAGTGATGAGTTCTTGAGAGCCTCTGTGTCTCTGGATATCTGATTTGGTAGGAGTTGATTATTCTCTGTGTCAATCTCCTTCACCATTGTGCTGGTACTAGGTTCACCAAGAAAACAACACCCTTGCTTATTTCCCCAATTATTCTCAGCTTCATCTGGGGCCCTTTTGAGATATGATGGGGTGGTTCTCTCCTTAGGATTTGTGTCTATCTGAAAAAGAGAAGTAGATTCTCCGACAGAGAGTAAAGTTAGCACCAGATAAATGGGATAACCTTTATTTTTTCAGAGAGAATTTAATAGGTAGGCCCTCTTGTAGCCCACAATTGGTGGTAGCTTGATAATGGAGAGCAGGCTCATTTTTGGATCTGGTTGTGACTTGTTTCCCAGCTCCAGCTATGGGTTCTGTTCCACTGAGCAGATCAGTTAGCCAAATCAAGAGCAGTTCGTTTCCCACCATGGCTGTGTGCCACTATTGCACTTGTGTGAGCATCAAGACATGTTGTTTGCTGTTAAGTAGGTTAGACCATGTGCTGCTTGGACAGATATTGGTCATTTTCCCCCAGTTGCCCAGATAGCACCTTCTGGCACTAGACATGCTGACTGTCTGGGGACTGACTCTCTTTGTGAGGCAATTTTAAAGAGGAAGAAAGCCAACACAATAATGTAATTTTTTTTTCTACTCAGTGAATTGTAAACTTCAGGTGAGGGGAAAATATAATCAGCCTACAGGTACCAAGAGAGCTGCTTTCTCATGCTGCCACTAAGAGGCCATTTTAATGGAATTTACGATGGATAGCCTGGTAGACACATGTTATTAATATGTTACATAGGGTCATACACATTATGGACAGTGAGTTTTGTGGGTTTGGGCATATATGTGTGGTATCATGCATCTGTATATGTATGTTTTTATGTGTGGTGGCACACATTTGTCAATATATTTATATGCTTGTGTATGTGGAGGCAAGAAGTCAATGTCGGGATCTTCCTCAGTTGTTCATATCCTTATCTTTGAGACAGTGTCTTTCTGAACCAAGAGCTCATTGATTCATCAAGACTGGCCAGCCTGTGAGCTCCCAGAATTTTCTTGTCTACACCTCCCTAGCACTGTGATTGCAAGTGCATGCCACCAGGGCCAGCTTTTCCACGGGTACTGGGGATATGAACTCATGCTTGTGTGGCAATCACTTTGCTTACTAAGCCATTTCCCTATCCCCGACACGAAGTTTTTAGTAAAGTTATACTTACTGTCATATATCAAAGACAGATTAAAACCACGGTGCCCTGTTTTCCTGTTAAATAGCCATTTCTCACTGTAAGGGTGGCACACCACAATGCCTTGCTGATCATTTTTCCCAGCCTGAAAAGTCACACATGGCAGTCAGTCATTCAAAGTCAGGGTCATCAGGCATATCTCCAGGACTAGATGGGAATTTGCCAAAGGGGCTTGTCTTAATCTGTAACAATTACAACACTTTAGGCTTGTGGGTGTGTGTGGATGGAACATTGGCTTGAAGTCGCTTACACTGTTCATGGAAGTGCCAATGTAAGCTAGCCGTGTAATAAAAGCTCCTGGGAATGCAGAGGATGGCTCGGCATTAGGCATTCTCCTCGTGTTTCACATAAATGCATCCTGTTCTCAGGAGCTGACGAGCAGTGCACTTGCCCTGGCTCATTCAAATTGAATGTTGGTAAAAGGAGAGTCCTGAGCAAACAGAACAGTTTGGCATCGCCGAAGGCAGGAGCAAGGTTAAGCTGTCGGCTGCGTTCTCTGAGGGTTATTGCATGTTTATATACCTGCCTCAGCGCACACCTCAGGTACGTCTCCAAGGTACCTATGGGGCAACCCATGCCAACTAGGCCCAGGCACCTATGCAGTTTAGCTTCAGCTCTTTTGATCAATAAAGTTCAAGTCTTGCCCCCATGCCTGCCGTGGATAATGTTTTGTCAGAAGACAAAGCTCTTCCACAGAGGCAGTTCACATTGCATTTTTCTTTTGTTCTGTTTCAATGCTGCTGTGGCTTTAACTTTGTCACAGCAAGCATAAGCAGAGCAAACGTGTAGAGAGCTTTCTTTTTTTTTTTTTTTTTTAGCCCACTTTTTCCATTAGTTTAAATAGGAGCAGTGCAGCAGCCGCCGCCAGTGCTCACTGGCTTGCTTAGTCCTGTGCTATGAAGAATAAAGACAGGGTAGGGCAGTGAACCTGAACTTGGCCCATTCATCCATACTGCATTGAGTGATTGCATGGAGGGAGTCAAATGCCACTTGGAGGTGAGGAGCAAGCATCAACTTGCATTCCTGCTGGATATGTCAGGAAGGACCCTTGACACAGTCCAGTAATTAAAAGGTAAGCCACCAATGTGTGCTGTCTGTGGGAACAACATGCATGCAGAGGGTAGACTGCATGGGGAAGGAAGGAGTTACATTTACTTTTGGAAAATGTTAGATCTTCATGGCCACTGCACTGATGGGAGAAAGGGGGAGATTTGCCTTGCAAGTATGGCACAATCCACAACTTGAGTTTTTTTCAAGGTGTTGTAGAGTCTCAGTTGCAAGTACCTAGAACTTTGTTGTACTTCTGTCCCTTAAACAGTATTTTCAGTAGGAGTTGTTGAAAAAAGTTTTGAACATACTCTTTATGTTCAGCACTGTGTTCTGTGAGGTGAAATTACATTGTGAAAATTCAATCATAGTTTGAAGTAGAATTTCTGTTTTTCAGTTTGTTTGTGTTACCAAATCGAGTAATAAATGGATTTCAAGGCCACAACATTATAAGGAAATTGCCTTAGATTCCATCTGCTCTGAACATATCTACTTACTACTGTCCTTTTGGGAAGAATCTAGAGGAGTGAAGTTCTGAGTTACAGCACATCTGCTTCCTTGTGAAATTTAGTACCATCTCTTGTAAATCATTTTTACAGGTGTTGCGTTTAAATTAAGACTCTCTGAAGTAAGCAGTGTCTTTTGGCAATATGTGTACCATGCAAGGAGTTGATAGATTTTTGTGGCTATAAACTTAACTTGTGCCTAGTAAATCTCTTGTCCAGATCTCTGAGCTCTTTTACAAGCTGCATTAAAAATAGAAGGATAGGTTTTTAATTAAACCAGGTATTGGATTTGCCCTCAGGGAACTGAAATGCAGTTGCTTGGGCATGTGGACAATGAGAATCTTTTGTTTCGAATGCAGTGTTCATATAGGTTGTGATTTAAAAGTAGGTCTGCTACATTTTAGGTATTTGAGGTTATTTTCTTTTTCACCATATATAACCGAATCTACAGAATATTGGTTTCAATTAACAAGCTAGTTGAGTAGACACATAATGACAATTCATGTTGTGATTCGAATATGGCAATTGTGTTTCCATTGTATATATTTCATATTTCATTTCTTGATTCACACCCATGAGTGGGGGTGTGGGTGTGTTTGCATGTGTATCTTTCACAAGACCATATTCAAAATAATAGATTGGGGAGGGGCTAATTTGTCATCAACAGAAGTCACAAGACTTGGAATAGCATTCAGGCATTCCTGGCATATAAACATTGCTTCCCAAAACTAAGAGGGAGGCTCAAGTGTGTATCATTTCAAGGTGTTTTACTTGAGAAACAATGCTAGTGATTACTCATATGTTCACCAAGATGTGGCATGAAAATACCTATTTATGTGCCAAAAGCTGTATATGTGACTTGAGGATGAGAGGACAGGGCATGGGGACAAATATTTAGGGTGAGAATATGCAAATTCTCCGCAGAAAATTGGTATTGCAAGTTTCTAATGAAATTCATGCTGGCAGTAGGGGACTACTATATTTTGACTTGATGGGACATACAATTTTGACTCCTGACAAATTCTTTGCTTTGAACTTGTAAAGGCATATTTTTTTAACCAGCCTTTTAATTTGTTTAATTTCATGTGTAAAGCATGTCAGCTTTACTGATTTAGTGAATTTGTAAAGTATAAATACATAATTTTATGAAAAAATTTATATTAAAAGGTCATAGTAAAAAGGAAATGCATATAAAAGAAGCTGGTAGATTTTTCTGAAACATAGTTTTGTATGTGCATCCTGGACTAAAGTTAAAAATCAGAACAGGCAAGTTTGCATAAGAGGATTTATAAAAACTTTTCTTTATTTTCAAACGGAATCTAAATTTGATTTTCCTCTCACCTAGAACTAGAGACTATATAGCCTCCTAATAGTAGAAAAGAGATTAAAGAAGTGATTGAATTTTTTCCTGTAAGCTATTTCATTTGAGTTAAAGCATATGTGTTGCCCATTCAAGAAAGCTGCCCAGAGCCCCAGTGAGACTAAAGTTGCCGCAGTACTCATTTCCTTGAGGGCCCAACTTGTTCAAACACCTGAATGAAAAGAGTTTCCTGTCATTATAAGTCAGGGATATCTGGGCCTGATTTATTTCCTAATACAGTTTATTAAGCAATTGTGATATCTGTAACTTACAGAGTACCTTTCTTGAAGAGTTCGGAGTCTTTCTTGAACATTATCTAATTATCAGAACACCAGAAGGAAATAGAAAGTGCACACTATCTCCAATGCACAGTAGAAATGACATGATGGGTAAAGCAATTTATCCAAAATACCTTGGAAAAATGCAGACACATGGCTAACAAGTGATCCATGGTTGAACAGGTGTGTTCTTTGGGTGAGTCTGGTGGTTTTTGTCTCTGAGACCTACCTTAGTTTATCTTACAATTTAGTTCTCATAGTGCCCTGCAGCCCTCAGTCCAAGAGTAGCCTATTCCTTCCTAACTTCAAATATCTGATTCCAGCAGCTGTGGTTACAAGTTTCCAATGATGTGCTTGACATGTGAAATAATCCTTTGTAGTGGAAACAATATCACAGAATTAACAAATGCCACTCAAATTCTTTACAAACAATAGGGAAAACAATAGGACATATAACTTCCCAAATTTTAGACTAGAATATTCTCTTTTTCAAACCCTGTTAACTATAGCGTAGAGAGTTGGGTCCACTGAGGGAATATGTTTCCATTAGTATGGCTGCTGTTAGACATTGAGGCAAGGTAATCTAGAGAAAAGATGAATTCAAATTATTAAGACATTAGAAGGAAGTGTTCCATATACTCCCAAAGAGTTATTCATTCTCTTTCTAATACTTAATTGTTTATTTTAATGTGTCCTAATTATAAGATAAGAAAATGATTTCAGGTACATAGAAGTTAGCAAATAAAAGGAAATCAAAACAATTACACTGGAGCTGGAGAAATGACTTAGTGGTTAAAGCATTTGCCTGCAAAGTCTAAGGACCCTGGTTTGATTCCCCAGGACCCACATAAGCCAAATGCACAAGAGGGTACATACATGTGTGGCTGGAAACCCTGGTGCCCCCATTCTCTCTTTCTCTCTGCCTCTTCCTCTTTCTCTCTCTCTCTCTCAAATAAAATAAAATATTCAAAAAAACAACTACACTATATCCTCTTATTTAAGTTCATGACCAGCTAGTTAACAAGGCTAGAACTTTCCAGGAAAAAAAAATTAAAAACTAAGGCAGTCCTAGCTATGGTCTGGTTCTAAATACATTGTTGTTACAGTGATTAAGAAATGGAATATGGACAGAAGGGTCTTATAGATAAGTTGAGCCTTAATAAGGTCTTCCTCTTTGCCCTACTCTTTTTTAAAAGTATTTTAAGTGTATGTTATAAATTATAAGAAGTTATACTATTTTGTCTCCTTAAGTATATGTTATAACTTATAAGAGGTTATACTCCTTTATCCCCTTGCCCTGGTTCCTGTTACCCTAGGGGCCTTCCTAAGTGGGGTTATGGTAATCACTGTGGGTTCATGAAGGACTCATTCAGTCCCTGTAAGGTAGCAGGAGACCATGCCTCATGGTATTCCTACTCACTCTGTGGCTCTTACAATCTTTTCACCCCTCTTCCATAATGTTCCTTGAGCGATGGCAGGTCCTTTGGCAGTCTGATTTAGTGCTGAGTTCTTTGTAGCCTCTGGAGTTCTGCTTTGATTGATCATCATATCTTTCACTATCACCCTGGAGCTGGTTGTCAGGCTAGCAGTAAGAACAGTATTCATGTCACTGCTTCCTCTGCAATTTCCCTTGGTCCCTGGCAGATGTGATAGAGTTTGCCCTACTCTTGAACCTTTTCTGCATGGCTGGTACTGCTTGTATTCTTGGCTCTATACCTCCCTATAAACTAGATTACAAACTTATGAGGGAAGTAAGTAATTTCATAAAATTTCTTTAAAAAGGAAAAACTATTATTGTTTAGTATACTACCATGAACTTGTGGAGGTACTTACTAAATATTTACAAAATTGGAATTATTCCCAAAAAGTTAGGGCATGTTTATCATCATTATAAGTTTATAGCCAGACTCATTTAGGGCATAGCCATAAATAGAACATTCCTCAATTTTGCCACGCTTCTCCAGGATATACTTTTGGAAATGTCTGTAGGAAATTCTGCTGTCACAGCTGGTGGGGATGCTACTGGCATCTAGTGGTTAAATGTTGAGTATATCACTAAATATGCTACATATAATGTACAGGGTGGTCTCACCACAAAGATACATTTGACATGAAATTTCAACACTGTTGAGATTAAAATGACCATAATTTCAGATAAAACTCTTATTTTGGAATGATTTTATTCTTTTTCCTCACTGGACTCTGCTTTTTGGATGGCAATGATTTAACTTGCTATTTGTTCAGCTGGACTTGAGTACCACACTTGACATATATTAAGCTTTTAACAAATGGTGCCTGCCTTGATGAATGAATGAATGTTAATGATTCCAGAAAAGATGCTCTGGTGTCTTCTTTGTAAAAACATTATAATTAGAAACTGTATTTCTAATCAAGGCCTTGACATTAGCTAATCAATTAGGTCAATGACAAGTGGCAGAGGCAGAAGCACAGCAGAACACAACATCGTTTTTATATAAAAAGTCCAGTGGGCTTTGTGTAATAGGATACTAGGATAGAAGGAGACTTGAAATGTCATTTGATGCAACCTCTTAAATTTGAGGTGAAGCAGTTGACATCCAGGGAGGCTGAGTGACTTGCCTAAGGTCTCACAGCACAGCTGTGGAACTTGGAACAAATCTGTTTCTAACTCAGGGCATGACATGTGGAAATGCTGAGCTGTGTCCATTATGTCATTCCTAAGAAAGATCACAGGAAAATGTCCTTGCATGAGGCACAGTCACTAGTGTAACACTGAATGCAGCGTGTAAGAAGTGTGTTTATAGTGTTGTAGAATTTGACCTAAATTTACATGCTAAGCACATCATTCAAATACAATTTTGCCCCAGCAAGTTGGCTCAGTGGGAAAAATGCTTGTTGTCCAAGTATGTGCACTTGAGTTCAGATTCTGAGCTTCCAAATAAATGTAAATATGGTGGTATATGTCTATAATCCCAGCATTGGAGAGACAGAGACAGGTTGCTGGCTAGCTATTGAAGCAGAACTGAGCCCTAGGTTCCGTGAGAGATCCTGTCTGAAATAAAAAAGGTAAAGAGCTGACCTCTGACCCCCAACATATGCAAACATAAACTTGCACACACACATGTGCCTCTACACATATGAACACCACCACACACATGCATGTACACACACCACACACATTTGTGCAATAAACCACCCAGATTTTTAAATGAGGCATTAAGATGAGAAGATACCTCAGTAATTATCTGGTAAGCCCAGTCTGTACAACAAGGAAATAAGGCACCCAAGTTTGGATTATTTCTGGAGTCATTGAAAATGGATGCTAGAACTCTCTACTTTGTGCTTTTTTCCTAAGTACAATATGATTTGCAAAAGATGGTATGGCAAAGCATGGTTACGCCATGGTTTTTTCGTAAGAGTAAACCAGAGCAAAAGTCTTCTCAGAAGTTTTCATATACTGGGTCTTTCTCCAAGAAAGAGAAATTGCACTATTCCCATAAAGAACAGACGTTAGAAATTCATTTGTGTAGAGCACCAGTGTTATTTAGCATGTACTTGGAAAACTACCGTACTTCTTCTAGTCTTCTAAGTGACAAAAATGTAACAGGCTTGTTAAAAAATATGTTTAAGTTACATATGGACATGTCTTGTATGTAAACAACATATGTTGGTACCATCCTTTCCCTCCTCACTGCCCCATTTCTGAAGGGCTTTCTTGTTGGGGATGTAGGTTGACACTATGGGGATTGTGGGCCAGGCATTATGGGGGGCAATGTTTATGTAGAAAATGTCCCAACATGTGGCACTAACATTCTTTCCACCCCCTCTTCCACAAAATTCCATGAGCCATTCTGGGAGCATTTTAAGTATACTTCAGTGATGAGCACTTAGGAGCATCTAGATATCTGGTTTGGTAAGTATTGAGTGTCCTTAGTATCTTTCTCCATCACCCTTGTGCTGATATCAGATTCACTAAGAATCCAGCACTCTTGCTCATTTCCCCAATTTTTCTGTGGTTTGAGCTATGGCCAGGGGTGGAGTGCACTGGGTCATGTGTGTCCTCAGGTCCTGCTCCCATCTGAAAAAAAAGAAGCAGATTCTCCAATGGAGAATGAAGTCAGCACCAGTTAAATGGGATAACAATTATTAATTTAGAGAGAATTAAAAGGTTTTACACCCTCTTATAGTCTAAGGTCAGTGGGAGCTTTTAAATGGAAAGCAGAATCATTATCCAGATATGATTCTGAGTTGTTTCCCAGTTCCATATACGATTTCCATTCCACTGAGCAGATCTGTTGACCAATCCACGAGCAGTTGGTTACTCACCATGGCTGTGTGACCCTATTGCACTTGTGCAAGCGTCACGTTAGGTTGTTTGCTTCTGAGTTGCCTATACTTTGACTTGCTTGGGCAGATGTTGGCCACTTTCCCTCAGTAGCTCATGTAGCACCTTCCAGACTACATGGGCTAATTGTCAGAAGACTGGCTCTCCTCCAGATTCCAACCAGGTATCTCTGGGGTCTGTGTCCACAGCATTTGGTGTCTTCAGCAGTGGGGACTTACCCTTAACCTCTGGTGAGTAATCAAGTGCTCTGACAGAGGTCTGTCTTCTTTGTTTTGGGAGATGGACACCTCAGTTGAATCCAGTTTTTAGCTATTATGAATTGAGCAGCTACAAGCATGGTTGAACAAATATCTCTGAACTGAGATGTGGAGCTTTAAGGGTAAATGTCCAGTAAGGGAATATCAGGGTCTGTTGGTAAATCTATATTCATCCTTTTTAGGAGTCTCCATATTGATTTCCACCGTATTTGTACCAGTTTACATTCCCACCAATAGTGATTGAGTGGGTTTCTTGAAGACTGCAGATAGAAGGGTCCAGTTTTTTGATCCACCCTGATAACCTGTGTCTTTTGATGGGTGAGTTAAGACCGTTAATATTTAAGGTTATTACTGTGAGGTTTGAATTAATCCCTGCCATGATGAGGTGTTTTGTGGGGTTTGGTGCTTTCTTGTGTTTTGTACTATTTTGTGCCTGGTCTGTTTTGGTTGTTGTGATCTTCTTGTTGTTGGCTCTTGAGATTGGTTGTTTGACTCTTCTGTGTGGAGTATTTCCTGAAGTATTATCTGTAGGTTTGGATTTGTGTTCATATAATCATAGAGTTGACTTTTTTCATGGAAAGTTTTTCTTTCACCATCTTTTATGAGAGATACTTTTGCTGGGTACAGTAGCTTGGAATGGGAGCTATATTTTTTCAGACTTTAAAGTGTTCCATTCCAGGCTCTTCTGGCTTTCAGGGTTTCTATTGAGAAATCTCATGTAATTCTGATGAGAGTGCCTTTCTATGTTGTAAATTGCTTTTCCCTTGCTGCTTTTAACATTCTTTTTGTTGTTGTTGTTGTTGTTTTTAATAGGTTTAACTATGATGTATCTTAGTGTCTTCTTTGGTCCTGTCTGTTTGGTGTTCTGTGGACTTCTTATATCTGGATGGGCCTCTCTTTTGCAAGATTTGGAAATTTTTCTTCAATAATTTTGTTGAGTGTGATCTCTTTGCCTCTGGTGTGGATATCCTCTACTTCTGGTCTACCCATGATCTGGATGTTTGGTCATTTTAGGGTGTCCCACAGGTCCCTCATATTGTGTTCGTATGAGTTTTTGAACTCAGCAAAGTTTTTGGCCTCCCTGTCAATTTCTTCTGTCTTATCTTCCAGGTCAGAGTTTGTGTCTTCCACCTGAGTAAAACTGTTGGTGAGTGCGTATAGAGAGGTTTTTATAATTTCTATTTGATTTTTGTTTACTGTTGTGTTATTTTGTATCATGTCCATCTCTTTTTTGAGGTATAATTTCAATTCAAGTTCTGATTTTCTTGATGTTTACTGTAGTTCATTCTTGCATTTAATCAAGTCATCATTAAGCTTAATCAACCAGCTGTTTAGGACTTCCATTTCTTGACTTACCTTCAATGTATTTGTATCTCTTTGGAGAGTTCTAATGTTTTTGTCAATCATGTTAAGCCTACTGTCAAAAGCTGATTGCTCTAGGAGATAATTCTGTTCAATTTCATTGAGTATTGTTGGTTCATTGATAGTTTGTTTCAAGTTCAGTGATTTTTTTTTTTTAAGTTAGGGTCTCATTGGTTTTTGTGTTTTCATTTTGGGAATTAATTTCTTTGGATTTTCTATGATTTCATTGGAGGCTTCCGTAGTAGGACTAGACATCTTTTGGTGTAGATCTCTCAGTTTTCTGACTTTTGCTGGCTTTTTTGCATTGTAGTCAACCCTTTTAAGGAAGTCTGTTTATTTAATTGAAGAGGAAGAAAGTTTTTGTCCTTTGGCCCATTTTCCCTCTGATTACGGTGAACAGGAATGTTGGTACCTAATGGCCAGTCAGGATACCAGAGCAAAAGGCCTGATTCCACAGCTCACACAGGGACCAGGCTTCCCCAAGCAATTCACAATGGGACCTACCAGAACCAGGGGACTGGGAGGAGCCAGGGAATAGGGATCCGGTTTACTTACTCTGTGCCCTCCAGGACATAGACCAGAGCAGGCAACCCAGACTCAGGAGGTGGGAGGAGCTCAAATGCATGGATCTGGCATACTTATTCCAGGCCACTGCACTAGCCCACAGACTGTCCCAGCAAGGAAGTCAGACCCTGGAGGTGGGAGGAGCCCAGAAATGGGTCTGGCCTGCTCACTCAAGACCGCCTCACCCACCCACACACTGTCCATGCAAAGAACTCAAACTCCGGACTTTTTATAGTTTATTTTTTTAATTGACAACTTCTATACTTACAGACAGTAAACCATGATACTACCCTCCCATCCCCCACTTTCCCCTTCACAACTCCGCTCCCCATCATATCCCCTCTCTTTCTCCATTACTCTCTCTTTTATTTTGATGTCATCATCTTTTTTCCCCTATTATGAGGGTCTTGTGAAGGTATTGCTAGGCACTGTGATGTCATGGATATCAAGGACAATTTCATTTTTTAAAAATGCTTTCCAATGTAGTTTGAAACCATGTGTTCTCCTTGCCATACTTTTTACCCATCACAAATCAAGGCTCCCTTTCCTCCCACATTTCCTCCCAAATGCTGTTGAAGGTCTTTAAAATCATTCCTTTGACAGTCCTTTCAGAAATTTGGAATGTGCACACATAAGTGGAACTCTATTTTCAGGTGAGCTTTGACATGACCCACCTCTTCCATCTTTTCATCAAATTTGATGACTTTCAAGTTCACTGGGATCTAAACCTTACTTAGGAGATGATAGGAAGAACATGTAACTGGAAATAAATCCTAGTCCTTCAGAGTGAAACCTGAGCAAATGTCAGCACATCTAGAAGGAGCTCCATGTAGGTGAAATCACCACCAACTGAATCCCAAGTGGTGAGCATCAATCCATTCTGGGAACTTTGTGTGAAGAGAGAGGCTTAGAAGTGTTGGCACCCAATGCAGATGATGCAGTTTATGCACTGGGTTGTTGGAAGGATGTTTAAAAGCATGTAAGAAGAAAGGGTGTGTGTGGAAAGCAAAGAGGGTATTTTACTAATTCTTCTTTTTTTCTTTTTTATGAAAGAGAGACAGAGAGAGGGAGAGAGAGAGGGAGAGAGAAAGAGAATGAGTGGAACATGGCCTCTGGCCACTGCAGTTGAACACCAGACAAGTACACCATCTTGTGCATGTGTGTGACCTTGTGTGAGTCTGGATTATGTGGATTATGGGGAATTGAAGCTGGGTCTTTAGGCTTCGTAGGTAAGCACCTTAACAGCTAAAACATCTCTTCAGCACCTCCTTTGCTAATTTTTATGGTTAACATTGAGTTTGGAAGATAGGCTCCTCCCAGTATTGTGTGGAAAGGGAATAGAATGAATTACTGCTTGTTTCACTATAGTCAACTCATATAATCCTTTCTCAGAAAGCCATTCAGTTCTTGGATATTTAGCTACTATGTCACAGGCTATAAGAAGGTGCCATTGGTATTGAAGAATGAGGCACAGATCACAGGACAAAAACTTTTCATCAAGAGCAATAAATGGTGCTGGAGATAAGTAAAGGGATAGGCAAGGGATATGTCATCAATAAAAGAAGCTGTAAAAAAGCATTAGAGCTATTCTGATGGGATGGCATGTGCCAGAGGGAAGAATCATTGCAATTTTTTTGCAATTTCGTTTTTGTTTTAATTATCCATCTCAGGACAAATGCATTTGTTGGGCATTCAGCATTTATACAAGAAAGGGATCAAAGCATACAATTATTGACAAACAAGAAGTAAAGAAAAGATGATTTTCTTTCTATACTGTATTTAGTGTTAATTATGTGTTCATCAGGTTGCTCTATTCTTACAACTTCCAATTAAGAACATCATAAAACAATAGGGAAGCCATCCTTTCTTTGTTTCTGTGTAACATGAATGTGTAATGAGATCAGAAGCTTCTTAGTGACAAAATTTGTGAATGCAATCTTGTTAACTATTTTCCAGTTTTTTTTTAATCCCACAAATATTCCTGGGGACTCAGGTACATTAAACTTGGGTTAACATCATTTAGGGCAGACCTAATTATTAAAGGCTGTTCATCTCTATTTTACAGCATTAAATCTAAGCCTCTAGGAAATTCTAAGACAGATTTAATAATGTGAAAGCAACTGCCTGAAAGAGACACAAGGAACACAAAGATTATTGATTGTAAAGTGAAATGATTCTCACTTAGATGCAAGAATAAAAGTTATATCTATGAAGAAAGCTTTTTAATAAGGCCTAGTGATTTAAGAGAGAAGTTTAAAGCAGGTAAATAAGAAAAACATAATTAAAATGAATTAATCATGGAATACTATCTTACTAAAAAGCACTCTTATTCACACGATTGAATATTAATTATATCTATAATGCTACTGTTCTTAATTTGCTGTTCTTGTATTAGTTTCAGGAACTTCTATGCATTTGTTTGCTTCTTTCTTTTCCCCTGTGAGTTTCTGAGGACTAAATGAGCTGAATAGCATAATAAGAAATAAATTCTGATAACTAAAGATGTAGTAGAACACTAGACACTAGGCTGGCATGCATTAGTGCCTGGGTTCCATCTGAGCACAATTAATTAGTTAATGAACAAATTAAGTAAGTAAGTACAGCCATCAACACCAAAAACAAAAATACAAATTCTGAAGTCAGGAAATATTTTTCACCCTTCTTTCTCTTTCCCCACACTTCCTCAAGCACATGATAGGATAGATGACCAGATGATAAACAGGGTCCTGTCTGCTGGTGATGTAAGCACATGCTGGCCACATCAGTTGCCATGACAAGGCTGCTTTACTGTGGGAAAAGAAATAGAAGTTTTCTTTTTAAGTAATGCAGTGAATCATTATATAGCAGTATAAAGAATGGACTGCAGTCATCCAGACATAATGTTTGAGTGATAAAAGTGTACATGCTGCACAATTCCGTCTTTATGAAGATTAAAACCAGGTACAACTAGCCTTTGGTGATTAAACTCAGATGAATGATTACTTCTGGGAGCCAGTCCTGACTGGGAACATATATGAAGGAAACTTCTGGAGCATGGATATGTTCTATATAATGACATACATACAAACATTTTGAGCTATAAAATGAAATTTAATGCATTTTATTATATTTGTTACACTTCAATAGAAAGGTTTAGAAATCTATTCAAATATTTAGATGCAAGATACATTCTAGAATACTCAGACTTTATCAAGTGAATGCTAGGTATGGCACTGCATGCTTATAATCCCAGCACTTGAAAGACAGGCCAGTAGGACTGGTGCAAGTTCAAAGCCAACCTAGTCTACCTAGCAAGTTTCAGGCCAGCCATCAGTGCTGTATAGTAAGACTCTGTCTCCTTGCATCTGCCCTGCCCCTGGGAAATGAGAAAAGAAGAAAAAAATTACCATATGATCCATAATCCCATCTCTAGGAGTTGAAAACAGTTTGCGGAGATATATCTGTATTCCCATGTTTAATCAAATCAAATTCACAGCTTTAATCAAAGTAGGCAAGTTATAGAATTAACTTAAGTGGTCATCAGCACATGGATGCAAGGAGAGGGCAAATTAGTGCTTATGCACAATGGAATACGACCCACCGTTTAAAAGGAAAGAAAAGCTATTGCTATAGCTATGTCAATGAAACATTTGAGGTGGTGGCTATGTTAGTGTAATTGTTCTATACTTAATTGAGATTGTCACTGTGCAATTACTAATATGAGACACTTCTATTTTATAGGAGCTTTGTTTTCTTTCCTTCTCTAAGCTCTACAGTACTCTAGAATAAGAACTTTCTAAACTTCAAAAGATCATAACAGCTATGTGTGCTACATAAATATACATACTAATTATTGTCAACTTACAAATAAAATACACTTAACAAGGTATTTTTCTGGTAAATGCATAGGAAAGGTAACTTTTTAAGCAGAAAGGCTCTCTGTCATGTGAACATTATATATTTTGTGCAATTAATGGTAGCAGTGGTGCTTGAAAGCACTTAATATGTTGGGCACTAACATATATATGTCCCTTCTTATTTATCTTAAGGCTTGAAGTATAAGCAGTGCCATCCCCATTTTATGGACTTCCATTCAGAACCATTCCTCCTTTGATGCTCAGGAATGACTGCATGAATGTGCTGAGATTTTGACCCGATTCTTCTCTCATTCCAATTGGGACTATCATGAAACTGTGACTCTGGTAGAAGTCAAATTGAATGGACTGTGACAAGTACTGCATTGATAGCCATGCAGTCTAGTCATCCTAGAGTATTTTTTTTTGTTTTAAAATATTTTATTTATTTGCAAGTAGTGAGAGAGGGGGAGAGAGAGAGAAAGAGAGAGAGAGAGAGAGATCGAGAGAGAGAGAGAAAGAGATCGAGAGAAAGAATAGGCCATGCTAGGACTTCTTGCCACTGGAAAGGAATTCCAAATGCATGAGCTACCTCTGTTGCATCTGGATTTATGTGGGTACTGGGAAATCGAACCTGGTCCATCCATCTTTTCAAGTAAGTGCCTTAACTTCTGAGCCATCTTTTGAGCCCCCATCTTCCTAGAGCCTTTCTAATGAAGCTACCTTAATCACTTAAGCTGCAATGTTGAACTTATGCTTTGTGTTGGAGGAATGAAGCCAGGTTACCAGAACTCAGTGACATTGTGATTTTATTTCATCAAGTTTATGATAGATCAGACAGTGTGAGCTTAAAAAAAAGAAAGAAAAATACATCTATTAAATATTAATTAAAGCCTTGTTAGTTATCTGCATATGAAGATTTTCTTTTTAATCATAACCCCTTTTTAAACTTTGTGTGGATTTCTCATAAGTTCTATTCTAGAAGCATTTGTTTTTAAGATCTTGACTTTTGGGGTCAATTCACTGCCTTTTAACAATATGTATGGTTTTGTCCAAAGGAACAGTCAAAGTGCTTAGATAATGCAATAAAATATTTTAACTTGGCTTTCAGACTCATTTTGTCTATCACCTAAGAGTGACAAGAGAATGGAATGAGACCAAGTCCTTAGCAGTCACCTGTTCAGCATCTTCTTTTCATAGAAGGCAGAAGAATTTTGTACATGGCTACATTGCTGTGGAGTGAGAAGGCAATGGATGACATTACCTTGTTTTGTTTATTACTTGTATCTTGATCTGGGCGAAGTCAGTTCAACTTTGTGATGAAGTTTTAGCTGGCTAGCTAGACGAGTCGCATCAGATCGCTTTACCTAGGGACACATTTTTCTCTGCTTCCTCAGGGTTGTGATTACCACAGGCAGGAATACAAAAACCACCTAGCATTTATGTGCATTCTTAGAATCCATATTCAGGTCCCCATAGTTGTGTAACAAACATTTTCCTAACTCGCCTGTCTTCTTTCCACTTACATTTTTTTTTTAATTTCAGCATCTTGGCTCAAGAGGTCCTTTTTGTATTAGTGTATGTATATATTTAAATTAACATGTAGTGTTTAAATGATGGATTTCATTATAGCATTTTCATACACCTATATCATGTATTTTGATATTATACGTTTTTCATTACCCTTTCTTACCACCCTTTCATCCTCCTACTGCTTACCTTTCTCAGTTGAAAGAGTCCCCCTTCTACTTCTTGTCATAAGTTACACACATACACACACACACACACACACACACACACACACACACACACATATATATATATATATAGTTTGTATGTGTAAAATCAAGAAATTATTGATAGAAATCACCTCTGAAATTTATTCTCCCATGTTTCATTGACTCCTTTGTTGTCTGTCATATCAAGTCAGTGAAGGCAGAAGTCTCAGTATTTGCTAAAGTCAGGCCTTGTGGGGCAGAAGGTCTAGAAAAGATCCTCAATCCAAACCCCTGAACTTAAGTCTGAGTCCCTACTGAAATTTCAAGATTAACTTCTCACTGACCATTTATAAGTTTCAAAATCTTTGCGGAAAATACTTAAGAGCTAATACTAAACACTAAAGTAATACTAAAGAGTCATTACTTTCCCTCCCCTGCCTTATTCATGGAATGATACCTGGACAGGAGATGATAACTCAAATTTAATTCTTGACATGGAAGGTCTCTGTGCTGTCAAAACAGAGAGAACTCACTTCACTAGGGTGGTAGAGGAGCTACTTCTGCCTGTAGATGTGTGAGATGTGAGTCCACAGTGATGCAAAAGTCCCTTTATGACTTCTCCACAGGAGGTGATTCAATGTGACTGGAAGCAAATGAGGAAGGAACTGTATTAGTACTTGAATGTGCTGTTAGCTGGAACTCTAGTCCATTATCTCTGCCTGCTCCTCGTCTAGATAAATAGCACTTATTTTGGCATGGGTATGTGTGTATAGTGTGTATGCATGTGTGTCTGTGTGATCATATGTGTGTGGGTGCATGTGTGTAACAGATGTTGATGTTAGATATCTTCCTTCATCCTTTTCCACCTTTTTTTTTTTTGTGCCAGAATTTCTCACTGAACCTCTTCAGGTAGACTAACCAACCAACAAGCCCAAGGTATTCGGTCTCCACCTTCCCTGCACTAGGATTATAGGAGTGCACCACTGTACCTGATTTATACATGCATGGTGTTGATCTGAAGTCAGGTCCTCATGCTTGTGCAGCAAGCACTCTGCCATCTGAGCCCTTCTCCCCAGTCCCCATCATAACATTTTCAGCCTCACTATGGTGTTTGCTATCTTTTCTTTGTTTTAGAAATCAGAAAAGTGAGATACAAAGAGGTGATATGACTCAGTAGCTGTCTGACAGCTCGTTGAGCAGTTAGCTTTTCTGACTTTAGTACCACTACTCTGTCTTCCTGATGTCACTTTCTTCATGTTAGAGTAGGTACCCCAGAGCATCAGAGCCTATAGAGCTGCAGAAAGGAAATTCTGGATTAACTAAGTGGATGTATAGAAACAAAATTTAAAACAATTATTTTTGGTTCAATCTCACTTCATTTTGGTTTTGTTGTGAATATTTGTTTCTTGTAGGATACTTTTGTGACTTCATTTTTTAAAGACAGTCTCAGAGTGTACCCCAGGTCAGACTCAACTCAGAGTAATCCCCTGCCTTTAGCCTTCCCAGTGCTGAAATTTTATGTTTGAACCACCATGACAGGATTAACATTTATTAAATTTATTTTTATTAGCTATGAACATACTTAGTATGTAAATATCACATGCTGGTACCACCCTTTCCCTCATCCCTGACCCTTGTCCGAAGGGACCCTCCTCATTGGGAATGTAGGTCATCCCCATGGGGATTGTGGGGTGTGTATTGTGAGGGCAGCAGTCAGTCATGGGGAATAGGCAATGTCTTTTTTTTGCATAATGTCCCAACCTGTGGCTCTAACAATCCTTCCTTCTAATCTTCTGCAAAATTCTCTGAGCCATATTGGGTGTATTTTAAGTCTACTTCAGTGATGGGCTCTTAGGAGCCTCTCGATCTATGCTTTGGTAGTTGTTGAGTGTCCTCAGTGTCTATCTCCTTCACCCTTGTGCTGATATCAGTTTCACTGAGAAAGCAACACTCTTGCTCATTTCTGCAATTCCTCTGTGGTTTCAACTGGCGCTGGGCTGAAGTGCAATGGGTCCATTTATCTCCTCAGGTCCAGCTCCCATCTGAAAAAGTGAAGCAGATTCTCCAACGGAGAGTGAAATCAGCACAGGTTAAATAGGATAAGCATTATTAATTTAGAAAAAAAATTAATGTGTGTAGTCCCTTTTATAGCCCAAGATTAGTAGGAGCTTGTTATTGGAGAGCAAAATCATTATCTGGATATGATTCTGACTTGTTAGGCTAACTGTCTGGGGACTGGCTCTCTTTCGTACTCCACAAACTTAACTTTTGAAAGGAACAAACATACAAATGGGTAAGATGTGAACAGGCTTCATGTGTCTCTGTGAATCCTGTGGGAAAGCTTTAGTTTGGTTCTCACTTCTCTCCTGGCGCCTTATTTTCTCCAGTTTAAAGAGAAGCAACCGATGCCCAGAAGAATCACAGATTTATCAAGTAATAAATACAAGATGACTAAGGTATTTGTCTCTGTAATTCAAATTCAACTGAGTGCCCTGCAGTTGACCTGGCAACCTCATTTATCTCAGTATGTAAAGCAACCAATCGACCACCTTTTTGTTCTATTGTTTCAAGAGGAAAAAGAAAGGATAGTAAAAATTCTTAGACATATTTTTATCATCTTTGCTTTTCCTTTATAGTTCCTCAATAGGATTTTCTTGATACCCAGTGGTGATTTCTTAAAGGAAGATATTTATTAATCCAAATTAACCTAAATTAAGATATGTTTTCCATGTCTTGTCCTGTGTGCTAGAAAACAATTAAGTACCTATTGAACTAAAGTGTAAAGGATTTCAATTTTTTTTAAATGCTTTTCTTTATATTTCTCTAATGTCTAGTCTAAATGGAATATCTGTACAATCCTATTTGATCTGCTTGTTGTTTTGAGAGCAAGAACATTTTTGTTTGTTTTTTGCTGTCTTTAGAACAAATATACCTTGCTTTTCAGGAAAGTTATAGAAGGCATTTCCTTTTGACTGATGTCTATCTCCAGAAAGATTGGGAATTTGCACATAATTTTTTCTCAAGTAATCCATTTGTCAAGCCAGCATTTTCACTCCTGATGTAGTACAAGAGAATAAAATATTTCCCTGCAGGTCTAACAGATGTAGTTTTAAAATCAGAGGTGATAAAAAATTCTTCAGCACTTGACCACTTCTGAACAATACCGACTTGTAGCTATTCTGTAAAACGTGATGAAAAATCACCATATATGTGATAATAAGAATGGACAGTAGTGTTGGCTTCAATGTGGAAATGTCATGACCTATTCATTTTGACATCTCTGAGTGGCACAATAAAAAGCAGCAACCTTTTAAAAGAAGAGAATCAGAGGAGAACCATAGAATAACAACACACAAAGGGCCTAAATGTCTCATGTTGAAGCTGAGAGATGGTGAAAGTAGGAAATTTAAAGAAGTATTCTGGACAACAAAACAAAGTGGTAGCTCTTCAAGGTTTATTGAAAACTATCTTGGCTTTCCATCTGTAATCCCCTTCCCCCCTCATTTTAGGAACTTGTCCCTTCTTCTTTATGTATCCATTTAATGATATTTCAAAACGATAGTTTCTCCTGGGTTGGAGATATAGGTCAGTGATAGAGTGCTTTCCTAGCAGATTTAAAGTCTTAGGGCCTATTCTCAGTGCATCAATAAGAAAAGAAAGGGGGAGGGGAAAGAAAAAGAATACATATTTCCAAAAAATAAAGTTTAACTTGTTCCTCCTTCAACTTTTTTGACAACGGAAGATTTACACTATAGAAAAGCCATGCCTGTTTCTTACCCTTATTTGCTTATTCATGCATTCATTTCTCCTTTCCCCCTTCCTTCCCTGTTCCTCTTCCTACCTCCATTCTACCTCCTTCTTTCCTCCTTCCTCCTTCCTATAGCGGCCCAGGGTTGGGGAGATGACACAGTAGATAAGGTGCTTATCATGCAAATAGGAGTACCTGAGTTTAGATTCCCAGAAACCATGGAAAATGCCAGACCTAGTGGTGCATTCCTATAATACCAGCACTAGAGAGGCAGAGACAAAGTCCCTGGGATTCACTGGCCAGCTTGTTTATCCAAATCATGAACTCTGGTTTCAGAGAGAGTGACTATCTCTAAGAATAAGGTGGGAAGCAGTTGGGGAAAACACGTAACCTCTACCGCTAGCCTCCACATGTACATACATCAATACACACACATACATCCACATATGTATGGACATGCATTCTCCCCCCACCCCTCTTAAAACAAATCTTTTAGTCATTCGATCTATCCTGCCAGTGTAACATGGAACAAAATGGAAGAGTTAGAGTATACACATGGTTTCCATTCTCTTATTTGGACTTATTTGTAGTCTGATTCACATAGTGGTTTCTGGCAGATACACATTGCAGTGCATGTCTTTATAAAGATTTGGGAAGGTAATATCCCACACATACATGGTGATTTACATTTGAGTCACAAGATGACAGGCTTTGTGCTTCCAGCGTATTTATTGTTGGTTGGAATTTCCAGGACTCAGGGAAGCCTAGATCCAGCCTGCCATATCTGAAGCATGACATTCCCTACTTTCCTGCAGTATTGACAAATTTAACTAACAGACATCTGTTGTTGTAGGTGTTGGGCACTGACCAATAACAATTATAGCCTCCAACTGCTGGTGTGACGCATAGTGGAGAATTAGTTAAGCTCTGTTGACAAGCATACTAGCATGTCCATTAGTCCCAAGAGGCTTCTCTGAAACTGAGAGGTTGTGGACAATAAGGTAAGTAGTCCTCCAACAGAACCACTCTGTAGGTTTTCACTTGATGGACAATTTAAAACATTCCCTTTAATAAATGAAAGACATTAAATTGGTTCTGTATACATTTTTTAACTACAAAGATTGTGGTATAAACCATCACTACTAGCGAAAGTTTCACACAATTAATTGGAAATTTGTTCCAGTTACTTATTCAATAAAAGTCTAATTTTCTGCTGCTGAGGAGATGGCTCAGTGAATTAAACATTTGTCACACAATTCTGAGTTCAGATTCCCACCCCCATGTCACAATTAGAAGCTGTGGTAGTATCTGCAATCCCCAAGTGTCTAGAATGAGGAGGGAGGCAGACCGGAAGATGGGATAATTCCCCACAAACTCACAAATGGACCAGGGAACAACAGAAGATCATATTTCACATACAGTGGGATGTGAGCCCCAACCTGAAACTTGTCCTCTGATCTTCACATGTGTGTGGTATGGCACATACACACCTTTACTCACACATGCAAACACACACACACACACACACACACACACACACACAGGCACAAACACCAACTAAATACTTTAAAAGATGGATTTGGTAAACTTTGTCATGATTATATTGGGTATTAAAAGCAGAGTTTTAATCTTGTTACTTGGAATTTAAAATTTTTTCATATGCTCATATTTCTATGATATAAAGCCCTCTGAGAGCTTACTTGGGACCCTTAAATCCTTCCTTTGCTTTGGCTGCAAGGATGGCTGTGTGGTTTACTAACCACCTTTATACAACTTAATGCTTCCTTAAACCTGGAACAAGGGGCTGGAGAGATGGCTTAGCGGTTAGGTGCTTGCCTGTGAAGCCTAAGGACCCTGGTTCGAGGCTCAACTCCCCAGGACCCACGTTAGCCAGATGCACAAGGGGGCACATGCATCTGGAGTTTGTTTGCAATGGCTGGAGGCCCTGCCACACCCATTCTCTCTCTCTCTCTCTTTCTGCTTCTTTCTCTCTGTCTGTCACTCTCAAATAAATAAATAAAACAAAAAAAATTAAAAAACCTGGAACAAGGATGATAGTGTTTTGTTAGAGTAGAAAATGTGAGGGGTTACACTGAAGGGAACAATGCGAGGACTTCTTGAAGTGAAGCAATGTTCTCAGGCCTGTGGATTTCACAACTGTTGCATTAGTTAAAATTCATTTAATATTCAGTATTTTCATAGTATAATATCTTTTATAAGTAGCAAGCTGAATGGCAATCATTATTAAAAGTGAAAAGGATAGTATCTGAAGTAATATCAGAAGCTTTAACAGATGTATGTCAAATCTCTACCTGAAAATGATAAATGTTTATGTCTCATGAGTACAAAGTCCAACCAGTATTGGTTTGGAGAGTGTTAACTTTTTGTACTATACAATCATTCAAGCATTAAAGGTGTTGGATCCTTTGCCATTTTTTTATTAGCTATACACACAGTGTGTATACAGCCATATTGGTACCATTCTTAGCCTCCTCCCTGCGCTCCCCCCTACGAAGGGACCCTCCTTGTTGGGGAATGTGGGTCGTGCCTTGTGGGGTTAGCCATCACTTATGGGGAGGAGGCAATGTTTCTGTGCATAATGTCCCAACATGTGGCTCCAACAATCTTTCTGTCCCCCCTTCCGCAAATTTCCCTGAGCCATGTTGGGTTCATTTTGGAGCCTTTACCATTTTTAAAATATGAGGTGTCTTGTATTTTACTTAGTGATATTCAATTATGAGATGGGTAATACAAAAAGTCAAAGACTTTATAAGCATAGGACAGAAGTAGTACATATGATTTTGTCCACATGTTATTGCTCAGAAATCAGTCATATATCACTCCCAGTTCCAGGGGCAGCTGGGAAATGTAGTTCCTCCATGGGCATTTGTGTCCAGTAACAATTTATGGAATGGATAAGGGAACATTTTTGATAGTTAGATAGCCATTTTTGAAACACAGTTAATGAAAGTGACTTATGCTCACAAAAGCTGACAAATTATTGTCATCATCTGGCTAACAGCTTCTGAGGAAGGTATGTTTTTGTATTCAATTGGAGAGTTGGTACTATTTCAAATCTACTTAGAGATCTGCTCTAAAATTCCAGTTGACACGATACATAACTGGCTTATGGAGGGAAGAAACTAAATAACTACATATACTTGCTCTTAACCATGAAGGTAACTTGTTACAATGGTTGTATCGATTGCCAACTGGATAGGGCCTAGAATCACCTGTGAGGAATTCTGTAGGTTGGGTTAGCTTCTGGCATTTCTGTGCATGTCTAGGGATTATCTTGATTGGGTTCATTAAGATTGGAAAACCCACCTTAACTTTGGGTAGCATCATTTCATGGGGTGGGGTCCTGGACTGCATAAAAAAAGAGAGAGCTGGCTAAGCAGCAGCGTTCATTACTCTGCTTCTTCAATGTGGACCTGTTTCAAACTGCCTCATGCCCCTGATGTCACAAGTTCCCCACCATGATGGGCTATAATGTGGAACTCTAAGCTGAAATAAACCCTGTCTTCCTTAAACTGATTTTTGTCCCAATATAACTAAAAATATATAATATATGTAAATATATAATATAAAATATAAAACTATAAAATATAACCAGTACATTGTGTTCATTTGAGAAGTGGAAGAAATAAAATAAAGAGAATGAATGAAGAAAACATTCATCCACACATACCATTGGCCAAACCAATCATTGTTAGTGTTTTCCTATATTTCTTGTTAAACATTTTATTAATTTTTAGGTTAGTATACAATATAAAGCAATGGTTCCTTCCCCACTGCCCTCCAATGTGCCCCAACCTCTCTTTTATCCCCTACATTGGCCCCTTTCTGCTACCATGTCATATCTATTGTATCACCAGTTTTTTCATGTTTGGAGAGTTTTAAAAATTCAGTAGCCCCTAACTAACAAAACTATTTTTCTTTTTGCTTTTTAACGTTTGACCATGAACATTTTCATGTTACTGTATTCTTTACATAAAACACATTTCTAGTGATTGTTGTTTATTGTAATGAATGTTTCACATTTTGTTAAATCTTGAACCTATAATTTCACATTTAAGTTTCTTCCATATTTTTGCTCTTAGATTAAGTTCTTGAAAGAGGTGATATATCTGTGAATATCATTATATGTTTTTGAGGTTAAGAACTACATTACCTGAGAGGGCACTAGATGAAAAATCTCTAAGCACTTTGAGAATATGCATGTAAATGTAGATACATATACATATATGCAAATGTTTTCAAATTACTTTGTAAGGGGTCTTCATAGTTTGATCCCCAAAATCATTTTTTTAAAAAAATTATTACATCCTTGTCAAAATTGAATTTATTCCTCATCATTGCTTGTTTATTTTTTAAAATATTTATTGAGTATATATATATATATATATATATATATATATATATATATATATAGTGATTTCTCTTATGTTCCCTCTCTCCAAGCCTATAAACCTATTCCACTGAGGGCACTCCACAGTGAGGTGATTTTTTTTTTCATTTAATACCAACTTACATTTGGGGATTTATATTGTTTGTTCTTCAATTATCCTAAGTGACATTTCAGATGGTGTACATAAATCGACCACAAGATATGTCCCATAGGAAACCCCCATCTCATGTGTCTTGGTTTGGAGAATTTGATTGTCCCTTGGTCCCTTATCCTGATACAAGCAAACTTATTATTCCTAAGGAATGCACAGTGTCTGGAGCAATATTTAATGACTACCAGCATGGCACAATATCTCCACAGACCTATATCCCGACGAGAGAGGGTTTAACATTGCTTCAGAGAACCTTTTCAGTTGGAAAGCAAACATGAGTTAATCAACAAATTCATATTCATCAGAAGTAGTCTTTGAAAAACTATGTCCTAGGAAGTTCCGTGTGAGTAAAGGAAGAAAATAAGCTATGAATAGCAGGTGATGATGATGTTCAGTGTTCAGTTGATTTTAAAGTACAACAGAACAGTAAAACTTGGCACATTATATAATTTGTAAAACAAATATAAATGTTATGTTGTATTTTTAAAATATTTTTATTGATATATATGTGGGAGAGAAAAAGAGAAAGAGAGAGACAGAGAAAGTATGGGCATGTCATGGCCTTTGGCTACTGCAAAGAAACTCCAGGTGCATGCACCACTTTGCACATCTGGCATTATGTTAGCACTGAGTAATCGAACCTGGGCCAGCAGGCTTTGCAGCAAGCACCTTGAACCAGTGAATCATCTCACTAGCCCAAGATTATGTTTTTATTATAGCAATAATATGAGAATAACTTGTCTCAGTATGATGGATTAGTTTTTATTTTGTGTGCATTTGCATATTTATATGTGCATGTTCATGTATGTGCATGTTCACATGTGTATGTGGACACATGAATGCCAAGGCACTTGTGTGTGGAGTTCATAGGACTTTAAGGTCAATGTTTGCCTTTTACCTCATTTTGAAGCAGGCTTTATCTCTCTGGATTCTCACTCTGGTATTGTTGTTCTTTGCTGCACTCAGTTTGAACTTCCACGGGAGACTC
The DNA here is from genome assembly GCA_036346955.1 of Dipus sagitta. Classification (NCBI taxonomy): domain Eukaryota; kingdom Metazoa; phylum Chordata; class Mammalia; order Rodentia; family Dipodidae; genus Dipus; species Dipus sagitta. Next base: position 12,224,249 of record CM070776.1, on the reverse strand, counting down.
TCCTATCTCTGCCTCCAATCTTACCATCAGGGTGTTGGGATTACAGAAGTTTACCACAGTTTTCACCTTTTTGTGTGGGGTCTAGAGATCAGACTTGAATAATTTGGCTTGCACAGTAAGTGTTATGTCCACTAAACTATCTCCCCAGACTCTATTGTGTGTGTTTTTTTTAATCTGAAGGTGTTAAATACCCATGTGAGCAGTCCATTCTTTTTAGACTATAATTTACAACTAAGAGTGGCCATGTATAAATAGTAGAGACATTGGGAACCACAGACTCTTTGGATTTCTTTTTGCCCCTTACTGGCCTTGAAGTAATTTTTTAAAACATTTTTAAATACATATATTTTTAAAATTTTTTTATTTATTTATTTGACATAGAAAGAGGGAAAGAGATTAGGAATGAATGGGCATGCCAGGGCCTCCAGCTACTGCAGATGAACTCCAGATGTGTGTGCCCCCTTGTGCATCTGGCTAATGTGGATCCTGGGGAATCGAGCACGGGTCCTTTGGCTTTGTAGACAAATGCCTTAACCACTAAGCCATCCATCCAGCCCTTGAAGTCATTTTTAATGTACTTCCAGTGAGGACTGATGTAATATAAATGTGTCTAGGAAAGTGCCAAGTCCTGCCTATAAGGCTGACAGCTGGGTTGCTATTTTCAATAACAACATAATGTAATAAGATGCAAATTCCATGAGGACAAAGATTCTGTTTTGTTCTCAGCTATATCCCCTGCAATTAGAGCAATACTGAGGTCAATAGATATTTGCTAACTGAACTGAGAGGTCTATATGAAAGTACTGGTCTGAGAGAACTATTTGCTGCTTATAAGAGGACATCAGTAGAAGGAAGGAGGCCATGGAGCATCCTTGTTCTTAAAATTACTGAACATCCGTTCTCCCTGCAAATTGGTATCATACTTTTGATGTGATCACCTTTGAAAACAAAACTAGTTTTAATTAATGGACTAAGTGGGTATAAATTCTTACAATGAATTCTCTCAAAAATTAAAGCCTGAAGGAAGTTACATTATACATTTACCTGTGTAGTGCATGGAATAAAAATGAGATCATTTTTTGATGACTTTTTGTAACAAAGTTAATATATAGCATAGAGTCGGTCCCATTATCTGTAAATAATCTTTTCCAAGACACATAGTAGATGCCTAAAAGAGCAATGGTACTCTCTATGTATTTGGTTATTCATGAACATTCATACTTATAGTAAAGTTTAATTTATAAATTAGGAACGGTAAGAGATCAACACCAATAACTGATAATAAAATAGACTATGCTGTGATAAAAGCTACATGAAGGTGATTTAGCTCACCCACTCAAATACACAGAGTACTTTATTAAGCCATTATTAATTAAAATAAGTTAATTGAATCTAAGCACCGTGATACAATGTTAGTAAAGCTGGCAGCCAAAATGACTACTAAATGACTAAAGGACAGGTAGTACATACAGGGTTCAAACATTTGTCATGCCCCACAGATGGGTTGCAATTTTATTACAAATCTAACCTTATGAATTACTTGTGTTGTTTCCCATTTCTAGATTTTAACCAGTGGTTTACTATGGGTTACTGTAACCATTTAAAGCAAAACTGAGTATAAGGAGGGGTAACTACATTCTTGAAATTCTTGCAGTTCCTATAAAGAGACTTAGAAATGTACAATGTTACATAAAATATAAGACGATCCTAGAAGAATCCCCTGTGAGCTGAGAAATGTGCTATTTGTTCCTTCTCTTGAATTCCAGGGACTAGAGGAAATGGATGTACGGGAGTATAGAGTTGTACACCAAGGATAGTAATTAGCTTCCATATATTATGTAGTTCTGAATCTGAGCTACACTATAGGTATTATTGTTTTGCTTCCTAGGCTTAGAGAAATGTCTCTGAAATCCAAGTTCATTTGGAGAGTGTGATGAGCATCAAAACTGATGGTCCATATAGCATTTAACTTATATAGTTGTAAAGCATCATCCCTCTATTTTTTGTTATTTTCAAACCAACCAACATCAAAAACCTTATTTGTTCACAAGAAATTTTTCAGGAGGTGAGATTACAATTTCTAGACAAAGGGAAGAAGAAAATCTATGACAAAAATTTAGCAATGCCCATTTGTATAAACTACTGTGTAAGGAAATTGACAGGTATACGTTAGGCTATAATTATCCTATATAGGATAACTATATTCATTTTATCTTCTTTGAGATGCATATTTTGTGTTCTCAGTTATCTCTGTTAAAATGTATCCCTGGGTCTCCCTCAAAGTTGTGTCATCACACAATCCGTGCTTCCTGTTCCATATGCAGGGCAGTAAGAGGAGCATAGATTGTGATCTAGGAGGGAAGTGATTAACCAACTTGTCTGGTGTGACTTGTTCTTAGGACAGTCGCAGACAGAGTGGATTCTTTATAGATATATGTGTTAACATTAACGTAGGCACAGATGTGGGAGTATATATGGATATAGAGAAAGAGATGTAGATATAGTTAGCTATAGATATTCAATGCATAGAATTTGTTAAAGAAAAGTATTGTTACAAGACCCACAAGCGTACCAAATGTGAAGATAGTACAATGAAACTTTATCCCTAATATTTATGTTCTAACACTCCACTGTAATGGAAAGAGGTCATGATAAGCCAAAGGAAATGTACCTGTCATTTGTGCTTGACCACATATGTCTGCCAGACATTCTTTATGTAGAATAGTATTAACCCACATCAGCTTCTCAAGTCCTCACCTGAGAGGTATTCTGTGGCAAAATAGCCTTAAAATAACTCAGTACAGCATGTGTATATGTTCTCATTCTTCAGACATCAAGTGAAACAAGCACCCACCCATCCTTCACCAGTTAATAAATTCATTGTCTTGTGAGGATAATGTAAGTAGTATCAGTAGATAAATAAGGTGAAGCACATGTGAAGCAATTAGAACCATTCACCTTGAATAAGAGTGTTTTAGAATGTAAGTTCAACCATCCGATTCTTCATATCTGTCATGTTTAATTTACCAGAATGGCTTTTAGATTAGAAAATGGCAACCACTATGTCCTTTTGGGAAATCTGCCTAAACCTGAAAGAAAAATGCCAACTGGCAGAATGCTTAATCTAGAACGACTGGGGGAGTATAGATTCTGACTCCCCATGCATGCCACTACATACTGTAATGTAATTCACATCATCTGTGAAGCAACTTAACTTGGTTTGTAGGAAAAATACATGAACCATATGCTATCTCACAACCATACAATGTGAATTTTTCTTTTATTTGTGTGTGTGTGTGTGTGTGTGTGTGTATACGTGTGTTTCACTTGCATGTGAGAGTGAGGGCATTGCCTTTGTGCATATGTGGATGTCAGAGGACAATTTTATGCTGTGCCTTTTAACCTCATTTTGAGGAAGAATTCCTCTTTCTGGATTCTCACACTGCCAATGTTCTTTGCTGCACTTCCAACAAGGTTCTGAAAATTCTGTCTTGGCCTGTGTCTTGCTCCCCTGGTACTGGGATTATAGAAGCCTGCCACAGCTTTTTGATATAGGGTGTGGGGAAGGTTGATTTCATGTACTCAGGCTTAAGTAGCAAGTGCTTTTATCCACTGAGCCATTTCCCAGCCCTAAAGTATGATTTTGAGAATATTACCGTCTTGCATTTTTGACCCCTACTAAGAAGGGTTTTTACTCAATTTCAGTAAAATGGAAACCAAGCTGTAACTTTAATGTAGATTATATATATGCCCATTCAGTTTGACATACAGCTTGGTTTTCAAAGAAGTTCAAGTCAAAGATAAAGTTCACAAACATTTAATTTTATTTAATGAGAGTTTGTTTTGATAGTGTCTTTGTTTTGACAATTTACGGTTATGAAAACTTTGCAATGACAGTGATTTGGAGAAAACACTTGAAACTGATGTTATGACAATTAAACCATAGAAAATCGTAAAAAAACAAACATTTCATATTTCTAGTATCAGCAAGCCTTATAAAAAAGGCTAATTTTCTTGTTTTGACAGAGAAATGCACTAAAAATCTAAGAACTGAAGTGAATGCTCTTAGATTCTTAGTGAGATCTTAGCTGAAAGAAGATCTGTCAATGGAAGCAAGCTTAATGTCCAAGATATATTTTGTGTGATTTTTTTCTAGAGAAAATGGTTAAATATGGTAGGAATCAGTTCATGCATTGATAGTATAGCCATTGATCTTGCAAAGAGTTATGCACAGTTAAGTGAACTCTCTCTTTGTATCCTTCCCTCTTCTCCTCCTGCTCCTCTTTATCTCATCTCCCCTCTTTCTCTCCTGACTTTTCTCTACCCTCTCTTCTAGTCCTGTCTCCTCCTCTCTCTCCTAGATGGAGAGTATAGTCCTCCATGCAGATGCTGGTTTATTTTGGCAGCTCATGGAAGGTTGAGTGAGGACAGTCTGAGGACAGTTGCTTCTAATAGTTTTTGGCTTGTGTTTCTCCCCCATTTCTGGTCTTCATCATGTTCCAGATTTTCTTGTTATTCTTATCTTCCAACACTCCCTGTCTTTGGAGAACCAAATGTGCCAGAGATAAATGTGGAAACAAGAAAAAAATGAATAAATATCTAACATAAGTTGGGTATGTTAGTTAAATTGGGACAGATGAGGATTAAATTGTATTGGTTTCATAAAGAAAGCCATTTGGCTTTTAGATGACTTATCATGTAGATATTTCTTAGATAATAATGATTCATGTGATCCTGTGATAAATCTGAGGTCTGATGGCTCCAATAATTACAGATTCATCCATTACCCAAGTAGCCCGTCTATAAAGTCATGTTTATTCATTTTCAAAGTAGGGTATTAGATATTGTAAGAGATCAAATGTGTCAGTTAGAGCTGTTGTCCTCACATGGCTGAAGGGCAAAGGTATAGGAATGTCAAGCTATACATTGGGGAGGAACAACATGGAAGATGTTATTGTGGGTTAGTGAAGAAGAGTATTGGACCATTCTATAAGTAGCTCGTTGTTTTCTTGTGGGTTAAATCAATGGTTCCTCATCACCTACTGGAGATGTGAGGGCAACCTTCCAAGGTGGTCAGAAAGGAGAAGAAAAGTAGAGAAGAGGAGGAGAAGAAGGAAGAGTAGGGTAGGGTAGGATGATGCAGGAACTATGGGCTTAGTATAATGAGCACCTTTTGTAACAGTGGCCCGGTTGTGACCTTTTACACCTTTTGTCACCTTAGCTTTCTCTAACAAAGCCAGTTGAAATCCCTTACCATCCCACAGAGGCACATATCATAGACACGATGGACTGTACAACTAGCTTTTCATAAGACATGAATAATGAGATGGGAGGGGAGAGGCATTTCAGAAAAAGAGAACCAAAGAGCTCCAAAGTCCATGTCATAGATCAGTTTTGTGAGTTTTAGGAGAAAACACCCTACTTAGGAGACCATGAAGACTTCACATCACACTGACTGACATCACACACTCAGCCAGATTCCAACAAGTCCTTGCTTCTTCTATCTCCCACACTGCTTCTGTGGCATGCCATCTATTAACAATATCCTAAAATCTACCCCTATTTATTTGAGAGAGAGAGACATGAGTGCATCAGGGCTTCCTGACACTGCAAAGGAACTCCAGATGCATGTACCATTTTGTGCCTTTGGTATTTACATAGGTACTGGGGAATTGAACGCAGGCCATTAGCCTTTGTAAGCAAATATCTTTAACCTCTGAACCATCTACCAAACCTGAAAATGAATCCGTTTTTTATTTCCCCATATCACTAGTAAACAAGATCTTCTACTGCTATGGTGGAAATGCTCCCTGAAATTTATGTTGCAACACCACTGTGGTAATATTATGAGGTGAAGTCTCTGGGGGAAGTGATTTGGTCATGAGTCCTCTGCCTTCCTGAGTAGATTAGTGCTTTAGCAAAAGACTGCTGAGAGAGAGGTGATGGGGGAAGCAGAGTGTGGTGGTTGTTCACATCAGTAATTCTAGCACTTGGAAGGCTGAGGCAAGACTATCTCCATGAGTTTGAGGCCAGCCTGGGTGATATAGTTGCAGAAGAGCCTAGACTATAGAGTGAAACCTTATTTCAAAATAAAAAATAAAACCTGGAGAAAACTAGAGGGTACTATTTTAGACGTTTACATTTTGTTCCTTTTATCATGTAGGTGGCCTATAGTTGTACACTTTAGAGAATGAAGCATCAAGGTATCATTTTGAATATATTTTATTTAATTTTTATTTATTTGAAATAGAGAAAGAGAGAGAGAGAGAGAGAGAGAAAGAGAATGGGCGTGCCAGGTCATCCAGCCACTGCAAACAAACTCCAGAAGCATACACCTCCTTGTGCATCTGGCTTACATGGGTCCTAGAGAATCAAACAGGGATCCTATGGCTTTGCAGGCAAACGACTTAACTACTAAGCCATCTCTCCAGCCCAAGGTATCATTTGGGAAGCAGAAAGCAACCCTCAGTAGAGATGGAACTCTCAAGCACCTAAAGTTTAGACTGTGAGAAATAAATTTCCAGTAATTAGAAATTACTAAGTCTCAAGTATGTTGTTATATCCACACAGACAGACCAAGACAAGCACAATATCTGCGTGATGGAGGCAGCCTTATTTTCCTGTACTTCCTGCATCAGCTCTATCCCCCTATAGTCTATGTTCTAATAAACAAACCAGAAGATCTTTTTTCCCCTTTGCATATGTATGAGGAATATGTGCATATGTATGTGTGTTCATGTTTTGGGGCACATGTATGCATGTAGATGCTGGAGATTGATGTCAGGTGCCTGCCTCAAGTGCTTTCCTATTTATTTTTACTAAGTAGGTTTGGTCTCCGACTTGAATCTGGAACTTGCCAAGTCAGCTTGGCTTGTCTAGTCAGACAGCTTGCCCCTGGGGACACCCTGTCTCCACTTCTTGACCTCTGGGATTGTAGGCAGGTTGCTATACCTGTCCCATCTTTATATGGGTGCTGGGAACTTGAACTCAGGTCCTCACACTTATGTGGCAGTTGCTTTACCCACTAACTCATCTCCCCATCCTTAGAAAGTCTTTTAGAAACATATCTCAGAGAAGGAGAGATGGCTCAACGGTTAAGGCACTTGCCTGTAAACCTAATGACCAGAGTTTGATTCCCTGGTACCCACATAGAGCCAGATGCACAAAGTGGCAAATACATACAGGGTCTTATTGCAGTGGCTATAGGCCATGGCATACCCATTCTCTCTGTCAGTCTCTCTTCTATCTCTCTCTGCTAATAAATAAATGAATAATTAAAAACACAGCTCAGGTCTTATATTAGCTCTAAGATAGAGCACTTGTCTAACAAACATGAGGTCCTGGGTTGTTATATCCCCCAATACCAAAAAAAAAAAACCAAAAACAACCCTACACAATTCATATCATGTTATGCCTCAGTGCCTCCCCATTGCACTAAGAATCTCTTCCCAAATTCTCATCATAACCTATAGGACTGAGTAAACCTGGCCCTTGTCTATTTTCCCTGACTCATTTAGTATTGTTTCTCCTCCACTTCCATTCCTAGCAAATGGGCTTCTTTAGTTTTCAAACAACAAGCTTATTCTGCTTCACAGGCTTTGCATTTCTGCCTTCACTTCCTACAACATTTCATCCTTCAGATCTTATTATTCGAGTCTCAGCAAATGCCACTGCCCTTACCACTCTATCTAAAATGGTTCCTACTTCATTGTCTCCTTCTTGTTACCCTGCTTTGGTTACATCATGACTGGTATCACCATAGACATTCTCATTTACTGCCTTCTTCATTTATACCTGCTCCAGTATTCTTTCTACCACTCCTAAGGATGCATTCTACCTGGAAGCCATGCAAATAATCTTGATTGATGTCTTTCACTATTTCCAATAGGTCTTGAATGCCTATAGATTAATGATAGATGTAAGAATAATATAGGTTCCCAACACTGGCCAGTATTTCAGCAACCACACAGCTATCCAGTTACATGGATGCATTCTGCTTCCCATTGCTGCTCTGCTTTGCTTTTCTTCCTGCCTGAATGCATGTCCCCCTCCATTAGATCATGGTCTTGACTATCCTAAGCCTTGTACTTTCTGTGCTGCTGCTGTGTAAACTCTGCTAGAGCCTTCATTGTAGACATTTTAAAACAAACAGAGAGCAAAAGAAAATAGTATAGTGAGAGCTAGAGATGTAGGTCAGTGGTTAAAATGTTTGCTTAGTGTGTACAAGGCCCTTAGGTCAATCTTCAGGGCTACCAGAAAAGGGAAAATAAAAATATCCTGCAAACTTTAAGTGAGCATGGTAGCACACACTTGTAATCCCAGCACTATGGAGGTGTAGGCAGTAAGATCATAATGCTAAGGTCATCTTCAGCTATGTAGTGTGTTTGAAGTCACCCTGGGCTACATGAGACTCCGTCTTAAAAATAATAACAAGCAAAGAACCAAAGTTAACCACTATAAATGATGCCTGCATTCTCATTTTACACATGTATAATGTAGGTTTAGCAATCATTAAGATTTTACTATACCTGTGCCATATTTTGAGGAAGTATTTTTAAAGCATCTTTTCTTCATTTTATTTATTTATTTATTTATTTGAAAGAGAGAGAGAGAGAGGGATAGAGAGAGAGAGAAAATGGGCACACCTCTATCCACTGCAGAAGACCACCAGATGCATGTGCCACCATGTGCATCTGGCTTATATGAGTAGCAAGGAATCGAACCTGGGTCCTTAAGCTTCATAGGTAAGCACCTTAACCACTAAGCCATCTCTCCAGCCCCTGGAGAAGTATTTTAAGAGTAAATTATATGAATAATGACTCCATACCCTAAATATATGGAAAAGGAGAAGGGTTTTCTTTTATAAACACATATAACCATGATGACATACATTAACAATACCTGCTATATGAATCACTGTTGTCATACATGTGACAAAATACCTGAAAAGAAGTGAGCAACTTTGCTTATTTTACCTTACACTTCAAGAGAATGCAGTCTATCATGACAGGCAAGGCATGGTAGCAGGAACATCAAACAGCTGGTCATATTCATTCTATTGTCAGGAAGCAGAGAGCAATAGATGCTGTTAGTACTCAATTCTGTTCAGCTTGCTTTCTCTTTTCTAGTCATTCCAGGGATCCAGCCCATCATGGGATTGTGCTGCCTATAGATAAAGTATGTCAGGCTACTTTAGGTACACTGAAAGTAAGTAACTCCCTTACAGTTATGTCCAGGAAGTGTCTCTTAGTCAATTCGAGACTCAATGGGGTTGACAATCCAATCCAAGATTAACCATCACACTTTTGAATCCTGTAGTACCTAGTTCATATCTAAACTTTTCCAACTTGTCCCCAAAATACCATTCCAAATCAAAGTCCCCAAGTGTCCCACATTTCTCTTGGCTGTGATACTTTTGGATCTCTTTTAATCTAGGACAACTACCTGCTTTGTATTAATGTCTATGACTTATTAAAGAAGTCATGTCTTGTGAATTATCTCACCTTCTGGAATTATGTAATTGTTTTACTGTTGTCCTGTTAAATTTTTTCTTTGGTCACTTATGAAATCATCTGTTACTGGAAGTTAGACATAATGGGCTGAATAAGTTTCAGATAAACGTTGTCCCACAGGAGTGATATTGAATATCACATTTTCTTTTTTTTTTTTTCTTAAGTTGTTCCTTTGTTAGCCTCTATTGCACTGTCTTCTCATGGCTGGGACAAAACACATGACCAGAAGCAGCTTACAGGAGGAAAGGGTTTATTTACCATACAGTTTTGAGAGGAAATTTCCTTATGGTGGGAAAAAATATGACAGGGGCAGGAAACAGGCTCACATTGGCATACATTAATAGTACGGAGGAAGTAGCAAGAGTGAGCTAACACTGGCAAGGATAGTCTGGGATATAACACCCCAACGCCCACCCCAGATACACACCTCCTCAAGCAAGGCCCCATAACCTTCCCAAATTGCCACCAGCTGGGGACCAAATATGAGGCTTAATTGCAAACACTTGTAGCAATAGGGGACATGGAACATTCAAAATACCCAGATTCAATCATTTAAAATAAGGACTCAACAAATAATTTCTATATAGTACCAGATAGAAAAGAGTAATATATTCGGAGAGCGGTGGCACATGCTTGTAATCCCAGCACCTGAAGGACTGAATAGGGAGATCATGGTGATCCTGAAATACATGAGACCCTATCTCAGAAGAGAAAGACAGAGGAAGATGGGGATGAGAAGGAAATGAGAAGAAAAGTAGAAATAAATGAAGAGAAAGAAATGAATAGAATAAGAAAAGAAGGAAAGGAAAGAAATTTTTTAAAGAAAAGATGATAGTAACTCTGTCTCTGCACTAAGGAACTAGCCATAAATATGAAACAAATGAATGTGGTCATGTTCCAATTAAACTTAATTTGTGCAGACAGGTGGCTGATGGACTTGGCCTATGGCCTGAAGTGTACCAATGCCTGATTTAAACAGTGTCATTCAATCCACATGATTAGTCTCCTTTAGGGAACTTAATAAAAACATACTGATAACTTAGTACCAGCTCTAAAGACCCATTAAATCCTGATCTCTACAGTTGAAGCCCTGGAGTTGATATTTTTAAAGTTCTCAAAGTAACTTTTATGCATGACTGTGGTTGAAAATCACTGGTCATCAAAGAACTGTACCCCTCTACTGTCAAGGAGCTCTCAGGGTAAGGTGGATGGTTGTGTGAGCAACTAAATCTAATAAACACAGGGTGAAAAATTACTGTAGAAGAATAAGGGGAACCTATAGAAATAAAGATAGGGGAGCCAGTCAGAAAAGTCAGAAAGGAGAGACATTGGATCTATTCCTTGAATTATGTAACAGATGTGTGTTTATGTGTATTGTGTATGTGTATTGTGTTTATATATATGTGGATACACATGTGTGTGTGTGCATGAGTGCATGTGTGTGTGTGTGTGTGTACATGTGTGTGAAGGCCAGAGTCTGATGTCAAGTTTTTTCCATAATCACACTTTTATCTTGTTTTCTTTTCTTTTTCTTTCTTTCTTTCTTTCTTTTTTTTTTTTTTTTTTGATACTGGTGCTTTTCCTGAACTTCCATCATACTGCTTACATTAGTTTAGCTGGCCTGATGCTCCAAGGATTCCCCATCTTCACCTTCTTCCTGGAGCTGGGATTATAGGCATGTGCTGCCACATTGCCTTTTATGTGCCTATGAGGGCCTCATGCTTGTATATCAAGCACTTTACTGACTGATCAATATTTACAGCACCCTTTGCAGATTTTGACTGGTGGAATGGATATGGAATCAGGAGACACAATCCTTGTTTGGTCAAGGTTTTGCTAAGCTCTATATTCTTTATTAATGTGAAATTAAGAGCATGGTGAAGAATGCCAGCCTGTACACAAGGAAGAGCTTTTGCTTATTTGTACCTTGTCATTCTCTTACTCTACTGAAATGAATAGACCAGTGACAAAAGGCATGATTAATTGAATTTTATTTTCTTAAATTTCATTTTCTTGATAAACTTGGAAAGAAAATCTGAGATCTAAAACACACTATAGGCCTGGGAGAAGGTATAGGTAGTGTGCTTGCCTACTATGGTCAAGGCCCTGAGTCTCATTCCTAGCACTGCCTAGACTAAAACAACATGAGGGCTGGAGAGATTGCTCAGTGGTTAAGGCACTTGCCTGTCGAGCCTAACAACTGTGTTCAATTCCCCAGGACCCACATAAAGCCAGATGCACAAAGTAGTAATTGCATGTGGCCATTTGTAGTGGCTAGATGCCCTGGTGCACCCATTCTATCTATTTGTCTCCTATTTCTCTTTGCTTGCAAATAAATAAATAAAAATGCTTAAGATTAAAATAAAGATCCAATAAATAAATTAACACGGGGGGGGGAATACCTGTGACAATAAGGTAGGATCTATATGCTTGGTTAGAATTTACCCTCACAGCAAAACTTAGGTACTGCTACTTCCTTATTCATTGATTTTTTAAAGAGTGGTAAAGGGCATTGGGAGAGTTAGAAAGACAAATGCAAAATAGCACAATGGAAGTAAACTAAAAAGTAAGGTGTGTCTTCCATTAACTTAGTGGTCCTCAACCAAGAGCAGTTTTGCTTTTCTTCCCCCCAAATTTTCTGTCAATGTGTAGAGACATTTTGGTTGTCACACTGGAGGAAAAGTGTACTACCAGCATCTAGTGAGGAGTTGCCTTGGTTACTGCTAAACAGCTTGTCATACGCAGCTCAGCCTCCAATATGGATGGTACCGAGATTGAGACTCTTTTGAGAATTTGTCTCTTGGATTTTAAGGAAAATTTACATAATTATCCCCATATGAAGTTTTAAATTATTTTATTTTATTTTACTTTATTTATTTATTTATTTATTTTGGTTTTTCAAGATAGGGTCTCACTCTAGACCAAGCTGACCTAGAATTCACTTTGTAATCTTAGGCTAGCTTCTAACACACAGTGATCTTCTTACCTCTGCCTCCCAAGTGCTGAGATTAAAGGCATGCATCACCATGCCTGGCTGTGTATGAAGTTTTTAATGTCTAAAGTCAAGAATCTATGTTTTAGTAAAGTAGAGGGTGGTAATATCAATGTATCTGGACATCAAACAATTAAATTTTAGGTGTTATAGGGAAAAGTAGGATTGGAAGAAGGCTTGCTCTTAGTTTTCTAAAACTACTATAATTATGATTATTGTTATCATTATGTCAGAAAAACAGTTCTTTTTGAAGAATATTTTATTTATTTGACAAAGAGAAAGAGACAGATAGAGAGAGAGAGAAAAGATGGGCATGTCAGGGCCCCAGCCACTGCACTCCAGGCGCATGCATGTTCCACCTTGTGCATCTGGTTTACATGGGTACTGGGGAATCAAATATGGGCCCTTAGGCTTTGTAGGCAAGCCTCTTAACTGCTAAGCTATCTCTCCAGGCCAGAAAAGGAGTACTAACCCCTGTCTTTTACTCTAAGGACAAGACTTCAGTACAAAAGACATGGGCAATTAGTATCTGAATTCCTCTTGTTTGGTTCCAGGTAGTAACTGAACTCAGATGTATTTCTTCTCTCAACTCCCACCTAACAGTATATACAGTGCTCAAGGAAACTCCAGCCACTGGCTGTAGTGAAAATAAACTTCTCTGCTATTTCACTGTAATGTGTATAAAAGTTTATCTTATGTTAATAAAGTGTGGCCTGGTATTTATTTCTGATGGATGCTGTGATAAAAATTGGTCTTAACACCACAGGTATGAATTATCTTCCAACCTTGGAGATTTCACTGAGCTAATGTCAAAATGTCAGCTGGGTTGGTTCTTTCTAGTGACTTTAGGAAGCACTACTTTTGCTCACCTTTTCCAGGTGCTAAAGACCATGATTGTTCCTTGCCTCAGAGTTCAGATGAGTCTGAGCTTTCCTTCCCCCATTCCATTTCCTCTTTATCTTGTTTGTTTTGCTTGCTTGTGTTTGGTGCTGGGGTTGGAACCCAAGACCTGTTGCATAACATGGACATCTCTAGGGGTTATTCTGTACATGAAAGCTGTTAAGCAACCAAATTTGGGATTAATTGTGCTGTACTGTAGAATTGGTTACGGACTGAATTATGCATATAAATAAAGTTCTGTGTTGTTGGACCAAGGAATATGAATTCTAATACTAACTCCCCCAACAACACGGTGTGTAGACACTTTCCTGTTTCCTTATATACAAAATGGGTATTCCAGTAATACCTCTCTAGGTTCCACTCATAGCTACACACAAATGAAAGAAAAGAAAAAAACAAAAAGAAAAGAGGGGGGAGAAACAAAAACACATTCTATAAAGTCCAGGAGTAATGGTGCACACCTGTAATCCCAGCACTGAAGAAGCTAAAATATGAGGATTGAGTGAGATGCTGGCTTAGCCCACTTCAAAAGAGGAAATGCCACTTTTAAGGCACTCAGTTTTTATTAACTGAGCATGAGTAAGCAAACCCAAGACATGTCATTAGCACAGTACTCACTCCATGCTGTAACCCAGGAAATGAAATTTGACTATTTATTGACTATTTGGGGTCCATGGATTGAAAAGAAAGAATAAACTAGCTAACAAAGGCAAATTGAGAAACCACACTTGCTAGAGTTTGGCAAGGATTTTCCCAGAGCATGGATGGCATTTGCGTTTTTGCTATCTTGCTTTTGTTCTATCAGAGACAACATCTACCTCTTGGCTAGTATAGACTAGAGAACATATAGTTACAAGCCTCACCCTCATTGTAGACTAATGGTGAGTGAGAGTGTTCTACAATGTTAGAGTGTTCTTACTAGAGGAATGGGCTAGAGATAATGCAATGAGCTATGGGTAACAAGCTGCTAGTTGTTATAAAGAATAAATAACAAGGATGTAATATTGTTATAGTACTTTAAACAAACCAAGGCATGTAATAGGCTCTCAAGCCATGTATTGTCAAAGTCACAAGTCTCCAGTAGATCTCAGTATGGGCTATTTGTGTGTGTGTGTGTGTGTGTGTGTGTGTGTGTGTGTGTATAATAGTAGTTCTCAACCAAGAGATCTTTTTGTGTTCCTGAAGATACTTTTGATCAGGTTGCTATTGGCATCTCATGAGCAGGTACAAAACAAGAAGGTATTATCCATCCCAAAATGTCCATAGAATAATACTAAGAAACCCTAGCATAAAGTATTATAGATTGTATTTGTTCTGTTGATATAGTTGCAATTTTTTTCCAGCTAAAAGGGATATACTTTTTCCATTTGCAGATCCTGTCCTCTCTGTGTGCCACACACTCACAGTCATACTTCAAGATTAAATTTGATGGAAATGAGGGACATTTGGAGTCTGCTCACTGATTAAAGGCAGTAGAACTTCCAGAATATTATAAAGTTGAAATTAGTATAATTCAGGGAAGTCAAAAACATTGGACAAAATTCTAAAATTTCTTCCTGAGTGGATATATCAATGTAACTTGCAAAAAATAAATTAGACGAAGACATGACATTTGAATAAGTACATGTTAATGCAATGCCTAAGAATATTTGAATGGTCAAATATGAATAATTTAAAATGATTTCAGTTTAAAATTAATCAGTTCTATGATTTTTCAATTTTATGGAAGGAATCAGCTTATGAAGTAAAAACCATGCCTGGCAAAATTCATTCAATATAACATTTCAGATACTTTTTACTTCAGATTGTATTAATTTTTAAACTTCTAAATGATACAATGGTATCCACTAATATTTTATTTAAATGTAAACAGTTCTCCAGTATATGATTATCACACAGATATAATTATCACCTCATATTTTCTATCCTGAATTTTAGAAAAACAAGGCTTTACAATATCTCAGTGAAGACATATGACAGTGCCAATTTGAACATCTAGTTTAAAATGACACTTTGTAGGGTTGGGTTGTCAGTTTGAGTTAATCATTTAATCACTTTCTAATATGTTATCATCACTGATGCTTAAAGACTTTCACACATAATTGAATGAAACTCATTCCCTTTTAACTTCTATGCCACTCCTATTTACATATTCAGGTGAATTGGTTAATTTCTCATTATTGTGAACAAATATACCTGACTAGAAACAAAGAAAGAAAGGCTAACAGTTTCTAAGGGATAATATCCATCATGGCAAGGAAGGCAAGGCAGGATTAGTCCCATCACATCCAGAGTCAGGAAGCAAAGGACAAACAGGAAGTGGCCCAGGCTACAAAACCTCAAGGTCCATCTCCAGCAACACACTTCCTCCAACAAGAATCCACCTCCTAAAGGTTCCACAACCTCCTCAGCATCATCACCAACAGTGGTCCAGGTGTTCAAGGACATGAGACTGTGGGAGGGGCACTTTACATTCAAACCACACAACCAGATAATAACTTTGAGTTTAATGTGGCAACTTCTGCATGCACTTGTTGCAAATGAATACTAGTGTTTTATACACATTAATTTTAATTTGCTTGCATTCTATGTACACTATATTTAACTGTGTGTGTGTGTGTGTGTGTGTGTGTGTGTGTGTGTGTGTGTATGATTGGGTGTGCTTTTTCCCAAGTCCTGTGACTTTAAGCTCCATCCATGTTTCTCTGTGTATTTCTGACAATTTTTCTCTGCCCAACCCTTCCATGATATGCAGCAATCTTGGCTTCTGAGGAGGACCACTTTCCATCTGTCATGTACCATGCTGCCTTTGCACCTTTTAGAATGGAAGCATAAATGTGTAAGGAAATTAAAAAAGAAAAGAAAAGAAAAAACCTACTAGCTGTGATGAATAGCTAAAATACCATTTTCAGGTCTCTCCAAATTGATCCTGCCCACAATTCCCTAAAATGGTCTTACTTTTAACCCCACTGAAAGAAAAATAGCTTTTCTTAAACCTCAACTCTAACTAAAGGCTATTTAGCTTATAATTTCACCACAGTACTTTCCTCCCCCAAGTGCCACTAAAATACAACAATTTAAGTCATCGCCTTTTCTTCCTTAGTTCCTTTAGCATGAACCATTTTCAGCTTACTACTGACTGACAGAAATGGTTTTAGAATTGGCCTTTTGATTTTCCTTGTCTGTTTTAAACTTATTCAGCGTTCTAGTAGACTTACTTAGAATTTTAAAAATCATGCATCACTTCTGACAATATATAAAAATGTATATAGAAACCAAATAAATTGGTTAAGGTATTGCAAGACTTCATACCATTCAGAACCTCATCAGAATGCATTTTTATCTCAGAATCACAACCTGTGCTTGTCTGTATAACAGTCATTCATACACCTGTTCATGCAACATCTACATCCTCTATTATACAGCATCTCTTAAAAATCACCAGTGTTGTCTTGGAGATTTTCTTCTAACATCCTGACATCTACTTTGCGAATATATTTTTTTTAATTTTTTGGTTTTTCAAGGTACGGACTCACTGTAGACCAGGGTAACCTGGAATTCACTATGTAGTCTCAGAGTGTCCTCAGACTCATGGCGATCCTCCTACCTCTGCCTCCTGAGGGCTGGGATTAAAGTAGTGCGCCACCACACCCAGCTTACTCTGCAAAATTTGACACTAGATTTTTTGTTGTTGTTGTTGCTTGGACTGTTGTAGGTAATGTGCGTGTTCACATTCACATGTGGAGATATTCTTCACTTTCCATCTTGTTTAAAGCAGGGTCTGTCATTGTTCACTACTGTGTTTGCCTAGCTAGCTGGCTAGCAACCATCAGGGGAAATGTCCTGTCTCCACCACCCTTGTCACTGTAGGTGCAGTAGGATTAGTGCCAATGCTTGCATTACAGCACCTGGTTTTAGTTGGGTTCTGGGGATCTGAACTCAAGTACTCATGCTTACAAAGCAAGCACTTTTATCCACTGAGTGCATTACCCAGCCTCCAGGGAATGGTTTTTAAAGTATATTAGTAGCAGCATATAACATAGCTTCATCTACTTGTATAGGTATTTTCCTTTCTTGGAACCTGAAAGCTAGCAAATGTGAAAATGTATTTACTTCAACAATAAATATTTACTTTCCTAATGTGAAATTCATAACTTACTACTGTGTTTTCATGCCTTTTTATATAGCAATGACTTTCCAATTCAATACTACTAAATCATGGTGAGACCTTTTGGAAGAAATTTTAAATGGAACTTGAATGTAACATGTGTACTATCATCCCTAGATAATTAAATAGACATTTGGACCATATGACTAGCAATACGTGCATTGTATACATCTTGTTAAGGTAAACTGTGGCTGTTGGAGAACAATTTACAATTGTGATTATAAGATTCATACTAGTCCTCAAGTTTAAGTTTGAGAAAAGTAAATCTTGCAGAAGGAAGGTGCTGATATAGGCACTGAAGCTTCAAAATGTAGCTCCATAATCATAATCCATCAGAGACTTGAGCACATGAGCTACTGCTTGTCTCTGCTATCATATGCTTATCACATGACATACATTGTCAAGGTCATTGCCTGATCCAAGATGCCCTAGTGAGCTGAGAACACTGTATCTAAGCAGAAAAGAAGGGGGACAGAGAAGACAAAAAGATCAATGAACATGAAAGTCAGTGTATGATGAAGAGAGGTTGACAGTGAGCTAGAGGTAATTCCCTAGGCATTTTCTTCCCTCATAAAAAAAAAAATCCAGGAGTTGCTATTAAGGATAGGAAAGGAGAATGGGCACTAAAAAGTCAACTAGTCATCTCTTCACTGCACCATTATGAAAGATTCAATTCATGAATACTCTGGTCCACAGGCTACGTCAGCTTAATTTTAATCATGTGATGATTAATTGTGTGAGGCCTTGTGACAAATATGCCTATTTTCTCCTCTAATCATATCTGGTTCAAAAGTAAACACAAGTGTGTAATAATTGGTATTTAATGTGGTTAAGTGGATTTTGAGAATGAAGCTATAGATTTTTGAAGCAGCTCTGGTTTTCACAACTTAGTCACTTCTCACGCTCCACTTCTAACACCATGTCTGTTGTCTAAATTATCTTACATACAGTATGCTCTGTGCATGGATTTGAATTCACCTGGCATCTGGTGCTGCTAAAATTGATTGATAATTGCCTTCAGATAATCTGATATCTGAGGTTCCTTCTGGAAGTCCATGTAGAAATTCACAAATGCCATAATCTAGAGGACATTTAAATTTTGTATTTGTATATGTGTACATAGTGTATATACTTGTGTGTATATGTTAATATGTGTGTGGGCACAAGTTTGTGTGTGGGTATGCATGCTTATGTGAGTACATTACATATGGAGTCCAGAGGACAATCTTGGTTGCCATCCTCAGAAATTCTGTCCACTTCCTTTCAGAAACGATCTCTCATTGGCCTGGAGGTCACTGCTTTAGGTAAACTAGCTAGCCCCAAGGAACATTCCTTTTTTTCTCTGACTCCCCAGTGCTGGCATTACAAGCATGTGCTGCCATGCCTGACATTTTTACATGACTAAAAAATGCAGGTACTGGAGATTAAACTGAGGTCATCATGCTTGTAAAGCAAGTATTTTATCCACTGAGCTAGCTCCCCAGCTTCAATTAGGTTAGAATTAGATTATTTCCTTTGATAAGCATTTTTTTTAATTTAATGATGAGTTGATTTGATTTGACTATATATTATAATATAATATTATATATATATATATATATATATATATATATATATATATATATACTTTGATCATATGTATCACACATTACTTCTATTTTCTCCTCAATAACACTGTCCTATTTCTTCTGATTACTTACAAGTGACTGTGCCACAGAAGAGAATGGTTTAAGATTTTGTCAAAGGATGAGGGAAGGGGAGATATTTTCTTCTGGATATTTCTGTGAATCCTAAGACTATTACTTTATGGCATTCAGATGAAATAAAACCAGCCTCCTATGACATTTTCAGAAATGTTGCAACCAAGATAGAGTCATGTGGTTTTATTTTAATTAATTAATTAATATATTTATTGAGAGAGAGAGAGAATGGGCATGCTAGGGCCTCTAGTCTCTGTAAATGAACTCCAGACTCATGCGCCAGCTTGTACATCTGGCTTATGTGAGTACTGGGGAATCAAAAATGTGTCCTTAGGCTTCACAGGCAAGCACCCTAATTGCTAAGTCATCTGTTCAGCCCAAGGCATGGGTCTTCTGAGAGGAAATTCTCATTGGTTCCAAATGAGCATTTTGTGTATAGATTGGTGTTTGTTGCACATCATCTCCTAGGCACATAGTGTTCAATGACAAATGTCCACTGGTACTTCAATTGGAACCTTTCTGGGTGAATATGAGTCATCATAATTCTAATCACCATATGTTATGCAAAAGCTATTCTGTTGGGAATGTCAACAAGGGTCCCAGAAACAGGACTTTGATATAAATGCCTGGTGGCATTGGCTGATGCCTCCATAGGGACACTGACTCTGGTAATAAAAGTAAATGACATTATCAGACTCTTTATATATGCCAAGTGCTATTCCAAGCATTTTTCACATATTAATTTGTTCATCCCTTCCCCCATCCCCTGGGCCATACCATATCATTATCCACCAGCTGACTTCCATAAGCCAGTGTCTGCATCTTCGAGCTAATTTTCTTGACTTATTCATAGCTAACATGCATTTGTCTGGGAGCATTTCAAGGAAGACTGAGAAGGGCTGGAGAGATTGTTTTGTGGTTAAGGCATTAGCCTGCTAAGCCAAAGGACCCAGGTTCAATTCCCCAGGACCCACGTAAGCCAGATGCACAAGGTTGTGCATGCATCTGGAGTTCATTTCCAGAGTCTGAAGGCTCTGGTGCACCCATTATTTCTCTCTACCTGCCTTTTTCTCTTTCTTTCTCAAATAAATAAAATGCATTTAAAAAAATAAAATAAAAGAGTGATAAAATTTTTGGATAAATTCCTCCCTCAGCTCCCTTGTTTCTCATTATTTCAGGAAGTTGAAGTTTTATTTTGTTTGTATTTTGCCATTGTCAGACTTACCTAGAAGGATTCATTCAACCCCACTCACACAAACTGTATAACACAGGTTTGACTTCCATTTTCGCTTCCCACCCTTGCACTGAAATCTTGTCTGGTTTGCTTCTAGGGAAGCCAAACTAAATCAAATCCTAACATCAACTCAGCAAGTTACATTGCTATTATTACATTAATCTTACAGGAAAGTAAGTTGAAACACAGAGAGGTATAGGAAGCAAAAGAAGCAGTGTTCAACCCCCAATATAGTGAATCTGGTTTCAGAGCCTAGATTTTACATCAAATAAATGTTGCACCATTAAGCAAAGGAGTAGGAGAGGTTCTCCTCTCAGATGGAGATTTGGATCTAATAGAGAAAAGGCTGCCTAGTGATCTGTTGATTCAGTTACTTTTCCAACAGAGAAATGTCAGGTCCCTAGTACAAAGAGAATGTGTTATTATACAGACGATTGCATTCATGGCTTGTTCCCTGGAACATTGTGTGGCAGCCTTAAAATGTGAAAACTCTTATTTTTGAGAACCTGATGTGCCCACCAATTAAACCACTCAGAGGGTTGCTTTGAGTTCTGGTGCTGTTTGGAAGTTGTTCATCTTTCCCAGCCAACATCCCTCTAGACTTTTCAACAGTTTAAAAGTGACATTTTGCTCTTCTATTTCCTTCAAATTCAGTTAGTGTCTGGGTGATAAATGTCTTTTAATTAAATCCCAAGGGCAACAGACTTACTGTTTGTGACATTATGGCCTTGCTTGTTAAATCAACAGTGGTCTGTGTGACTATATATATATATATGGGTATTCCATGGCTTTATATTACTGTGTCTTGGCTAAATGAAATGACTTATTATTATTTTTTTTTTTACCAAAAATCATCCTCTCTAAACACTACACTCCGTGATCAAAATATGTATGGCTTCTGCCTTCTAAGTTTGCATCCCTATACAGGTAAGTCAGGTATACACGTCCTTACTAATTCTGACAATACCACATTCCATGATTCAGTAATAGATTCCTGTTGGTAGCATTTTTATCTGTCTGCTTTCAATTTTTTTGGTTGTCTACATTGTGCAGTTTACACTTCTAACATTTATTGTTGATATGGCATAAAATTTGATTTTCAGTCAAAGATTTATTAGAATTACTTAAAAAGCCATTATGAAGCAAAAAAAAAAAAAAGATACTATGTCTTGGTCTCAATTGATTCACTTTTTATGCCAGGGTAAAGACAAAAGTAATAAAGCCTCCAGTTGAATAATGATGTCATCCCGAAAATGCTTTGTGTCATAATGGAGATTGTTGGGCTATAGACTTGTATTTTCCTTTTATAGAACACATATGGAATTGTGGAAAGCCAAGGGCTGTGTATCTCAGGCATTGGAGACCTGAGAATACTGTGGGCCCTGAAAACCTTCCTTGTATCTTGAGACTTTAGAGAAGAGAGAGCCCGGAAAGAAGGAAGGAAACTCCAGGACAGGAGAAAACTTCTATTCTGAACCTTTATGGTAAAACATTATGTATCACTGCACCTTCCTCAAAACACAAAGAGACTCATTTGTTCCCCCACGTTGGTTACAGGATGGGGAGGCTTTTGAAATGTTCAAAGAGTTATCTTTCATCTCTACACCTGAATACCAGCTGGTTTGGAAAGTCTCAATACTAAGTAGTCTAGATAGGAGTTTTTCTTTTATGGAAGGATGGGAGTAGATAGTCTTTCCAGTGGTTCACAATGACAACAGGAAGTAAACTATAAATTTCACACAGCTGCTAGGTCCTTTATTTAAGTGGTGAGCACCACAAAGGTGAGGGGGATGTGACAGGCCCAGGGAAAACCTGAATTCCTCAGACTGAAGGACCTAAGTAAGCTGTTGGAACTGACATGATGAACAACGCTTGTTTTATTTGAACACTGGGATGATACATAGGTGGAGTGCCTCCTGTTGGAGTTATTGTGAACACTGAGAACAAACACTGGCTTCATTAGAAGCACAAGCCTACCAAACATCTCTGGGGGTGGCCAAAGTAGCACCAGAAAAAACTGACGCTGCTAGGCAGTGTATGTTGTTTACATAGAGATTGTTCTGGGACCACAACTTCCACCAACTCCATCTGTGTTCTCCTTTCCCATTAGTAAACAACTCTCTCCTGTAGTTCTTAGTGGGAGGGCAGCAATGTAACTAAATTAATATATTTTGATTAAAGGATTTTTATATAAGAATTCATCTTCCCCCCAAGCTTTTGTATCTCCCTCATCATTTCTATGTGGACTACAATGACAGAGGATAGGATAGATTACTAAGGTTTTCCCCGATACTGAAATGTACTGGTGATTTTTAGATTGCAATTACAAATATTAGGAAATATTGGAGATGAACTCTTTTCTTTGTTGTGTTTGATTGTAATTCCTAGCACTGCGTGCAGAGATAGCTGCAGCCTTTCTGCTTTACTGCTCCTGTAGCAGAACTTACTGTTTTGGTTCATTGGAATTTGGAGGAGTGTCAGTGATTGTGCCCTGAGAAGTGTTTATTCCTTCACCTGTGATTTCCTAGTGATGCTGCTCATTTCCCAGCCGTGTCACATTTGCATTGTTCAAAATTATTGGCAGACACTTGCCTTTCAGAAGATTTGTTATTTTAGGGTTTCTAATGAAAATAGGAGAACTTTGTCAACATACTGCTAATTTTAATTCATATATGTACTTATAAACTTAATATTGTTGAGTCATCTTTCAGAAAGCTGCATCTGTCTATCTATATGTATTATATATATGTATGTATATATATGTATATATGTATATGTATATACATATATATGTATATGTGTGTGTGTATGTATGTACTCATTTTCCAATCAACTACTCTTAATAACATCAGAAATCATGCAAGTTTTACATATAACGTTTTGCCCATTTGCAAAGTAGAAAATTATATTCTATTATGGTCTGGTGTTTTACTTTATTTTTTTAATGTAAAGGTTTAGAATTAATCTGTCTCCTGCAGAATGATGAACTGTCAAGATGTCAAGAACAGAATGTTAAAGAAATGCTACCTTTTACCAAACATCTGTTCTCTTCTAAGTTCATCCTTGCTTCCTTCCTTCCTCCCTTCCTTTCTCTCCTTTTGCATTCCCTCCCCTCCTTTCTTTTCTCCTTTGCCCTCCACCCTACTGCCATCTCCCTTACCTTTCTCTCTTTTCTTGTCCTCTCCCTTTATCCCTCTTCCCTGTTTCTCCATCTCTTTTCCTCCCTATTTTCTTTTTTCCTGAATATAAATGGTGACTGTGTTAAAGTACAATACTTTTGCCTCCTTAAAGTCCTCCAAGATAACTGTTTTTGATAAGAGTAGTGGTGAGTTTCTTACCTTGCATAGCCTCCATGACCTCTCCTGGTCTTTCCAACAGAGGATTTGCTTGCATGCCAATTAACAACTTGTCTACTATACCCTTTGAAGCATTTGAAGGCAAAGAACTACTTCTTGCCCACCAATTTCTTATTCTGTAATTTTGCAGCATTTATAACCAGTGCCTTTTAGATAGATATAAAATAGTTTCACCTTAATGCTTTTTAGCATATTCTCCAAGATAAATTTTCGTGAGAGTCATTTCTAAGTTCTGATTTTCAGTAATAGGATTATGGTCTGTGGCTGTTTTAATTGGTGTCTTATGAATCCACCAGTGTTACACTTTTGCCTTTTTGGAGATAAGAGTGTAGAAAAAAGTTGCTATGTCTCCCTTGTAAACAAGGAAAGAAAAGAAGGGGGAAAAAAGTATCCTGCCTTGTTCAACCACACACACACATATATAGTCTTGTTGTATTAGATTTACCTTTAGACACATTATAAAGAAGTCATGTCATACGTTTTGTTTATCTCATAACAAAAGTATCTTTTGTGTCATTCTTCCTTGGTTGAATTCCTACCTCTGATACTGTTTGGCAAAATAAAAATTTAACTTTTGATAAAAAAAATAATTTGTGGGTCTAGAGAGATGGCTTAGCAGTTAAAGACTCATGCTTCCAAAGCCTGATAGCCTGGGTCCAGTTTCCCAGTTGGACACAAAATGCCAGGATGCATCAAGTGATGCCTGCATCTGGAGTTCATCTGCAATGGCAAGAAGACTTGGCATGCACTTCCATATTCTTTCCTTCTATCTTACTCTAAGAGTTAAAAATTATTTTCTCTGAGAATAACAGTAATAATTTTTATATTTTCCTCATTTTTCTTAATCTCCTAGTCATGCAGAGACTAACTTTCCTCAACTGAAACATTCTAGTTTACAGCTAGAATTCAAGCTTAATACCAACAGCATCTCCTCTAGGAGGCCATTTCTAGCTAGTAGACACTCCTTTGTGTAACCCAACAGGAGTGCATACTTCACTTTAATATCTTTTTTAATTTAATTTTAATTATGCTTTTAATATCTTTTCAGCATACCCAATGTTGTAGTCAGGTTTGCATTGCTGGTAGAAACCACCCAACCAAGAGCAGCTTGTGGGAAAAAGAGGTTTATTTTGGCTTACAGGCTCGAGGAGAAGCTCTACAATGGCAAGAGAAAACAATGGCAAGAGCAGAGGGTGGACATCACCCCTGGCTAACATAAGTTGGACAATAACAACAGGAGAGTGTGCCAAACACTGGCAAGGGGAAGCTGTATATAACACCCATAAGTCCACCCCCAATAATACACTGCCTCCTGGAGGTGTTAGTCCCCAAATGTCCATCAGCTGGGAACCTAGCATTCAGAACACCTACGTTTATGGGGGATACCTGAATCAAACCATCACATTCCATCCCTGGCCCCCATAAACTGATAACCATATGTGATATAAAATGGAATGCATTCATCCAAGTTTAAAATTCCCCATAGGTTTTTTTTTTTTTTATCAATTCCAATGATGTTCATACATCCCCATAATAGGCCAAGATCTTTTAACTGAGCCATAACACCAAAAATCCCACCAAACCCATAGTGGCACAGAATAGACACTCACACTTCAAAAGATGGCATTGGGCATAGAAAAGAAAAATTCAATCAATACATGACTTAAAACAGGGCAAACACCAAACTCTATAGCTCCAAGTCCAACAATACTAGCCAGTGACAAATCTTCAAGT
Organism: Dipus sagitta; assembly: GCA_036346955.1. NCBI lineage: Eukaryota > Metazoa > Chordata > Mammalia > Rodentia > Dipodidae > Dipus > Dipus sagitta. The sequence goes on along the minus strand of CM070776.1, from coordinate 12,198,653 downwards.
CCACTAATTCTAACCAGCAACAAGTCTTTGGAATTTCAATTTGACCCCTCCAGCTAAGCTACTCACAGTCCTGGAAAACTTTATTGGGGCTGGCAGGTTCTTAGCAGCAGTCTTGTGATCCTGGCATCTCCAGTGGTTCTCCACTGCAATCCACAGTTCATCCTCATAGCTCCATTGGGTCTCCATGCAGGAATCCAACAAACCTGCTTCACACTGCCCATGACCATTTCCAAAACACAAGACCATGTTGCAAAGTCAATGACCCTCTCTTTCTTGCATTTCTTATACTCCACAATACCAGGTAGGGTTCAATTTGTTAATCCAGGGGGGAATAAAGCAGACTCTGAAGAACAGGACACTCCTTGAGCACTCAGGCCCCTTCAAAAGAGTCTACATTCTTCCTGTTGCCCCAATGCAGGTCTGCTAATCCAGGCTCAAAGGTCGTAATCTCTCAAACAATTTGCAGGTGAATGAGCAGCACTTTAGGCCCAAAGATTTCACTTTTTCTGTGCCATATCCCCTGCTCACACCAGTTAATTTCTACCCAAAGCAACCCTGCACAACTTCTCAGGACATGGGCATAACAGCAAGCTTCTCACACAAACTTCTAGCCCAGCCCAAGCAAAGCTCTTTCTTACCCTCGTAAGCCAAACCTCACAGACCATAGTTATTACTGTATTCAGTTCTTTCAACTCTGGCCAGAACAGTCCACCAAACTGTACTTACAGCACTGCAAGGCATCTCTTAGGCTAAGGTTTCAAATCCTTCCACATTCCTCTTGAAAATCAGCTCCAAAAGTCCAAAGCCACACAGTCAGGTGTCTAGCAGCAACCCCACCACTTTAATATCTTATTTTGGCTTACAGGCTCAAGGAGAATCTCCACAGTAACAGGGGAAAATGATGGCACGAGCCGAGAGTGGGCATCACTCCCTGGCCAATATAAGTCGGACAATAGCAACTGGAGAATGTGCCAAACAGTGGCAAGGGGAAGCTGTATATAACACCCATAAGCCCACCCCTGCCTCTGGATGTGTTAATTCCCAAATCTCCATCAGCTGGGAACCTAGCATTCAGAACACCTAAGTTTATGGGGACACCTGAATCAACACACCACACCCAACTTACCTTTTCGTAGCTCTGATTTTTATGAGTTTTACTGTATCATCAGAAGACACCACACTGGACACAGGTGATAATAGTAGCACTTGAAATATTGCTACATCTTTCCACTTGATTTTTTATTAATTATGGATATACTCGGTATGTAAACAGCACATGTTGGTACCATCCATTCCCACATCCCTGCCCCCCCATCAATAGACCATTCTCATTGGGGATGCCAATTATCACCATGGTGATTGTGATGTTTTAGCAATGAGTCACATATTTTTTTTCACTTTTATTTTTTGACAATTTTATATATGCATACTATGTATTTCATACTTTAACATATTCACCCTGTTTTATTCCAGTCCCAGTCCTACTGAACTTTCTATTCCCAACACATCACCTTCTACTTTGATATCTCTGTTTGTGTGTGAGAGACCTGCTGAGTTTAATTAAGGTTGCTTTCATAAACATGGATAGGGATTTATGTATCAGAGCATGGGCAACTCATCAGTGGCTGTACCACTGAAGGGCATGACTCCCACAGCAACCAATAACTGCCAGTTTGGAAGGGTGGAGCCTCATGAGCCCTCCCTCCTCCATCCATGATAGAATTTTTTTTAATATTTTTGTTTCATTTTTTATTTGTTTATTTGAGAGTGACAGAGGGAGAGAGAGAGAAAGAGGCAGATAGAGAGAGAGAGAGAATGGGCGCACCAGGGCTTCCAGCCACTGCAAATGAACTCCAGACGCGTGCGCCCCCTTGTGCATCTGGCTAAAGTGGGTACTGGGGAATTGAGCCTTGAACCGGAATCCTTAGCCTTCACAGGCAAGCACTTAACCGCTAAGCCATTTCTCCAGCCCAAGCCATCTTTCCAGCCCACCATGATAGAATTTTGATGGGCTCAGTCTTGTGCAAGTAGCAACAGTCATTATGTGAACCTGAATGCAGCAGCCATATCATGTCTAGATGAGAGGGTTCCACAGCACTCCTCCTCACCCTCACATTCTTAATACTATTTATATATCTTCTTCCACAATGTTTCCCGAGTCTTGAAAGGATGACTTAGATGTCCTGCTTAGACATAAGTATTCAATAGTCATTTATTTTCAGCCATTAGACCAGGCAAGAACCTCTATATTTACTTCCACCCACTACAAAAAAGAACCTCCTCTGATCAAGGCTGATAGCTACACTATTCTATGGATATAAACATGAATTTTGAAAAGGAAGTTTGATTTCATGTCCATTTAGCAAAACAACAGTAATATATTCCATGCAAGAGCCTGTGAACTACCAATCCACAGACTTTTGATCATATTTATAGTATTAAGTCTGAATTTCCTCCTGTGGAACAGCCTTCACATCCAATCAAAAAGTACTTTGCTACCCTCATATAGTCATACCACTATTCCATTAGTGGGTACAACTTGCCTCACAGGTCAGTACTGTAACATAGAGGGATACAGGGTCCACAACTAGATAAGACTATTGAGGATTTTCTGCATAGCACCTTCCAAGAAGCACACATTTCTTTTTCTTTCTTTTTTTTTATTTTTCAAGGTAGGGTCTCACTCTAGCCCAGGCTGACCTGGAATTCACTGTGGAGTCTTGGGGTGGCCTCGACCTCATGGCAATCCTCCTATCTCTGCCTCCCAAGTGCTGGGATTAAAGGCAGGCACCACCACGCCTGGCTAAGAAGCACACATTTCTATGTTACAATTTGCTTTTAAAATATGTTGAAAACTATATGTTAGTGTGTTTAGCTTCCATTGGAAGTGTAATTATTTTTCATTTTTTTAAATTTATTTTTATTGACAACTTCCATAATTATAAACTATAACCAATGATAATTCCTTCCCTCTCCCTTCTTTCCATTTTGCAACTCCACTCTATCATACCCCTTCCCTCTCTCAATCAGTCTCTCTTTTATTTTAATGTCATCATCTTTTCTCCTATTATGATAGTCTTATCTAAATAGTGTTAGTCACTGAGAGGTCATGGATGTCCAGGCCATTTTGTGTCTGGAGGAATACCTTTTAAGGAGTCCTACCCTTCCATTGGCTCTTACATTCTTTCTGCCACCTCTTCTGCAATGGACCCTGAGGCTTGGACGGTATGATAGAGATGGTGCAGTGCTGAGCACTCCTTTGTCATTTCTCAGCACTATGGTGCCTTCTGAGTCATCCCAAGAACACTGCCATCTGAAAAGGAAAGCTTCTCTAACCAAAAGTGAGAGTAGAATTAATATATGGGTATGAACATTAAAAGTGCTTGCTGGGCCATTTTGTGGGCATTGTATATACAGTTAGCCAGACATGAGCAGGTATTACACCCCTATGGCTCATGACTACCCCTGTCATAGGTTTTCAGTATCAGGCATGTATTTCCTCCCATGGAGTGTGCCTCCAGTACAATTAGAGAGTGGTTAGTTTCCCCAATAACAGAATACCACTATTGCACCCATTGGATCATTTGGCCTGGCTGGCCAAATTTAAGGCTTGCAGTATCCACTGTTGAGTATCTCCACTGGTGATTTCTCTCTTTCCCATTGAACTGCATGCACATAAGTTTTCCCACCTTTCTGTCAGCTGGTCTACACAGGGGAGGTTTTCAGCTCAGCTCTGGCATTAATTCTCAGTGACCTTGCAGCACTAGTATGTGGTATCTTCAGCAATAGGGTATTACCATCTATTCCTGGTAGGAAACCAAGAGCCTTGGCAATGGCCTGTAATATTTTGGGGTCATCATGGTCATCCCAGGCCAACAACTCACTGGAAGGTATCCACCTCTGGCACTGAAATTTTTCACGTAAAAATCTATGGCCTCTGGATGTTCCATTTTCCAAAAAAAGTAGGTTTCCATATGACTTATTCATACCCTGTTAGATTTTGATTAGCCCTCCCCCACGCCTCCTTTACTCAAGCTCTTCCCCTGACCTCACTTAGGCCTTCCCACCCCCATTAATCTGTTCTTCTACTTACATATATACAGTACCATCATATTAAGTCCCCATCCCTCCATTTATATTCCCTTTATATCCCCTTTCTAGCTTATTAGCCTCTGCTACTGAATTTTATTCCCACTCACATAGAAGTCCAAACATTTGTAGCTAGGATCCACATATGAGAAAGAACATGTGTCATTTGGCTTTCTGGGCCTGGGTTACCTCACTAAGTATAATCCTTTCCAGACTTATCCATTTTCCATCAGATTTCATAATTTTATTTTTCTTTACCACTGACTAGAACTCTACTTTATAGACATACCACATCTTCATTATCCACTCATCAGTTGAGGGACATCTAGGCTGGTTCTATTTACTCTCTACTGTGAATAAAGCAGCAATAAACATGGCTGAGCAAGTATCTCTAAGATAATGTGACGAGTCCTTAGGATATATGCTTAGGAGTGGTATACCTGGGTCATATGGCAAATCTATTTTATGCTATCTCAGGAACCTCCACACTGATTTCCACAATGGCTGGACAAGATTGCATTCCCACCAACAGTGTAGAAAGGTTCTTCTTTTTCAGCATCTTTACTAGTGTTTATCATCATTTGTTTTCATGATGTTAGATGGTAGGCAAGCTGACAGGAGTGAGTTGGAATCTCAAAGTAGTTTTAATGTGCATTTTCCTGATGACTAGGGATGTAGAACTTTTTTTTAAATGCTTATATGCCATCTATATTTTGAGAACTCTATTTAATTCCATAGCCCATTTTTAATTGGGTTGTTTATTATTTAGTTTTTTGAGTTCTTTGTATATCCTGAGTGTTAATCCACTGTCAGATGTACAGCTGACAAAGATTTTCTCCCATTCTGTAGGTTGCGTCTTTGCTCCTTTGCTGTACAAAAGATTTGTAATTTCATCAGATCCCAGTGGTTGATTAGTGGTTTTATTTCCTGAGTCACTGGGGTTATACTCAAAAAGTCTTTGCCAATACCAGTATGTTGAAGGGTTTCCCCTACTTTTTCACCTAGCAGTTTCAGAGTTTTTGGTGTGATATTAAGGTGTTTGATCCATTTGGACTTAATTTTTGTGCATGGACATAGATAAGGATCTATTTCCATCCTTCTACAGATATATATCCAGCTTTCCCAGCACCATTTGCTGAAGAGGCTGTCTTTTCTCCAATGTGTATTTCTGGCATTTTCTGTCAAAGATCAAGAGGCTGTAGCTACCTGGACTTACATATGGGTCCTTCCTCTATTCTGTTCTATTGGTCTATTTGTCTGGTGCGAGTACCATGCTGTTTTTCTTACTATGGCCTGTGACATAGGTTAAAATCAGGTATGGTGATACCACCAGCCTTATTTTTGTTACTCAAAGTTGTTTTAGAGATTTGAGGTTCTTTGTGCTTCCAAATGAATTTTAGGTTTTTTTTTTTCTATTTCTGTGAAGAATACTGTTGGAATTTTAATGGGGATTGCATTAAATGTATAGATTGCTTTTAGTAAGATTGCCATTTTCACAATATTGATTCTTCCAATCCAAGAACAAGGGATGTCTTTCCATTTCCTAGTGTCTTCTGCAATTTCTGTCTTGAGTGTTTTAAAGTTTTCATTGTAGGGATCCTTCACATCCTTGGTTAGGTTTATTCTAAGACACTTTATTTTATGATGCCAATGTGAATGAAAGTGATTTTCTGATTTCCTCTGCATGTTTGTTGTTAGCATATAGAAAGTCTACTGATTTTTCTGTGTTTATTTTGTATCCTGCTACATTGCTAAACGTGTTTATCAGCTCTAGAAGTTTGCTGGTAGAGTTTTTAGGGTCCTTTATGTATAGAATCCTGCCATCTGCAAATAATGATAACTTGATCTCTTCCTTTCCAATTTGTATGCATTTTATGTGTGTCTCTTGCCTTATTGCTATGGCTAAGACTTCCAGTACTATGCTAAATAAAAATGGGGACAGTGGACACCTTTGTCTTCTTCCTGATTTTAGTGGAAAAGCTTCAAGTTTTTCTCCATTTAGTATTATGTTGGCTGTAGGCTTGTCATAAACAGCCTTTATTATGTTTAGATATGTTCCTTGTGTTCCCAGTTTCTGTAGGAATTTTATCATGAAGGGATGTTGGATTTTGTCAAATGCATTTTCTGCATCTAATGAGATGATCATGTGAATTTTGTCCTTCAGTCCATTTATATAATGTATTACATTTATCGATTTGCATATGGTGAACCATCACTGCATCTCTAGGTTAAAGCCTACTTGGTCAGGGTGAATGATCTTTATGATATATTCTTTTATTCTGTTTAACAATATTTTGCTGAGAATTTTTGCATCTATGTTGATGAGGGAGATTGGTCTGTAATTGTATTTCATTTTATTTTTTGGTTCTATCTTTGCCTGGTTTTGGTATCAGGGTGATGCTGGATTAGTAGATGGGGTTTGGAAGGGTTTCTTCCTTTTCTATTTTATGGAAAAGTTTGATAAGTATTGGTGTTAGTTCTTCTGTGAAGGTCTGATAAAATTCACTAGTGAATTGATCTGGGCCTGGACTGTTTTTTAGTTGAGAAATTTTTGATCGCTGCTTGGATCTCTGTACTTGTTGTAGGTCTATTTAAGTGATTAATCTCATCTTGATTTAATTTTGGTAGTTCATATAAATCAAGGAAATCATCCATTTCTTTCAGCTTTTCAAATGTAGTGGAGTATAAGTTTTTATTATATGTCCCTATGATTTTCTGAATTTCTCTGGTATCTGTTGTAATGGTGCCTTTTTCATCTCCAATTTTATTAATTTGTGTCTCTATTCTTTCTTTTCATCAGATTTACTAAGGGCTTATCAATCTCATTTTTCCTTTCAAAGAACCAACTCTTTGTTCTATTGTTTCTTAGCTATTCACTATGTCCTACGAGTCATCATTATGGGGGGCAGCTTGTGGACTCTGGCTGGTGGGAAAAAGTTTGAGCAAAGGAGGTCTGTTGCAGGCAGCACTGATGATGACTCGTGAGTTGGAACATTCATCAGTGCTTCTACTGGTAAGCAATATTTGTTTCTATGTGACAAGGTTGAGATATGCTGAGAAGAAAACTGCTGCTGATTCCAGACATAATCATGTAATGCTCTTGTTGCAACCTTTGATAAATACATCATTGCTAACTTACACATGGCTAAAAATAGCCACCAGTTCTTCAGGTTGATCTGCAAAGGGAGAGATGGTACATTTATTATGTTACTCGTCCCAACATATTTCTGCATGAATTTTAGCTCCCAGAGGCCTTACAATTTGTTTAAGACAGCAAATACTTTTCTTGTCATTTCATTACATGAAATATATTTATCCAAATAGATTTTATTCCTTGGTTTTCTTAATTGTTTATGCTTAAATAATAGTTCATGTGCTTTTAAAGTTTCTCACTTCCCCCTTTTCCCTACCTCATGATCAAATTTGGAAAGATAATAAAATCCACTAGATGAAAACACCTCAAATTTCTGCCTCAAACTTATTTGTCAAGCTCTGTGTGGCGGTGCATGCCATTATTCCCAGCATTCAGAAAGCAGAGGCAGGAGGATTGCCATGAGTTTGAGGCCACCCTGAAACTACATAGTAAATTCCAGGTCAGCCTGAGCTAGAGGGACACACTACCTCAAAAATCAACAAGAAAAAAAATAAATAAAAACTGTTTATTTATACCAACACCCGGTCCATGTACATCATGGAGTTTTCTTCTTTCTAACCTTCAATGTTAGTGACTCTTGGGGACCTCACCAACTCCTACACCTGCAGGATCATTTCTCTGATTGTTTATTTTCTGTTATTATCTATAGGTTAGGAACAGCAGTATTCAGACTTGTTTTTCCCCATATACTTTGTTCCTAAATATCAAAGAGCCTGCTGGGATACATATACTTGATAAATGAACTAGCACTTCCAATTTGACATATCCTGAACTGAACTGATTCGACCTTCATCCCACCTGCTCCTTCATGTGTATTCCTTTGGCCGATCCTTTGTCTAGTGGCCCAAGCCAGAAGTTTGGAAGCCATTCCTGAAGTTTGTGCCTTTTGCTTAAGCCCTATTTCTTCCTCACAGTATCCTAGTAAACTCAAAATCCTGTGTCACCCATATCCTGAATTCTTTCAGCAAACTTCTCTTCTTTGAGTAATATTTCCCCACCTAGATCCCATGCTCTCTCCCCTGGTGGACTGTCAGAGTCTCTGACTGATTCTTTGTTAATCTAGTTTCCACAATGGTACTAGAGTCATCTTTTCAAGGTATAAATCTTCTTTCCACTTCAGTATTTCCACAAGGCCTTGGAACATACATTCTGGCCACCCAGAGAATAATATTCCTTACCTCCAGTCCCATCGCCCTCTGTACCGGCCACAGGGCTTCTATGCTTTCATATTCATTTCATCTACTTCTACATACGCTGACCATTCATCCTTGACCATTATCCCTGACCACTCCCCACCCACAGCTGCCCACCTCAAGCACATGCTGTGTTGGGCTAATTCACACTAGCTGTTTTTATTCCCAATTAGACTTTCATCCTTCAGAAAGCCTCTCCTTATTTTCAGTCACCCACTTTCTGCCCCATATCTGATTTTCTGGAACACCCTGTATGTGTTCTCTGATAGTATTTGTCAGTCCACACATGTAATTGCTTGCTTGGTGTGACCTTCACAAGGGCAGCAGCCTCCTCTTTTATTTGTTGTGAATTCATCACAGCAACTTCTAGCTCTGCAATGCAACCAGAATTTCTCAGCACCTATATATTGAATGAGGAAACTTACATATATATTTTTCCATTTATCTTTTATGTCAAAGGTGAACAGATTTTCATGATTTTCCTTTGTCAAATCATAACAAAGTGGCTTGAGCACAAAAAAGCAATGGTTTTAGTGCTTACAAAAATATAGGTGCTTTTGGGGGGGGGGATGTCTAGAATGTAGCTCAATAGCCCACATGTTGAATACTCAGTCCCTAGCTTGGAACTCTTGGGAGGTAGTGAAGTCTTTAGGAGGTGTGACCTAGTAGAAAGGATTTAAGTTTTTGATTATGCCCTCAAAGGAGAATGTGAGACTCTTTCTCTCTTTTTCTGTTACTTCCTGGCCACCATGAGGTAAGAAGCTTTGCTCCACAATATGATCCTGGCCCAATCCTAAAAGCAATGGTACCAATGTACTATGAACTAGAGCATCTGAAATAGTGAGCCAGAATAACCTTTTTCCCTTATTAGTTTTGCTATCTCAGGTATTATTACAGTAACAGAAACACAATAACATTTATATTTTACAACCTGAATATAATGTCATTGACTGGATACAAGGAAGTCATAATAATGAACTGTGTGGTGGCTGTGTGGCAGTGGGAGGGGGTAACAGATTGACCAGGTAACAACTTCTATCTCATTATAAATAGGGAGGGGTGGGGGATGGCAATGTGATTAAAATTTCTTGTTCTAAAATAATTGTATCACTGAAAGGGGTTTAATTGTTTGGTTCCTTCCCAAGGAGAACTTCCCTTACTTAAAAACTCCATATTATCAAAAAAATAGTCCTGGTCTGGGGAGATGAATAAAGTGTTGACTAAGCACTTGAGTACCTGATCACCAGAACCTACATAAAAGCCATATGCTCTAGTGTGAGCATCGATAATGCCAGTATGTGGACACAGGAGAATTACCCAGAAGCATATTGGTCAGATAGTTTGCCAAAAAGAGCAGCGAACAATGAGAGATCCTCTATCAAATATATTGGAAGGTGAGTACTGACATTGGAAGCTGTGCTCTGACTGCCACGTGGTCATTGTGGCACATTCAAGCCCACATGGACACTCACAAATACACCCCCCACACACTCATACACACGCAAATAGTCCATTTACTTAATTGTTTTGTGACATCAGTCAGCAAACAAAATGACAGACTTGATCCTAGGACATGTTATTATCTACTCATATATCTAGTTGGTGGTTAGGCAGTGTAAGAGAAAAGATTCTCATCACAACTTTTCTCAAAAGGTTAACTTACTGCAGTGGAGGTGAAGGGGTGTTTTTTTTTTTATTTTCTTATTTTTTTTTTCACTAAAAGGCTAGATTCTGCATTCATCACATAGGAAGACAAAGGTAACCAAGAGATTCCACTTCTCTCTTTGTACATCTCACTGCCTGTTCTCACTCTCACGATATTTCTCCCTATTTCTATTCTCTTACCACTCATGAGACCTTAAATTTTACAAATATTTAGGCTTCATACTGTGGGAATCTTGAAATCACAAAGCTTTCTTTTTCTAGAATTATAATTTAAGATGCTTAATCTTGAGGTTTTTAAGTGGTTGTGATTTTGAAAACAGCAAAAGCACATGACCGACCACCTACTCCTTCCTATATGGCTTGTGGTGCATTTCCTTAGAAGACCTGAAGCTCATTATCCAGCCAAAGAAGACAATTGTCTGCAAGTAAGTTTGTTCAAGCAGTATTCTTGGGCCATCTTCTGGAAATACTTGTGTAGGAAACTAGGTTCTGGCCTCATGCTTGAGCATTTGTGATATAAATCCTAAATATAAAGCCCTTGTCTCTTAGCCCATTTACTTTCTTCAGTGGTGCCTATTCATCTGATAAATGGGGTTAACAATATCTATTTTAGGGTCATTTTAAGAAGTGACATAAAGCAAATAAAAAATGCCAAGCTCAATACTGTCACACAATAAGTGCTTGGTAAATTATTAATTTCCTTTTTACTTTTTTGAAATGGGTCTCACTCGGTAACCCAGGCTACCCTGAAACTCAGGACAACCGTTGTGCTTCAGCCTTCTGAGTGCTGGGATTATAGGTTTGTGTCACCGTGTCCATCTAATTGTGACTTTAAGAGCTCCATTTGTAAAATTTCACTTAAAAGGTGAAGAAAGAGTACAGGATTCCAACATAACATGAGCTTTGAAATAGTATTGTATTTTTTGTTGGATTTTGTATTTTCTTTTAAACACACACACACACACACACACACAATAGGTTTTGACCATATTCATCCATCATTAACCTGTTCTTATTCCTCTCCCACTAAATGTTTTCTTCTTCCCAACTATCCCCTTTCTACTTTTATGTCCTTTTTGTGACCCACTGAGTTAAATTAAGAAGGCTTGCTTGAATATGGGTGGGGGATTATTTAATGGAGTATGGCCAATTTATCAGTGGATACCCAACTGAAATTTTGTGATTACACCTTCCTCAGCAACCTTTAACTCCTCTGGGAGGAAGAGTGTGGTCTCATGACCTTTTCCGAATAGGGAAACATATCACTGGGAAACAAATGTATTGCTATGAAAGTGGGGGCTCATTGTGCCAATTTCATTCTAAAAGTAGCACTCTTGCATTCTGGCTTGATCTATTATTGATGAAGGTGATTAACTGCCAAGACACTCAAGCTACTACTGTGACAGTTGTTTTGGTTTGTTGCTTGGTTCATGCTCTCACTCTTTAAAAGACAGAATAGGTTCAGAAGTGGGAAGGGTAAGCTTTTGGAGTTTCTTTGAGTGTTCTTGTTTACTGGAGGGAGGGAAGGGCAATAGACCTATATATGTCATGTTTGTTCATGCTGAGCCAAGCTTTTGAGGGCAAGGGTTTTCTTGACAGCTGGGTATTTCATATCCTGCCTGTGGAAACTCAGTAGGTTTCCAAAAGCAAAGCAATAACCCCGTGTTCCTGATGTCCTTGTGTGAAAGGATTATTTACCGGCTTTGGGAGAGCAAAATGCCTTTTAAAAATTCCAACTTCTGAAATCTCTTGGCACATGATTTCATTTTGAGTAATGTCATGGGTCTGGTTAGTTATAATCTAACATTGTTCAAAATTTGACCCCAAATTGTCTCTCTTCCCTAGGGTACTGAAAAAAAATAGATTACATTTTAATGAGAAGAGAAACTTAAAGGAGTATTTTTCCTTAATTATGTTTTTGACTTCCATCTGAAGGATTATGGATTTTAAGCTTCTAAGCTTCAACCTTTTTGAGATATTTCTTGATACTGCATTGCTACAACCCAAGTAGGATGAAAATGAAAACAGGTTGCAAAGGCAAAAACAATACCATCAATGTAACTGAAATGACTTTCTCTGTAATCCAATGACTGACTTAATTTTTGTTGTATTTTCAAAGATTTATGTAATTGCCTTTAATTACATAATGTTTTTCATTTATAGAGCTCATTGCCTGCTACTTATGCATACTCTTTACCCTGGTGCATTGAACTTTGACTCATTGTTTTAAAATAAGAAATTTAAATCAATGATGTTGGCAACTGGGGACTGCTGACAAGGCCCCACAAAGCTTCCTGTTACCAATAGTCACAAATCACAAACTACTGGGCTGGTTAAAAGGAAAATGAAGAAGGTAGAACTGAAAGAAGAATAAGGAGGAGGACGAAGAAAAGAAAGAGGTGCTTTCAATATAAATTGCATCCTGCCCTTTCGGTTTAAGGGAACATCTTTATTTAAAACTTTTTTTTTTGGTTTTGTTTTTCAAGGTAGGGTATCACTCTAGACCAGGCTGCCTTGGAATTCACTGTGTAGTCTCAGGCTGGCCTCAAAGTCACAGTGATCATCTTACCTCAGCTTCCGGAGTTCTGGACTAAAGGCATGTGCCAGCACACCTGGCTTATTTAAAGTATATTATTGTTTAAAATTTGTTATTTATTTAAAACTTATTTTAAAACTTTTTATTGACAATTTTTTATACATGTATTAGTGTATTTTAATCATAATCCCTTTCTGTTACTTTCTCTTCCATCCCCCATTCCTCTTCCACTGAACCCACTCTTCTTTCCACCTAGTCTAAGGGACCATATTAAGATTTTAATTACTTGTTAATTATCTGTGAAACCAATATACTTGGCTGGAGGTATGGCTTAGCAGTTACAAAATTTGCCTGCAAAGCCAAAGGATCCATGTTTGATTCCCCAGGACCCACGTTAGCCAGATGCACAAGGGGGCGCATGCGTCTGGAGGTCATCTGCATGGCTGGAGGCTCTGGCATGCCTAATCTCTCTCTCTCTCCCCCTCTGTCAAATTAAAAAAATATATATATAAACACAACTTTTATGTTTGCATGTAAGAACAGAAACTCATCATTGGAAAGAAATGGTGAATAGTATCTATGTTAGTTCTAGCAACTGGTCTCAGAGCAGTTTTACTTTGAGCTTGCCATATCTTTTCAGATAGATATTTTCCACCTCATATTAAACTACTCAACTAGCATCTATAGTGAGGTCTTCATTTTTGTCATTGTTATTCTTGTTTTATTTTGTCTCATACAGTCATTTTCTATGTAATAACTCCAGAATATCAGAATTTCACTTTAAAATATTTTCCCTTTATTTTCTTGGAAGTTTCAAAGAGAACATTCTCAAATACATTTTACTTGCTTTCCACAAAGAGCTATAAAATACAGCCTTCAGTGGTAATCTTTAGCTCTCTAGAGCAGCACTTCTCAAACTTCAATGAGTATAGGTGCTTCAGAGGGTGTTATTAAATAGCACATAGGTTTGGGTGGGGTCTGGTGTTCTGCCCGTCTCTGAACCAGACCACATAGATGCTGTAGCCACAGACCCCACCTGGAGCATTTGGGTAAAATGGTAAGTTTACACTTTAAGTCATACTTACGGCCTAGATAACCACTGACAGCATATACCCCTAAGGTCCCAGCCTCATGGTCTGGGAAATCATTATGTTCTTTGCCACATCAAGAAAACATAAAGGGCAGGAGAGATGCCTCAGTAAGTAAGAGCACTTGATGCTCAAGCATGTGGGCCTGATTCACCCTGAGTTCAATTGCCCAGCACTCATGTAATTGGCTTGGCATGGCCACACACTCTGGAATTATGGGTAGTGTAGATCAGGGAATCATTGAGGTTTGTTGGTCAGCCAGTCTTACTGGAAAACAGTGAGCTCTGGTCCAGTGAGAGACTTAACTCAAGGAAATAAGTTGGAAGAGCCATGAAGAGGATTCCTGATGTTGTCTTCTGATCTCTGCCAGGCATACACCACACACATGCACAAAAATAATGAACATTCCCAGTATTGTGTACGTATGTGTGTGTACATATGTGTATTTGTGTGTGTATGCACATGTGTGTACAGTACACATGTGTTCATGTGCATGTGGAGGCCAGAGGTCCATGTTGGGTGTCTTTCTAAATTCCTCTTCACTATGTATTTTAAGCCAGAGTTTCTCATGAATCCAGAGCTTGGTGATTCAGCTAGACTAGCTACCCAGCAAACTCTAGGGATCTTCTTGTCTTTACCTTCCCAGTGCTAAGATTACAGGCATGTGCAAATATGCTGGGCATTTTATGTGGGTGCTGAGGATCCAAACTGTGGTTATCATTGAATGGCAAGAAATTTCTGACAACCCCCCCCAACCTTTTTTCTGTTATCTAAAAGTTTTATGAGCATATCTGATTGTGAAGGTCACATGGATTACAACAAAAATGTTCATTTATGGCCCCCTTTGACCTCAAATTACAGATAATGCTATGTCCAAAATGCCTTTGTTTCTTCAAAGCCAAACTTTTACTGCATATACCTTAATTACTCAGCTTCTGTGCCATAGCCAACAAATGGTTTCTACAGTTGAATCTGTGCAGTCACTCCTCATTATTGTTTGTGTGGACATATTTATATATGCACACATGTGTGTATGTATGTATGTATGGGCGCACTGTGCCATAGTGTACATGTAGAGATTGAGGGATAACCTTAGGGTACTGGTTTTTCCACCTCCCTTGTTGTTCGCCACTGTGAAGGCTAGACTAGCTGGCCTTGGAGCAACAAGATCCTCCTGACTCCATCCCTTATTGCCCTTGGCATGTTGGAGTTACAGACCTGTGTGTCGCTTTCAGTCTGGCTTTATGTAGGTGCTTTCATAGCAGAACTTTTAAACACTGGGCCATCTCCTCAACCCAAATTCCCACTAAAAATCCTCGAAGAGGGCTGGAGGGATTGCTTAGCAGTTAAGACATTTTCCTGAAAAGCCAAAGGAACCAGGTTCAACTCCCCCGGACCCACATTAGCCAGATGCACAAGGGGGCACACGCGTTTGGAGTTCTATTGCAGTGGCTGAAGGCCCTGGTGTGCCCATTCTCTCTCTCTCTCTCTCTCATAAATAAATAATTTATTAAAAACCCTAGAAGGGTTCAGAGGTTTTCTGAACAAGGAAATGACAAGTATGTACATAAAAAGACTTGCAAAGCACACTACATACATGTATCAAACTGGCACACCAATAGTCAATAAATATGTGTAACTATTTCTGTTAGTTCATAGCTTGAACAAAATACCTTAAAGAAATATATAAGGGGGCTGGAGAGATTGCTCAGTGGTTAAGACATTTGCATGCAAAGCCTGATAACATGGGTTCGATTCCTAAGTACCCACATAAAGCTAGGCTTACAAAATGGTGCATGTTTCTGGACTTCACTTACAGTGGCTATAGAGACCCTGACATGTATATTCTCTCTCCCTCTCTCTCTTCTTTCTCTCCTTCTGTCTGCATCTCTATGCTTGCAAATAAAATAAGAAACAATATAAAAGGAGGAAGAACTTGTTTTGGCTCCAGCTTCATTGGTTCACGCCATAGCCACTTGCTTCCATTGTTTGTGGGCCTGTGGTGAGGCAGCACATCACAGCAGAAGGACATAGTGGAGTAGAGCTGTTCATGTCATAGCATTCTGGGAAGAAAGAGTGAGGAGCAGGCCTAGGATAAGATATACCCTTCCAAATCATGCCCTCAGTGACCTGCTGCCTCCAACTAGGCCCCAATTCCTAATCATGCCATCAAATTAAGAATCCACCTAGCTTAGAACCTTAGCATATGAGTGGTATTGTGGGACCAAATGTGTAGATGCAAGAAACTAGAAAGGAGCACACTAAAGGGAAAAAAATGAGAGGAGAAGGGGGAAGGGCATGCAAGGTAGCAGATCTTAATGATATGGAGGTTGAAAGGGAAGGCTTAAAGTGGGAGGGTGAAAGCAGGATAGAGTAGCTGGGAGATGGGGTAGAGAATGAGAAAGGGAGTGGCTAACCAAAATTAAGTGTGTGTTAATAGAGATTTTTGATTTTTTTTTTCGAGGTAGGGTCTCACTGTAGCTCAGGCTGACCTGGAATTCACTATGAAGTCTAAGGCTGACCTTGAACTCACAGTGATTCTCCTACCTCTGCCTCCCAAGGGCTGGGATTAAAGGCATGCACCACCATGCCCAGCTAACACAGAATTTTTTAGAGGAATCCATCAATGGGATTAGTCACTGATGATGTTAGAGGCCTCATGCCACATCCCCTCCAGAAGTCCCTGCCTTGGAACACTAGTGCATTGGGAACGAAGCCTTTAAACCATTAGATCTCAACCATAATACTATTATATGTCAATATATCTTTAATGACCTTTAGCTAGTCTGTCACTTCTTTTGCCATGATTTATGCTCCTGCTGAGTGTGACTTTCAGAAAAAGATCTACATCTTCCAACTTTCATGTCCTGATTGGAGTTACCTCTTTGCAGTTAGCCCTGCATTCTCTGTAATTACATGCCTTTTTGTTTGTTTGTTTGTTTACTTGCTTGCTTGATTACACATCAGTTCATTCTCCCAAAGCAAATGGGAAAGGCTTGAGGGAAAGATAATATTTCATTTGCCTGAACATTGGATGACAGTGTTCCTTGCCTATATGTGCTAAATAAATGCTCAATGAATAGAGGAATGATACTTGTTTTAAATGATAGCTCTCTAAAAGACAAAAAAATCTTCCTCTCCCTTTCTATTTTTTTTTTTTGTTTTGTTTTTTTGTAGCAAGGTCTCACCCTACCCCAGATTGATGGGAATGCACTATGTAGCACAGGCTGGCCTCAAATTCACAGAGATCCTCCTACTTCAGTCTTTCAGTGCAGTGATTAAAGCTATGTGCCACCATTATGTTCCTTCTCTCTCCTTTTTGTGAATAATACTATCTTTATCTTATTTTTTCCTCTTCTTATGGAGCTCAGGCCACTTTCACCAACAGCTGGAAATTGATGGATCTAAATGACAAGTTTCATGTGAACTTCTTGCTGAACTCTGTGGATTAATGGATCATCCCTTTGGGCTTCATATTTGTTCATTATGGCCAATGCATTTCCACTCAGCCTTTCTCGTTTGCCTTTAAATTTGTTAAACATTTTCTAACATCTCCCACGTATATGCAACTTTGTCTTAAGAGAAATAACATTAGTGTCTTTTTAAAGGTGAAAACATTCTTTGACATATTTGCTGCTAATAGTTTTGCAGGCTAAAATTTCAGCAACACTCATGGTTTCTAAGAGTATTTATACTCAAATAGCACAGAGGACTTCAGTATTCCCCTTGAGCTTCAAATCAAATTGCTTCTTAAACATTGTGTTTTAGAGGCATAGTTTTATATTTTGGCTTTTGAGAATATAGCTTCAATCCATGAACTTGTTAATTTGCACAAACATTTAGCGAAAACACACTAAGTACCAAACAATTTGTGGGATGTTAGGAATGTATATATGAATAAAATGTGTTTCCACTCTGAAGGAATCTAAGAGGGAAAAAAAATATGTTCATATGAACATGTATTAACCAGAAGGAAAGTGTTTTAAGGCACACTCATGACATCTGAAGACAGTTTCAAAAAATAGAAGAGGAACTAGGGAGAGGGTTCAGTGATTAAAGCTCTTGGCATGCAAATGTGAGTACATGAGTTCAGATCCCCAGAACCCACATAAAACGGGAGACTGGAGCACCACCATCTGTAATCCCAGGGTGCCTATGGTCAGAACAGAGACTGAGACAGGAGAATTGAGGGAAAGCACATAGGTCAGCTAGTTTGTTGAACACAGTGACATGAATGTGAGACTCTATCTCAAACAAGGTAGAAGAAAAAGACCTATATCCAAGGTTGTCCCCTCATCACCACACATGTGCACATAGCTTTCCTGAACTTACACATACAAGCATACATACAACACAAATATATATCAACCATATATATATATGAAAATGTAGGTGATTATATATAATATATAATATATTATATATAAAGAATATATATATATATATATATATATATATATATATATATGAAAATGTAGGTGATTATAGTCTTCTAAAACTTTGGAATTATAGCTTGTACATGAGTCTATTCAAGTAAGATTTAGCTTCAAGCCTTTATGGTCTATCTACTCTGTGTTAAGAGAGGTACCTGATGTTTAACACAGCTTTCATAAAAATTAGTCAGTGTCTTAAAATTGCATTAATATATAATGGGAACCAATCAGAGTAGACCCAGTAGGTAATCAGAAATAGTTGAGCATTTGTATCTATCTCTGTTCCTACAGGACTTGGTGGTTATATAAAAGGACATATATCAGTCATTGTAGCCACCCTTTGGTCCGATTGCCCACAGTCAGTGGTTCTTACCTTGTAGCATGTTACCTTGTAGCATGTTGAATTCGTGGTTGTTATATATGAAATCATCTATTGTATCAGACAGCTTCAGGTTCACTGAGATGAACTTACAGACCAAGCACAATTATGGAGGAAGGGATATTTATTAAGGCTTACAGATGCAGGGTAAGTTCCATAATTGCAGAAGAAGCTGGTCTGCTTTCTCAGGATCAAACACAGAGAGAGAAGCACAAGCCTAAAACTCAAAAGCCACACAGCCCAGCACACTTTAGGAACTCCAGCTAGGTACACTTTGCATATATGTAGATTGAAATCTCAAACCCACCACCACACCTTAAGATCTGCCCAGTGACACCATCTCCACCCAGGTGGCTGCAGATGCAAACTACAAACTAATAAAACACTGAATATATTGGGGACCATCTATTCAAACTACCACAAATATAAAAAAGTCATGGTTGCTAATTGTGACTATGTCATAATTTTACCTAATATCTAAAATTTACAGGGAATATCTTTAAGAATATGCTTGTCACATTCATTTCATTGAAGGTTTGAATTCTCCCAAAGATAAATTGTTTATTTCAAGCTAAATGAAACAAACAAGGTCATGGGCCACCTACAGAATAGATCCTGGCCAGATGCCTGTCTTTGATCACTGACGATTCTACATTTGCTTACCTCTCATCTACTGAAAAGAAAAAGTGTCTTACACAAGGTTATGATCATGATGCACGTCAGGACCACAGTCATCTCAAGATTTAACTGGAATAGAGTCATTTTTCTGTTTCTTTTCCTTGAAGTCCTGAGGGATTCATCAAAGGGCTTTGTGAATGCTAGGCAAGTGCTCTATCCCTGAGTCACAGCCCCAGAACTGAACATTTCAAGCCTACATCTGCCTCAGGCCGTTACACTTTCTGCTACCTTTTCTTACAACGTACTTCCTACCAATAATATCACAGCCGATGCCTGTATTCTCTTTAGTTCTACCGAAGGTATCAACTTCCAAGAGAAGTTTTCACTGAGCAATTTTTAAAAAGTTTTTTTTTTTTTGTAGTTTTGTGTGTGTATGTATGCCAGGGCTTCTTGTCACTGCAAGGGAACACCAGATACTTTGCCACTTTTTGCATTTGGTTTATGTGACTGGATTTGGAATGAAACCCACCCAGGCCAGTAGAATTAGAAAGTAAGTGCCTCTAACTGCTGATCCATCTCCCCAGATCCTTTCTTCAGCACTTTTGCAAACAAAGGAGTTCCAGGGGCCATTCTGGAAATCATCTGATCATCTTTAATCTTTTCTCTACATATGTAACATACAAAAGAGCATGTTTTTTATATTCATTATTGAGCAGCAAACTTAAAACAATAAATGTTTCTTCTTGCAGCTTCTGTGGTTCAGAGGCTCACAGGAAGTTATGATCATGATGCTGAGCAGAGCCAAAGTCATCTCACAGTTAAACTGGATCAGAATCTGCTTCCAGAATCACTCAAATGACTGTGTGCAGAATGCAATTCATCAGTGGTTGCTTTTGCACTGGGGGACTCACTTCCTTTCTATCTGTGTGCCTTCATTTCTTCATTACATCAGCCCCTCTATAGTGTAACCCAAAGCATGGCAGCTGGCATCACTGAAGCACCACTGAGAGTGACAGTGAGGATGTGTGAGAGAGTATGTCAGCGAGGTGGAGACCATAGTCTTTTGAAACCAAATCTTCAAAAGCTTAAGCTTCTACTCATAGCCCCTGACTGCTATTGAATTTTCTAATTTCATGTAAGGAAGTACATGCAGTCCACACTCAGGATTGTGACTCTTTGTCCAGTGGAAGTAGACATTGTTGGTACCTTGTTAGAAGAATGTCCGCGAAATACCATAAACTTATTAGTTTTGTGTTCTATCACCTGCACAGACCTAACTGTAGATACAAAAAGTGCTGGGATAATGCCTATTTTGTTCACTGCAGATTTTTTGTGATGCCTAAAATGTAGAAGACATCCAATGGATAATCCCTGAATATGTACATTGCATAACACAAAGGCTCTTTTGAGGGGCTGGAGAGATTACTCAGTGGTTAAGGCATTTGCCTGCAAAGCCTAAAGACCTGAGTTTCATTCCCCAGTGCCCACATAACGCCAGATGTACAAGGTGGCACATGTGTCTGTCTGGAGTTCATTTGCATGGTTAGAGGCACAGTGTACCCATTCTCTCTTTTTTATCTGCCTCTTTCTCTCTATCCCTCAAACAAATAAATTTTTTTTTGGTTTTTCGAGGTAGGGTCTTGCTCTAGTCCAGGCTGACCTGGAATTCACTATGTAGTCTCAGGGTGGCCTTGAACTCATGGTAATCCTCCTACCTGTGACTCCCAAGTGCTAGGATTAAAGGTGTGTGCCTCCACGCCTGGCTATTAAAATGTTTTCAAAAGATATTTTGAAATTCATGTCCATATAACGTTCCTTCCTATATAATTTTGTTCTTATTCCTTAGCAAATGGATGCTTAGGAGCATTTGTCCAGCCTACTTTTTATTTGCTTTGGTTAAGTGGAACTGATTTTAATTCTTTTATGACATAGGCTCTTTCTTGAGCCTTCATGCATACAATACATTTAGAGACCAAGTCTTGATACATCTATTGTCTATTTGAAACTTTATATAATATGTTTAATTGGTGGTTTATCGTGTTATAACATAACATACTAGCACTTGATATGAGGCAATATAAGGATATTAGTTCACCTGCCTTTCCCTAGATGTCTTGGTCCCAGCTTGTTGCACACAGGTTCTCATTGCTGGCAGAAATTACCCAACCAAGATCAGATTATGGGAAAAAGAGGTTTATTTTGGTTTACAGGCTCGAGGGGAAGCTCCACAATGGCTGGGGAAAACGACAACATGAGCAGAAGGTGGACATCATCCCCTGGCCAACATAAGGAGGACCATAGCAACAGGAGAGTATGCCAAACACTGCTAAGGGCAAACTGGTTATAATACTCATAAGCCCACTCCCAACAACACACTGCCCCCAGAAGTCATTAATTCCCAAATCTCCATCAGCTGGGAACCTAGCATTCAGAACACGTAGGTTTATGGCGGGGGACACCTGAATTAAATGACCACATTCCGCCTCTAGCCCTCATAAACTGATATCCATACATGATCAAAAAAAAAGACAATGCATCCAGTTCAACTTTAAAAGTCACCATAGTTTTTTTAATCAATTCCAGTGATGTTCATACATTCCCATAGTTCAAGGTCTTTTAACTGAGCCATAATACCAAAAAAATCCCCCCAAAACCCATAATGACACAGAATAAACACTCACACTAAAAAATATGGCATTGAGCATAGCAAAGAAATATTCAACCAATACAAGATTTAAATCAAACTCTGTGGCTTCAACTCCAACAACTCTAGCCAGCGACAAATCTCCAAGTTCAATAATTCTAACAAGGCAACAAGTCTCTGGGATTCCAATTCAGCCCCTCTAGGTAAGCTACTCACAGTCCTGGAAAACCTCATAGGGGCAAGCAGCTCTCCTTAGCAGCCATCTCGTGGTCCCAGCATCTCCACTGGGTCTCCACTGCAAACCACGGTTCATCCTCATGACCACATGGGGTCTGCATGCAGGCATCCAGGAAACCTGCTTCACACTGCCCATGGCCATTTCCAAAACACACGACTGTGTTGCAAACTCAATGACCCTCTCTTTCCTGCATTTCTTATACTCTATAATACCAGGCAAGGTGCCAATTTGTTGATCCCGGGGGTAATAAAGCAGACTTTGAAGAACAGAACTCTTCTTGAGCACTCAGTCCACTTCAAGAGTCTACATTTTCCCTGTTGCCCCAATGCAGGTCAGCTTGCCCAATCTCAAAGGTTGTAATCTCTCAATTGCAGCTGAACAGGTAGCAGTTTCTGCCTAAATATTTCTTTCTGTGCCATATCCCTCTGTTCACATCAGTCCATTTCTATGCAAAGTAACCCTGCACAAGTTCTCAGGACACAGGTATAATAGCAAGCTTCTCACACAAACTGCTAGCCCAATTCAAGCAAAGTTCTCTCTCACCTTCATAAGCCAAACCTCACATTCAACTCTGTTTCAACTCTGACCGCAATAATCCATCAAACTGTACTTACAGCACTGCAAGGCATCTCTTAGGCCAAGGTTTCAAATCCTTCCACATTCCTCCTGAAAATCAACTCCAAAAGGACAAATCCACACAGTCAGATGTCTAGCAGCAATCCCACTCCTCAGTACCACTTTACTGTTGCAGTCAGGTTCACGTTGCTGGCAGAAATCACCTAAGCAAGAGCAGCTTGTACAAAATAAAGAGGTTTATTTTGTCTTACAAGCTCGAGGAGAAGCTCCATGATGGCAGGGAAAAAGATGGCATGAGCAGAGGGTGGACATCACCCCCTGGCGAACATCAGGGGGACCATAGCAACAGGAGAGTGTGCCAAACACTGGCAAGGGGACACTTGCTATAACACCCATAAAGCCTGTCCCGAACAATACACTCCAACCAGGAGGCGTTAATTCCCAAATCTCCATTAGTTGGGAACCTAGCATTCACAATACCTAAGTTTATGGGGGACACCTGAATCAAACCACCACACACCTAAACCAGTTTCTATGTATGTCTCAGGCACAGCTGCCATGAACTCACTGTCATTGGTTTTCTAGTTAGTAACCATGCTCTCTCTTTGTTTTTATCATTTTCTCCTTAGGTTTTTGTTTGTTTCTTAACAAGGTAGGATCTTACTCTAGCCCATACTGACCTGGAATTCACTATGAAGTCAGTCTCAGGCTCACCTCAAACTAATGATGATTCTCCTACCACCTGAGTGGTGGGATTAAAGTCATGTGCCACCAAGCCTGGCTACTCTTTAATTTTGATGGATCTATATCTCTAGATATCACTATGTAACTCTGTACCCCTCATTAAAAGGTGCTTTGCTAGGTAAGTGGCACGTGGTTATATTTTTACCAAAATTTATAAACCTTTTACTGTGGGGAGCAAAAGAAATTGGCTTGGGCTGTCTCAAAGACAGGAAAAACCAGTTTATTACTGAGTCATCTACTAGATCCTTATCCACTTTCAGTGAAGGAGCCACTTGATAGCCACCTCTTAAAATCACACTCAGCTTTTCTAATGCCTCAAATAGACATAAAGTGACACACACAGGCAAAAACTCAGGAACAGTACAATCCAAGGTAAACAAAAAGCAGAAAT
This sequence comes from Dipus sagitta, assembly GCA_036346955.1. Classification (NCBI taxonomy): domain Eukaryota; kingdom Metazoa; phylum Chordata; class Mammalia; order Rodentia; family Dipodidae; genus Dipus; species Dipus sagitta. Next base: position 12,174,905 of record CM070776.1, on the reverse strand, counting down.
GACATGTAGAAAACAGATAATTCAGAAAAAATAAAATAAACTTAAAATAACTATTATTCCTCAGAAGATTTGGGGAAAATATATAAAATAAGAATAGACTGCCAAAAAATTCAGAATGAGTCATTAGAAAAATAAGTTTGTAACAAAAAAATGCAGGGCTGGAGAGATGGCTTAGCAGTTAAGACACTTGCCTGTGAAGCCTAAGGATTTATGTTGGATTCTTCAGGTCCCACATAAACCAGACACACAGTGATGCAGGTGCACAAGGTCGCATATGCGTACAAGGGGGCACATGCATACGGAGTTCCATTGAAGTGGCTGGTGGCCCTGGTATACCAATTCTCTCTCTCTCTCTCTCTCTCTCTCTCTCTCTCTCGCTGTCTGACATAAAAAATGTAATAAATAGTTTTGGTGCCAAAGCCTAGGGAAGTGCCTATGAAATCGAATTTAAAAAATAAAGCAATGTTCAAAATGGGAGAGAAATTAAATCAGAGAATTAATCTGAAAGTATCATCACTGAATCCCCAGCACCTGTGTAAAAAGCCAGGTGTGGCTGCATATAACTATAGCCCCAGGGCTGAAGGGAGCAGAGACAGGAGGATCCCTGGGGTTACTGGTCAGCCAATCTAATTCAAAAGCTGCAAGCTTCAGGTTCCATAAGAGCCTCGATCTCAGGGAAATAATGTAGAAGAGCAATAGAGAAGGACACCTGATATCTTCCTCTGGTCTGCACATGCATGTGCATGAGTTCTGTGCACATGAATACACATGTGCATACCCCAAACACACAACATTTAAGTATGTGTATGTGAATATGTTTATGTGTATGCATGAATGAAAATAAAATTGAGAACATATTGTACTTATGCTTTTGCATAATTTTTTTAATTTTAGCATATTTGTATATATATATATATATATATATATATATATATGGCATATTTGCTATACTAATTGAAATAAGTAGTAGTTACCGTAGGAAGTGTTTTTGGACCTATTGATTATATTTCAATTATTTACTATTATAAATGGTAAATATTAGAAATCTTTCCCTTAACTTTGATTATTCTTCTATAGTAATTTCTTTGAAATTATGCTTTAAAGAAAACGTGTTTTTTTTACATTTTTAAAATATTTAACTTTTTTGTTTATTTTTTATTTATTTGAGAACAACAGACAGAGAGAAAGAGACAGCTATATATAGAGAGAGAATGGGTCACGCCAGGGCCTCCAGCCACTGCAGACGAACTCCAGACGCGTGCGCCCCCTTGTGCATCTGGCTAACGTGGGTCCTGGGGAATTGAGCTTCGAACCGGGGTCCTTAGGCTTCACAGGCAAGCGCTTAACTGCTAAGCCATCTCTCCAGCCCCTAAAATATTTTATTTATTTAAGAGAGAGAGAATGGGTGTGTCAGGTCCTCTATCCACTGCAAATGAACCCTAGATGTGTGTACTACCTTGTACATCTGGCTTATGTGGATACTGGGGAGTTGAACCTGAGGCCTTATGCTTCGCAGGCAAGTTGCTTACCTGATAAGCCATCTTTTCATCCTGGATTTTACATTTTTTAAGTTCATGACACATATTGTAAAATTGCTCTGCAGTAGAATTCATTTACTTCATCTCCCATGACACTTACAATTCCTTACCCAACCTTGCATACAATGATTCCCCTTTACCCATGGTTTTTCTTTCTAAGGCTTCAGTTACTATAGTCCAAGTATATTAACTGTAAAATCCTATGAATAACCAATTCATAAGTTTTACATTGCACTATTCTGAGTAACATGAAAAAAAAAACATCTCCCATTTCATCTCTGTCCCTTTCTGGATATAAATCATTCCTTTTACCATCATGCTGTATACACTACCTAGTCATTAATCATTTAGGAGCTGTCTCAGTTATCAGAATGTGTCCTAGTCGAACCAGGCTTTTGTTCAAGTAACCTTTTTATTTTTAGTTTAATTTTTATTATCTCTCTCTCTCTCTCTCTCTCTCTGTCTCTCTCTTTCTCTGTATGTGAGCATTCACGCTGTCACCTGAGCCATGATGCATGTGTGGAGATCAGAGGACAATCCTGGGAGGTTTTTCTTCTCCTTCTATTTTATTTTGAGACCTCAGCTATCTTGTTTGTGATGCTGCTGTCTGCGAGTTTCTGAATTCTCCTGGATCTGTCTCCCATTGTCATAGATGCATTGAGATGCGAGATGTGTGTGCCACTTTGTGTCCACCTTTACTTTAGCACGGAGGATTGAACTTGGACGGGCAGGATTGCAAGCAAGTGCCTTTTACCATTGTGCCATTTCCCTATCTCAACAACTAACCTTTATTTTACTTAATAATGATGACAGAGTACAAAAGTAGTAACGTGTATAATTCAAAAATGCCAAAGAGAAGTTGTGAAGTTCTTCCTTTAACAATACACAGAATTCATTAGTAAACATTATCTCAGGCATCCACTGTTGGTCTTGGAACATTTTATTTTCAGATATGGAGAAACTACTACTATACTATCTTCATAGGCCTTTGCAATTTGATAAATGAAAATACTTGTAACTTGCTTGTTAATGAAGTTGATTTATTTTAATATCCTTATTAACCTTATTTGCATGTCCTTGTTTTGTGAATTAAGTTCATCATAATTCTTGTTAGTAAAGTGTCACTATTTTTCATATTGATTTGTAAACACTCTGTATATTATGCAAACATCCTTAAATATGTTAGTTTATGCTATCTGTCAGATATCTTTTAATGTACTTGACTACATGTTATGCTATAATGACTAGCTTAGTTTTCATGCAAATCTATCCACATTTTCTTTTTGATATCTTCTGCAAGATATAATTATAATTTAATATTTAACATATATTTCAACTTAAATGGGGTTTTATATATTATTACTTACCAAGTAGGTTTTTTCAATGCTAGTGTAATTTTCTCATGGAAAGGATAATTCTGTCTTAAAGCTTGTGGAGAGATGGATGTGGCTTTCCTGTGTACTGTATTTAGCAATATCTCCACTGTCTACCTAATAGATGTCAGTTAGAGGCCCTTCTTTCTGTCATGGCAGTCAAAAATGTCTCTAGGCATTATAAAACAGTCTCTAATTGAGAACCACTGTTCTAGGGTAATAGGATTTGAACAGTGGGCAATGAGTGGAGAAGCTTACAGTGAGAAGAAAGTAAAGGAATACTGTTTATTATAAATGACACAAGTGTTTTAATCAGTTTTTAATGAATATTTTCTCTGTGATTAAGATGGTTTTTCCTATTTTTGAAATATCCCATGCCCATTTCTTTTGCTCCCCACAATAAAAGGTTTAAGAATTTTGGCAAAAATATAACCAAGGGCCTACTTACCTAATAAACCACATTTTAATGTGGGATATAGAGATTTTTGTAAATGAAACACTGAAATAATCTTTTAAATAATTTAATCCCTTCTGGAATTGTTTGGTTTGCTGATGCACATTTTGTGACTAGGGATTTAAATATCCAGTTTCAATGTTTTTTTCAATTTTTAGTTTTAGTTAATGGTTAACTATTGTTAATTACAGCTTTATATGAAGAAAATGGGAATTTGAGAAGTAATCAGAAATTAATGTAACATTGTTTCTGAAAGGATGATATAAGATTTGCACCTGAGTTATAAATATATTTTATGCCTATGTTTCCCTTTGAAGTTTAGGATTTTGAAATATACTGCTTGTCATGAGTTAAACAATCGTTGAAGAGCTAGATAAACTTTCAGAAACCCGGAAGGGGTTTATTCTCTTGGAATGTGTTCTTGTAAACAAAGTCATGGGCAGAACAGAACAGTACAGAGCAAGAAGCAATTTCTTTCTGCTGATGTAGAAGGGGGGAATGGATAAGATTAAACTATAAATACAGCCTAAAGATTGTCATCTTCTCTCCTCTATGGGCACAACAGTGCCTCTGGTTTCAAATCATTTTCATGGATTTGGAAATGTTGAGACTCAATGTGCTTCTTGCTGTGAGGGAGATATTATTCTTCCAGAGGTTGACCAAAATTCACTACTCGATCTTCTGAGTTAATGGATCCAAGCAAGGTGAATGGGTTATGTAATTTAGAACAAAAAAGTGAAAATAGTCAGGAGTGTGATCAGAGATGGACATATTAGCTGGTGGGTACCATCTGATAGTTAAGAAGCATGTGCCAGAAATCCAATTTGATGAAATGTTCACGGGGGAACTATCAAAATATGACTTTGCTTCTTCTTTTTCAGTCACTTATAACCTGTTTGGAAAGATGATATGTATTTGAAAAGTGAAGAAGCAATGTCAGAACAACCACCTAGCAACTGTGTTAGTCATGGTTCTTTTGAGGAACAGGACCCACAGAGTGAATGTAGATTATAAAGCAGGCTTATTAGATTGGCTTAGAAGAAGATGGGTTCTGATGTCAGTGAAGGATGGTAGCAACAGGGTAGATGCACACACCAGCCAGTAGCACAAGAAAACATGTAAAAGGCTATGCCCTCTCTTGAAGCTTATTTGTATATAGTCTACCTCTACAAGGGCCCTCCACTCTGAGGGAAGGTTGTCCTCCTTCCATCATTCTTTCTGGAAACCCCTTGTCAAAGTCAGCCTCATGTGCTGGAATGAACCTCCAAACCAGACACAATTATGGAGGAAGAAATTTATTGAAGAATACATGTAAAGGGGAAGTTCCATAATGGCAGAAGAAGCTGGTTCTCTTTTACAGGTCCAGGCAGAGAAACATACCAACACAAGTATCACAAGCAAGCAAACTTCAGGAACCCCAGGCTCTATCCCTTTGCATATCTTAGACTGGAATTACCCAAACATGCCTCAAGGCTGAACCCTAGGATCTGCCCACAGTAACACCTCCTCCAGCCCAGTTACAAGCTTGACTAAAAGTCCTCACTGTATTTGGGCACATCCATTGAACTACCACATTCTACACCTGGCCCCTAATAGATTCATAATGATTATACATTGTGTTCAGTCGAAATTCAAAGGTCCCCACTGCCTTTGCCAACTTAAGATACTTCTAAAGTCCCAAGTTACATCTGAGATTTAAGATCGTGTCTTAGCTGTGAGTCTTGTAAAATCAAAACAAGCTATATAATTTTAACATATACAGCCATAGGTAAACATTTCCAACTGCTATAAGGCACAGCAAAGAGAGACTACAACAAAGTAAACTCAATAACCATCAAGAAAACATCAGGATCATCAAGCTCTATCTATATTCTGCGTTCCAGCAGCGGCACTTGGAACCACGTGCACTTCATGACCCATTCCATACATTTTTCATGCTTCCCAAGCCAGTACCAGGTGTTTAGAACACTGCCATATTCTTAATTCAGGGGTGAAATAAATCCTGACTTTGAAGAGCATGTTCCTTCTTTTCTTATCTCCTTTCAAAATGGTGTATTTCTACCATTCAGTCTTGTTGGGGTAGAATCACCTCAGGCATTTTCTCCGTTGTTTTAATGTAAAACAGTTGGGCCATATGTCTTATGATTGCTAATGTGGTTGACAATAGACAACTTCATTAAGGAAAAAAAAAAACACTCTGTGCCACTAAAATTTAAACTTGTTTGAATTTCTCCAATTTTAAATCTTATATCTTGTTCCGAGAACTTTAGCCAAGAACATCAATCCATTACAAATTTAACCTTGATCAAACTCTCTGAGAATGGGCAGCAGAACACAGCCTGCCCTTATCCCAGTAGCTCAGTTCCAACCAGGTTTTCTATAGTCTTTTCTTCACCTTAGGAAGTTCATAAGCCAAGCATCCAAATACAAGTCTCCCTGCACCTAACATTTTCAAACTGTCATCAGAATAGTCCATAAAACTTGGCTTACCACTTCAAAAAGCATCTTGATTTGCAACCACCAAGGTTCCAATTCCTCCAACACAGAAGTTCTAAGAGACCAAAATCCACATTCATCTCAGCAATACCCTATACTCTGGTACCAGTTCTTTCACAATCAGACTCACATGCTGGGATTAACCTCCAAATCAGGGACAGTTATGGAGGAAGGGATTTGGTGAAGCTTAGAGATAGAAAGAAAGTTCCATAATTGCAGAAGAAGCTGACCCTCTTTCATAGGTCCGGGCAGAGAGAAATACCACTACCAGTATCACAAGCAAGCAAACTCCAGGAACCTCAGGCAAAGCTCCAGAACTTTGAATATTGTTGACTGGAATTACCCAAACACACCTTGAGGGAGGCTGGACCTTAGGATCTACCCACAGGAATACCTCCTCCAGCCAAGTTACAAGCTTAAATAAAACTCCTGACTCTATTGGGGAATATCCATTCAACTACCACAATCCTTCACAGACACACCAAAGAGGCTAGTAACTTACTTGATTCTTGATCTGACCCAGTTATAAATAGAAATTAACCATTACACAAAATAAGTGATATTATACTGAGATTAGAATTTTGAGAAAAAAAATGATAGCAAGAAAAAGTCAAGCAAATATGTGTAAGCAGGTTGAAATCACAAGTGGGTTTTAAAAGACAAAGCTGAAGTTATGAATGAATAGGAGAAATAGCAAGAAAATGCAAGTTTATGCAGAACAAACTGTTCCAGTGCAGAAAGATACTGAATGATGTGATAAATAGAGAAGCTTGGAAGTTCATGGTCAGCCTCTGGCTCTTTCTGCTCATATTTTCCCTCTTTTCCGTATGGGTGTGTTTCTACAGTGTTGATGCTTTGATTTGTATTAATCGAACCATGTTCTCACGGTGCCATGAAAAATTACTATTTAGAGGAAATGTGTGGTGAATACTTGCTGTTGTTGGCATATGTGAGGGCAATTTCGTTAAATTACAAATTTCAGGAAGTTATATAAAGAACCTTGGGTTGGCTTTGCTCAGTGGCTAAGTGGCCAATAGGGCTTCTCTGTGTTGGCCTTGTCTTTGCTTTCCTCTGAGTATGAGCTTTATAACACTTGTACACCAGTATAAAGGCACTGAGCCAGGTGTGGTAGCATATCTCTATAACTCCAACAGTGGAGAGGCAGGAGGATCACCATAAGTTAGAAGCCAACTAGTGAGTTCCAGGCTAGCCAAGCCTGCATAGAGAGATCCTGTTTCAATAAAACAATACAAAAGCAGATCAACAAAACACAAAAGAACAATACATAATTCAATCCACATGTGCATACTGAAAAAAAAAAAAACAGGAAAGGAAGGATTTTGTTTGAAACTCTCTAGGTAGATTGATTATTCTAGAAGCTCCCAAGAAGCTTCCCTCCTAGGTTCTTTGAATTGTATTACATCATAAGCCATTTCCTGAACCAGCCTCTAGAGACTGAGACATGTTTTTCCCTGCTTGGCTTAGTAACTACCTTCTTACAGGAGTAATAGGTTGGGTTTCACTGGTTTAGGCCAATCAGGGCCATTTCTGGTGCTGAGATCAATTCCAAAGCATATGACTGCTACACAGTGCAGCAGGGACACAATGGATGTAGGTGGGGTGGAGGTGAACTCTGCAAGATTCAGGTATTCGTGCTTCGGTTTTGCTTCAGATATGGAATGTTTTTTAATTTTTTTGTTGTTTTTATTTATTTATTTGAGAGTGACAGACAGAGAGAGAAAGAGGCAGAGAGAGAGAGAGGGGAGAGTGGGCGCGCCAGGGCCTCTAGCCACTGCAAACGAACTCCAGATGCGTGTGCCCCCTTGTGCATCTGGCTAACGTGGGTCCTGGGGAATCGAGCCTTGAACCGGGGTCCTTAGGCTTCACAGGCAAGCGCTTAACCACTAAGCCATCTCTCCAGCCCCAGATATGGAATTTTATATACAACACTTGCTTTTAAAAACTGTAATTATTATTTTTGCCTCATAAACCCATATTAATGTTGGAATATTTTTCAGATTTTTGTTTTTTGTTTTTTTGAGGTAGGGTCTCACTCTAGCCCAGACTGACCTGGAATTCACTATGTAGTCCCAGGGTGGCCTAGAATTCACGGTGATCCTCCTACCTCTACCTCCTGGGTGCTGGGATTAAAAGCATGTGCCACCACTCCTGGCTTATTTTTCAGATACTGAGTGTGTTTATTTATTTATTTGAGAGAGAATGGGCACATCATGGCCTACAATCACTGCAAATGAATTTTAGACTCATGCACCACCTTGTACATCTGGCTTATTTGGGTATTGGGGAATTGAACCTAGGTCCTTAGATTTGGTAGGCAAATGCCTTAACCACTAAGCAATTTCTCTAGCCCCTTGAGTGGAATTTTGATGAAAATCAACTTCAATAAGCATTGGCTCTATATTGCTCAAGGTTCTGTGGTGGAACAGACCTGATGGAATGAATTTTTATTAGAAAGGGGATTTATTAGGTTAGCTTACAGAATACATGTTGGGCAGTCCAACAATTGCTGTCTGTATGCTGGAGAAGTTGAGAAACTGGTAGCTCCTCAGCCCACAAGGCTTGGTGCCTCAGCAGTCCTAATCTGGTACTGAAGTCCTGGAGTATTCCTAGAGAGCTGCTTGACCACAGTCCATGTTGGAAGGCTGAAGAAGCTAGAGTCTAATGTCAGCAAAGATGGCAGTAACAGTGCTGATGTATTCACCAGCAGGAATGAAGGTGGGCAGGCAAGGAACACTGATTTTTCCTGGAACTTCTTTATTTATAGACTGACACCAGAAAGGCTGCCTACTCTGAAAGGAAGGTCTTTCCCCTTTAGTTAATCCTTCCTGCAAATTCTTTGAAAGACCAGCCCAGAGGCATGTCTGTTACTTGATTCTCCATCCAATCAAGTTGGCAGTTGAGATTAACCATCACAGACCTGCTATAGATACTTGGTACTTTTGTTTCTGTCAGTTACATTTCACACAGACACACTACATAGTGAATCCAAACTATCCTCAAACCCAACATTTCTGCCTGAGCCTCCCAAGGGCTTAGATTACAGGGTTGTGCCACCATGCCCAGCTTTTTTTTTTTAATTTTATACTTTATATCCAATTATTTGTGTATGTGCTCCTCATAACCTAAAATGAAAATGTCCCTTTATTTGCAATCCCCAAACCTGGTTTTGCTGTTGTTTTTTGGGTTACTTTTTCTTTTGTTTTTGAATCATTGTCCTAGCTGGAGTGGCCAGTTTGGTAAATGTATTATGTAGGCTGACAACTGATATTTTTAGCTATTTCTCTATTTTCATTGGAATCTCTTTCCTAATCAAGCAGGTTGTTGTTGTACATTTTTAGTAGGTACCTTGCTGTTGACTTGGGAATTCTCCTTTTCTAGTTGGTTATTACTTTTCCTTATCAATTGATGTAAGTAAATGCTTTCTCTGTCATGATTAGGATTATTCATACATTTGAACTCATTAAGATGTGTTTTTTTTCTTATGTTATTTTTATTTGATTTTAGTTTCATGATGAGGATAGTCTCCTGAAATGAGTTGGAATCTTTAAAAGATAGGAATCATTTTACTAGAAGCTTAGTTGAATTTTTTTCCATGACATCTTTCTTGGGTTTTTTATGTGAATTAAATCACTGGCCCATTTTCTTTGATCTGTTGAGGCTTATTGAACTACTTAGGTGTTTTGTTAGTTTGTTCATTGTTTTGTTCACTCTGTAGCTTAAGCTAGCCCAGAACACTCTCTGTAGTCCAGGCTAGACTCAAATTTTCAGCTGTTGGATGCAATGAGACACATGTATCTATGGTCCCAATATTCCTACAATAATGGGAGGTGGAGCCAGAAGAACCCAGAAGGTCCTGTGCTAGCAAGTTTGGTGCACACAGTGGCAAAACAACAAGATATACTTTGTGTCAGAGAAGATAGAAGGTGAGAATTGATACCTGAAGGTCATCTACTGACCTCTACATGCATGCTATGACACACATGTGCCCACTCACTCACTCAGTCACACAGACATGTAAATAAGAATTGAAAATGTCTTGGAAATTATCTTGCCTCACTCTCCTGAGCCCTTTGATAACAGGGAAAAGCTCCATGCCTAGTTTCTGTGTAGTTTTCAGTTATTTATTTCTTTGTAGAAATATTTTCTTGAAGTATCAATGTTGTTAGCTTAAATTGTAATACTAGTCTCTCATTTCTGAAACTGCTTTAGCATATATGAAGCATTCATTTTAGTGTCTATTTTTACTTTCTCCTTTTCTTTAGAAGATTATTTCATTAGATTTCCATAGAACTGATCTTTGCTTTATAGAGTGGGATGATCTGTTTTGTTGTATTTTTTTTATTTTAACTTGTCCTTTTATAGTTCATTTTCTTCCCCTTGTTTAATTTGACATTTTCTAGCCTTCTAAATTAATCAGATAATTTATTTTGGTTCTATCTTATTCTGTTAGGAAAATTATTCAAGTTGATCTTACTATTTTTCTCAAATTATAACAATGAATGAGTTTAGTATAGTTCAGTTTAAGCATGTAGTAGTCACAGATGCCAAAACAAAAATAAGTACTATTTAGAACAGCAACAAAAGTATGACAATCTGTAATAAATTCAACTAATGAGGTAAATGACATTTTGGGAAGCATTCTGTTATACAAAAATAACCATAATAAAGAGAAATTTAGATACCCAAATCTAATGGAACACTACTTTTTTATAGAATTTGCTTTAGATTTTACATATACATGTCATATATACATATGTAATCTCATATTGCATCCTGAAATCTCACTGATTTTTAAAAGTTTATTTTCTCTTTTTGACAATTTTATACATGCTTATAATGTATTTTGATCATATTGACTCCTCCTCATTCTTTGTAAGGGTTTTAGAGTAGACTATCCCTCATAGCCTCAAGTGTTTTTATTAAGCCTCATACTTAGTCTTCAGCTGCTGGAGTCTTTGGGAGGTAGAGACTTAGAGGAAATGTGTGATTGGAAGAGGGCCTTGGGGCATTATAGTGTAGACCCTTTGTTAGTGCTAGCTAGCTTACTCTTGCTACTTCTTCCCTGATAATGATTTATGACAATGTGTGTGTGCTTCCTGCTGTGATCATGCTTTCTCCACCACGTTAAAACTTCCCCTTGAGATTGCAAGCCAAAATAAACCCTTTCCTTCCATTAGCTGCTTCTGGTGGGATGTTTTATTTCAGCAACAGGAAGATTCTTGCTGCATGCCTCCACTAAACATTTTTTTTTCGAACTAGTCCTCCTCATATTTTCATGGTGTTTGCTTGTTCGTTTGTTTGTTTGCTTGGTGACCTACTGAGTTTCATTACATGAGCTTGGGTGGGAGGTTATTTACTAGAGCATGAGCAACTTATGAGTGGCTACACCACTGAAGATCATGACTCTTCTTCCCGCACTGACCATTAACTTCAAACAGATCTTCTGGGAGAAGTGGCAAGTCATGAGCTCCTCTACTACATCTACTAATTTTGATATATTATTTGATTACTTGATATATTATTTTTATTTACAATTCAGTCCTCAATACTTTCTATTTAATTTTCCATATTGGTAGGCACAAATTATTTAGAAATATATTTTAGTTTTCAAATATTTGGTATATGAAATATTATTCTTTAATTTTATTTGTATGACCTTCAGGTGATTATAGTGGGTACCATATTGGATCTTTAAAATTAAGAATTATTGCCTTAATGCATAGACATTTTTTTAATCTGCAGTGTTTCCATTGAACTGATTCATATTCAAAAGGACCTTTGAGCTATTGAAACAATTTCTTACATTTTGTTTTCTCTTTTATTTATTTTTCTGCCTTTTTATTTAATTTTTTCATATTTTGTGTCTTTATTTTTTATATTTATTTGACATTATGTATTTTATTTCTTTTATGTTGATTAGATATTCTTTGTTCCATTTCTACTTTTAGAAGCTATGAATTCCATCTTTATTGTATTGGCTCCCTTTTCTTATTATTGCCTTATTACCAAGTATTTTATAATATTTTCCAGGCAACACTTAAAAATACTTGCCTTCCTTATATAGTTATACTTAACTTCCTTATATAGTTGCAGCCTAATTGTACTCCGCTCCCAGGAGCCAGTCAATCTCTCTCTCTCTCTCTCTCTCTCTCTGTCTCACTCTCTCTCTCTGTCTCTCTCTCTCTCTCTCTCTCACACACACACAGACCCACAGTTTTCCAAAGCACTATTCATTTATATTCAGCAAGATATGCATATTATTATTCTGCCCACTTTTATTGCTGCTGTCATTGCTTCTTTTATCCCTTTCAGATATCCTAGAATAGGTTCTGGTTGTGATCTGTCACTAGTGAATTTTCTACAGTCCTATGTGTCTAAAAGGGTCTATAGTTCATTTTTACTGTTAAATGAAGACTTGACATTTTGCATAGCTTGTCTTGCAGAACTTTCTCAGTTTTACATAACCTTTCAAAGGTAGCACTCCATTGTCTTCTGGGATTGACTACTTTGATGAGAAATCTGATGCTGGTCCCTTTCCAGTTCTGGCCTGGGCTTACCTGCCTTTGTCCGGTTTCCTTTCACAGTTCTCTCATTGTTCTCGGTTTTCTCGGGTTTAACTATAAAGTGGCTGAGCCTCAAGTGCACCTTTTCTATGAGTTTCAAAATGCTAATAATCTCCAAGGATTTACAAAGAAAGTGGTCATATGCATTTAAAGTGCCTTGGCTAATTGGAACTTCAAAATAGAATTAATTATTTTATCAGAGTTCTGTTTAAGATCATTGATCAAAATTTATTGATGAAAATGCCATCAGGATACCTCTATGCCTTTTCCACCAAAACTTAAAAAATAAAGGAGAGAAATAGATAAATCAACATTGGTTCTGGCCTTTAGAGATTTATTATTTTGTGAGTTCCCAGCCTTAAGAGAATTAAAAGCTATTTGGAATGTATCCAGGTACATTACTTAACATCTGAATGTATCAGCAAACCAATCCACAAAAGGTTTTCAGATGACCTTATGAGAGAAACAATTCCTGCTGTTTTAGTAAAGTTACAAAAAGTCAGTTTAAGCAGGCACAGCATACAAAGCTTTGTTTAAATTAGAAATACAAGAACAGAATATTAATGAAGTGACCTTAATTTTTTCTGGCATCCTTTTTGTAATTCTGGATTGGAGAGAAAATTATTTTTCCTCCTTGTTCATTAAATGTGCTAGTCCAGTAATAAAAATTGGGCAATATTGGATTTATAAGTTTATATGCCAGGCTGTTACTGAAAAGATGGTACTGAGAGAAAATTGAATGGATATATCACTTTATAATTTCCAAAGTGACTTTTCATTCATTTTCTTATCATTCCTAATAATGATATGGAGAAAGTCTTACTATTGTTTCAGAGAAAAAGAAGCCTGAATTTTGTCCCCAGCAAAGGTGGGATGGTTTACTGGTCAGTTCAGGCAAGCTTGTTTGTCCATGATAAAACATTTCACAGCTCAATATTCTGCATTACTTTCTTATAGCACATGAGGCGCAGGTAGCATTTGACCCTCTTTGTCCTCAGTGGGAATTGGGGCTCTGACAGAGGTGAGTAGTCTGGCTACGGCATTGCTGTAAATCTTGTGTCTTCTGCAAGTACCCATGGAATTGTGGCAGATTGACATTAGTTTGCAGTGAGGATCAAATCTTAGACTAACCACATTTCAGGACATTTATCAACTCTCAAACTAACCTAGCTAGTTAAGTATTGATGTTTGGACCACTTGTGATGGATGTCAAAGCCAGAACTGGTGACTGCCACTCAGCAACATTTCCCATGAACACAGGCAGGAGCCCATGTTGTTGAATATAATTAGAACTGACTTCTTATTATATTTGGCTCATTCCATTTTCTTCTGTTTGCTAATCCTTGAAATGATAGGCAGACTAATACAATGAGAAAGGAAATGGTTTCCTCATCCTGGATAAGGTGGGAGAGGGGCAAGTCACCTGTCAGCAGATGAGATGATTTGGCTATGAACAATTCATCTTTTCCTGTTCTGGTGTCTTTTGTTCAATTCCATGTTTTGGCCTGGTATGTTGGCATATGCCAATAATTCCAGCACTTGGGAAGCAGAGGAAGGATCAGAAGTTAAAGCTCATCCTTGGTTACCTCTCACATTTCAGTTAAGTATGAGAACCTTGCTCAATAACCAAACAAACAAAACATGTTTTGCATTGTATTAAAATGCAAGGTGGTTATTAGGCATTGGAACTTTAGAGTTACTTTGACAATATGGGTTTTCCAAAGAAGAGTTGAAAACTGCAGAATTCTAAGAAGATTGGAGAAGACAAAACAAAAGAACCAAAAGCCAACAAATGAAAAACAAGAAGAATGGTCCTAAGCATGAGTCACAAAACTGCTAGCTTTTGCTCTGGGGAATGCGGAAAATGCTCATCACACAATTATCAGGACTGGAATTCAGCTCTCCTACACATCTGTAAATACAAGTCATGACAACACTTGCCTGTAATCTCAACACTGGGGAATCAGAGACAGGAAGATTCCTGGGGCTTACTGGCTAGCTAGTCTAACCACGTAAGAGTTCTAGGTTCAGTAAGAGACCCTGGCTCAAGGAATAATGTAGAAAGTGGCTGAGAAAGATACGCAATATCCACATGTACTCACACCTGTGCACACGTGCATGCAAACAAACAAGTACATGCAGAACTTTCCAGTTTTTGGAATGGCCTTGAAAAGTTACAAGGTTTCTCTAAGGTTCAAATTTTTTAATCAATGGAATTGAAATAAGTATCTCAAAGATTTACCACAAGAGTCAAAGAAGACAGAGTTGCCAGATTTCGAGAAAGTAAATACTGGATGCCCATTTGTTTGAATTTCAAATATGCAGTGCATAATGATTTAAAATTAATATACCACAAATATTGCATGTGGCATGCGAGTCTGTAGTGCACCTGAAATTCAAGTTTAATTGGGTGTCCTATATTTTATTTGCAATTCTAAAGTAGATACTCTGTTACCAAGAGCTCTGACGTGAGGACGTATGAAATGGTCCATTAAAGTCTTGCTCCCAGGTAATAGAGTATGGAAAATAGCACAGAGGAGGGCAGCAGGAAGCCAAGCAAAGGCCTCGCAGTGGGAATCTCCACCCATGAAAGTCCAGGACAGCTGCATCCTGCTCTTGCAAGGGGCTCTGGAATGTGAGCTCCTCCTCAGATGTGGCTCAAACGAAATGAATGAAGATGAGCTTTGCTGTTGCTTCCATTTCAGGGCCTCACTGTGAAACGTCATGAGTTATATCCTTGGTCCTGAGCTGGTAGAACTTCTTTGGAAGGTGGTAAACACTTTAGAAAATGAGGCCTAGTTGGAGAAATCAGTTAACTAGGATCATGCATGTGACAGTTATAACTGTCATGAATTCTTCTTCACATTTCATGCCACTCCCTGTCAACCGTGGGATTCCTTCTCCTCCATACCCCTCCTCAAACATGATGTTCTTCTGCGGTATGGATTTAGAATCAACTAAACCAAGGACCAGGGACTGAAGCTCTGAAACCATGGGCCAAAAAACAAATCCTTCCTCCCTCAGTCTGTTTTTGTATTTTGTCTGAGCCATAAAAAATCAACTCATTCTACCTTTTAATTATTGGTCAAGAAATACTTTCTTTATTTTTGTGCATGTGCATGTATATTTTTGAGTGCAGGTGCACATGTATGTGCATGCATGCATAGGCCTTAGGTGTTGGTCCACAGGTGTCATCCACCTCCTGTTTGTGATTACAAGTATATGCTGCCATGGCCCTGATTTTTTAAACAATTTATTTACTGATTGATTTTTAATATTTATTTATGCATTTATTTGATAGAAAGAGGAAGAGAGAGAGAATGGGCATACCAGAGCCCCTAGCCACTGCAAATGAACTCCAGACATATGCACCACCTTGTGCATCTGGCTTACATGGGTCCTGGGGAATCAAACCTGGGTCTTTTGGCTTTGCAGGCAAGTGTCTTAACCACGAAGCCGTCTGTGAAGCCCATTGTCCATCTTTTTAATGTGGATTCTGGTGGATGAACTCAGATCCGCATGTTTACAAGACAAGAACTCATCCAACTGAGCCGTCTCCCCAATCTTGAGCAGAAATACTTCTAAATCTCTCCAATAATTAGCAAAGTAGGGCCATAGGAGAGCACCTTCTAAGAAGATCTGCACATGCAGATGACTGAAAAGGAAAGTACAGTGGAAGTGAGGAAGAGAGAGGCAGAAATGGAACGGATCTGAGAAAACCAGGGCAGAGCGCCAATAGCATTTGCTACATTGTGCTTAAAAAAATATAGAGTAGTAATGACAAATGCAGCTATAGGAGATGACACTGTCAATAAAGAAAGCAAAGGGTAGTAGACTCCACTCCTAATTTTCCTGATAGTGTTTTTTCTTTACAACATCCTGATACCCATTGAGGAGGTCTCATCTTGGCTTTATTTGCATGTATCTGTGAAAGTAATGAGCTTGTCTTGAATTCAGAGACAATTCAGAACTGCTTCCCTTTACTGTGTTGTTGAAAGGTCAGCTGGAGGCAATGCTAACATACAATCCCCAGCCCTGAAGGGTATCTCGTTGGGAAAATCTTAGGACATAATTTGAAATTCCATGAAAGTGCTATATGGTTTTGTCTAAAAAAAAAAAAAAAAAAAAAAAAAACTGGTGAGAAGTTGAATGGCTGTCAACTGATGCCTAAATTGCACATTAAAGAAATAAAAAAAAAAAAAACTCTGTAATTTAAAGGAAGTCTCCCCAGGAGGCTATGTATGCTGCTTAGTGTATAAAACTCTAAATATTAAAATAAAATTGTAAAATATACAACAGGAAAAGAACACTTCTATTGCAATAATTTATGCTATTTGCTTGTTTAAGTTTCCTTCTCTCGCCTTCGGATATTACTTCCGTCACAAAAGGATTCTCTAGTATCATACTCACTCCTCTTCATTTGTGGGCAAGACTCCCAGCATGCAAAATGATAGGTGAATGGGAGGGTACTTTGCCACTGCCTTGTGCATTATTTAGTAGGGAAAAGGAGCAAACTGAGAAGCTAGGGAAAGAGGAAAAGAGTATTTGGCAAGACACAGGCAGGAGGATTTGTTTTTAAGAACTAAGTATTAGAAAAATGATGTAGGTACAAATTATGGAATAAGGTCTCAACTCCATGGAGAACTACTTTTGTTAGCTATTAGGTTTTAATATGTTCCCAAAGGCTGAAGATACTGTAGTTTGAATTGTTGTGTCACCTTTTCCAGTAAGTTCCACTTATGACAATTGTTTCTTCCATGACTTTTTTTAGGCTGACCCATAGGAAGCATTTTACATCAAAATAATTTGGGAGCATACTGCTCCTTGTGCCTTCAGCCACAAGAATTTGGACAGTTGGGATGTTTCCAAGGATGGTGTAATGAGCTCTGTCCAGAGATTCACAGCTTTCTAGAGCAGAACTTCCCAACCAGTATGTCACAAATGGATATGGGCAGGGTAACCATATGTCACAGTTTGCTGGGGCTGAATTGGTTTATGTCTGTAGTCTCTGTGAAATTATTAATAGCATCTTTCTTCACTAGAACCATTGTCCCAGTTTGGATGATAAATGTGAATGATAAAATATATAGTTATGTGTGTGCCTACATTTTTATCTCCACAGACTTCAGGGTGGTTAGAGTCTCAGGGCCATTTGTTTCAGGCTGTGCACCAGCTCGTCCATACTCCCCCCCCCATGCCGCCCAGTCTACTATACAGATATTATCACTTGTTGTGTGTGACATGTGTGTGTGCCCTGTCCTGTTCGGGGACCTCTGCTCACTGGGTACAGCATGGCTATATACACTGTCATGGAGACAAGCAAGTCTTTAGGTTGTAGAGGAAATGTGCTGAGGAAAAAATAACATCAAGCCTACAAGTAGTGCAGCCAGATGTTCCCTGTGGACTTGACAAATCAAAATCCTTATAAGCTCCTTTGTAAAGATCATCTCATTCAGAACTGCGTTACAAAAAATATAGTGAAACAAAAGCCATAAAAAGTACTAATTCACATTCTTCACTATGCACAGCATAGATGTTCATGAGAATGTCGAAAAATTAGAAGCTTCACCATTAGGTGAAAATATAAAATGGTGCGTAGTGGGCGCCCACATGGCAGTGGCTCTTGGCACTGTGAAAGCTGGGTACACTGCGGTTTCAGCAGCTGAGAAGTGGAGAAGTGCTGCCCCGGGGCTTCTTTCATCTCATGGTGTTTTGTCCCCATCATGTACCTATGCAAGTGCTTCTCAAAGATGGGAGAAAAAGAATATAATTGTCTATCCACCACAACTGCCTGGCGAGACTCAGAGACCAGCAGAAATTTACCACTGTCGAAGATAAATAAAAGGACAAGATGTGGTATTTGGCAAAATTGATACGAGGAATGTCCATTGACCAGGCTTTGAATCAGTTGGAGTTCAATGATAAAAAAGGGGCTCAAATAATTAAAGAGGTTCTCTTAGAAACCCAAGACATGGCTATGAGAGAGCATAATGTGGAATTCAGATCCAACCTATATACATATATATAGCTATATATATAGCTGAGTCCACCTCGAGGAGAGGGCAGTGCCTCAAATGCATCTGCTACCATGGCAGAGTTCACTTTGCCATCATGGAGAAGGTTTATTGCAATTACTTTATAAAGCTGGTGGAAGGACCCCCACTGCCACCCATGGCACCCAAGACAGTGATTGACCACAACAGGGAGTCCATTCAGCAGCTCCACAGCCAGGCAGTCAATCACACTCTGTGAAGGGGTTCTTGTCCTTATTTTGTATATGTATATATTTTGCATTTATTTAAAAAAATAAAAATTATCCAGGCGTGGTGGTGCACACCTTTAATTTCAGCACTCGGGAGGCAGAGATAGGAGGATTGCCATGAGTTTGAGGTCACCCTGAGACTATATAGTGAATTCCAGGGCAGCCTGGGATAGAGCAAGAGCAAAACCTTACCTTGAAAAAACAAAAATAAACAAATTAAAAATTAAAAACTATATGTATATATAGTGCAGCCATCTTAGAGAATAGTCTGGCAGGCCACTCCTCCGTGTTGTACATGAAATTATTAGATAACTCAGTAACTTCACTCTTAGAAATATCCCAAGTGAAATTAAAAGATATGCATGAGGCTAAGGAGATAGCTCAGCTGTTAAAGTCCTTGTCTTGCAAGCATGAGGATCTGAGTTCAACCCTGAGAACACTTTCAAAGTTGCTGGATATGATGGAAGATGATTGTAATCCCAGTTCTGAGGAGGTGGAAATAGTAGGATCCTTGGGGCTTGGTGTCAATCAGTCTAGCCTAACTGGTAAAAAAATAAGGTGAGGATTGTAGAAATGGCTTAGTGGTTAAGGTGTTTGCCTGTGAAGCCTAAGAACCCAGATACAATCCCCCAGTACCCACATAAGCCAGATGCACAAAGGGGCACATGCATCTGGAATTCATTTTCAGTGGCTGGAGGCCCTGACGCCCCCATTCTGTCTCTCTCTCTTTCTCTCTGCCTTTCTCTCCCTCTCTTTAATAAATGAATAAAATATAATATTTAAAAAATAAGGCAAATATTGTTCCTGAGGATGATGTGCAAAGTTGATCTGTGGTCTACACACACACACACACACTTGCATCTTCACACATATACATGTGTTAAAAAAATGTCCTCAAAGAAACTAATACATGGACATTCATGGTAACATTTCTCACAATATACTAAAAGGGGAAACTGCACATATATTAATCAAAGGAATGAATAAAATATGATATATCCAAACAATTGAATATTATTCAGCCATTAAAAATAAAATGCTGGTACATGCTATAACGTAGATGATGAACATACAAAGCATTATGAGTGATAATAAACAAAAACACAAAAAAATTCACATGGTACATGATTATTTGTCAGAAATGTTCAGAATCAGAAAATCTTAAGAGACACAAAC
Organism: Dipus sagitta; assembly: GCA_036346955.1. Lineage (NCBI taxonomy): Eukaryota > Metazoa > Chordata > Mammalia > Rodentia > Dipodidae > Dipus > Dipus sagitta. The sequence goes on along the minus strand of CM070776.1, from coordinate 12,155,022 downwards.
AAATTATGTTAGTGCTTTCCAAGAAGCTGTCTTAAAAGGATAATGGGGAGTGGCTGCTAATGGGTAGTTAGAAGAAGATAATGGGGAGTGGCTGCCAATTGGTTTGATGAAAATGCTCTAAAATTAGAACATAGTAATGGCTACACCACTCTGTGAATAAATTAGAAAACCATTGAGATATATACTTTAAAAGGTAAATTTTGTGATACATAAATTATATTTTAATAAATCTGTAATTAGACATATATGTATACATAATGCAGGCCAAATATGCTTATAAATTTCCTAACTAGACACATTTATTTAACCTAATAAATTCCAAATTTAATTTAACCTACAATCAATATTTTTTTAAATTAGCAAAATGTTTTAAATTCTGTTTATTATATTAACTCTTTTTTTTTGGCACAGAATAAACATTCATTCACACCACAAAAGATGGCATTGGGCATAGCAAAGAAATAGTCAACAGATACAAGATTTAAATAGAGCGAACATCAAACTCTGTAGCTTCAAGTCTAACAATTCTAGTCAGTGACAAGTCTCCAAATCCATTAAGTTTAACCAGTGACAAGTCTTTGGAGTTCCAATTCCGCCCCTCCAGCTAGGCTACTCACAGTCCTGGAAAACTTCATCTGGTGCCAGCAGCTCTCTTTGGCAGCCATCCCATAGTCCTGGCATCCTCACTGGGTCTCCACTGCAACCCATGGTTCTTCCTCATTGCTCAATCGGGCCTCCAGACAAGTAATCCAACAAGCCTGCTTCACACTACCTATGGCCATTTCCAAAATACAAAACCATGTTTCAAATTCAATGACCCTCTCTTTCCTGCATTTGTTATACTCCATAGTACCAGGTGGGCTTCCAATTTGTTAGTCCAGGGGGCAATAAAGCAGACTTTGAACAGGACACTCCTTCAGCATTCAAGTCCCTTACCTCAAAAGACTGCATTCTTCCTGTTGTCCCAATGCATGTCAGCTGGCCCAATCTCAAAGGTTGTAATCTCTCAAACAATTGCAGCTGAACAGGCAGACTTTTCAGCCCAAAGGTTTCATTTTTTTTCTGTGCCACATCCCTCTGCTCACACAAGTCCATTTCTACACAATGCAACCCTGCACAAGTTCCCAGGACACACAGGACACAGGCAAGCAGAACGTAGGCAGCCTCTCACACAAACTGCTTCTAGCCCAGTCCAAGCAAAGCTCTTTCTCACCCTCATGAGCCAAACCTCACAGTCCATAGTTCTTACTGCATTCAGGTCTTCAAACTGTAACCATCAAGCTGTACTTATAGCACTGCAAAGCATCTCTTAGGCCAAGGTTTCAAATCCTTCCACACTCCTCTCACAAATCAGCTTCAAAAAGCCAAAAGCCAAACAGTCAGATTACTGGCAGCAATGATCCCACTCTTGGTACCAACCTTACTGTTACAGTCAGGTTCGCCTTGCTGATAGAAAACACCCGACCAAGAGCAGCTTGTGGGAAAAAAGGGTTTATTTTGGCTTATAGACTCAAGGGGAAGCTCTCTGACGGCAGGGGAAAATTAGGGCAGTGCTTGCCTATTTCCATATCTTGACACAGCTTCATAGCACACAAGGATCCTGCCCAGACATGTGATCATGCCTGGTGCATCCCTCTTTAAAATGATGCTATGGTTCCCTAACTTGGTTATAGAACTTCAACTTGGGATCTGTTTGTTTTTGCTGCTGTCATTGGTGGGTTTTATTTTGTTTTATTTTATTTTTGAGACAGGGTCTCATGTATGTCAGGCTAGCCTTTAACTCTCTATATAGCCAAGGATGGTTATATAGAGGAAGAGATTTGGGAGTATAGGTGTACCAGGGCCTCCTTGCAAATGAACTCCAGACAAATGAGCCACTTTATGCATCTGGTTTTATGTGGCTACTGGGGAATCAGACTCAGGCCAGTAGGGCTTTGCAAGCAAGCATATTTAACCACTGAGCATCTTCCCATTCAGGTCTTGATTTTTTTTTTTTTTTGCAGTTTCACAAATAATATTTTATTAATTTCTCACTGGTATCACAATGAGAATTTCATCTATCATATTATTGGTTCCTTTTCCATTTCGACAGGTTTATAATTGGAATGTAGAAAACTGTGAATATTAAAAATACATTATTTCATAATTTGATTTAGCCTTTTGTGAAACTAGCCACCTTTCAATAAACAAACATATCCATCCATTTCAAAAATGTCCTCCTGTCCTTTTTACATCTCTTTTTTTTTCTCCATTTTTATTAATATTTTCCATGATAACAAAAAAAATCCCATGGTATTACCCTCCCCCCTTTCCCCTTTGAAATTCCATTCTCCATCATATCCCCTCCCCATCTCAATCTTTCTACTTACATATATACAATACCAACCTAATAAAAGCCCTCCTCCCTTTCTTTCTCTTCCCTTTCTATCTCCTTTTTTAACTTACTGGCCTCTGCTACTGAGTTTTTTCCTTCTCACACAGAAGCCCAATCATCTCTAGCTAAGATCCACATATGAGGGAGAACATGTGGCGCTTGGCTTTCTGGGCCTGGGTTACCTCACTTAGTATAATTCTTTCCAGATCCATCCACTTTTCTGCAAATTTCATAACTTCATTTCTCTTTACTGCTGAGTAAAACTCCATTGTATAAATGTGCCACATCTTCATTATCCACTCATCAGTTGAGGGACATCTAGGCTGGTTCCATTTCCCAGCTATTATAAATTGAGCAGCAATAAACATGGTTGAGCAAGTATCTCTAAGGTAATGAGATGAGTCCTTAGGATATATGCCTAGGAGAGCTATAGCTGGGTCATATGGTAGATCAATCTTTAGCTGTTTTAGGAACCTCCACACTGATTTCCACAATGGCTGGACCAGATTGCATTCCCACCAACAATGTAGAAGGGTTCCTCTTTTTCCACATCCCCGCCAACATTTATGATCATTTGTTTTCATGATGGTAGCCAATCTGACAGGAGTGAGATGGAATCTCAATGTAGTCTTAATCTGCATTTCCCTGATGACTAGGGATGTAGAACATTTTTTTAGATGCGTATATGCCATTCGTATTTCTTCCTTTGAGAATTCTCTATTTAGCTCCATTTCCCATTTTTTGATTGGTTTGTTTGATTCCTTATTATTTAACTTCTTGAGTTCTTTGTATATCTTAGATATTAATCCTCTATCAGATGTATAGCTGGTGAAGATTTTTTCCCATTCTGTAGGTTGCCTCTTTGCTTTCTTCACCGTGTCCTTTGCAGTGCAGAATCTTTGTATTTTCATGAGGTCCCAGTGGTTAATCTGTGGTTTTATTGCCTGAGCAATTGGGGTTGTATTCAGAAAGTCTTTGCCAAGACCAATATGTTGAAGGGTTTCCCCTACTTTTTCCTCTAGCAGTTTCAGAGTTTCAGGTCTGATGTTAAGGTCCTTAATCCATTTGGACTTAATTCTTGTGCACGGAGAAAGAGAAGAATCTATTTTCATCCTTGATAAGTCAGTGTATATTTTACACTCACAACCCATCTCAATTCAGGCTGGCTGCATTTGATAGGTTTAGATGCCACATGGGATTGTTGTAGTGGGCACTGTGGGTCGGACTGGTGGTTATGAATGGCTGCCAGCCTCAGGGCTTTGTGTATGTAATAAGGTTACATTTGAAGGCTAAATTAGACTAATCCTTTGCATGAGCTTACTATAAGGGAGACAAATGAAAGCGTGGTTTAATTAGGTTTACATGATTCCTAGCACCAGCTTGTTTATACCTTCTTAGCACTGTTGATTATGTTGTCAGCACAAATATGGAATGTAGATTTTTTTGAGAATAAAATCATACATGCACCTCCTAACTCAACACATTCAGTATTCCTGTGTTGCCCTCCCTAATCAGGTACAACACAGTGTACCTATGGTTTGCTTATATCATGTTTTCATTTTTCAAGAATCAGCCTACTAGTCATCTTGGCACATCTTTCTTTTAAAAAAATATGGAATTATTCACAAATTTGCATGTCATCCTTGCCCTGGGGCCATGCTAATCTTCTCTATATCGTTCCAATTTTAGTATATGTGCTGCTGAAGTGAGTATATTGGCGCATCTAATGTAACTTGAACCCCCTGATTTTCAGTTTCTAATTTCCTGACCATAACATGGCCTTGATTTCCTACCATGTCTACAGAAAGACATAGAACCCATATTAAACCTATCTATAGTGTTCTGCCTGTCCTCTGATTTCAGGAAGAAACTGGGCTTTCATCACACTTAGATGAAATTGCACAGAGAGAAAAAGACATAATAATCTGTGTGTCTTTCTTCAAGCTGAAGTTTACTAAGGAATGGGAAAATAAGAAGCATCTGAAAGGGCATTTCTTGCCTGACCAAAAGCACAATTATGTCCCTCATTAATTTTGGTGAATCGGCCTTTGTTTTGACAGCTGAGAATAAAAGCGTTAGTAGGGTCTGTACAAAGAGGGCCATCAACAACAGCTATGCAAATGTTTACTGAAGAATGAGAAGAGAGCTAATTTTGATAATCACTGCAAAAATAGAGGCATGGTATTTGAACTTTTCTTGTCTCTACTAAGCAATGATGTTCTTCTGATGCAAGCTTAGACTTTAATCTTATGCCTTTATTCCCCACTCCTGTTTCTTTTTCTCTTTCCTTCTTTTTTAAGTTCAGAATGATTTATAATCTGTAACTTACAAAGAGAACCTTGGAGATGATTTTTTTTGTATTTAAAATATTAATACATGTATATACTATAATTTGATCATCTTCCCATCCTATTACAATCATCATCACCAGCTTCTTGTCCCCAATTCATGTGTATAAACACCAGCATGTCTTTCCATGCACTCACTCTAGTAACAGCCATCATAACCCAAGTGTGACTCAAAAAGTCAGGATGGGGGCTAGAGAGATGGCTTGGTGGCTAAGTACTTGCCTGTGAAGCCTAAGGACCCCAGTTGGAGGCTCGATTCTCCACGACCCACATTAGCCAGATGCACAGGGGGCGAACATGTCTGGAGTTCGTTTGCAGTGGCTAGAGGCCCTGGTGCACCCATTCTCTCTCTCTCTCTCTCTCTCTCTCTCCCTCTTTCTCTCTCTGTCTGTTGCTCTCAAATAAGATAACTAAAAATAAAACAACAAAGAATGAGGTTGTATTCTTAAAAAAACAAGTCAGGATGCATCTCTTGTTCCCTATATTTTTTCCCCACTTAGGACTCATCTTAGCTGGTTCAAGGGCTTTTTTTTTTTTTTTTTTTTTTTTTTTTTTTTTTTTTTTTTTTGGTTTTTCGAGGTAGGGTCTCACTCTAGTTCAGGCTGACCTGGAATTCACTATGTCGTCTCTCAGGGTAGCCTCGAACTCATGGCAATCCTCTTACCTCTGCCTCCCAAGTGCTGGGATTAAAGGCGTGCGCCACCACGCCCGGCCTAGGGCTTTTTATTTATTTTGCTTGTGTATGTGTATGTAGTGTGTGTGCATGTTTCTAGGCGCATTTGTGTGTGGGCTGGGGTGTACATCCATGTGTGAGAATATATGCATGGAGGCCAGAGGACAACTTTGTGTTTAGTTGCTGAGGAATTCTTTCCACTTTTTTTTTTTTTTTTGAGACAGCTTCTCATTGTTCTAGAGCTCATTGATTGGGCTAGACTAACTAGCTAGAAGGTCCAGTGATCCTCCTGTCTCTGCCTTGCCAGAACTGGGAATGCAGATGTTTGCCACCATGCCCAGAATTTATTTGGCTACTGAGGATCAACTTCAGATATTCATGCTTGCAAAGTAAGTACTTTACTCACAGAGCAAGCTTTAGGGTTTTAATGGTGAATGAAGTGCAGCTGGCTAGTTCATCTTAAAATGATCACTACATTAGCATAAAAATCCATGGAGTGCAGTGTTTTGGAAAGAGTGGTCCCCAACCACACATCAACAGTATCACCTGGGAACTTGATAGAAATGAAAAATTATACGTCCCTCCCCAGGACCTACAGAATGAGAAAATACGGTTTATTTAAGTCTTCTAGACTATTGTAATGTGGGCTAAAGTTTGAGAATGCTGGTGGAGAATATTTCATGCTGCATTGTCTTATTTCTTCCTTCACTTGTGGGGTTTTAAAAGTACACATGAATGGAAATAATGGGAAAACTCAACTCCAGCAGGAAAAAAATCCCAATCATAGGAGAAAAAAACATATGCAAAGCCAAATTTAAAATATTAAATAATTTGATGAATGCCTATGATGTATAAGGTGATCTTTAACTAACATGTACATATGATCTGTGTAGTCCTTACAAATCTGAAAAGTTAGTGATATTTAGCCATTTGCATCCTTCTTTTATAGCACCCAAAACTGCTACTCAATATTGAGGTATTGGCCAGTGGTGTGATTAAAGTCATTGTCATGCACTTTTTTGATGATGGTTGGTATATCATTTCCTGGCCTCTTTTCAATGACAGTGTCTTTAGCTACTAGTTCGTTTTCACCTAGATGTGTTGGATTTGCTTTAAGGGTTTTCAAACTATAACACAGAAAGCATGTACAGATGTTGTGTTCTCTTGTGTTAACGCTATTATTTCTTTGCAAAAGAGAAGTGACAGGCACTTTATCCTGATGCATTAGGCTTTCTACTGCTAACAAGACTTGGGTCTATGATCTTAAGGATGGATTAAAAAGAGATGAGTTGAGGGAAGTTGTAAATTCTGTTAATCTCCTAGACCATGTGGATATGGTAGATGACTGCCTAGAACAGTGTGTTGTAATCTCTTTATTTTAAGACCCATAATTAGAAACATATCTCATAGTACAGTTCAGGACTTACATGTATAAGTCTTTATAGCACAACCAGTAGTAATCATAATGATATTTGTAGGTGATATGTGTGATGAAGTAAGCAATTGTTGTCTATTTAAATTTCTATGCTAATCACCACCCACACTAGTGATTTTGCATCTTGCTAATCCATACCAACTTGCAATGGTGAAGGATCAAAATGTTGAACAATATAGAGCACACTTTTTGCTGAGTTGTTTCTGCTCAGAGGGCCTGTAGCCCTGCAGTGGAGAACTGTGATGAGTACCTCTTTGCCTCTAAGCCAGTCTGTTCTCTTGGAATTCCAGCAGTCAGGGGCTAGATCTGAGGGAGCCTGTTGTGGGCTTCTCTGGTCTAATGTTGGTCATAGATCACCTTAGTTCTAAGTCAGTGATGGAGAGAAAGCCAATCGAGATGATATGCTTGGCCAAGGAAGTATTTCTCCACCAAGACATTGTGGCAGCTAACTTTTTGTTGCTCTGGGGAGCTTCCCTGTGCATCATAGGACTTTTAGAGTTCTATAAACCCTGATCTTCATCTGCTCATCAAGACAACCAAAAATACTACAACTTGCAATCAAATCAAGCTGTTCCAATTTAGGAAACAGATATGAGGGAGAACATGTGGTGTTTGTTTTTCTGAGCCTGTGTGACCTCACTTAGTATGATTTTTTCCAAGTCCATTCATTTTCCTGCAAATTTCATTATTTCATTTTTCCATACTGTCATCGTGGGAAGGAATATTCTGAGGCATTGCCCCTGCTCCCTACAGAGAATAACTGATGCATTCATTACTGCACAGGACACAAATAACCCCACTGAGGAAGTCCTTCAGTTGGACGGGGATGGGAAGAGAGGATATAAGAGTATATCCCAATAGAAATATGAATAATAAATGATGTGTTCATGCAGTAAAGTTCAGAATTAATAAAATAAAAAATAACCCAAAATATTTCCAGATATTGCTTTATGACCTCTAGGGGGCAAAATCACCCCAGTTGAGAGCCATCATTCTAAACTAATGAAAGAACCCTGAAAAAATATTTAAAATGAACTTCAAATAAGAGCAAGGAGCTCACAAGAAGATTGATTGTTGAAACATGATTCTTCCTTGGCCTTTTCTGAGTCAGTGCAGTTTTTCTATGCCATGTTCTCTGGGTTTGTAAAGTGTGCTTGCTAGGATCATATTTATGTTATTTTGGAATTAAATGGTTCATACATGTTGTTACAATCATGGGATGATGAGATGTCTCAGGGAGTAAAGGGCTTGCTGTGCAACCTTGCGGACTTGAATTCAGATCCCTAGTCCCCACATAAAATGTTGATGGTTGTGATATGAGCCCAGAAGTCTAGCAATGAGGGAAATGGAGACAAGAAATCTTGGGGGCCCTCTGGCTACCTAGTCTAGCAGAGCCAGTGAGTTATAGGATCAGATCCTGTCTCAAAGAATAAGGTAGAAGAGTGATTTAAAGAGACACAATTTCAACCTCTCGCCTCTACATTCACACATAGATCATGCATCCGTACATGCATGAGCACCACACACAATACACATGCAAGAACAGTGCAATACAGGGATGAAGGAGATAGACACAGAGAACAATAAACTCCTACCAAACCAGATATCCAGAGACACAGAGGCTCCCAAGACTGAATCACTGAAGCAGACCTAAAATGTACCCAACATGGCTCAGGGAAATTTGTGGAAGCAGGGGTGGAAAGAATGTCAGAGCCACACGTTGGGTCATGATATGCAGAGACATTTCCTCCAAGCCATAACTGATGGCTAACCCTACAATGCACGACCCATATACCCCAACAAAAAGAGTCCCTGTGGAGCAGGGAGGACAGGGAGAAGGCTAACAATGGTACCAACTTGTATGTATTCACTAAGTACAAAACTAATAATAAAAAGAGAACAGTGCAATATTCACAGGTTACTGATAAAAGTCCTGTTGGAGGAATAAAAGCATGCGATCCTACTGCATATCTGTAGTTATTATCAAAACAACATACAAAAATCAGCATGGGCTAGGAAGATCACTCAGTGGTTAAAGGCGCTTGCTCCACAAGCTTGCTGCATAGAGATGCGATTCCCGAAATCCTTGTAAAACCAGATGAACCAGGTGTGGTGGTGCACGCCTTTAATCCCAGCACTTGGGAGGCAGAGGTAGGAGGGTTGCCGTGAGTTCGAGGCCACCCTGAGACTACATAGTGAGTTCCAGTTCATCCTGGGCCAGAGTGAGACCCTACCTCGAAAAAAGAAAATAGCATAAACCTCTGTAATCCCAGTGCACCTACGACGATGGGAAGCAGATCAGGAGGATTCTGACAAGAAAGACTCTGTTTCAAACAAGGTGGAAGGCAAGGATCAACACACCGAAATTTTCCTCTGACCTCTACACATCCACTGAAGCACATGGGCCCACCTTCCCCCCACCACACGCACATACAAATCAGTGTCAAATCTTTGTCAAGTACCCTACATTTTCACTCTGTTTCCTTTTTACTCTATCCCTTTAAACTGTATGTACCACTGCCTTGTGATGTTTGCTGTTAAAATATGGAGTCATCTTCCTCACATACATCCTGCTTTCACTTTTTCTGGGAAGATTTGGAGATAAAGTGATAACTGTTCTTGGTAACAACGGTGATATGTTTGGACTGGTAATTTATTTCACAAAGCAAGTACTGTGTCCATCTCCTTAGACTCACCAGACTGTCCACATTTAGAGGATGAGTGAGCATCTGTGTACTCAGTTAATCAAGGTGGAAGCATTTTATTCTTTCTAAACAGCATCAGTCTCTACTCAGATTTATTAAGTTACTGTCCCTGGTAAATGAAATGGCCTACTGAAGTTTCTGTACAAAAGTACAGAAAACTGACCCTTCATTTTTTTCCTATAGAGATAGCCAAACTGATCATGGTTAACCATCTGCTCTGTGATATATTCTTTGGAGAGAAAAACTAATTCAGGATTTAGCGATCAGAAAAATCACTTCTAAAACTTTCCTCCTGAATTCCCAGCTTGGTAACTGTGGGCAAGTTATGTGTTAAGACTAACCATAATAACTATTCTGTGTCTTGTATTATGTTTGGGACAGTAGTACATTTCAAGTTGCCTTCAAACTAGGAAACAATATTATTATATCTTAGTAATTGAAATTGGATTATCTGCATGACTAGACTCGGGGAATAAACAAGAAATATTTTTCGTAAAATAATGGAATATTACAACAAATTATTATGCTGATACAAACCATACCATTGCTAATAATGACACTTTTCATTAATTTTTTCTTTAATAAATGGTTTGTAATTTATTAATCCATGTAAAAGAGAGATGAAAATCCTGAAAGCACATTAAGCCACTGGCTTTCCATCTCACTCAGAACAAAAGCCCAAAAGGCCCATCCAGAGCTGGCCTACTTCCACAGCATCATTGCTACCATTCATTACATTGGACACACACTAGTCTTGAGCATACAGAGTAGGCAAGCTGCCTTTGGGTCTGTGTACTGACTCTTTGTGATCCAATCTGCTTCCTCTAGTGTTGAATGCCTCATTCCATTTCTCCTTTTAAACCTTTGCTCAAATTTTGTAATACAGAGATTAGAAGTTTTACCCTTTTTTTCCTAGTACTTAGAACTATAATACTTAAACAAATAAACAAACAGATAAATGATGATTCTCTTTGACAATACCCAATTTAGTTTGGAAAATAGCTGAAGGAGTCCTTGAGTCTTGCAAGAATTCATACATTTTCTTTCTATGAGATGCATTTTCCATCTGTTAAGTAATATAGGGAGCAGAGATGAATTGTCAGATGATGTCATCATGAAGGAAATGGGCAAAGGTGGTAACATATCATAAATATCTATTTCTGTCTATGTATGTGTATATATATCTATGTACATAGGTAATATATATTTGTATGTAGGTATGATATATATGTAGGCAATATATAGTATGTAAGTAGATAGATAGATAGATAGATAGATAGATAGATAGATAGATACTCATTCACAGGACCTAAACAAGAAAAGCAGTATGTAATATCTTTATGAGCATTTCACTCTAATATTTTCAGACTGTATAGTCAGGTTCTTGTTTGCATTACATTTGTTTAAATTCTCTATTACTTGTACTTTCCCCTTATTTATATCCTCAATGATGTGTGTGATTGAACTCTACTTACTTTAAGAAATATTTCTACGTACTTTTTTCTGTCATAATTATATATGGATTTCAAGATTGGCATCCTGAACATATTATCTCTCTTTTCTCAGTTGTCCAGCCTCACTAGTTACTTTTTACTGGTGCATGTCTTATGTTCTCTTCAAGCCTTATCATTGGAAATTCTGTTTCTTCTCTTTCTTCTTTTCCCACATGTCTTCTACTGTCTTCTTGCAACAGCTATATCAGGAGGCTTTACATGATCTATGTCACAACAGGTGTTGTAGTGAGGTTCACATTGCTGGTAGAAATCACCCAACTAAGAGCAGCTTGTGGGAAAAAGAAATTTGTTGTTGCTTACAGGCTCCATGATGTCAGGGAAAAATGATGACATTAGCAGAGGGTGGACATCACCCCCTGGCCAACATCAAGTGGACCATAGCAACTGGAGAGTGTGCCAAACACTGGCAAGGAGACACTGGCTATAATACCCATAAGCCCACCCCCAACAATACACTGCCTCCAGGGGGGGCATTAATTCCCAAATCTCCATCAGCTGGGAACCTAGCATTCAGAACACCTAAGTTTATGGGGGACACCTGAATCAAACCACCACAAGTTTCATGAAATTCTAGTATAATATTATTTCCCTGGGCTAGGGAGATGGTTCAGAGGTACAAGTGTGACAACCTGAGTTCAGATCTTCAAAACTCAATTAAAGCTAAACATAGTAGTGAACACTTGTAATCCCAACACCCCTACAGTGAGAAAGAGGCAGAGACAGGAGAATCCCTTGAAGCTTGCAGGCCAGCTAGGCTGGTGAAAGTAGCATTGAACAATAAGAGACCCTGCCTCAAAACAACAACAACAAAAAAAGGTAGAAGGTGAGGATTGGCATCCGAAGTTGAACTCTTATCTCCACATGCACACCATGGAATGTGCATGTTCACCCACTTGAGCACACACACATATATATAGATACATACATGCACAAAGATGCCAAAAGAACATTATCTCCTCTGCTGAGTCATTTTGCCTCTCACTGCAGGGATAATTAATTCAACCACAACCAGCACTTAAATTGTAAAAGCAAGACTAGCAAGGGCTGCTATATCTGAAGGGATGACTCTAACCAGGAAAGGATGGAGTTGGGTATCTATCTACTTTGCCATGTATTGCATTATGATTTATGGAATGAGTTTTGATTAATGCCTGCAACATACTGATGACAATGAATTTTGTTCTGACATCTTCTTTTTAAACAACTAGATAAGGAAAATTTATTAATTAACTTTACCATGATCAGCAGAAAACAGCACCTATTACCAGCTGAAACCAGTTTCCCAACATGACAGAGGTGGGTACGGCTGGTGGCCTGGTCTTTTACTTCCCTCTCTTCCATTAGCTATTATCATCTTCCTTACCAGAGCCCGTGTTTTAAGGAAGAATTATGGCGCTTCTCTCCCCCCCCGCCAAAAAAAAAAAAAAAAACTGAACACCTCACAAAGTGAGTATCAGTTAAAAGCAAGTGTATTTTAAACATTAATATTCATTTTACAATGTGATACTGTCATAACTTTTATGTCCACTCATAAATGTTGAAGCAGGCCTATGATTCAGCACCATTAAATCTCTTGTAAATTACCACTGATGAGGCTAAAATTGCTAGTTCTAAAAACATACTGCTGTGCAGGCTTCCTGTAGTTCCATGAATTACCACCTCCAACCCGCCTTCCACGTTGCCCTGGCTGTCTGGTCAGACATGATGAAGTCTTGATGGCCACTGTCGGGGAGCTGCACATTGCAAGACTGGGCTGGCAGCTCAGCATGGATGTAATTATCTCTACTTTTGATTTTGACTACAGACGGCAGAGTAGAACTTCCAAAATGGATAATTATATAATGTGATTATCACTGACCCCTCCCCCAAACCCACGTGTTTGTCATTGTTAACCTAGAGGTAAGCAGTATGGGAACACACGAGTGACCAGTGAGTATATACAGATTTTGTCCATTACGTTTATGTGTTTATCTCATTTTTTCCTCAAATTTCCTACAGTGACTAGAAATAGAAAAAAAAAAAAAAAAAGAAACAGGTAAAGGGGAGAATTAGCTTTGATGAATATACAAGCAATAACATGTTCTAGTTTTTGAAAAATACAGGCATTTCTAAGCTAAATAGTTACACGAGACCCATAGTAATAATGAGACCACTAGATTGCTTTTTTTCTTTTGTTTTAATTTGAATGTTTTTATTGTTTGATTTGTTTACTTTTAAAATTAATAGTGTAACTAAGGCATTTTTAAATGAAAAATCCTATTTTGATATCTTCTCAAAAGCAGCAAAGTATTCCACATCATTGTAAATAGTGCCTGGTTTTGTTGGTGGGAGCCTAAGAGAAGTTCTTATTTTAGAATGCTAACCCTTAGAATCAGTTCTGAACAACTTTGATGTCGGGACCATGGAGTGTTAAGGAAAGCTTGGGTGTTCCAGTAGGCAGCATTGAACCCAGTATACTATGGTCCATGCAGTCACTCAGCACTACATATTGAGCATCTCGTGTTACCTCTTAAAGCTAGGCATAAGGGCACAGGAAAATTCAGTTCCATGGGATTTTGATTTCTGATATAGAATAATTAGTTTAATAACCCCCATGGCTTATTACTTTATTTATACAACAGTGACACTCTCATCTATAATGTTCCATAACTCCTCAGGCTAATATACAAACATACCAAGCCAGTAGATTGCTGCATAAACTGTACTCAATTTACAATTAAGAGTGATCCCATTATCATGAACTAAAAAGAATGTTGAATATGAGGGCTGGAGAGATGGCTTAGTGGTGAAGGTACTTGCCTGCAAAGCCTGAGGATCCTAGTTCGATTACCTAGTACTCACGTAAGCCAGATGCATAAGGTATTACACAAGTCTGGAATTCATTTGCAGTGGCTAGAGGCCTTGGTTCACCCATTCTTTCTTTCTTTCTTTCTTTCTCTGTCTCTCTCTCTCTTTCTTTCTCTCAAATAATTAAATGGGTAAAATAATTTTAAAAAGAATATTGAATGTGAACGAATTAAGTACCTGCTTTTCTAAGAGAAAATGGTCTTTTGATGTTCAAGGCCATTCCCAGAAAGATAGGTTTATTAAAAAGAGAGAGAGAGAAGCAAACCAAAATAAAGAGTTATTCTCTAGAACTTTGGGTGATAGATTCTAAAAGAAGAACTTAGATCTGTGCTTCACAGTGATTATTTCCTCACTCCAAGTTGATTAATCCAGAAGTGAAGCTTCTCCCTCTTTTTTATAAAGGCAATAAGGTTCATTAGAATAAAACAAAACTTGAGATTTGAGTCAGGAAGCCAGGTTTTTATAGGCTTACCTATTAGAGCAAAGTTGAAGATTTAATATCTTTTCACTTTTCTGTGAACTATCACTAGCTTTCAATCTCACAGAATTTATGAATGACCCTAAAGGAACATTTATGAAATGAAGCAACTTGCAGAGAAAGTAACATTAAGAACATTGTCTTCTTATGTGATTCATACTACAAAGTCAATAAAATTAGAATGAAATCTGTAGTGAAGTTAATGGTAATATAACAGAGATATTGCTCAGTTTGACAGATGTTGCAGCTGAGTGAAGGGTGTAGAGGAACTAAACAGTACTATGCTTGAAACTTTTCTGCAACCTAAAATTGTTACAAAGTAAAAGTCATTATATATATATATATAAACACTCAGCTGGGGAGATGGTGGATCTCCTTGAATAAAGTGCTTGATGCTTAAGCCTGAGTACCCAAGTTAAGTCCCAATATACCAGTTAAAGCTTCAGAATCCATGGCATGCTTCTCTAATCCCAGCATGGTGAGGGAGATGAGAGGCAGAGACAATAGAATTTTGCAGAAGCTCTCAGCAAGCATGGCAAAGAACAACAGCAGAGCATGATCCAGAGAGAACCCCTGCCTCAAGCGAAGTGGAAATGCAAAGACCAACCCAAAAGATATCCTCTGACTGCCACATGTATGCTGTGCTCTGCACATGTGTGTACTCACAGACATAAACATGTACACATTCACATAAAATCAAAAACAAACAAATAAATAAATATAAATACACTTACCATTCCCTATCATCTCACAGTAGTATAAGGTAGAATATGTTTGCTTGGCTAGTGACTAGGAATATTTTGGGATGTTCCCATCAGTACAATATACACTTGAAATAACTTCATTTTGGAATTAGGTAAATGGCCAGAAGTAGAAATGGATGGTTTTGTAGAACCAATTAAATAGTTGTAGTTTCACTAATGATGATCATGTTTGTGTACAATTTAAAATGAAAGAGTTATTGTAGAGTTAGTCTTGCTGCATGTGAAGTTCCAGTCATTAGTTTCATTTCATCCATGTTGCCTGTCTAACTTCAAACATTTGTTAGACTCTACAGAGAGCCTTTGGCTTTATTAATGTGCTTTGCCAATGGCATTTGCTTGGAATACTGGAGCAACAATTGAGAGTCCAGTGTGCACTGATCATAATGACAGGGTGCAGAAGAAAATGAGCATTGGCATAAAACATCGCTAGAACATGTCACTTTAGGTAAAGATGTGAGAGCTTCCGTTAAAGTGCCTGGATTCCCTGTTCAATGTATTGATGATAAATGCCCCATTTAGAAGGACAGGACTGAAATAAAAGTGCATCTTTGTATCCTAGCACAAAGTGGTCATATGCCATGACCCATGTTAGTTAACTTATATGTGCTTGTATCTCCTTATTTCGAAATAATCATAGAAATAATACAATATTAGATAGATACTATCAGGCTTTAGGAAGAATAAACCAAATCACCGTAAATATCAAGCACATAGTAAGAATTCAGAAGTATATGTTTAAGTGTGACTGTCATATTTATTCATTTGTCTCCTGTCTTTTTCCTTTTACTCTGTCTTCCTGTTTTATGCCTCATTTGAATTGAATTTGAGTGAAGCTGAATTTCTACCAGTATAGAGAAGATGATAAATCATTAGTAGCATGAAATTGGTCGTGATGTGAATATTTATACCATGGAAATCAAGAAACACTACAAATCAGGCTGATGGTTTTAAGTCCATTTATCCTCACATCACTTCCTGCTCCCTTTTCTTATCCTTGCTTCTTCCCTTTCACTCAAAAGGAAATAAACCCAGACAAGAATTATCACATATTCATTCTTGATCTTGAAATCAAAGAGACTACTTAGCTTAACTAAGAATTAATTTTTCTGTATGAATGCCAGAAGAAAATCAAAAAGTAGATGAGAAATGAAAATAGGTTCTTAAACAATGTTGGATGATTTGTGTTGCAATATCTGCATTCTGCAAACAGGTTTAAAAGTTTTCCTTCGGAATTTGAAGACAGTTTCCCTGTGTGTAAATCGTTCTTAATATGAAATGTATTAGTAAATTACAAGGTTTCATTCTTACCCCATGTTTCAGAATTACCCTTTTTCACTTATCAGGTTATCATGAGGTTCTGCTAGTATGAGATTTTGACCTTATTGGGTACTTTCCAAATCTTTGGCTTCATAGGAGTAATTCCTGAACTATATTAATTTTTAAAAACTTGAGAAATAAACCTCACAGCCACTATGAGAAAGGAACACATCTAAATTCTATAAATTGTCAGCCAGTAAACTCCTGCTTTGGCAATCGCAGCTGGGTTGGTTTCACAGCTGGTCTTTAACAAAACAAATACATTCTGTTCTTTCCCAGAGTCAAAAGGAGATGCTTACACAATCTTGAAGAGCATTTATTTTCTGTCTGGGAAACTGAAGAGAGGCTGGGCAGTAAGCACCCCCTAGAAAAGAATGACCCAATCCGTTAGACTAACATCCTTCTCATGATAGTTCTTGGTCCTCACATTTCCCACTCAATTTGGGTTATGAATAAAAGCATAGCAAACAGAGGCGTTTGACAATGGGAGCAGTGTCTCATTAAGAAATTGTATGGACATTTCCATTCTGTGAGGCACTGTACTAAGCACTTTAGTGAACTGCCTGTCATTGAATCTTTATGAATACTATATGGCCTTCAGATATGATTGTCACACCTAGACTAGAGGTGAGCCATGTAGTCACAGAGAGCTTAAAATAACTTGGCAATATGGTGGCTAATTGATGAGTCTAGGAGTGAACTTCCAGGAGAATAAGTCGAACCACTGACCCGTAGGGTTTTTTTTTTTTTTTTCTGCAAATATTATCACAAGAAGTGATGATTCTTGGGAACTGCATTAAAGAACTCTACAAAATACAGCAATGATGACAGTGATTTCTGAGAATGGGGAGGCTGTAAAAGTTCATTACCATCCACATCTTTCTTAATTCTCAGAGGCAACATAAATGAGAGGGAGGAAACTTCATCATAGGAGCGGGATATACAGAGGGCTTAATATAGCAAGCCTGCAGTGGCTTGCTTTAGAAGGGTCTGTTTACAAGGTTCCCACTAATATAAATGTTATAGTTGGTATGCAATGCATTCATGTGATGTGACATTGGTGATGACTTCATTTTTTTTTCTCTAGGAACTAGGAACATGTGAAATTGCTAGGCAAAGGGTCCCAACATGACTGCCACATAATTATAATCTTGTGTATTGGGTCTCCAATGGGTTTTCTCAGGCAAAATCAACACACACAGTTTCCTGCTTTTTGGTGCTAAGAGGAGAATATTCTCTGTGTGACTTTGTATGTAATGGAGAGAACATTGGAAGTTTAGACATGAATTCTTCCAGAATATTTTCCAAAGTACTGTCATGATAAATCTTAGCTATGAAACCTAGTATATGTTGAGAATAATCCTAGTCAATCATCAAACATGGAGACAGTCTTTAATATGCATGTGATCACTAGGATTCTGGGAGTTTAAGTCAGTTAAGTTATCACTGTATAATAATCCACACAAGAATAGAATGGCACAAAACAACCATGATATATTTTTCTCTTGATTCAGTGGGTAGACTGGGCAATTCTCGTGACCTTGCCTATTGTCATTAGTGTGGATATATTTAGTGAGGAGTCACAAAAAGGCTGGCTTTGAAGCTGCAACCCTCCTGCCTTATCCTCTGAAGGGCTGAAAAAATAGGCATTTGTGCCCAGTGTTGATGGTGTTTATTGATAGTCATTTTGACAGGACTTAGAATCACCTAGGGAATGGGCCTCAGGGCATGACTGATAATCAAATATTTCTCTTGATTAGACTAATTGGCCTTAACTGTGGGCAGTACCATCCCATGGACTAAGGTCCTGGAGTATATAAAAAGGAAAAAGCTAGTTAAGCCTTGATTCATCTCTCTCTACTTCCTCACTGTGGACTGAGTATGACCAGATTTCTCAAACTTATGCAGTCATGCCTTCCCTGCCATGATGGACTACAACATTTAAGTGTTACCCAAATTAAACTCTTCATTTTATAAGTTGCTTCTGGTCAGGGGTTTTGTCCCAGCAATAAGGAAGTAACTAATACATCCAACTTGTGGGTTTTTGTTTTTGTTTTCGTTTTTCAAGGTAGGGTCTCACTCTGGCCCAGGCTGGCCTGGAATTAACTATGCAGTCTCAGGGTGGCCTTGAAATCACAGCAATCCTCCTACCTCTGCCTCCCGAGTGCTGGGATTAAAGGTGTGCGCCACCACACCCGGTTTGTTTGTTTCTAATTAAAGAAAATAATGAGTGGGCCAAGGTGAGTCATACTTTTTAAGTATGGGGTTAATGGAATGAGGGGATAAATCCATTCTAAAAGAGAGAGCACAGAGAGTGAATAATCAATATAGTGTTTCAAATCACTTTCCATGTTTTTGAGATAATTTTTCTAATTTTTTTATTTTTTTAAATGGATGAATGAGTAAACTGCAAGGAATAAAAACAAGAAAAAATGTTTGTCATAGAGAAATTAAATAATACGCATTTTTATTATTGTTTCATATGAAAATGTAAACAATGAGCCTCTTGAGAATTTATGAGTTGGGCTCTAGTAGAGATCCTTGTATTTGACTATAGGATTAGTAACTCATTATTATCTTCTTCATATAGTTAAAAGTTTTTTTATACCCTTAGAGAAAGTAATCAAGTATTTGCCTACTTTGCATGTCCCCATTACTCAATAAATTCGTGTAGGCAAACACATTCCTTTAAAATGGAATTTACCCAGTATAATGTCCCATCTGATATTCAATAAGTAAAATATTTTATTTAAGTTTACATTTATTACAAAATTATTGCTGTTAAGGACTTATCTAACAACGACTTAAGGGAGAGAAGTATGATTTTCTTACCATGATACTATCATTAGAAGTAGGGATAATGTAGGAATAGGGGAACTCCAAAGCACTGTCCATCCATGAAAAAACACACAAAAATGGGATTCTCTCTAAGGATAAGCTGATCTGAGAAAAAAACATTGAAGGAACTATTAAAAGGCTTCCCCTCAGGTTTCCATCTCAGAGTTCCCTTGGTTTGAGCAGGACTATCTCTCTTGTCCCTGTTCTCTCAATCCTGAAAGCCAGTGTAGACCATCTCTTTGCACAGAGAGGCTGAGAGTATTCTGAAATAACATGCATCTGAGAATCAGCTCAGGAAACACTTCTGAAATGATGTAGAAAGCAATCACCATGGGATATACTCTCGGGGCCAAGGCTGGCCATCTTTTCATGTAGTTTTATTTCACAGAACTGTACTTACTGATTTAGGGACTATGTCTGCTTTTGTACTACCATGAGCTGTGGTGACAGAGACCATTTATTAGTTATTTTTCTTGTTGCTGTGACAAAGTAACCTGACATGACACAGTATAATGGAGACAGGGGTTTATTTCAGCTTACAGTTCAGTTCAAGGGTATGAAGTCTGTAATGGTGGGGAAAGCATGACAGCCTGAGCATGAAACACCTGGTCACACTCAGACCGCAATCAGAAAGCAGAGAGAGATGACTTCTTTCTCCTTTTTATTCAGTCTACAACCTCAGCTCATGGGTTGGTGCTGACCACAGTTAAGATTTATCGTGCTTTGATTAAGTTAACCTAACAAGTCACTGACAGACTCAACCAGAGTTTTGTTTCCATGATGACTCTAATGTTGTCAAATTGCTAATGGAAATTAAACATCATAAGCCACATGGCCTCAAGTATCTCTTCTATCATCTATCTATATATCTATCTCTCTATCCATCTATGTATTGATAGCAACATCTATATCTATGACCTATTACTGAAAATGTTTGCCAACCCCTTAGGAACAAACTTACCTCAGACTTGTCCTTCTGAAAGGTAAAATCGGAATTTTGTTTACTGACTAAAAAGCAGACATAGTTAATCCCTAACAAGTGTTCCCAATAGATCCTGGGTGACATTTATTCAGCCTGAGAGGAAGCTCAGGGGCAGACCAACTTATGAGAGCTTCCATCCAGGCCCCTTTGCAGGAACCTACCAGCGGATGAGGACTGCCCACCATTTTCGGGCATGTAGGTCAAACTGACTGACAAGGTAGCATTAAATAAAGTAGCTAACTTCTATAGTGCTCATATTCTATAAGGACTTCTCATTCCAGTATGGTTTCCCTTAATCAACAAGAAAGCTTTTCCATTATCCTGTTACTATTCCAGGCATCTATCATTAGGTGGTGTTTGAGT
This sequence comes from Dipus sagitta, assembly GCA_036346955.1. Lineage (NCBI taxonomy): Eukaryota > Metazoa > Chordata > Mammalia > Rodentia > Dipodidae > Dipus > Dipus sagitta. The sequence continues at coordinate 12,134,384 of CM070776.1, read as the reverse complement.
GTGTGTGTGTGTGTGTCTGTGTGTGTGCACACACATGCACACATGCATGTACTCACATACTTGTTAGTATGTATGCACTCAGTAGGAGACTTTCTTTGACTTAATTTTTCAAAATACATTTCACATATGATTTGATAAAGTAGGAGCAACTACTCCTTGGCTACTTAGGCAAAGTGCTGATGGGACCCCACCATGGCTAAGGTCTCTTAAATGATGCTGTGTGCTCTATAGCAAGGGCAAATAGGCCATATGAGGCTTAATGTTTCTTTGAAGGGCTATTTGCCATTTGATGTTTCTTTAGCTGCTCATTAGAAGTAATTTTGTATACAACTGTAACTTTCTACATTCCAATTAAGTGAGACTTTGAAATTAACATATACAAGCATGACAGTCAGGTTAAGTGCTAGCACAGTACGTGGGAAAGAGAGCTAGATGTGGGCCATATAGAGCTGACATATCAATTAAGCTAAATTGAAGAGGACAGTAGAATTCAGGAAATGTAGCCCCTCCTTGGAGACTGATCCAAGTGGGAGCTTTGGGGCAATGGTGTTATATTTGGTTCCTTATATTCTGTTCTGTGTGGGCAGCAGTCACTTAGGAAGTACACTATACAATTCCCAGGAGCAAAACAGCATTTTGGCTTTATATAGACCAGCATTTTTTTTCAAGTGTTTGCCTCTGAAGCCTAAAAGTGAGAATCTGGAATCCAGAGTTCAAAGGATATGGTCACATGATCAGACCTTTCACTGTTAGCACCATCCTCAGGATTCAGTAAGTTTGTAACTCAGTATCAATGCCTTGTGAAAATTATATATTCCTAAACTGGGAAAACTTTCTACCTTTAGAATTGCTGATTAAAGAGAAGGACCTGGTAGGATGGTGACTCTGATTGGATTTTACTTTGTGGGTTGTGATCCTTATGGGTGCTTAGTTCACAGTTTATTGATCAAATGTCATGGTGACAAACAATGTAAGTTAGGCTGGATTTTATTATAAGACAGCCTTGAATATAAACCTTCCCAAACACTAAAACGCATATTCAACATCATGGCTTAGAAAACAACCAGTGTTTCATCGCTCTTTGTGTCTCAAATCAAATGCTTTGTTGGATTTCATTGTATCACATGTGATGTTAACCTTTTAATATTGGGAAACTTGAGTTTTAATAAACATTTTGGAAAAAGTTGCAAGCTTTAAAATGAATTTGAAAGGATAGACTGAGCAACAAATGCAGTGTGCTGAGCTAGAATGCATCACTGTAAGCTTTCATTATGGGGAACAGGACAAAATAAGGAAGACTGACTTCGAGCACCAAAATGTTCTCTCAATGCAAGGGCTCACATCTTTTTGGGAACACAGAAAGCATATAGAGTGGCTGTTAGATTAGAACCGTGTGATCCTTGCCTGAGTAGAGCTATCAACTCCACTATCTCCATGACCTCATTTCTTTTGAGATAAACCAATGAACTTGTGTACATAAGATGTTTGAAGTTCGTATCTCCATGGGCCTATTTTTGACTGTGTGGTGTGGGGGGGAGGAGAGGTGTATGTTTGGGCAAGAGCATACCTTGGCACATATATGAACGTCAGAAAGACTGTTTTGATATGTTGTTTCTCACCATCCACCTTGTTTGAGACAGGGTCTCCTTGTTTGCTCCCAGTAAGGCCAGACAAGCTGCTCCAGAAGTTCCAGGTTTCTCTTCACTCTGCTTCACATTACGATACATTGAGATTAAAGTTGCATGTGGCACTTGTGCCCAAGCATGTATGGGTCCTGGATATCCCAACTCTGCCTGTCAGGCATTTTCACCAAGTGATTTCAGCCACTGGGCCATCTCCTCAATCCTCTATTTATCACTTTATATTCCCAAAGAATGACGGCATCTCCAGTTGGAAGAGATGGGAAAGGAGAGAAATAAGAATGGGGAAATCAGGGCTGGAGACATGGCTTAGCAGCTAAGGCACTTGCCTGCGAAGCCAAATGACCCAGGTTCGACTCCCTAGTACCCATGTAAACCAGATGCACATGTGCATCTGTAGTTCATTTGCAGTAGCCCGAGGTCTTGGTGCACCAATTCTGTCTCTCTCATAAATACATTAAAACAAAATATTTAAGAAAAATAAATGGTAAATGCATAATTTCAGTCTGATTGTTTCTAAACTTAGCAATATCAATAGAGTATTAAAAGTAGGACTACAACCTTTTATGTGAGAGTAAGCCTTTTTTTGGTTTACATTCTCAAAAAAATATCTCTGAGAAGCATGGCAACAAACGTGGAAAGTATTATGTTGCGGTGTGAGAAACAAAGCTCATACATTTTCAAGTGTTACTTTTACTCCCCTTAGAAATAACTGCAATGAAAAACAAAAGGGATAATGATTATACTCTGACACCACAGTTAAGACTCTTTTTCCCTCCCCAAATGTGTCCATGGACCTCAATAACCAGCCCTGTGATTTCTCCAGTTTCCTTTGTGGTTTCTATATCTCCCCAGCATTCTCTCATCCCCTGTGATCTGCTCTTACTCTTATGTGATCTCTGAATATGCACTGCTTTCTTTTGATGTTAGCAAGAGGCAAAAGGAACATTATTTTGAATGCCTATAGTCTTCAGTCACAGAAGACCGGATAGAAAGAATCTGTTAGTGTGGTACCTAGAAAATATAGTCTTCTGCAGCTGACTAAAGACCATACTTCAGGGAATGTGTAATATATGCCAAATCTAATACATGCCAAATCTATTTGTGAGGCTAGTTCATCCTTCCTAAGGGAATAGCAAGGGAAGGTTTGGTCTGAGTTGAGGAAGAGCTAAATCAGGTCATGCACTGGAGAAGGTGGAATCAATTCAAACACCCAAATCTGGCACTCAAGAGGCTGAGGCAGGAAGATTATGATATTGTCCAGTCCAGTCTAGACTACAAAAAGAGGCTCTGTTTGTTTTGATAATCGTTATCGATAATTCTTCTTTGGATTCTAATAACATAAGATCGCTCTGACATTTTAATTGCCTATCCCTTTTGGACCAGCCTCAACAATATGAAATTATCAAACCATGGTGGCTCCATTAACACCATGATTATAACTGGTCCACAGCACAAACATGCCCACTCCAGCATATCAAAATAGATTAATATAAAAGACTAGTTTATGAACCATAGGGGAAAATTATCCACGTTACTTTTAAGAAATAGAAAGTGCTTTCCAAGGCTCAGCCAAGGGATATAGCACCTCTATCTTTTAATTAAGATGACACTTCACTTATTTTCATGCAACATTAAGTTAATTTGTTCCAGTTTAATGCAAACAAGGAGGAAGGAAAATATGCATGCTATTTTACATAAGTTCCTTTCTATGGGTTATATCTCCTGGAGGGATTTGAATGTACAGTGAGTGAAAGGTTTAAATTGGCACTAAATCAAAGCTACACCCCCCCCCCACCAAATTAACCACACTAACAACAACTATAGATATGCTCGAAGATGGAACAGATAGGCTCCTGGTTTTCATGCTAATTGCATGACACTTAATTCTACTGTAGAACTGCTTTCCCATCTCTTCATGAAACATTGATTTTTACAGACGACAATCATCTGAGGATAGCATGGCTAAAATAAAACTGTGAATCAATGAACTTGCAATAATTAGTGAATTTTTGTGGTTTAGTGATACATCTCATTTACTAGTAATCCTATATTTGCCTTTGGATATGTGTATAAGTTTCATCTTTGTGTATTGAATAAAGCAAAGGAGGATTTGCCTCTCGGTTTATTTTCGCCAACATGTAATTTTTTTTTTTTTGGTCAGTAATAAGTAAATGTCTTATATCCAGCTATCTACTTGAGATGATATCAAAGATCTAGAAAAAAATTTGCTCCTATGAAGGAGTCATTTTTTAAACAACAACAAAAAAGTAACATCATGCGTGAGCAGCAAGAAAAGAAAATGATCAACATTGTTGTCTAAAATGGAGATTAACTCAGGACTTTGTAGCAGCCTGTTAAATACCAAGTCATAGTTAACATAAGACTGCCATGAAAGAGGGATCAAATTCCTGACACTCAGAAGTTCAATGTGTGTCTGTAATCATGTCTGATGCAGAATCAGGGTGGTTGAATTTCTTGCACAAAGGAATGTTTATTTAAGCAATTTTATATTATTTGCTAAATCCTGTGTGTGATATGCTTATATTACAGATATGCTTCTTGTTTATAAGGCCAAGCAACAAGCATATCTGAAATAGCATGCAAAGAGAGAATATTCTAGCCATATTATTACCCTCTTGCTATGGGATCCCAGGCATGAGTCATCATCATGCTACTATACATCCGGTAGTTGTTCGCTCTTTTTTTCCTTTGACGATACAGAGAAGTTCATGGAAAGATCATCATAGAGAGAAAAAAAATGTTCTAAAAGCACTTGTGGATCTTTCCAGGAAAGGAAACATACATATTTGTTATTGTGCCTGGTTCACAGTGTATAAGACACATTGTATGTGGGTATGATCCAATTTGAGTCCTTTAATATTTAATTTATTCTGATGCAAACTGCAACCCAATTTGGTAAAAACAGAGTGATTTGATTCCCTTTTTAAAAGATGCCCATTTTGAAAGTGAATTTTTATAACACAAAAATAAATATGGGGGCTGAAGAGATGGCTTAGCGGTTAAGGCGTTTGCCTGAAAGCCAAAAGATCCTGGTTCGATTAGTCAGGACTCACATAAGCCAGATACACAAGGTGGCACATGCATCTGGAGTTAGTTTGCAGTGGCTAGAGGCCCTGGTGCACCCATTCTCTCCCCCATCTCTCTCAAATAAATAAATAAAATATATTTTTAAAATATGGTTATTTTCCATGTTAAAATTAAATTGAGTCATTTCATTTACTTAGAATGACCTGGACAATGGTTCCTGTGTTCCAGACCTAAAAATTTGGTCACCTCTGGATAATCACAGAGAAGGGCTTAGTAACTTGGATATTTAAAATTAACATAGTTTTTTCCCCCATCTTTTCTTCTTTCCTCCCATGAATTAATTTTCTTGGCAGGATACATATGTACATAATAAAAATATTATTACCAGGAGGTTATCACTTTTTAGGTCGAGGTAGACTGGCTTTCATAATTACCTTCATGAAAATAAGTATGGACAAATACTAAAGAGGAAGCAAGGTGAGGAGTGTTTCAGAGACACTCTTAAAATAAGGCTAGTGGGAAGAACAAACTCTTTGAGTATATTTAAATTAATTACCCATCCTTGGCTTATACTCTGATACTGTATATGGCAAAATAAGAACTCATCTTTTAGATTAAAAAAAAATCTCACCTCTTATCAGGAGACTAGTCATTTAGCTACTTCATATTGTGTAAGGGAGGTGTGAGGGGGCCTTCTGCTGTTGGAGATCAAAGTCTTTAGCCATCTATTGTGGAACCAGTCACTTCACATCTATGAAATGGAAATACTAATGTAAACACCTTCATCCAATACTTTAAATCAGATGAAATGAGAGCTATAAAAACCCTGATAATGGGAAAACTGTGATCTACTATACCAATATTATAAGATGGCAGATTCTGTATTCCACTAAGGAGCTAGATTAGAGCCACAGTTAGGATCAGCATCTTGGCTCAAATAAAGCCCTTCCTTCAGAACCTTGATGACTAATCATTCTATACGAAAAGGTAGGATTCTTAAGTTGTGTTTCCCATAATTGGAATCTGTGGGAACATATTTCTTATTTGAATCTGCCCCCTATAATAACCATAGACATAATGATCAAAATGACATCTTTATAATACATAAATGCCATTACAGACATTAGTAGGCCCATGTTTGGAAGTACTTAAGACACAGGCTTCCTCTATGTATAAGCATTTATTGATTTGTACTTGAAAATGGAAAAGAGGTATTATTCAAATTATTCATTAACATTGCTGATTAGCTACACTAACTATGATAAGGATATATGGTATGAAGTCTTTATGGCTAGGCTCACAAACATTAAATATTAGTAATATTTGTGAATGACCATATACACACATTAATTCTTTAGATATAAAATCCAATAAGATTAGAATATTGCCTTAAATTTAAATTGAGAAAATATAGCTATATTTGCCCAAAACCACGTATAAATTCAAACTGAGTTGATAAGTTTTATTACCCAGACATTCTTCTCTATAGCCTCTCATGTTTGAAATGCCATCTTCTTTTTAATTTTTCAATTAATTTATTTATTTAAGAGAGAAAGAGAGAGAGAGAGAGAGGAGAATGGGTGCACCAGGGCCTCCAGCCACTGCAAACAAACTCCAGACGCATGTATTACCTTGTGCATCTGGCTTAGGTGGGTCCTGGGGAATTGAACCTGGGTCCTTTGGCTTTGTAGGCTTTAGAAAATATTTATTTATTTATTTTCAAGCAAACAGAGAGAGTATGTGATAGAGTATATGGGCACACCAGGGTCTTCTGCCACTATAAACCCTCTCCAGATGCATGTACCACTTTATGCATGTGGCTTTATGTTGGTACTATTTAAGTAAACCCAAGCCAAGAAGTTTTTAAAGCAAGCCTCTTTAACTGCTGGTCCATCTCTCTAGCCCCCAAATTCTCATTTTTCATTTATTTTAATTTTATTTATTTATTTATTTACTTGAGAGAGAGTCAGAGAAAAAGAAATAGGGAGAGAGAGAGAGAGAGAGAGAATGGGCATGCCAGGGCCTCTACCTACTGCAGACAAACTCCAGGAGCATGTGTCACCTTGTGCATCTGGTTACATGGGTACTGGAGAATTGAACCTGGGCCCTGGGCCCTTAGCCTTTGAGGTCAACCACCTTAACCATTATGGCATCTCTCCAGCCCCAAGGTGTTTTTGCTTACACTTTCCTTTAAAGCAGTTATTACTCTTCCAGCTTACAGCATTCAGATCAGCAGACCATCAAGAACATTGCCCTCAAGCTGTTTTTACATGTTAATGTGGGTTTTCAGGACCCAGGCTGGATCTACCCTGTCTGCCCATGAGAAGAGATGCTTAGCAGAAGTAGGCAAGTCCAGTTTACAATGGTAATCATCAACCCTAAGGAAAAGTGCTAAGAATCCAGAACCACAATGCTTATTCTTAAAGCACTTATAACTAGTAGAGCAAGAAAAAATACATTAAGAAACATGATAAAAATGCATTCATAAAACAACCAAGGTTAAATTAATACAGCTTTAGAGAAACATTATATCACACAAGGTAAGGTAACTGGATAACAGGGGCAAATGAGAAAAGATTTGATAAAAAGGTGTGACACTTATAAACTTGGAATAGTTAGCTCAGAGGCTGGGTGAATTTGGCATTTCATAAGCAGAGATGGGAATTTAGGGAATCCAGTACCTCAGTGAACAACAGATTTTACTTGCTAAAATTTGTACCAGGACATAAAGTGCTTTGAGGATAGCAAATTAGTGAATGTGGTTGAGGACTCACTGTCGTAGTCTTACTGACTGTGCTGACCAATCCAGTAGCTCTCCCTGAGGATGAGTGGATGAGTGGAAGGACACCATAATTGGAATTTGTTTTCATTTAAGTTACCCAGAACTAAAGAAGGAATGGATATTTCATTTTGCGATCTCAAATCCAAAGCTTAAATCCATACCAAAGGTAGAGTCCAAATCAACTTCCTGTCCTCCTGACTGTCCAAATCATTCGATCCACTTTTCTACATAGTCTTTCTAGAGTGGGGCTATCAGTCCCTAGAGGTATAATGTCAAACAAACCTATATCATGCACAATTTGAGGTACAAACAGAGATAAGGAGTCGTGCAATAATATTTTAGACAGCTAGTCAGCCCTTTCCAGTAGTCTCTTTAAATACAAAGACAAGTTATGACTATTCAAAGCACCTTGTAGTTAAGGACTATATGTAAGACAATGGATTATTGGCAGCAATAATGCATAGTAATATATATTTGTTAACAAGTGTGAGTTGGCAGCAGACATTTGTTGATAAATATTTATCGCATGTTCATTACATACAAGCATATATATATATATATATATATATATATATATATATATATATGACATCCACAATAGTTATTTCTGCCAGATTGGTATATAGCTAAAAGGAGGTAAAAATGATCTTGAGAGACTTATGATGCTCTGTTTTATTTTTCCTACCTCTAAGCAGAAATGTAAAGAAGTACACATTTGCATTTCTTGCAAGATTCTGGCACAGTTTTGGGGAGTCCTAATAAATCCTCCCCAAATTGAAACATTCAGGTCCAGTGGCAAGTTAGGGACAGGTGGCATGGGAACATGTCCCTAGGCTCTCAGCTTCCACTCTGCCCTTGGCAACACCTGGCTCAGAGGAAATGTTCTGGCAACTCCATTATGCCTCTTGCAGACATATATTTTAAGTTTAAAGCAAAAGGATGTACACAACTTGTTCCATAGTAGACATTTCCTTCTCACAGGAAGAAGGAGGTTTCTGGAGCAGGTCCCACATTGATTCTTATGGAGGGAGCATTGTAAGGTCAGGTATTTACAGTGGAAAACAGGCTGTGAGAAGTCTGACCTAGGTGAAGGTGTAGGGCAAAGGGAGGTTCCAGTGCCCTTTGCTTCTTGAGCATGTTAAGAGGGAAGTGATATTATAACAAGTGCAAAGCCAAGTATAGTGAATTATGCCTGTAATCCCAGTGGGACAGGTGTGGGTCAGGGTCTGGAGGGCACCCACTAAGATTGCCAAGTTCTTATATCCTAGAACAAAGAACTGGATAGTGGCAGAAATATAAACAACTCATTAACAATACTTCTGAGGGTGAAAGTAGGCCAGGAAACTGGGGAAAATTAGAAGCACAAAGGCCTTGGGCAGTGAGAGTCCTAACATTTTATGGGCCATTTACATAGCAATTCCCTAATCCCAAATTTGTATATTGTGCACTTTTTTCATAGTTGCTCTGCCCCTTACCTGTAGCCTTGGTGGGAAGGTTTCTCAGTCTTTCTGCCAAAGGATATATTTCATATTTTAATCTTGATGCCTCTCTCACCTTACTCCCCTACTATACCAATATGTGAGAGGTATAAGTAAGAGAATCAGTTTAAGGCCATCTTTGACTATGTAGTGAGTTAAAGACCAGCCTGAATTACATGAGACTTTGTCTTAAAAATAATAGAACTGGGCTGGAGGGATGGCTTAGCAGTTAAAGTGTTTGCCTGCTAAGCCAAAGGACCCAGGTTCGATTCCCCAGGACCCACGTTAGCCAGATGCACAAGGGGGTGCATGCATCTGGAATGTGTTTGCAGTGGCTGGTGGCTCTGGCACGGCACTCCCATTCTCTCTCTTTCTCTCTCTCTGTCTGTCTGTTAAATAAAACTAAAATATTAAAAAATAGAACTAAGGTTAAAAACAAATAAATAAGTTTAAAAAAAATAAAATGGACCCACCATTGAAATTAGACAAACTGAGGTTGAAAGGCATGACTTTGGGTAAGTGTTCCAGGAGGGTACTTCCCTCTTTGATGAAACAAGGATATCAGCACTGATCTTATGGCTGTTTAAATTCTTACATGTAAACTATTGTTTTAAATATCTGTCAAAGTCCTAAAGCATAGACTGGGAAGTATGAAGGCCTCGCTTTTGCTTTATCTTGCTCTGTCTGAGTCAGGGTCTCACTGTATCCAGTTCAGCCTCAAACTCATGGCTATTCTCTCATCTCATCCTCCCGATTACTGGGATTATAGGTGTGAGCCCCCATGCTTGGCTTGAAGCCTAGTTTATAGAGCAATTTAGACACTCAGCATGGTCACATATTGATATATTTCAATGTTGTCAGCCTCATCTATCACAAATGTGTTGGTAAAGAGAAATGTATGGCTTGGATCTCTTAATTATAAATTTTTCAATATTACATTTCATTAAGACCAATGCTTTGGAGTAGAAAAAGTCAAGCAGTTTCAGAGTCCTGCAAAGCAGCTAGCCAAGAAAGCATCTGAAACCAGAGCACAGTTGAAAATAGAATATAAACCAAATTTGTTTTTTCTTCTTTATTCCTCTTTAACTAGAGAGAGCAACAGATTTAAAGATCTATCTGTAGGGAGAAATTAGTCTAAGGACATAGAGGTCTTCCTTCTCTGTTAGTTTAAATTTAAGGATGAGGCCCAGAAGAAAGGTAAAGCTAGGAAAAGGGACTTACTGTGATGAACAAGTATCTGTCCTGAGTTCTTTTAAGGCTGAGAGTGCAGTTGTCTCCACAGACAGGTGGGATTTCTTTTGCAGAACTGGAGGGAATTGGTGAGCTCATGTTTGTAAGCAATTTCATCTCCTTGGGTGAGACCCTCCCCTTGCAATTGTGCATTTTGATCACTGTGACTAATTGTGCTTTTCTGAAGTATTGCAAAGAGAACAAGGGATACCTGCCAGCAAAGGAAATTGTCCTAGGGTGAGAGATGGGAATGAAAAGGAACTAGGGGTGGGGTTTAAAAGAAATAAGTTTTAAAAAATAGTAACTGCATGAAAGGAATTAGAGCAATTATATAAACAGGTTGGCTCCAAGGACACATAGCCAAAATTCTAAAGGAAGGCTTTCAGTATGTGAGAAGGAAAACACAGCAAAGCCTTTGAGAGTTAGGATGTTGAATTCTCTAGGGGGTGGTCAGAGAGGTTCTAGAATGGCAGTTTCATGCAGATACTCTTTCAAAAAGTGGGGGGGGGAGAAAAGAAAGAAGGAAAGGAGAGAGAGAGAAGGAGGAAGGGAGGGAGTGATAAAAAAAATAAAGAAAAGGAGAGAGAGGGAATGAGGGAGGAAGAATGGAAGAGGGCCTGGGAATGTAGCTCATTTGGGAGAGTAATTGCCTAATATGTACAAAATCCTAGGTTTTAGCACTACACAAAGCAGTCACTGTGGTGCACGCTTATAATCCCAGCACTTAGGTGGTAGAGGCAGGAGGGTCAGAAATTTAAGGTTACCCTCCAATATATAACTAGTTCAAGGCCTGAACTACATGAGACTATCTTAGACCGAGAATGGGGAGGCGGGGGTGGTGGGGTGGTGGAGAGAAGAGAATAAAAAGAAATGGAGAAAGAAAAGGAAACAGAAATAAAATTTCCATATTTCCATAAAGCCTTTGTATTTGGGATGCTTCTCTCTCCCAGAAAAATTTCAATCATAAGATACTGGATAAATTTTCAATCATAAGATGCTGGGAGAAAATCACATGGAATATAAATAGTAATTACAGCTTTTGTAGTCTTTGCTGAAGAAGTGTATTATGCCTCCAGGATGTACTGCCCCCTTCCTTTCCAACTCCTTCACCTGTATTCTAAGCAACACAATTCCCAGCTCACTCTTTCTTTTCACTAAAATGAGACTGGCCTGGAGTAGCTTGTCTTGTATGTCATGCTGTGTAACTGGCATTATCTATGAATAAGGTAAATGGCCTTAATGATTGCAGGAGCCTACGTCAGCAAAGATTTTCTAGCACTGGAGTTTATGCGGCCTGTCAGCCTATAAACATTGGCTCCCATTTTGATTAAGAGTAATTTTATGCCAAAAAAAAGCAATCTTAGGAGTACAGATGTGCTCTGATGTGAGTGTTTTCACTAAGGAAGCTTAGTGATTGATCAGTTTGCTACTTGTTTGTGGTAGATACAAACTAAGGTTTTTTTTTTTTTTTTGCATGTGTATGAGTGTTTGCTGTGCACAAATACATATATATGCAGCACACATATGCATATACATACGTGTGTATGCACACACACACACATGCATGTGAACACCAGAGGTTGCTCTCTACCTTATTTTTAATGTAAATCCCCTTTAACATGTTTTTTTATATTTTTATTTATTTTCAAGGATATAGACAGGGAGGGAGGGAGGCAGGGAGAGAGAGTGAGAGAGAGAGAGAGAGAGAGAGAGAGAGAATGGGTGCACTAGGGTCTCCAGCCACTGCAAATGAACTCCAGATACGTGTGTCAATTTGTACATCTGGCTTTATGTGGGTACTAGGGATTTAAACTCTGGTTGTTAGGCTTTGTAATTCAGTACCTTGACTACTAAGCTATCTCCCCAGGCCCCTTTAGTATCTTTAAAATATATATATCTTAGAGAGATTGGTATGGGTACACTGGGCTCTCTTGTCACCACAGATTAACTCCAAATATGTCTTCCTTTATGCATTTGCCTTTACATGGGTACTGGGGAATTGAACCTGGGCCATCAGTCTTCTCAAGCAAGTGCCTTTAACCACAATCTCCCCAGCCCATGCACCTCATTTTTTTTTTTTTTTTTGGTTTTTCAGTTTAGGGTCTCAGTCCAGCCCAGGCTGACCTAGAATTCACTATGGAGTCTCAGGGTGGCCTTGAACTCACGGCGATCCTCCTACTTCTGCCTCCCAAGTGCTGGGATTAAAGGCGTGCGCCACCAAGCCTGACTACCACCTCATTTTTTGAGACAGGGTCTCACACTGAACCTAAAGCTTACTCAATCGGCTATACTAGATAGCCAGCTAGCTTGCCCCAGGGATCCTGCTGTCTCCACCACCCGAACGACGGGATTACAGGTGCAAACCACCATGCTCAGCTTTTGCATTGGTTCTGAGCATTAGAACTCTGGTCCTCAGACTTGCACAGTAAACACTTTATCCACTGATGCAGCTGCTGAGATCTGTAAGAAGTAGAGATAAAGGCTGAGTGTGGTGGCACCTTTGTGTAACGCTAGTACTCAGAAGACCAAGGCTGGAGAATTGAGTGATTAGGAGCTCGAAATTTGCACACCAAAATCATCTTGTTCTCTTTATAAGTTGATGATCTCAAATATCTGCTATACTGAGCTGGAATGATAGTTCAGTGGCTAAGGTGCTTGCCTGTAAAACCTAATGACCTGGGTTCGATTCCCCAGTACCCTCGTAAGCCAACTGCACAAAGTGGCACATGCATCTGGAATACATTTGCAGTGGCTGTAGGCCCTGGCATGCCCTTTCTCTCCCCCCCCCCTCTCTCTTTCTCTGTACCTATCTGCTTGTAAATAAATAAATGAAATTTATTTTAAGAATCTGTTATAGATGGGCATGGTGGCGCACACTTTTAATCCCAGCACTTGGGAGGCAGAGGTAGGAGGATTGCTGTGAGTTCAAGACAACCCTGAGAATCCAGAGTGAATTCCAGGTCTGCCTGGTCTAGAGTGAGACCCTACCTTAAAAAAACAAAACAAACAAAATCTGTTATACTAATGGAAAGATGATGAATAATTTGAATAAGTATTTCTACCTAACTATTTGTTGAATTAATTGATGGAGACTTTTAAAGTATTTACATATTACCAAGGAAGTTAATAATGAAAAAAATATGAAAATGTTTACCTCAAAACTGAAAACCTGGGGAGAAAGAAATGACTCACTTGAACACTCACATTCGATTATTTAGAGTCAATTAAACTAGGAGAGTTGCTAGAGGCAGCGTGGTTACCCCCATGTTAATGTGGCCTATGGAGTTGAGGGGCTGATACTCTGTTCTCTACATTTGGAGGGTTTTTCTTGTTCTCATTTAGCTAGCACATATGCCTTGTGTGCATCAGTTATAGGTGTAATCCTGAGGAAAATGTGAAATGTACTGCTCCAGGAGCTCAGAACAGATGTATAAATCACCTGGCACATTTACCAAAAGCAAAGAATGGTATTGTAAAGAACTCTGTGAGAGGGGTACCTAAGCCTGTTCCAAGGTTACAGGGCAGCACAGTCTGACACAATTATAATTGGAACCACATGTGTTATTCAGATTGTCTAACGTTTGAATCTCTCTCTCTCTCCCTCTCTCTCTCTCTCTCTTGCTCATGCACACAGTCTCATAGGCAGCTCTAAACTATATTCAAAGTTTGTATCTTTCTGCCTCAGCTTTCCATATCCTAGGATTAGAAAACTGAAATATCACAACAAATTTTCTAATGAGCTCTTTTTAAAAATAAAATAATGCCAGGCGTGGTGGCGCATGCCTTTAATCCCAGCACTCAGGAGGCAGAGATAGGAGGATCACCTTCAGTTCGAGGCCACCCTTACAGTACATAGTGAATTCCAGGTCAGCCTAGACTAGAGTGAAACCCTACCTCAAAAAAATAAATAAATAAAAATAAACTTGTAGAATTTACTTTTAGTATATTTTAGTAACCTGAAATATTATTAGTTCACCATATAATCAATATATAAAAGTTATTAGAATTTTTATATCTTTTCTGCTAAGTCTCTAAAACATGGTATGGATTTCATAATGACAGCTCTTCTTAATTAACATTGTCCACATGTCCAGTACTTAATAACCACATATGACAAGTGGCAACCATGCTGGACAGAACAAGTTGATAAGTTTCTTAGAAAATGAATTAGTTAAGTGTGAAGGCTGAGAAATTGGTCTGAAGAATAAATTGAGATGGGTTGTAGGGTTAGCCAGCTCTAATAGTCAAAAGCTACAAGAAGGCCATATTGTCCAGGAAATGCATGCAATTCTTTGCAGACTTCCTTGGAGTAAAGGGTAGCCATGGATAAGGACGTGGCCATTAGAGGGAAGAGTAGGTTTGAGAGGATGAACATGAGTTCTTGTTTAGAATTTTTAGCTTGTGAGGTGCCCATGGATAACCAAATGGAGGCATGAGATAGGAAAAACTATAGGAGTTCAGGGACGCCAAGGTGGGATCTACTAGTGCATGGACACTTCAGTAAGCAAAGGAGAGTTTAATCAGCCTTTGAAAGGATGGATAACCATTGTCATTTTCCCAGTAGGAGGTGGAGGTTACACAGCAGAGCAGATAGAGCAGAGTTAATTGTTGGAACCATCAAAAGTTCAGGGACTGAATTTCGCCTGTATGTATCATCCACACTTCATTATGTTTTCTAAACAATTAGGCCTTTTCTGTTATGCTAAAATGACATTTTGACGCAGGATGCAGACCTTTTATTGGAATATTTATATTCCAATCCTTCATGAAATCAGTATCCATTTATGTGGCTTAGAATTTCATGAATTTTAAGCTATTTAGAGACATTGTTCATAAAATACATCATTTTTACTGTATAATTTTGTGACCCATGTTTAAGTCAAGTAAAATAAATTTAAGCATCATACTTATTAGTCTACTTTATCTAAATTACTACCATATCCTCTAAATTGAAATACATGCATTTCAAATATAAGAATCTAGGCATGGACAAAATTACAATGTTTATACTTTTTAGTGCGAGAAAACAAGTGAAGCAAATGTTATAGCCCTAAGTATTAACTTCATATAACTTATCTTAAAGGACCCAAAACACACCAGCCTCTTAGGAACACATTTCTTATGTTATTTTCTTAACAATTACTAGAAGATATATGGCTTATGGGACTCAGAATTGCAGTATGCAAGCTGGACGTAGTGACTCATGCCTGTAATTCCAGCATTTGGAAAGCGGAGGCAGAGAAATCACTGCAAGTTTTAGGCCAGCCTGGGCTACATATTGAGTTCAAGGCCAGCCTTGGCTATTGAGTGAAACTCTGTAGCAGAAAAACAAAAAGTAAAACAAACAAAACTTTAAAAATTTTGAATTCTTGGACCAGGTAGAATGATAGGAAATGAATGAAATGCTGAGAATTAGAACATACAAGAGATGAATATAATTAAAAATGTGTTCTCACTTAACCTCCCTTCCAGAGGCAATGATATATACACGTTTTAATTCCATTCTTAAAAACTGATGATATAAAGGAGAAATTTTAAAATAAAAACACGAAGTTTATTGCTTCCAAAATGCAATTATGTCCCTTTTTTCCTGCTGAATCCTTGGAGCCCAGCAAAGACTATAAAATGCCAGATAAATGAGGTTGCTGGAGCAGAAGGAGAAATATACAGCCCATAAACCAGCATGAGCCTTTGGGTTATCTGCATCAGGAAGCGGAGCTCTTTATCTCTGCTAAGTTTGGAAGCAAGAATTCACCAAGGATGGGTACTGCTAATATCAGTGAGATTTTATGGTTCTAATTCATCGTGGAGCCTTCTGCAAAAGTCCCTGTCAAACAAAATGGCTGTTGGAGTCATTCTTGTTTGGCTGCCAAAAGGACCATTTGGTTTCCACAAATTTAGTTACAGGTATAATCGGATGTTTGCTTTTTGCTCTCAGAAATTGTGTTGTCCTAAATATCATGACCTCAGTAGCATCCTAGAAAAGATGCAGAGTTCAGTTTATCTCAACTCTGTGGATTGGACTCCAGATTAGGGCAAACCCCAATGCTAGTGATAAGCAGGCTCAGGATATCATAAGATAACTGAAGTCACTTGCAATATAAACAAATGACAACACTTGGAACGCTGTAGATGAGTGGCTTTGGAAGGATGGATCTATGTCTGTCTATCTATCTATCTATCTATCTATCTATCTATCTATCTATCTATCATCTATATATAATTAGCTACAATGCCTGATGCAATGGAAGTGCTATAAGGAAGGTCCAGTTAGGAAGTATTTTAGGCTTTGCAAGCCATATATCCTCTGTTACTGTACCCAACTCTACCATTGTTTAAACTATTTTTATTTTATTTATTTATTTGAGAAAGAGGGAGAGAAAGAGAGAGAGAGAAAGAGAGAGAGAGAGAAGAGAAAGAGAAAGAGAAAGAGGAAGAGAAAGAGAAAGAGAAAGAGAAAGAGAAAGAGAAAGAGAAAGAGAAAGAGAGACAATGGGCACACAAGAGCCACCAGCCACTGCAAACAAATTCCAGATGCATTCACCACCTTGTTCATCTGGCTTATGTGGGTCCTGGAGAATTGAATGGAGGTCCTTTGGCTTTGCATGCAAGTGTCTTAACCACCAAGCCAACTCTCCAGCCCAACTGTGCCATTTTGTGTGTGTGTGTGTGTGTGTGTGTGTGTGTGTGTGTGTGTGTGTGTGAAACAGCTGTAGATAATAGTTAAATAGGCATGGCCATGTTTTAATAAAACTTTATTTACAAAAATCAAGTGGTGGGCCAATGCTACAGAGCTGTAGTTTGCCAAGCACTGGTATGGAGAGTAGATGACAGAGAAGTCATTAATGGATGTAAGAGTCAGGATTTTCTGATAGAAATAGTACCATAATTGGTTCTAACAGGCTGTTTCATGTTTCTGTAGGGATCCATATTTTTAATATTTTATTTATTTAAGAGCAAGAGAATGGGCATGCCAAGGCCTCCAGTCACTGCAAACAAACTCTAGGTGCATGTGCCACCTTGTGCATCAGGCTTACATGGGTCCTTTGGCTTTGTAGGCAAGTGCCTTAACTGCTAAACTAACCTTCCAGCCCTAGGATCCATATTATTTATGAAATTTTTCTTAACTGATTGTATGTTTCATTTTTCCTTGGAAGGTAGAGAATGCAATTAAGAACACAGCTATTTCATAGATGTTTTCATTTTCCTCAACTTTGTACCTGTTGAATGCTGTGGCCAACTGATCCCTTTGTCTTCTGCCAAACTTTAGATACCATCTGTGCTCAGTTGGTCCTTTTGTGGGGGCAGGGTACTCAAAAGACCTTCCATCTGCTTTGCTAAAGAGTCAAAGTGCCATCCACATTCAGGAGTAGTCACGTCTTATGTGCTGGGTTTGGAATTCTAGATGCTGCCAGAGCTTCTGAAAGAGACAGTTAATGCAAGATCCCACTAAGAGAAGGGAATCCTTTGGTTCTAGACCATAGTGGAGGCTCCATCAGAAGGAAGGGAATGGGAGCTCCATTTAGTAGGTGCTTACGATGTTATAAAGTCCAAATGACCATGGATGTGAAGCGACACTATTGTCCCAGAGACAATATACTTTATTTTGTCTTGTTTGCCTCTGTCAAACCAATTATCACGGACTCTTTTGCCTTGACCTGGGTTATGCCAAGGCAAGGAGGGAGTTCTGACTTCTGTCCTGGCAAATCCCAGTCAGGCTGACCTCACTGACCTCACAGATAGAGATGTGGAAGCCCCATATCGAAAGCTGTAGCACACAGGTTTATGTCCTGTTTAGGGATCATGTTACAGCCTATTACTCAGGTGTGGCCCTTGAACCAGGAGCATTAACATGATTGGACAGGTCATTAGAAATACAGAGTCCTGAGCCCTCCTCTACACTTCTCATTATGGAAGGCTTTTTAAAAATATTTTCTCATAAATGTAGCCAGTTGCTTCATACTCTTTTCTGGAAACATTCATAGCTCCAGATATATTATTATTGTAGTTGGAGGAGATGTTTTTAGAGTCAGTTTAATAAAAACTTTGGTATGTAACACATTGTTACAATATAGCTCTTTTTCCACTATGTGTAAGCCTGATCACTTTGTAAATAACTGTCGGCCTTTCTGTGGAAATAATTACTCCAATTGCCTCTCCAGGTTCTTGGTTCACTCTGTCTCTGTGTCTCTATGATACATTATGGTTTTTGTCATGCTTTACAAAGTGATTATTAATGTACATGCAGATGTGTCACAGCTAACTTGTGTTTATTTCTTGAGCCAAAGCAAGGAAATTCTGGAATGTTCCCTTTGTTCAATGATCATATGCCTGTATGTGGAGCAGATGGAATGCAAAGTGTGAATGGACTCTCAACAAAAGTCAGGGAAGACAGATGGAAACTGAAGAGCTCTGATACCGTTACTAATAGCACCATTTGTCTTGCATAGTTTTTATTATAACTGTCACAATAAAATCATTATCAAAATTGCTATGAAAACATGAGATTGGAATGTGAAACTACAAATGTTATTATTATTTTTTTAAATGTGGGACTTCTTTCTCACACTTAGAGTTTAGAAAATTCTGAGTGACCACAGAGCTGTGTGATGTATTCAGGTTTCTGACAGAAAGGGACAGTCATGTAAACACATGAACAAAGTCATGATACTCCATATTAATAATCCTAAACTAAATCCACCCAAGGCCTTCTAGAATTGATAAATAATAAAGCACACTAGGTATATATGCTTTGTTTACCTTACATATAACCTAGTTAAATATCACCAACATGCCGGCCGTGGTCAGAGCATATCTTTAATCCCAGAACTTGGGAGGCTGAGATAGAAAGTAGCAGTGAGTTTGAGGCCACCCTGAGACTACATAGTGAATTCCAGGTCAGCTCTGGGCTACAGTGATACCCCACCTCAAAAAAAAAAACCACTCTAGCTCTAGAAAAGAGAACCAAGTGATAATATGTAGCACCAGTGTGTGGAGGCTTACTCAAATGTTCTATAACTCTTTCTGTCACATCTTTTTAAGGATATTGGCAGGTTTACTAGAAACACCTGCTCTTCAGGCTTCTAATTCAGCAGTACAAAAAGCATCTACAGCATATGCCAAGATAACAAACCAGATTCAAACATGCTTGAAGATTAAAACAATAGGCATATTTTAGCAAGAAAAATAATTTAATAAAATATTAATAAAGAAAAAATGAATGATGGAAATTATTAGGCATCATACCACTGGACATTAAAACCCTTGTATAGCATGTGTTTGAAGAGACTAACACAGAAGCTTGCTATCCTGTTTCTCTAGCCCTCAGAGAGTCTTGATTCGAATATTGGAAAGCAGCCACTATGATGATTTTTTTTTTCAATTATGGTTTGGGACTGTCTGTAGATTATATATTTGAAATGCTATTCATCCAAATCACAGTCCTGTTTATAAGAGAAGTTCAATGTTTCAGAGATTTAAAATTCCCATAAATATTTGTGTATGTGATGCACTGAGCTAAAACACTCAATCTTTGGATCAAATAATATGGTAAACAGAAATCTGATTCATTTTCCCTGAGCAGTGAACTGTTACTTTCACTAGGGAAAAAAAAAGTTTTGCAAAATGTGTGTATCTAGGTCTCTTCCAATCTTGTTATGGCCTTTGAGAAAGAAACCTATTTAAAATAATGACAGTAGAGATTCTGAAGCTTAAAGGCATATCAAAAAACATGCAGTCTACTACCTTCATTCCACGAATTAAAAAATTAAGGAACAGAAATATGAATGATTTTTCCCAAGGTGACAATATAAATAAAAATTGGCAGACTAAGTCTTGAAGGCCAAATATGAACTTGTTTTGTGAATAAAGTTTTATTGGAAAGAGCCAGGCATATTAGTTTACATTTTGTCTGTAGCTATTTTTGAACTTTGTAACATCATATATGAAAACCCTTACACAAAATGTTTGCTGATTCCTGTTATAAATGGTTGACTTACAACTTAGCCCCCTGCTTCCAGGCCAGTGTTCTTTCATCTATATCCTTTTAAAATTTTCAGTTTACAAAAAAAAAAAAATCTATCCCCATATCCTAGCACTCAGGAAGGGGAGGCCGGAGGATCAGGAATTCAAGGTCATTCTTGGTTATATAGTGAAATTGAGAGGAGTCTGAGCTACATGAGAACTGAGTTTAAGAAAAGAAAGCACAAACATAGATACATAGTTGTATCAGTTCCTACCCCCCCTCTAAGTTTCTTTTTAATAGTCTCTTCCTCATTTCCTAATTGATACTTCATTGAAGATAATATTTTATTTTCAGTTTTTTTTTTTAAGTAGAAACTGCATGGACACACCATGTGATAGTACCACCATTTCCCTCCTCCTTGCCTCTATTTGGCTGATGATCCTCCTCAGTGGGATTGCTGGTATTCCTCCAGGGATTGTGGGTTATGAAATGCGAGTGCAGCAGTCAGTCAGTGTGGGGCTGGGCCATAGTGCCTCTGGATATTCCCTTCCATTTGGTTGGTCTTAAAATCTTTCTGCCCCTTCTTCTGAAAAGTTCCCTGAGCAATGGTGGGTGTTTTTTTTCCTAATTTTTTTTCTTTTTTTCTTTATTAGTTAGTTTTGAATTCAGCAAATACAGTCAGTTTGGTACCATTATTAGGCTCATCCATGACCTACCCCCTCCCCTTGGCCCCTCCTTGTTGAGGTATACGGGTCATGCATTGTGGAGTTAGCCCACAGTTATGGGTAAGCTAAATGTCTCTGCATATCATGACCCAACATGTGGCTCTGACATTCTTTCCGCCCCCTCTTCCACAAAATTTCCCTGAGCCATGTTGGGTTCATTTTTGGTCTGCTTCAGTGATGAGGTGTTGGGGGCCTCTGGGTCTCTGGATCTCTGATTTGGTAGGAGTTGATTTTTCTCTGTGTTGATCTCCTTCCCCCTTGTGCTGGTATTCGGTTCATCAGGAAATTAGCACCCTTGCTTGTTTCGCCAATTTTTCTTAGTTTCAGCTGGGGCCCTTTGGAGGTAGGATGGGGTGGCTCTCTCCTTAGGATCTACTTCTATCTGAAAAAGAGAAGCAGATTTTCCATCGGAGAGTCTACTTTAGTGTTGTGCTCTCATCAGCTTCTGGATTTCTGCTTTGATAATTTTTGAGTATCCTCAGTGTCTGTCTACATGATCTTGGAACTAGCTGTCAGCAGGCTCTCCACTGAAGCAACACTCTTTTTTTTTAGCTTGGCTGACCAGCCAGCTCTAGCAATCCTCCTGTCTCTCCCTGTGTCAGAGCTGGGTTTACAGGCATGCACAACCATGCCCCTTTTCTATGTGGGTGCTGGGTTTGAACTCAGGTTCTCGTGCTTATGCAGGAAGCACTCTTACCCACTGTACCATCTCCCCAGCCCTGATGAAGCAGCAGTCTTGCTCGTCTTGCCAATTTCTCTCTGGTTTTACTGGGCCCTGGCTGATATGGGATGGGTGGTTTACCTCCTTGACTCTCTAGTTTCTCCAAAGAAGAATGAGGTCAGCATAGGTTCAATGGCATAAGCATCAATTTAGAGAGATTTTGGTGAGTGAGGCATCTCTTTTGGCTAACGAATAGATGAAGCATCTCACTGGAGTCCATGATCTTGGTCTCCATAGAATTCTGATGTGATTCCCAGTTCCAGCTATGGGCTCCTTTCTACTAAGCGGATCTCTTAGCCAATCATAGAGCCATGGGTTACCCACCTAGGCTAGGTACCACCTTTGCACACGTGTGTACATCTTGTCAGGATGTTTGCTTTTGAATAGCAGTGTCCACAGTTTGCTCACAATATTGTTGGACATTTTCAGCAGGCAGCTCATGTAGGGCTTTCCAGCTCTATACAGGCTAACCATCTGGTGACTGGCTTCCTTCCAGACTCCAGCCATATCTCACAATATTCTGTGCCAGGAACATGTGCTGTCTTCAGCAATAGGGTCTTACCTTTTACCTCAGGCAGGTAATCAAGTGCTTTGACAGAAGCATGTCTTGTGTGGGGGACCTCGTAGGTCTCTCTGATTAGCAGCTCAATGTGGGTTGTAATGGATTTCTGGTACTGGGAGTTATAAGCCGGAACCAAATGTTTTAAGGTTAGGCTTCATCTCTTCCTCTCCAGGGGCCTTCTTACCAAATAATCCCTTCATAATCCTGTTGAGGGTTGTATCATTTAATCTGCTATCCAGAAGAAAGGTTTCTATGGAACAAATTCATGTTGGATTTACTTTCGTGTGTATCTCCCTCTACCTTCCCATTCCCCTACCCCAGAAAACTTCCATCTCTACTACCTGACCCTCGAGTTGCCTGTCAGGTATGCCTGCAAGTTAGGGTTTTCCAGGTTAGGGACCACAGATGAGGGAGAACACTTTGCATTTTTCTTTCTGTGCTTGTGTGACTTCGCTGAGGATGATCTGTTCCTAATCCATCCACTTTCCTAAAAAATTTCAGTCCTATCTATGAAAAGAAAACTTAATGTAATCGTAGATAAATATACTTTTAAATTAGGATTCTAAAACTAAAGAAATAAAACTAAAATGATTAAATAAACTACATTCCAACAAGAAAATAGTATATATGTTAACTTGTAAAAGTTTAAAAATTATTAAAGTAGATGTGTGTCCCTGACAAACTGAAACTATAATTTTCTCAATAAGTAGCTAAATCAAAAATGTTAGAAATTATATATATATATATATATATATATATATATATATATATATATATTCAACAGAAAGTGCATTGGATGAGTTTAATCTTGGTGAATATCAATATTGTTATGAGTCATATATAAATAAGTGAAATATAAAGATAAATGTTATCTCTCAAATTGATGAGTGACTGCAAACATGTTTTAACAACACATCTGAGAATTAGACTAGGTCATTTGGCATGTTCAGCCAAGGCTGTATTTCCTCAATCCTATCATCACTGTCAAGTTCTATGACATGATATAGTTGTTGGAGCTCGAGAGCATAGTCAAATTCCATATTGTGGTGGTTAACCTCTGGTTGTCACCTTGGTAAGATTTAGAATAACTATGGTAACAAATCTCTAATCATATCTGTGAGGGTTTTATTGATTAAACTAATTAAGGTAGGAAGAGCTCCCTTAAGTATAGATGGGACCATCACATGGGCTGAGGTCCTGGATTATTGAAAACAGAGAGATGGCCCATCAGCATTCAACACCCTTTATTCCTCCCTGCTGATGTCATGACTCTGGTTTCCTGCTCTTGCTGTGCTTTCCCATCAGGATGGAGTCTATCCTCTTGGACTGTAAGCCACAAATGAACCCTTTTCCCTCCTTACATCTGGTTAGGTATTTTGTCCCATCAGTGAGAAGGTAAGTAATAAGTATATTGCAGCTAAATTCAAAGGAAGAGGTCCTCAGTGAAGGAGGTAAAAGCATTCAATGATTGGCATGCATTAAAAATCACATGAACTATTTTAAGAAATGAAATATTTTGCCTGTCGCCTGATGATTACTCCATGGAACTCCTGAGAAGTTTGGATAAATCTCGGTTTCAGGAAACAGCCCAGAGCTGGGATAATGGTCAGAGTGGGTGTACCATGATTCCTGCCTTCTTCAACAATGCTCTAATGTTTTAGGTTCCTGATGGACCCATTTCCTTATCCTAAATTCTAGGATCCTTTATACTCTCTTTTCCTGAATTATGATCCATCTTGAATTCTACCCTCTAAATAATCCTAGGTGTCATATTTTGGGGCCCCTTTCTGCCATATTCCTGTTAATCACAATTACTATGATCTTTGCATAAAGGTTCGGATGACTTGTTTGTCAGCTTGGTTAACAAATAGTACCTGTTGGGTAATTAACATTGCTAGAAATTGTGTGTACTCTGCTCCCCGAGTTGTGTTTGAATGGAATCTGTGCTGAATCTTATTTTCATCATCATGGTGAAAATTAGAAGAAAATTGCACATTACACATATCAACATTATGCACATACTACCCACATACACATGCAAAATTACAGTCTAACATAGGTTGAGAATCTTTTCAGATCAGTACATAAAGAAAATCTTCATTCTTTTCTTATAGCTGTATGCATTTTATTTTGTGCTCGTACCGTAATATAACACATGCTGTGCTGCTAAACTCTTGGGTTAATGTTTTCCATGTCCAAAGTTCATGTCCAGATAATTTATTTTTTTAATTCTACAATAAAAGATTGTTAAAATGCACTATGAGCAATATATGGCAATGAATGTTCTCTTGGAGTTCTACCAATGTTGTGTATTTTCAGACTTGTAATACTTCCTCTCTAAAATTTCTCCAGTGATTCCAGAAAGAGTCCATATGGAATTGTACCCTCTTTTCAGCAGCTAATGTTTAGAAAATAACAAAAATTATAATTACGAAAACAATACACATTCCTTATGGGAAATAAAATATGTAAAAGCAGAAAGTAATGTAAAACAGCTCTCTCTTAAAGCCCACTATAGATCTATCTTTGCAGGCTGTACAATATGGTAGAAAGGGATCCCAAATGACGAAGCCTAGGTTGGTTTAGAGGACAGAGTTGAAGATGGGAGCATAAATGCAAGTTCAATCATCAGACAGCAGATGGGACAGAAAAGGTCCTAGGACTTAGGGGGTGGAAATATGTCAGGTGGGGATTAAAGGACACCCTTGTCCCTATGCTTACAGAAAATGAGCAAGGTGAGCAAGAGGGAACAGCAAGAACACATTATAACAAGATTATTCTGAGTGTGTTTACAAAGCGAATGATGATGTGCATATTTATTTATTTGAGAACGGCACAGAGAGAAAGAGGCAGATAGAGAGAGAATGGGACCGCCAGGGCCTCCGGCCACTGCAAACAAACTCCAGACTCGTGAGCCCCCTTGTGCATCTGGCTAACGTGGGTCCTGGGGAATCAAGCATTCAACCAGGGTCCTTAGGCTTCACAGGCAAATGTTTAACCACTAAGCCATCTCCCTAGTCCTGCATATTCTTTTAGTTGTCAACTTTGAGTGTGTACTTGTTATAGCCATAGTACTCAGCCTTCACCTACAACGTTGGTTTAATGGCTGAATAGTGTACTATTCATGAGTGAGCAATTAATATTTCCCCTGATTTTGAAGTAGGATGGATGACCTTGAACTCCTGATCCTCCTGTCTGTACTACCTGAGTGTAGGGATTCCTGGCATGTCCCATCACACCTAGTTTTATGTAGTCCTGAGGATGATACCGAGGGTGTTTTGCATATTAGACAGGTGCTCCACCAACTGAACTACACCCACAGCCTTAATAATTCATGCTTTTGTGGGACTAGAGAGAATGCTTAATGGTTAAGGCACTTCCCTGCAAAGGCTAATTCAGGTTTAATTCCCTATGTATGTCAGATACACAAGGTTGTACATGTGTCTGGAGTTAGTTTACAGTGGCTGGAGGCCCTGACATGCCCATTACCTCACTCTATCTGCCTCTTCCACTCTTTCTTTCCCTCTCTCTCAAATAAATAAATAATATAATGAATGTTATCTTGGTTGTTCTCAGAATTAATATCAGGGTCTTTTATATGCTAGGCAAGGACTCTACTGGTCTGGACTATATCCCCAGTTTAATAATAAGCTTGTGTGTGTGTGTGTGTGTGTAGTATATGTGGTGTGGTATAGGTGTGTAATATGGCAAGTGTGTGTGATTTATGCATGTTTTTGTACGAAATATATATTCAAATATCTTTTACCGTAGTTCATTTTTGAGTCATAATACATTTCTACTTGACTACAGTGATCTTGTAATTAATATGTCTGACGGTCTGTGCTTTCATAAGGCTTGGCATTAGTATGTGAAGAAATGTTTAATGGCCTTTACTGTGTTTTTATATCCTCCTTGTTGCAACAGAAGTGATGTCTCCAAAATGATTGGTGGGAGGCTTCTTCTATCTGTACAGCTTTGATGTTCTATTCACCTGAATTGTGTAGCTTTCTTCCCATGTGTCCACCAAAGATTGCTGCTAAGAGGCTATAAGAAGGGGATCCACTACCTTTTGTATGAAATCAAAATGCATTCATACTGAAGTCTGACTTAAAGATGACAGTGATGCTTGGAGGTTGAAGACAATGCAGAGAAATTCAAGCCATGTTTGTGTGTGCACAGCATGTTTAAGTGAACCCAAAAGACCTTTCAGTCACTTCTATAGAAGACAGTCATGGAGACAATAAACACTGTAGAATGGACCTTCTTAAAGCCATGCCCAGGACCCCACTCCAGCCCCATTAGCATTTGTCTTTTGTTGTTGATTTCCCTCTCCCCACTCCTCTCCCTTCCTCTCCCCCCCTGTGTCCTCTTCCTTTTCCTTAACCTATTTTGTATATGAACCTGGAACCTACCTTGAATACCTCCTCCTAGCAAATGGAAACTGCTAGAAGGTCCCTCAAGGTACCACCACAATAACAAAATAAGTGAGAACATGCTTTTCATTTTATAATACCATGTGCAACAATATATCACCTTGGGTTATACTTCATATAAATTTTGTGACTCCAAAAGAAATAAGAATGATCAAATTCAGGGTTGTGGTTTACTTGGTTGGATTTTCATAGTGCCACTCAATGTTAGAATTGAATAATTGAATAGATAAAGCTTTGGTTTTTCGCATATTGGAAAGAGACATGATAATTTACTTCTCAACATAGTCTCAAAGAATGCAGGTTAATGTTGGATACCAGTCCTATAATACTACTAAACATATAAGGAAAACTATAAGTATATGTCACTCTTTTCTATGCATGTGTGTGTTCAAGTGTTGTGGGTGCACATGTATATACACTTTTTTTCTCAATTTTTATTAACATTTTCCATGATTATAAAAAATATCCCATGGAAGTACCCTCCCCCCCACTTTCCCCTTTTAAATTCCATTCTCCATCATATCCCCTCCCCATCTCAATCTTTCTACTTACATATATACAATACCAACCTAATAAATGCCCTCCTCCCTTCCTTTCTCTTCCCTTTATATCTCTTTTTTATCTTACTTGCCTCTGCTACTGAGTTTTTTCCTTCTCGCACAGAAGCCCAATTATCTGTAGCTAGGATCAACATATGAGGGAGAACATGTGGCGCTTGGCTTTCTGGGCCTGGTTTATCTCACTTAGTATAATCCTTTCCAGTTCCATCCACTTTTCTGCAAATTTCATAACTTCATTTTTCTTTACCGCTGAGTATATACACTTTTATACATGTGCAAGTGAAGACCCAAGGACGGTCTTTGGTGTCATTCCTCAGGTATGCTGTTAACTTCTTTTTTGTGTGGTTTTGCAAGGTACAGTCTCTCTCTAGACCAGGCTGACCTGGAATTCATGGTGCAATCTCAAGATGGCCTCAAACTCATAGAGATCCTCTTACTTCTGCCTCCTGAGCGCTGGGATTAAAGGTGCGCACCACTATGTCCAGCTTCTATTAACTGCTTTCTAAGACCATTTAGGCTATGTTCATTGCTGATTAAGCTACAGGGATACACCTGTCTCCACCTTCCCATTTCTAGAACTATAGGCACATGCCCCCATGACATGGGTACTAGAGATCAAAAGCAGGTCCTCAATTTGTGGCAAGCACTTTAACATCTGAGCCATCTCCTAAGTCCACATGCCACTCTTTTTCTTTTTTTTAAATTTATTTGAGAGAGACAGGCAGAGAAAGAGAGAGAGAGAGAGAATGGGACCGCCAGGGCTTCCACCCACTGCAAACGAACTCCAGATGCGTGTGCCCCCTTGTGCATCTGGCTAACATGGGTCCTTGGGAATCAAGCCTCGAACTAGGGTCCTTAGGATTCACAGGCAAGCGCTTAACTGCTAAGCCATCTCTCCAGCTCCTCCATGCCACTCTTATAGTGGCAGAATAAATGTTTTGCAGCTTGGAGTAGGAACACTCATCGTTAAGTCTTTGACACTCTTTTAACTCCTTATGTAGCTTAGCAGCAATGTTGCTCAGGATTTCATGTAGGCTCTCACCCCCTCCATACCTGTGCCTAGAACAGTCTAGATAAAACACAGTAACTAGCTGAGCATGGTGGTACATGCCTACTATCCCAACACTCGGGAAGCAGAGGTAAGAGGAGTGCCTTGAGCTTGAGTCCATCCTGAGACTACATAGTGGATTCCAGGTCAGTCTGGGCTAGAGCAAGACCCTACCTCTAAACACTACACACACACACACACACACACACACACACAGTGTCTGCTGAAAGATCCAATCTCTGAGGCAGGTATTGTAGATGACACCCGTAATCCTAGCACTCAGTAGGCTGAGGAAGAAGCAGTACAAATTTAAAACCAGCCTGAGCATGACAGGTCCCTGTAAACCTTGTATTTGGAAAGCTGAAGCAGGTGTTTCCCTGGTTCAAGGTCATCCTGTGGTACATAGTGAAATCAAGACCACCCAATACCACAGATTAAAATCTTATCTCAAAACACAAATAAAAAAATTAAATAAAACAATGACAGAAAGGGAGAGAGAGGGAGGGAAGTTAAAAGGGAGAGAGAGGGAGCAGCTAGTAACCCTTCCAAGTAGGCTGTCCTACTGGGCAAGTTATACATTGTCTCTGAGTTTGTTTCTTTATGTTGCAAATAGAAGCAGTAATGCCTTACCAAGCCCCCTGTTGCATACAGAGCCAGGTCTATGTGCATCAAAAGAAAGGATGGATGTGGACATGCTGTTGAAACTGTGGGGTCAAATACAAAGGCTGCTCTCAGTACAATTACACCAGGACTTCAAACACAGCAGACCATTTGACCAGATTTTTATAAATGAGTCAAGCATTCCACTTTAGGGCTTTGCAGACCTCTTTATCTGCAAATCACCACTGTGAACTGGATATTATCATTCCCATTTTATACTAAACCCCAGAAAGGCCAAGATACTAAGTGGCGGAGCTTGGATTTTAATTCCTTCTCTCTGATATGAAGATATGTTGTACAAATGATCATTAGGCTATGAGCAGAAACACTAGAAATGCCCTTTTTCAATTTTTTCCTCAGTGAATGTTTATTGTGTACCTCTATGTCAGGGGCAGTGCTATGAAGTATAGACTATATTTTCTCAGGACATTTCTATGAACTAGTAAGCTGTAATTTCCTATTTCAGCATGATTGCTGTTTTTACTGGATTATTATTATTATTATTATTATTACAAGGGACTACATTGCTTAGCAACACCTGTGGCCTCCACACACTAGATCACAGAAGGATATATCCATCCACCTTCCCCCATTTATAACTACCAAAAATGTCTCTAGACATTGTTAAATTACTTTGGAGATACAATAATTCGTGTATGAAAAGTGTTGAATTAGAATAACTCAATCATATTGTACTAGTTACTTTTCTCATCAATACAAAGAAATGCCTGGACAAAATAATTTAAGAAAGGAAGAGTTTATTTCAGCTTCCAGTTTGAAAGGATATAGCCCATCATGATGGGGAAGGCATGGAGGCAAAAACATGAAGTAGCTGAGGAGGGAAGGAGAAGAAGAGAGAGAGGGGAGAGAGGGGGAAATACTTATGTGTTGTTTGCTTTCTATTCTTTTATGATAATTAAGATCCCAGAGCACAGAAAGTATCACCCACATTCAACATGGGTCTTCCAACCTCAATTATCCTAGTCTAGAAACTTCTCAGAGATACTGTATAAGTCAACTTCTCATTCCTGGGACAATAAGTTTAAGGGAGGAAGGATTTATTTTAGTTTATAGTTCTATAGGGTAGAATCCATCGTGGCTGAGAAACTGACAGGAAAAGGAACATAGCAACACATGGTCATATAAACATGGAGGTACTAGAGAGAATGCTCAGCTATCTTCCTCCTTTTTGCAGTCTAGGTCCCTCAGCTCATAAAATGGCACAATTCACAATTAGACAGTGAGGTTGGGTCTTCTCACCTCAATTAATCTTATCTAGAAAACTCCTAACAGAAATGTCAAGAGATTCGTTGCCATGATGAATCTAAATCCTGTCTAGTTGACACCAGTTATTTATTCAACACACATACACAAAGATTTGTCTCCTTGGTGATTCTAGATCTTGTCAAGCTCATGGTACAGATTACTCATCACACATATAGACAATGCAAAGAAGGGAGAGTTTAATTTTCCCAGGGTGACAAATCTTGTAAGAGGTATAATTTGAATCTATCTGACTCAGGACTTCAGAATCTTATCTCAGAATTCCTCACCCTTGCAGCATAGCTCCTTCTGATGCTGAGTTGTTCTATGGAAATTCAGGATGCTGGTGGTTTCTCAGAGCCTACCTTCTCCTAAGATGGATGGATTGGCTATCAAGATTTGGTTCAATGCCTAGAAGCAGGCATACATTAGGAAAGCATAGGTAACTTCTGCCAGTACCTCAACACAAATAGTTCTGCAAGTTTGCCTGTGCCATTCATATGTGCTCTCTTTTCACATGAAGTCCGAAGGTCTTTTTGTGTGGGGTTGTTTCAATCTGTTGCAAACAATAGACGAGTGAAGCTCAAAGTTGCAAAGCAGTTCAGTAAGTCGTCGGGAGTTTCTGGGGTGATTTAAATAGCGCTGACAATGTAGGTCGCTATTTTTAAAGCTGAGGTAAGTGTTTGAAAGTGGTTCACACAGCCATGATCTCAGATAGGAGTCACAGAAATCAGAATTGCAAGGACTCTTAAGGCTTTGCCTGAGAAAAGCAAAAACGGGCCCTGTGTGCTATGGATCACAGAGCTTCTGGTCAAAACTTTCTGATCTTTTCTTCTGCCTTGAAAGTGGCTGAGCTCATCAACTTTTAACCTTAGGGGAAAGAGTGACTGCTTGGTTCACCCCCTTCTAACCTTCCTCTTGTCAGACTTGAAAGAAAAACAATGACCAAGCTTTTTACTCTTTCTAAACAAGGATGGATTACAATTATTTATACTTGTACAACCACCCAGAGATCTATATTATTTTTAGGACATTGTGGGCCAAACATTATATTAAACTATATAGTAAACAGACTCAGTAGTCTCATAATGTTCTGAGTCTCTTTTCTTACCATATTATAGAGGAGTTACAGATCCCCAAGAGGTTATTATGCAGATCAAGTAACTTGCTTAAGCTTAGAGAAAAGAAATAGAGGAGAGTCTGACCCTAACCTGGCAGTTCATAAATTTGAGTGAGCATCAGCGTGGCTGAAATATATGAGATCCTAAACAATGTTTATGTAAATTTCAAATTAACTGACAAAGGATTGCAGGACATCTGGCAATTCCTTGTAAATGATGTCAGTGGGGACAACCTGTAATACCATCCGCTGCAGCACTGGGCAGCTGGGTAGAGTTCCTGAGCTGTTAAGAGGAATCTTTAGGCAAATAGGTCCTCACACAGGAAAGCAAGACCTCTTTCAAAGAGGAGATATTTAATGGTGGCCCCTTGGTGCCTGGGATTATGCACAATGAAGAATGGACTCATTCTTCAAAGGGTGGGGGGAGGGCATATCTGTAGTTATGCAAGAGTCCACTTCTTAACATTCTATGTAGAGTCAGACATGGTGGCTCACACCTGTAACCCCAATACTCATAAGGCTTTAAGTTCCGGAACAATCTAGACTATAAAACTACATAGTAAGTTCCGGGCCACACTTCCCTGCAGTGTGAAATGCAGTCTCAAAACACAAATGAGAATTTCTGTCCAGAAAATATTGTGTCAGTAGTGATCAGATAGGAGTTGCTATTTTTTTTTGGGGGGGTGATAGTGGATAGTCTGGTGTACACTAAATGCGGCGAGTAGGGAAAGGAGGTCCCAAGAGCATCTCTTCAGCAAGCAAAGAGTGCACCATTGGAAGGCTGAAATGTGTTGAGACTGAGTTCAATCATACTACATAGACTAAAAAGACAATCTCTTCCATTGTTGACTTTTATCAGAGACTGTCAAGGATAATACAGCAGTTACGTTTTTTGGGCTGAGACAATTCATCACACCAGAAGTATATTATGGGAGTAAAGAGTTTATTCCAGGCTTACAATTTTGAGGGAAAGTTTCTTCAGGGTGGAGACAGCATGATAATAGCTCACATCTTCATCAGTGACAGGGAGAGAGAGAGAGAGAGACAGCCTGAGAAAGCTAGCTCTGAGCATGGTAGGCTGGGCTAATCACCCACAAGGTCTGCATCCAGTGACACACCTCTTCCAGCATGGCTCCTCCAGCATGGCTCCACCAGCTGGGGACTAAGTAGCAAGCTTAATCACAAAAACATGAGGCAATGTGGGGGGAGGGTATTTTATATTCAAACCATTACAGATTGTTTCAATACAATACTCCACTTTAGGAGTATATGTTGCTTATGTCTACTTACACTTTGAGTTTTCTCACTCATATGTAGGCCTTTCATATCTATGTATTTCAGGCCAACTCATTAACAAGCAGAGATATATAGCCATATCTGATACTAGTTCTTCAACTATTTGTTTTCTGTCAGCTGATGTCCCTTGACCTAGAGAAGGAGATTTCATACTTTGTGTTTACAGTGTGCTCACATTTTATGTTTTAGGAAAATAAGATTTACATGAAAACATCTTGCTGAAGAACTGTTGTCTGCTACTACCTACGCCAGACATAATATAGTGCATAATAAAATTCAGAAAATAAAATAAAATCCGGGCTTCCTCCAGCAAGTAATTAGAATGTATTTTTTTTTACATGTAAATCATACCAGGAAGCTTGTGTCTTTCCTTTAGTGATTAGGATTTCAGATGGAGGTAAAATAAAATGAAACCTGATTTCTGCCCCTTTGAAGAAGAAAGTTAACTTTAATATGGCATATAATGTAAGAATCTAGAATAAATTTTTAAATCCTCTACTCAAGCCTCTGTCCAAGCCCAAGAACATTTTTTTGTGCCATTTCTACATCAACTAATGATTTGAGGAAATTTTTAAATAACAGAATATACTGTATTTGTGCCTTTAATAATTTGTTTTCTTTGTCCCACCTTAGAAAGCTTTCCAAATGAGTTCCCTGCTAAGCTTGAAGAAAATTGTGTGAATTTTTTTCATTTGTTTGTTTGTTTTTTATAGTACATCAGGGTGGCGAATTCATGTGTTCTCTCACTACAGGGAAATAGCACATTAAAAATATAAAATAAAACCACCAGAGGAAATTGCCACTGCTGACATTTGTACAAGCAAGAGGAACAAAGGAGGTGGCCCTGTCTTTTCTTTGAACAGCCAGTGGGGCAAAAAATGATCCTACAGTGGCATTCTTTATTTACCAGACCTGCATTAAGCTTACAGACCACTTTTGATCACCACTGTTGATGGAGGAGGTAGCAAAGCTGAAAGGAAATTAAAGAACAGCAACAGATGGGGTCAAAAATATTCCAAATCACTTCCTCTGCTGGTGCAAAGTTAGAGGAGATGGGCTTGCATCTCTTGAGAAGTCTTTGATTGTGGTCAGAACAATGTGTTGATAAGGCAAGGGCATTGGGGAGGGGAGATGCCTAGAGACTAGACTCCAAACACAGAGGTTGAGACCCTTGCTTTGGAAATTTGCCATGAAATGGACAAGGTTGTACATATAATATCTGGGCAAGAAGGCAGGTGGCAATGGTCATCCATGCCCTGACACACGCACTATATTCACATGACAAGCAAAGAGCTTCTTTCTCATTATAAAGGGCTCTCCTGTGCCTTTTGAGACTGAATGCAAATCCATGCAAATATCATCACCCCTCTCTTCTTCCCCCTTTGGTGGTACCAATATGGAATTTGAAGATATTGAATGATCTCCTTGGTTGACTACCAAGTGAGTGTCTTCTGAAGTGAATGAACCAAGAAACAGGGGATAGAGATTGAGCCTCAGATGGTGTCACTTGCTTCTGTCCAATCATAGGGATAAGCACTGAAGAAGATTTGGGCATTTATGGAAAAGAAGGATTAAGAGTCTAGGCCAAGATTCAATGATGGTTCTAACAACTGACTTCAGTCTGCTAGTTATTGGTTATTACTGTGCAATGCACCCTGTTATAGCTGCTTGCCATGAAGGGTTACTTCCCGTGCTCTTAGAAG
Organism: Dipus sagitta; assembly: GCA_036346955.1. Taxonomy (NCBI): domain Eukaryota; kingdom Metazoa; phylum Chordata; class Mammalia; order Rodentia; family Dipodidae; genus Dipus; species Dipus sagitta. The sequence continues at coordinate 12,100,148 of CM070776.1, read as the reverse complement.
TACAGGCATGTAGGCAACTCCCTTTAACCTTTCTTTTTGTTTACATGTCAAATTTAAGTTGGTATCGAATTTAATATGAAATGTAAAGATTGGAAAAAATAATGTGCAGCTAGATGAGTGTTACAAATTAAAATTGAGGGATTGTCTAAGGTTTTGTCCCTCTTTCTTTGCCAGAAGTGAGGTTGACATGAGGACAAATTTTGTATTTTGTTCACTGGAAAGCAAGAAACCACCTCATTTTTTCCTTAGGAGCATTAACAATAATTTATCTTCATATGTATTTGTATGACAGTATGAAATATATGTATATTCCTAAAATGGCCTAATGTCTGACCTAAGGCATGCATCATGAGGTGGAAACTGTGGAATTTTTATTCAAAACTGGTTATTTTGTTCTCAAAAAAATTACTTGGCCTTACTAACCCATTGTTTCTTTTTCTGTGATATATATTAGTATACTTATTTCATCCAGGTTATATGGAAAATAAGGGAGACACTATATATAAAATGCCTAGCAAGGTATCTGATGCATACACATTATTTACAACTACTCATTCAATCAGTTGAGTAGGAGTGTCCAACCCAACATCTGTAGGCCTTGTTTGATCCAGGATAGCTATGAATGCAGCTTAACAATAAATTTCAACTTATTTAAAATGTTTTCAGGTTGGGCGATGACTCATTTGATAAAGCCCTTGCCATTAAAGCATAAGTACATAAGTTTGGTTCCCCATCGCCCATGTAAAAAGATGGACTCTGTAACAGAGTTCTATAATCCCAGTGTATGTATGGAAAGACAGGAAACAGAGACAGAAGTAGCTCCTGGAAGATTGTTGGCCAGCTGGCCTGAGAAATGCAGTGGTGAACAACAAGAGATCCTGCCTCAAATAAAGTGAAATGGGAAGACCAACATCTGTCATTATCTTCTGACCTCCAAAGTCCCATTCATGCTATGACATACACTCATACACTCATACTTCCTTCCTCTCTCTTTTTCTCTCCTCCTCTCTCTTTCTCTCTCTCTCTCTCTCTGTCTCTCTTTCTCTAACACACATAAACATATGCATACCTACACACAAAAATTATGAGTTTTGTGATTTTTCTTTTTGTATCTTGATTATGAGGTTCTAGAACATTGTAGATGGCAATGTTGTGTCACATGGTCATGTAAAGTAAATGTATGTATGCTCTTCCAACTCAGAGGCCACCCTCAATGTGTAGTCCAAGGCAATAATTCTTCATCCACTGTGGCCCATAGAAGCCAAGATGTTGGACATCCATCTACAGGAATAAACCCTGTGTCTTTTGCAGTGTCTAGAAGGAATTTTCAAGACTCTTGTGTGATGATGCTGTCTTTGTTTGTTTTCCAGCCACAGGACGAAGTCTTCAGGCTGGCCGCCTCCAGCAGGAACCTGGGGATTGAACCAGGTGCCACCCTATGGATGGGAGATGATGACAAACCGAGATGGGCGTGACTACTTCATCAAGTAGGTTAAAAAGATGACATTGGATGGCTATTGCACTTATTGATTTGCTTTGCTTAGGAGAAGTAGGACTCTGGGGCACTTGGAACCCATTGCTCAAGCAGCTTGATTTCTTATCTTTCCACACCTTGCAACACTGATCTTGCTTTGTTCTTGGGCAGACACCATGTTTGAGTGACAAGTCCCTACATACACAACAATCCTAGCTCACAGCCAAATGTCTGTTATTAAATATTAGGCCTATCATATTCATTGTCTGAGAATAATGAGTAAAATTTGACATGACATAGAACCATTTAAAAAGTTTTCTACAAATGGTTAAGAATATTACTGCATCATCAGGATAAGAAAAATCCAATAAGATGTTGTATATGGTACATATTTTGCTGTAAATTTTTCATACTAACAATGCTTTAAGTTTTAGATTTTCAGTACTCTTATTTTAATTGTTTTAAGTGGATATACATAATGAATTTTCTGTTAGCCCCTTTAGGTATACAATTTGGTAACATCCAATGATGTTGTTATTTTCCATTATTCATTTCCAGGACTTTTGTATCATCCCCAAAAGAAATTTTGTACACAATAATAAGTATCTATTCCTGTTTCCTTTCATCTCCTAATAACCATTTGTCTATTTTCTGTTTTTGTGTATTTGCTCATTCTAAACAGTTGATGTAAGTATAATCATATCAGATCTATCCTAATATCTGCCTAATTTCATTTTGCATAATGATGTCAAGGTTTATATGTATATATAAAGTATATATGTTATAGTATATGTCAGAGTTACACTTTTTTTTCTTTTTTGAAATAAAGTCTCACTCTAGCCCAGGATGAGCTGGAACTCACTCTATAGTCCTAGACTGTCCTCAAACTCACAGCAAACCTCCTACCTCTGCCTCCTGAGGGCTTGGATTAAGGTGTGTGTCACCATACCCGTTGTTGAAGGACACTCTTTTAATACTGAATAATATTTGATTGAATATGTATACCACATTTGTTTATTATATATCTGTTGGAGGACACTTAGGTTCCTTATATATCTTGACTGTTGAACAGAAGTTCTATGAACATTAGTGTCATGTTTCATTTTGGGACCGGTGGGTATAACTCAATGGTAGCAATCTTGCTTAGCATGTGGCTTGAAGCCCCATTGAGAGTGACAGACAGACAGACAATCAGATTGTGTATCCACTTATTTCCTGTTTTTGCTTGTTTGCATATACACCTAGGATTGGAATGGCAGGGACCATATGAAATTTATGGGTCAAGGTTAAATTCTATGGTTCCATTGTTAGGAAACCACCAAAATGGTTTTCTGGTTGGCTGTAGTGTTCTAGATTTTTGTAGTTTTATGAGAAGAGCATTTAGGTTCCATTTCTTAAAACAGCAAGAGTTCAGCCTGCTTTGTTCTCCAATCGAAGTAAAATATTCTTAATTACGTGAAATAGTTTTAAAATCAGGAAGCACAGTTGGCTGGAGCCCAGTTTTAATTGGAGAGGAAATTTAAAAAAAAAGAAAAAAAAAAACTCTTTTCCTACGACAAGCTGCCTTCTTTGTTCCAACCAAGCTGTCTGTGGACTGATTAGCAAACAAGATTACTATGGTAGGGGAAATCATTTTTATATAAAACATTATGTAGATTGTTTTGGAATCCTGTACTACTTACATCAGTCCAGGTGAAGATGCTGGGAAGCATTCAGGGGGAAATCCTATATGCTTTTTGTGGGGTACATGTCCCAGAATAGATCGATTTTGTGGACAAAATAGGTCTTTCTGGTTGCCTTAAAATTTTCTGTTGTTAAACACAATGCCAGAAGTGCCTTCTACGTTTTTGGGCTGTGTTCACAGAGAAGCAAGCATGGAAGTGCCAGTTGATGCCTAAGCTCTTATAAGACTCAATGACTGGTAGATGTGAGTTTTTAAAAATCCCTGTAGACATTCAATTGAAAAATGCTCAGATAGATTTCTCTTGGGGAGAAGAGGTTTATGAGAGGACCATGAAAGATCATGGAGGGGACTTGAAGCCAGAGAGAGGGAGGTTTTGGTCATGTGGAACAAAGAACGATGCCCCATTTTACAGATTGCTGTGGGGGCAAATGATGTATCTGGGCAAAGACTATGTGAGAGAATTCACTGTGAAGACAACGGAGGAGAGAGTGGGGGGTAAAGAAGACTTCTGATCTTTCAAGGTATCTAAGATGGAGGGATGCTGTTCTGTATGCTCTTTTACCCTGCTCTTTCAGGTTCTCTTTTGGTCAGGAAGGTGCTAGATAAGAGAGTACAGTTATTATTCAAGATTTCCCTGGCTAGGACAACATCTAGCCTCTTAAAGCCACTGCACCTATGTTCTCACAGTAGAAAGACACTGACAGTTTGGCTTATACCCTAGAGTTTGAATTGTTCATTTCATATGGTTTGTCCAAATTCTTTCTGCTTTCAATTAAGCCAATTGTTGATATTGTATTATTCCATGCATTTTATAATGCGACTATGAATGTGTGCAATTGATTCAGTTACAATGACTTGGATGCTTGCAATGAAAATTAAAAAAAAAAAATCTGCCAAAGAAATGTAAGTTTTAAGACATGACTATGAATTTAGGAAGGCATGTTTTAGACTTTTCTAATTAATATATACTTTTTCTTCCCCCCTGGTTGGATTTGGAATTCGTGGGCTTTCTATCAATAGATAGGAACACAAACTAAGTCACCTGGGAACACCAGTAGGTACAGATTCCAGGATTTACCATTAATATCACTGACATGTCAGTTTAAGATTCATAGAAGTCTATCACCAGCCATTTGTTAAACCATAAGAGCAGATGATGAGAAGATTGCTCATTAGTTAAAGACACATGTTTTCAAAGTGTGCTGTCCAAGTTAAATTTACAAGGTGCACATGTTAGCTAGAAGCAAAAAGTGGAGCAAGCATCTGGTGTTTGCAGTAGCAAGAGGCCTTGCCACAGCCATGCATGTGCATACACACACACACATTGTTAAAAAAAAAATCTTCCTTCAACAAAATTGCCTACATAACATTTTGCCCTAATTACTGAATGATGAGTTATAAAACCAAAACCACCAATATAAAATATGCAAATTTGTGTGACTTATTTTTTTTCTTGAAATGTAAGTATCTAACATGCTCTTGGAAAGTTTTAAGATGTCTAGAACAGTACCTCTTTGGAAAGCCTTATTCTTTCTCTATCACGAATGAATTTTATAAATAATGAGAATCATTCTACCTACTGAGTAATGTCCATTACAGAGATACTGTGTTTATCAGAGTTTCTGGGGAGCCCAAGTTTGTAGTACAGATTATGTCTGTACTCATTAGTTTTAAAAGTTAAAAGGATAATTTGAAAATGAATCTATGCTTATTAATTAGTTCCTTTGCATTTAATTATTCACTTGCTTACATATTCTTTTGGGAAGAACTTAGGAGGTTTCTTTTTTCAATCCTGTCCTGGACTACAAATGAAATCAATATCAGACAATTATTTTGAATGGAAATAAAAAGTATTTCTGACTGATGGGGGAATTAGAGTTGATGTGTGCAAATTCAAAGTATAATAGCAAAATAATGAAAGAATTGTATTATTATGAGTCTTTCAGGGCATGGTCTGGGATAGTTCAAAATATGCGCAAATTTCATCAGCCCCTAGTTAGCTCTCATTATTTAGGATAGGGCTGATAACATGTTTTCTATAGGGAATTAATTATTCATCTTTATTGGGTTAAGAAATGAAGAACATGAGTACACACATGCTAATGTACATTTGTGTGATTGACATTACAGAGTTTACACAGTAGTGAATCACAGCCTCACCTGCACATTGGGGTAGCTTAAGAAGTAAAATCCTGATGTCTGAGTCGAGGTTGGTGCTTGAAACTGAACAGCAGGAGCCCCCAGGTGGGTGTGCTCTGAAGCTCTTCTTTGCGTGTCATCTCATTTATTTGCCCTCAACACTGGAACATTCATCCCCATCATCCAGATCGTAAAACTCAGACCAATCAAGTGGTTGTTCCAAAGTTAGACATGTATGCTGAGCTATAAGTACTGTATTGTTCAAGTATACCAGAAAGAATCCCTATTTACAAAGCACAGTATTCATTGATATAATTAGAGAAATCTGAAATACAGACTTTTTGGTGGTTCTAGGGCCATGAACCCATAGCTCCATGCATGTAAGATAAGCACTCTACCACTGAGCTACACTCCAAACCTAAAGTATAGTATTTTATTTTATTTTATTTTATTTATTTATTTATTTATTTATTTATTTATTGGTTTTTCGAGGTAGGGTCTCACTCTAGCCCAGGCTGACCTGGAATTCACTATGGAGTCTCAGGGTGGCCTCGAACTCACGGCGATCCTCCTACCTCTGCCTCCCAAGTGCTGGGATTAAAGGTGTGCGCCACCACGCCCGGCTAAGTATAGTATTTTAAAGAACAGAAAACATTGTTTATGAACTATGACAAGCTGAGTGTGGTTGTGCACTCTTGCAATACCAGCACTTGGGAGGTGAGGGCAGGGGGATTAGGAATTTAAGGTTAGCCTGTACTACATGAGACCCTGCCTCAAAACAAAGCAAACAAACAACTTAAGAAACATGACAAAAGCAAAATAAAAGTTTTGTTTCTTAGTTCTTATTCCTACCACTTAGAAGAGAGAGGAGAGCAGGAGAAAGGAGCGAGAGAAGTGGGAAGAAAATAACTACAAGGAAGAAAAGACACATAGGGAAAGGTGTCCTGGTGAGAAAGCAATGGATGGAAAGATGAATGAAACAAGATATTCTGAGATTATAATATTATAGTAATTATAATAATAGCATGGCTGAATAATAAGTATACTTGGACATGGATATTAATACACATATAATTGTGTATAAATATAAATATAGAGATGTAGACATACATATAGAAGGATATAACATGCAGATATTGGCTCAGATATAGATGAGTATAGAATATAGATGTATATGATAAATAGCTCAGTTACCATATGATCACATTCACATAGAAGAATGTTGCCTTATGGTACTGTTCTGATAGCACCTCTTTTTGCTCTTGTATCCTGGCTTGGCTCAAATAAGATAAGTCAATATAAATAAAACACTGCCAAAGAGAGAAAGAATGGACGCTCCAGTGCCTCCAGCCACTGCAAAGGAGCTCCAGATACATGCACCACCTTGCACATCTGACTCATGTGGGTCTTGGGGAATTCAATCTGGGTCCTTTGGCTTTGTAAGCAAGTACCTTAATGCTTAAGTAATCTCTACAGCTCAAAACTGATTTTTGTAAGCATAAATTTGACTGTTCTTTTTGTTCTTGCCTTCTGGCTTCCTGGCCACCTTCATCTTGTGTATATGAAACCTACCCCTCTGTTTATATTGGATAAGCCGCATCATCCTGTGATTCTACCACCAGTTTCCACAATGAGCAATTAAACTGCGCCATTACCTCCTAAATGTAGTAGAATTCAATACTGAACCTTGAATAGTGGAGTTTGGTAATGGGATATAGAAACCTTCTGTTGGTTCTCCAGTATGGACTTGACCCAACTTGGAAATAGTTAAGCTATGTTCATCTGTCAATGTCTTGACTGGTCAAAGGAAAATGTATTGTTTGGCTCCACTCTCTCTCAGAGAGTCTTTTCTGAATCACCAAAGGTAGTTTGCGTATTCTCCCCATTTCTCATCATCCACAGCAGAACCCAGCCAAGTCAAGGAGATAGGATCACTTTATCACGAAATCAAATATAGACAAGTGGGTTAGAGAGATAGCTTAGTGGTTAAGGCACTTGCCTGTGAAGCCTAAAAACTCATGTTAGAATCTCCAGGTCCCATATAAGCCAGATGCACAGTGACACAAACACACAATATCACACATGCACACAAGGCGGTGCACGGGAGTTCTTTTGAAGCAGCTGAAGGCTCTGGCATGCCCATTCTCTCACTTTCTCTGCTTCCCCCACTCTCTGCCTGTTCCTGTCTCTATCAAACAAAAGAAACAGACAAGCTTCATCTCATCTTCTTGACTGTACTCTAGAATTTTTCCTGGTTGAATTCAAATATACCAAGAAGGAAAGAAGAAATTGATTGTCTTCAAAGAGTATTTGATAGCTTACAGTTATTCTTATAGCATGTTTGACTTTATAGTTATTTTTCCTCCAAGGTATCAGAAGATACTTGATTTTTGTATGAACCTCTTTCTCTGTTACTCTGTGATAAATTCCTTACGCTTTTCTCTCTATAAAATTATTTTAAAATCTCAAGAAGGAAGTTACAATTTCGGATATGGATATTATAGTTGTCCTGCCATTGTGTGATTTTTTTTAACTTGAAGCAGACATTAATTTCCTACTTTTTCACACCTACATGTTTAACACATACCCAACAAAGGCCAAATGAATCTGAGAGATTGCACAAGTAGTCATCCTCTATTTCTGGTAATAAAATGCTGGAGGTCTCAGTAGAAATTAAAAGTTGTGTCCATGAAGGGGATAAAGAGATCTGTTGGGGGTAGGTCATTCTGCTATTTTGTGAAGTTTAAAAATATCCAAGAGAGGTAGAAGAGAGGAAGTGCACTTCTTCTTTTCAATGAAGAATTCTGAAATAGAATATCCTGTTTCCAGGCATACACAGTGAGTTCTGCAGGAAAAGTTGATAATTGCTTCATGGCAAGAACAAATACTATCCCATTCAACAAGTTCCTTAGGATTTCAAGCACCAGTGATGAAGAAGGAGGCATATTGTAATTTTTGGAATGGTGGGAACAAAGTAAACACAATAGTGTCAGTATGTGAAATGAAAAATTGATTATGTCCCTTCAATGCAAATGCTTCCCAGGCTGACATTAGGGCGGTTTATTCCCTTCCTTGGAGCAGATTTGTTTTCTTTTGAATCTGACAAAGCACCTATCTGCTGAGTTAATAATTGCTGTTCCCAGCTGGAAGGCAGGTTTGCCGACTGGATGGAAGATCTTTTAACAGGAAGGCTCAAAAATGACACTCTCATTCTAGCTCTAAATTGGCATAAAACACCAGGAACTGTACTAAGCAGACCTTCGTAGCTCAGACACTTCCATTTCTTCTTAAAACATTGCTGGTTTACTTGATACACCCTTCACTGGTGTACAAATGCTGGGAAATACTAAGCTTCCTTATCGAACAGATCACAGGATCTGGGATTCTTATTATCCAATTTTCCCTGAGCCACTTGACCACAGTGGAGTTAGGAATACATGTTTGGGCTCAGCACAGGGCAACAGGTTAGTGCATGCTCTGGGTCACCTCTGTTCACCTCCTGTGCTAGCAGTAGCCCTAGGGATCTACATGAGGTGGCTGGCCAAGTCCATTTGGCTGACCAAGCTGTGAGAAGAAGAAACACCGGGAGGACCAGGTTTCTATCACATCCTGTAATTGAAAACCTAGCTTGAGGCTGCCTGCCACCCTTGATTCTTTTGCATCGCCTTTGAACTATTTTTTTCTGAATTGAGCCAAACCTTGCAGAGAGCAATTTTGATGCCATGGACTAAGGACTACACAGAGGCAAAAATTCTGGCCTGTGCCAAGTGTCAAATGGTAGTGGTGGCAGGCGGCAGGAATTGTGGGGGGTGTTGGTAAATAAATAAATAAATAAGAGAACACACAATCACTTTTGTAGTAGGCATTTTCCCCCTCATTGTCTGTCTTATTGCATAAGCCTGAATGAAGTCATGTTTTTATGACCAGTTTTGGGCAAAGAGCCTCTTCAATTGGAAGGATGGGAGATGGTCATGTATATTTTGTACCAGTGGACACTGAGCTCAAGCTGAGTCAGGGGTTGGCCATGTCCCACAGTTTCATGGGCAGGCTACTCAGCTGTTCCAGGGGAACAGCCGTAGCAGGAGCAGTTCACATTGAGAAAGTTGGGAGAGGTCTCTCAAAGAAAGCAGTTCAATCTTTGTTTAAAAGATTTATTGATTTGCACACGTGTATGCCTGTACGTGTACGTGTGTGCATGGTTGTGTATGCATATGGATGTGCTGCCACACAGGAATGCCTGTTTGGCTTTATGTAGGTGCTGGGGAATTGAATCCTGAACAGAAGGTTTTTCAAGCAAGCTCCTTTAACCACTTAGCCATCTCCCCAACCCCAAAGCAGTTCAATATTAAAGGATGGCACTAAGTATACAGGTGTGGCTTTGGGGGAATCTGTTACAAAATAAAAACGCAGACCTCTTATTCAGAATTAAATTACAAGTGCTGGTAAAAGGAATACAATAAAAAGCCTTTATCCATTGTTCTTTGCTGCCTATCAACAGGTAATGGAAAATTTGTTTTCTTGTGCGTGTTATATGTATGTGTATATGCACGTTGAAGCCAGAGAACAACCAAGGATGTCATCTTTAGAAACATCCTCCTCCTTGGAGACAGGGTTACTGGGGTTCAGTAGTTGAGCTAGACTAGTTGACCAGCAAGCCCCATGGATCCAACTGACTCTGTCTGCACAGCACTGGCATTATAGGTGATGCACGGCATGTTAACATGCATTATAGGGATCAAACTCAGATTGGCATACTTGCAGAGCAAACACTTTACCAACTGGGCTATTGCCCCAGCCCTGTAATACAAGATTTTTTTATTTGCTATTTAATGCTGTTTTAAGTAAGAAATGGAAATTTTAATTTTTAGCATGAATTTTATCTAGCATGCTTATGTTATGTGATGCAAGTTAAAGGGACAAATACAAAAGCATTTGACCGACCTGTGCAGTCACTGAAATTATATAATTTGTGTTTCATGGTTCATGCATAGGATAGAAGAAATGCTACACAAGACTAAGTAGCCTTTATTCTCAATTCTTTTTTAAATTATTTATTTATTTATTTGACAGAGAGAAAGAGGGAGAGAGAGAGAGCAAGAAAGAGAGAGACAGAGAGAGAATGGGCATGCCAGGACCTCTAGCTGCTGCAAACTAACTCCAGATGCATGTGCCACCTTGTGAATCTGGCTTATGCAGATCATAGGGAATTGAACCTGGGTCCTTTTGCTTTGCAGGCAAGCACCTTAACCATTAAGCCATCCCTCCAGGCCCCGATTCTCCATTCTTGATATTTTTTTTGAGACAGGACTTTGCTTTTTCTCCCAGGCTCATCTCAAACTTGTGGCAATTATCTTGCCTCAGCCCCCCAAATACTGATTACAAGCATGCCCTACCACACTAACCTTTGATTTCACTTGTGGATGTGAGCACAGTCTGCCTTCAGCTTGACAATATGTAAGGAAAATCAGAAAAGAGTAGGTAAAGGAAACGTGGACTGCTCTGTCTGTTCTTTTCATTCTGTGTTGTCATGCCCTATGTAAGCAGTGAACCAATCCAAGGAAGTACATGATTAAGAAAGCTTCTGACAGGATTCTTGATTGTCCATGTTTCTGGGAAGGCCACATGTGTTGCAAGTGAATTGGACTTCATTCCTCCCTTTCACCTCAGTTCATGACTTTTTAAGATAATCATTTTTGTATGGCTGTCTCAATAATGGCTTGGCAAAGATCAAAAAATGTTTCCAGATATTAGTTTATTCTTCATGAGCTGTGAAGGCTGAAGATTTTTCTCATCAAAAGATTTACTTTTCTCCCCATGCTTCACCTTGAATCCTGTAGTGCAGGTCAGTGAATGTCTTCTGTCAGAAGTTATACACAGATTTTGAAAGTCATGTGTTCTATTGTGACACAACACAATGGTTCCTCTGCTGCTGCAGTATTTAAAAGTGGTCCCAGGAAGTTATAAGTAAATGGATTTGGTGTATACTAATCAAACTTTATAAAGACAGACATGGGCTAGAGTAGTTTGCTGACCCTGCTCTAGAGCACTCTGAATTTGAGCCATTCTCATATTTTTTTTATTGTATTTATTTTAGAGCGACAGACAGAGACAGAAAGAGGCAGAGAGAGAGAGAGGGAGAGAGAATGGGCATGCCAGGGCCTCCAGGCACTGCAAACGAACTCCAGACGCATGCACCCCCTTGTGCATCTGGCTAACGTGGGTCCTGGGGAGTCGAGCCTCGAACCAGGGTCCTTAGGCTTCACAGGCAAGCACTTAACCGCTAAGCCATCTCTTCAGCCCCATTCTCATATTTTTAACTCACTAATTTATAAATCTTCAAAACACTCCCTTGCATACGGAGTTACTTTGGAGGAGCTAAGGAATAGACTGGTAAAGTGATTCTTCTTGGTTTGAAGGAAACTACAAATGTGTCTACTGTTTGTTCTTACATAGCTCTGATACCTGTGACCCATCTCCAAAGAGCATTCTATAGTAAAACCATTATCACAACCCACCAAAGAACTAGAACTTGTAATATGCAACTGCCATTGTTTCTCTCTTGGGGGGGTACTCAGTGGAGGAAATCTGTTGATCATGGAGTTTGCAGCTAAACCCACCTCCAACTAGCACCTTTGTGGGAGGGTGATGGAAGGGCAGGAAATGATAGCGAGGGTGCAGCCCAGTTACAATGGAATGCTGAAGTCAACTGCAAATAATTATTAGGGAGGTGAAATTACATAGCAACTTCCTCTTACTAATGGTCTACAGAGAAACAGCCTCATTGTACTTTCAAAAAGTTAATTGTCCATGGTGTTTTGAAGAAATTCTGCTTATTACCCACATGGAATTTTCTAAAGCTGCTGCACAAAGGTACCCAGCTCACTTTTGGCGATGTTCTTTCCCAGGCTGTTCTTTGAGCTTTCATGATACCATCCCCTTTCTTTTGTTCTGAGCTCATTGGAAAGTTCCTTCTCAGGTTTCTTCAGCTGGTTCTTTTTCAGTTCAACATTCAAATTTTATTTCATACATTATCAAGTTTACTTTCCTACATAAAACAACAAAAAAGTAAAGAATATAACTATTTTGATGATATTTGATTTGGGGTCCAAAAATTACGAGAATATCATGTGTACTTGCCTATAGGAGATTAAGAAGATCCATGAGAATCAGTTTGCACTGAATAGAATATTCTCTCTGTGGTAGCATGTGGCCAACAGTATTTGTTATGGGCTAAGGAGATAGCTCAGACAGTAAAGTACATGGCTTGCAAGCATTAGAACTAGAGTTCAATCACCAACATCTATGTAAAAATAAAATCTAGAAGTAGTGGCTCACTTACTACCCCAGAGTTGGGAAGTAGATTTATGGGTCTTGCTGGCCAGCAAGTTTAATCTAATTGGCAAGTTCCAGGTCAGCAAGAGACCCTGTCTTAGAAAGAAAAAGGTGAACATACAATGAGGAATGACACCTGAAGTTGTCTTCCAGCCTCTATAGGCAGGCAGACTTATATGATTGCCCCTCACACATACAAACAAATTATTGGTTGAATAGATGTTTGGGTGGATATATGCTTGAGTAGATGAACAGATGGATGAATGCCCATTTCTGGAACATTGTATTCTATAGTTCTTTAGGTACACTCAGCAAGGAAAAATGATATTTCCTTAATTTACAAATGCAGAAATTTCATTACCAAAATTTAGATAATAATGGAAAGCATATATTTCATAATGAGATCCCCCTTCAAAGGCTCATTAAAGTCTCCTCATTGGTTCATATACTACTGTAGATGTTTAACAGATTTCCAAAGTTCAGAATATAATGAAGGTATCTTTCTGGGGATATTATGATTCCAGTGTATTCTAGCAATAAGTGATAGAAATAATAAAGCACCAAAATTAAAATAAAACTATGTTGGCTATATTTCCAGCTCTTCTCCAGTAAAAATAAAAAAATAGCAAGCTATATAAATATACTTTGGGTACCCTAATTCATTTTTGAATCTTTTATAGAATTTAAATGATAAAATAACTATGTTATGCACACACAACATAGAAGGATGTAGATTATGTAATTTGTAGCTTCCATAACAAAATAGTAGAAATAGAAATGTAGAGAAGTATAGTTTTGAGTGCAATTAAAATTTTATCATTAATATTATTTTGTATATGTATGTGAATTGTGTGTACATACATATGTGGAGGTCAGAGGACAACCTTCCTTTCCTTCTTCCCTTTTTATTTTTGTTACAGGATCTCTCTTGTCTTTTTGCCATATTAACTGTCACACAAAGCTTCAGGATTCTCCTGGTTCTGCCTTCCATTACTGTAGGTACATTGGGGTTACAGACTCATATACCATCTTGTGCCTGGCTTAACATGAGTGCTGGGCATTTGAACTGTAGTGGAAAGGCTCTCAAAGCAAGCACCTTTAACCACTGAGCAATATGCCCAGCCTAACATAAGTTTTTTTTTTTTAATTAAATTGTGATGGTATCCAAGAAGAGTGACCATGGACGCATGAACCAATCACAGGCAGAAAAGATAGATGCTGCTAAATAGGGCTGATCCTGAACATGAGCACAGAATCAATCTTACTTGGGAAAGAAGTAGCTTCCCAGTGGGGGTAGGAGTCAGAAAACTTGCCTATAAAAGGCCAGATAGTAAATATTTGAGATCTTTACTGCATCTATTCAGCTCTGCTACTGTATAATAAAAGCAGCCACAAATATTAACTAAGTAAATGAGCATGTCTGTGTTTCAATTAAACGTTGTAGGCAGTGGAATTTGAACTACATGCATCATCAAATGTTCTTTTCTTTACTTTTTTAATCATTAAAAATCTATAAAATCTTTTGTCCTGGATTCAATCTATAACATGGATGTTGTATGACCTGTCCTGGGGAGATGTGAACAAATACCTATTTACCCAAGAGAGGGCACTAACAACAGATCAAAGAAAGGTATCCACTTAGTGAACCAATACATTTGATTGGAGTTATTTACAGGAGCTTGGTCAATTTATGGGCAGTTACACCACCAAAGAAAATGGCTCTATTTCTGTCAATCATTAACCACTATATATCCTTTGTGAGGGGAGTAACTCTATGGGTCTAATGTGGTACCTTATGTGCACTCTCTTAAGTCCTTTCTAAACCATGTGAACCCTCTTCCTTCTCTATGAAGGAATGTTTATGAGCCCAGTGTGATGATGGTCTCCTGTGGGTAATAACAACTGCTCTGATTTCAAGATGGCAACAGCCTGGAAGACAGCATGTTGCAAAACAATGGCCCCAAACAAAGCCATTCTTAGCTCACAGGTGGCTGATAGGATTTGGCCATGGGCTATAATTTACACACCCTGTTCTAGGTAATCTCTCCAAATGCCTTTTTAGGTCAGTAATTATTTTGTTTCATAATTTTACCTGGGTCACCTTCATTCCTGGCTTCCTTACTACCAATAGTGAGATGACCCTGAGTTGATGTATGTTCTCAGAAATCTAAGCCTTACTTTCAAGTGGTCATTTGCATGGGGAAGGTCATTTTTCCCTTGTTTGTGCATTGAATTTTCATAATATCTTGGTTGCCATAGGACTCTTGGCAAATATGGGATGGCACACCACTAACTATTAAAGATAATGATTCTCCCCACTACTATTATTGGAAATTAAAGATATGCTTTCAACTTTTCAGGTATGACTTATAGAGTTACGTTCCAACCCTGTCATGTTGCTAAGCAATTGTTCTTCTATTTTTGTTCATTTTTAGCAATGTTCCTTTTTTCCCAGCTTAAACATTTAGTAGACTAAAGCTGTCTTTCAAATGATATATTTATTAATCTCTTATTTTCCAGGTATTGGATATAGTACCACTATGTAAATGATTGAAGCAAGTATTCAAAATGTGAGTTCAAAGAACTTTAAGAGCAGAGGCTGACTCTGAGGAGATACAGGAGGTAGAGCCGAACAACAAAGAACAGAAGAAAGATAGGCAGGGAACCTTGTAAATTCCTGTAAGGAGCAAGATTGACCAGCTATCTGGAGGAAGAAGAAAAGAAAACTGGCTTGGGAGAAAGGCAAAATTATAAAGATATTGAAGTGCAACGATCTGTCCTAAAATGAAAGTAAGAAACTGCAGAATAATTTGGTCAAATGTACTTTAGCAGCCTTTGTTAGCCCAAGAACCATTAGCACACACTGAAGTTCCACTTTCTTTCTTTTGTGTAGGGGCGGTTGTAGTGTTTCTGTGTGTGTGTGTTACATGCACACATAGTGTTTTCGCATTTTGTGTGCTCTTGTGGTGTCCCATGTGCTTGCATGCAGTAGAGATGCCTACCTAGGGCAAGGACTCTCACCTGTGTGGAGGGACACTTGCCTGCAAAGATCAGAGCAGAGCATCAGATGTCCTATTCCCTAGGTCTATTGTCCTTTCTTATTTTGATCCAGTGTCTCTTTTTTTTTTTTTTTTTGTGAGTCTGAGCTAGTCTCTGGTCTCTGCTCTCCTTTGCAAGGTTGTGGTTACAGGAGTGCATGGCCACTCTCAGCTGTCTATGTAACATACATGTTGGTGACTGAATCCAAGGCCTTCTGGTTTACATCTGCAGCCAAGTTTTTATTGTTTTGCAATGATTTAACAAGTAAAAGAAAAGACTGTTTAATGATGCATGTAGTTCAAATTCCAGTGCCTATAAAGTTTTATTGGAACACAGCCATGCTCATTCACTTACATAATATCTATGGCTGCTTTTATTACACAATAGCAGAGCTGGAGATCTGAGCTTGGGTTGTATCAGGCTCCCTTGGACCCTCAGGCTTGCACAGAAAGCACACTTAACTGCTGAGCCATCTCTTCCACCCTGTGGTTTCACTTTCTACAGTTTCTGTTCCTTGTGTTCAGCCACCTTCAAAAGTATTAACTGGTGGGCTGGGGTGATGGCTTAGCAGTTAAGGCACTTGCCTGCAAAGCAAAGGACCTAGGTTCAATTCCCAGGGACCCACGTAAGCCAGATGCACAAGGTGGCACATGCATCTGGAGTTCGTTTGTAGTGGCTGCAAACCCTGGCATGCCCATTCTCTCTCTCTCTCTCTCTCTCTCTCTCTAATAAATAAATAAATAAAGCTATTAAAATAAAAATAAATATTAGCTGGTAGTGCATGGGTGTAGTTGACTTGTAGTATAAGACAGTTTTACACAGCCCTACTTCCCATCTTCCTGCTCTTACCTTCTTTGAAAAGTTCTCTGAGCCTTGGAAGGTTTGGTTTAGCTGTCACGTTTAGGGCTGAGCACACGGTAGACTCTTATTCTTGGTAACATCGGCAGCTGTGCATTGTTAATCTCTGCCCTTTGTATAAGGAAACATCTGTGTTTGGGGCTGCCAAACATACCAATCTGTGTGAACAAAAAACATAGATATTTAGAAGGCACTTTGACATGTTGTCCCCTAGCCATAGACTTTGGGCCAGATTTATAGGACCAGCCATGTTTTCCTTCCTGTAGAGCAGTCATTAAATGCAAATGGAGAGCTGTTTGTTACTCTTAACTTTCATGCCATGATTGCACCAATGGACATATCTAACATTTTAGGTCAGTTGTGATTTACACAGGATCCACAACTGGATAGGAATGTTGAGGACGTTTATTCCCCAGTAGCTTGCATAGCCTTGTCTGGCATGAAGAAATCTAGCTGGTAGGGATAAAGGTTACAGCTCAGCTCCACCTTAACTTCTTCATACACTTCAATCCAAATAAGCAATGTCTTCAGCAATAGGTGTTTACCATCTCATTTTTGTGGGCAACCTAGATCAATGGCAATAGGTAATATGCCTTTCTGTGCCCTCTATGACCAACAACTCACTGTGAGGTATCTCATCTCTTGCACTAGAGTTTTCAATTAATGCCCTATGGCTTCTAGGAGGAACTTTATCTACCCATGTAGGGAACTTTCATTTAAATACCTTTAAACAAAAAGAATATTTTGTTAGCATACCAAGTAGTATGTTTCCATAGGGCTAATTCATATGTTCTCAGTTTTGGTTCATGTTCTCATAAACCCATTCCTCCCTCATCCTGTCATCACCCATACACCACCCTTATTCCTATCCCTGTTTAAACATTTCACTCACACTATCACCTCTATGTTAACATGTCATGTGTTCTGCTACCCTCCTGCATGACCTCACCTCATGGACATTTTCTAGTGTCCTGGCCTCCACACACACTCGTTCTGACTTACAACCATTAATATAGAAATTTGAAGCTAGGATACACATGTAAGAGAGAACATTTGAATGTGTTTCTGAGTCTGGGTTCCCTAAGTATGATCTTTGCCAGTTCCATCTATTTTCTGGACATTTTCATAATTTCATTTGTCCTTTATAGCTAAATAAAAGTTAACTCTGCATATATACCACATCTTAATAATCCATTTGTCAGTTGATGGCTATCTCAGCTGATTCTATTTCCTAGCAACTATAATTAGAACATTGATAAACATGGCTGAGCTGGTACTTCTGAAATAGGGTCTAGAATTCTTTGGGTGTATTCTCAGGAATGTTATAACTGGGTGATGGGGTAGATGTCATTTTAGTTTTTTGAGAAACCTACATACAGATTTCTTTCAGCAGCTTGTATTTCTACTAACAGTGAATAAGGGTTCTTCTTTCCCTGTACCCTCACCAGCATTTGTTGTCATTTGATTTTTTTATATTTTATTTTTATTAGCTATGGACACACTTAGTATGCAAATAGCATATGTTGGTCCCATCCTTTCCCTCATCCCTGCCCCTTTTCCAATGGTATCCTCCTTGTTGGGGTGCAGCCCATGGGGATTGTGGGCCATGCATTGTTGGGGAAGAAGCAATGCCTGTGTGCAAAATGTCCCATCTTGTAGTTCTATCTGCTCCCTCTTCAGCAAAATTCCCTGAGCCATGTTGATGCTTCTGACCTGAATGAGATGGAATCTCAGGGTCATTTTTGTTTGAATTTCCCTGGTGGTCAAGGAAGATGGAACACTTGTAAAGATATATCTTAGCCTTTTTTTTATTTCTTCTTTTGATAACTCATAGCTTACTTTTTAATTAGGCTGTTCATTTTCTTGGTGTTTAGATTGTAGAGTTCATTGTATATTCTAGATAATAATCATGTGACATTTAAAAACAGACAAAGATTTTATCCTATTATGTAGTCTGCCTCTTCACTTAATTGCCAACTTCTTGTGCTGCACAAAAGATTTTTAATGTCATTTGGTCTCATTTTACAATTGCTGACATTATTTCTTGAGTGACTACAGTTCTATTCAGAAAATTCTTATCTACACTAACATCTTATAATATGATTCATATTTTTTTCTTTTAGCAGTTTATAATTTTAGGTTTTCTTACGTTGAGGTCTTGGAGCCATATGAAGTTGGGTTTTGTGCAGAAGTAAGAAGCAAGGGTCTAGTTTCATTCTTCCATGTATAAAAATCCAGTTTTCCCAGCACCATTTGTTGCAGATCCTCTCTGTGCTATAATGTATATTTTTGGCATCTTTGTGAAAACTCAGGTGGCTATAGATGCATGAATGAATATCTGTATCCTCTATCCCACTCCATCGACATAATATGTCTGTGGTGTGACAGTACAATGTGGTTTTTATTGCTATGGTGCTGCAGTATAACTTGAAATCCCATGTGGTCATGCCTCTTTTTTCTCAAGATTATTTTGATTAATTTCACTGTCTTGGATCTTTTTCCCTTTCATATTATTTTTTTTCTATATTTCTGAAGAACGTCATTTGCATTTCACATTCTAATCACTACAGTTATCCTTGGCAACCATAAAATGTAATGAACAAGTTACTTTCTCAATGTGCTTTTGATTTGCATTTCCCTGATAATGCATGGTGTTGGAAATCTTTCCAGGTGACTGCTATCATTTGGCTCTCTCATTAGTTACTTTCCTTGTTTCTGTGACAAAATCCCTGACAAGAAGTAACTCAAAGAGAATTTATTTTAGCTTATAGTTTTATGGTACAGTTAATCATGACAGGGATGGCATGGTCACAGAAGACTGAAGTACCTGGTCACATTGAATCTGCTGTCAAGAAGCAGAGAGAGATGAATGCTGATGTTCAGTTGCCTTTTTCCATTTGTCCATTCCAGTACCTCAAGCCACAGATTGGTACCTCCCACATTTAGGATGGGTTTTCTCATCTCAGTTAACCTCACTTACTCATTCACTCATAGACATGCCTAGAGGTTCGTTTCTTTGGTCATTCTAAATCTTGTCAAGTTGATAGCATTAACCATCACAGTTTTGTGTTGCTGTGACATAAATACCTGACATAAAATTTTAAGATGTGTTTTGGAGGACAGTTTTAGAGGTTTCAGGCCACAATCTCTGATTCTGTCAATTCTTAACCTGTACTTAGGTAGAAGATTGTTTTGATGATAGTATGTGGCAAAAGCTGTTCACTTCATGGTGGACAAGAACCAGTGAGAAAGAGAAATGAGCAAAACTAGAACCTAGTCTAACCTTCAAAGCCCTGCCCTTAGTCACTTATTTCCTCCAGCTACGTTCCAACACCCTAAGTTTCCATAACCTCCCCAAATAGCTTGTAGGAGATTGATACATAGTCCCCTTCCCCATACACCAGCTAGACACCAACCATTTCACACATGAGCTTGTGAGGGACATTTCATATTCTAATCATAACAAACATTTACCACATATATTTCTTCTTTGAGGCAATATCTAATCAAATCTTTCCCCCGTTTATATATTGGGTCCTTTATCTTCTTATTAATAAATGTTCAGAGGACTGGGGAGATAGCTCAGCAAGTAAGAGTGCTGATCTGGGCTGGAGAGGTGGCTTAGTGGTTAAGTGCTTGCCTGTGAAGCCTAAGGACCCCAGGTTCGAGGCTTGATTCCCCAGGTCCCACGTTAGCCAGATGCACAAGGGGGCGCACGCATCTGGAGTTCGTTTGCAGTGGCTGGAAGCCCTGGCACGCCCATTCTCTCTCTCTCTCTCTCTCTCTCTCTCTGCCTCTTTCTCTCTCTGTCTGTCGGTCTCAAATAAATAAATAAAAATAACAAAAAAAAATTAAAAAAAAAAGAGTGCTGATCTACTCTGAGTTTGATTCCTTAGCACCCAGGTAAACAAATTGGCATGGTCATACATGCCTGTAACCCAAGTCTCGTGAGAAGTAGAGAATGGAGAACTGATGGCACTCAGTGGTCAGCCAGACAGACTGATAAAATGAAAAAAAAAAAAAAAAAGCAGCTCTGGGTTCAGGGAGAGACTCTGTTTCAAGAAAATATACAGATGAGTGGTATCAGAGAATAACCGAAAATGTCTTCTACCCTCTACATCCATGTTTATGAGTCATGCACATATGCAAACACATTGCATACAGGGCACACCATTTCATGTATTCAGATACCACATAACATATACTATATACGTGCAAAAAGTTATAAATGTTCTTTATATATTGTTGGTTAAATTTCTGTTTTCTTATTTTCTAAAAAGATTTTATGGCCATTTATTTCTCGGTCTTACAGTGCTACAGGGGAAGTAATTTAAAGTTGAAGGGCCTTGGAAATGTCTCCTTCAGGAGGAGCACTCATTAACAATCCCCACAAGTCAACAGAGACCTATACAGCTCCTCCCCTGGTGGGTTAGTTCCCTTGGTGTGACTAATTCATCAAAGTGTCACTCTCTTAGGAGCAAAAGCTGGGTAGAGTCTGACATTAGCCATCGTCTGCCCTGAATCATAATTTTAAGCACCTTCAATATTCATGCTTGTTTCTGAACTGTGGAGCAGCAGAATAAGTGACAGGAGACACTTCCCTGAGGTATTATTTTTAATCCTCTTCACTCACCAAGAGCCCTCTTGGACTAAGTGCCATTGTTAGTACAGAAACTACACACCCCACAGAAGTCCATTTTCATAGGACAGAAGAGTAATCCCAGTGTTTGTTCCACTGCTCACGTATCTCCCTCTGTAGGCTTTTCCCACTGTCCTTCCATGCCAACCTTCATAACACACTCTCTCAATCTTCTTCTGTGAGTAGCAGCCATCTGGCAGTCAAATGAACATTTAAAGCGCCTTTGACAGCATTGTGGAAATCATAACTCAAGAAACACCCTGTGTTTTCATGAGAGATAATGAATGGGTGGCAACAGAAAGATTTTAGATCACCAGAAGTTATATGAGAAAACAATCTGATTTTCCACTAAGACAAAACAACCTATTGTAGTTTAAAATACTGTTGTCTTGGGCTGGAGAGATCAATCATTCTGTAAAGTACATACCCACAAGCATAAGGATCTGAGTTGAATTGCCAGAATTTATGTAAACAATGCTGAATGTGATGGCACACACATGTAATCCCAGCAGTAGAGAGGGAGAGAGAGAGGAAAATCCCTGGGATTTGCCAACCAGCTAGTTTAACCTAACTGAAGAGCTCCAGGCCAGTGAGAGACCTTGTATCAAAAATCATGGGCAGAGTTCCTAAGGAACAATACCTGAGATATCCTCTGGCCTCCACATGCATGTGCACACATGTGCATCCACACCTGCACACATTGTATCCACATACATTTATGCCTGCACCTGCAGATACACATACACACATATACACATCAAAATTAAAAATAAATAAATAAATAAATAACACACTGTTATACATCAGTGTACATTTCATCAAGAGGAAGTACTCACAGGTGGCACTTCGTAACGTTTCCATCGCTGGCATTACAATTTCTGCAGTTCTCGAGAGTCTCATTCCTAGAATTAATCAAGAGAAAGAGATAGAGAGAGAGAGAGAGAGAGAGAGAGAGAGAGATAGGGAGAGAGAGAGATAGGGAGGGAGAGAGAGAATGGTTGTTGTCTGCCTGGATCTATATACATTTCATGAGTGTGTTATAAGCAAGATCAAATTTTGACAAGCTGGGGAAATAATGGCTGTTTTGTATGGGGAGATGGCTCAGTAGGCACAGTACTTGTGATATAATCATGAGGAGCCATATGAGCATGAGGAACTGAGTCCAAATTCCCAGAACCCACATAAAGCCAGGCATGGTAGCATGCAACTGCAATGCCAGCACTCTTATGGCAGTATGGGAGACAAAGTGAGATGAGAGTGTGTTCCAGACAGTAGCCTGGCATGTGCACTGTTGAACAACTAGAGACTGCTTCAAACAAGATGGAATGCAAGAATCAACACCCAACATTGTCCACTCTCCTTCACACGTGAATTGTGGCATGCACATGCCTGCATTCATTCTCTCTCTTTCTCTCTCTCTCTTTCCCTCTCTCGCACACACACACACACACACACACACACACACACACAGAGAGAGAGAGAGAGAGAGAGAGAGAGATTTTTAAAAAGGAAATAAAAACAGGGCCTTAGTTAATCATTTTGCTTTGGAGATTGTAAACTTGTAATCAGTATGGTTCTTGAGGATCAAATCTGGTTAGGTTAGTCCAGTGTCCCCCGCATTCCTCACAGTGTATAATTAAAGCTGTTCCTGTTTTTTTTCTGTTGCTGGAGGAATCCATGCTAAAGGCATCTTTTTGGCTGAGTCCTCACTAAGAGAACTCACTAGACGTGTTCCTACTCATGTAGCCAGGTCTTTAACCTCATTCCTTACCCCATTAATTTACATTTCTATTCATTGGCACTGTTTCTGTTATGGTAAACCACCCTTGTTCCCCCTTTGGGTTTATGGCTTGCAAACTAATTGGCCCTTACCCAGCATCAGAGATCTGAGCTGCAGGATTCTTTCAGTTTTCTTTTTGTCTCCTGTCTTTCTGAGAGAAGATTATTATACCCTTGGAATCTGGATGTTTTGTTGTGTGTTGGTTGGTTATTTGCTTGACTTTCAGAGAATTCCTCCACTAAAAATAGATATCCTTCACCTGTTTGTGACATTCACATCTGGTTGCCATGAAATAGAATCTGCTCCTGTCAAACATACTTCAAAATAGAGTACAGGTAAATTTCTGAGTCTCCATAAGAGCTACAACAAAGCATTGCTCTTTCATGTGTTGGATTCTACTTGTAAAACTCCCTTACAGAGTCGACATGCCATCGCTGGCATTTGTCCTAGGACTTTAGATATAGCTTGTTGCATTTGCATTCCAGGAAATTGTTAAAGTTTAAGAAGTCTTTTGGGAGGTTCAAGGGGCTGGAGGGATGGCTCAGCTATTAAAGGCACTTGCTTGTCAAGCCTACTAACTCAGGTTCAGTCCTCATCCATGTAAATCCAGACACAAAGTGGTGCACCCTGAAACTCGGCAGCCAGCTAGACTGTCCATCTCAGCTACAAAACATGCAAGCAAGCAAACAAACAAAAAACATTAAATACCCAGTTCCAAACAAGTCAGAAGGAGAGAACCAAACCCTAACAGTGTCCTCTGACCTCCACATGTGCACCATGGTACACAGCACCTACACCCCCCCCACACACACACAAACACACTAAATAATACTTTAAAAGATACAAAAATAGCCTCTACCCTTTACAATCATTAATGGGTAATTATGGAGATTTTATAATGTGATATTTGTTTATGCACTACTTGTCCATATAGAAATAAATTCAATGATGTATAATACAGTTTTTTCTCAAAGAAAAAAAAAGATATTTTTGGCATCTTAAATACCATGAAAAATAGGAAACACTCCACAACACAACTTTGATTTCAACAATTTCAGGTTGTTTCAGATTTGTTCCTTTATTAATTTTTTCTCTTTCATTCATTCAACTTGTGTTTTTGAAACATCTACTACATGTCATGCACGTGCTGTAGTTGATATAAAATGAGTCTAGCAAAAGTGGGCCACAGGTCAGCAATAGGGCAGAGATCCCATCAGAAAGCAAGTGACAGAGCGGAGATATCTGTCTTCCTCACTGGTAACTTCTGGTAACTTCTTCCACTTCTAATATGCTTACAAAACCTATGTGTCCTGGCCTAGTATGTGCTGCATTCTTCATAGATAAACACTTGTCAGGTTGAAGAGAAATGTGTCAGCATTGTTCTATGCAAAAACTCCTGTTTGAAGGGTCTTAACCTTGGTTCTAAGAAAGTATTATGTACAGCGTAGGTACACTATATGCACAACACCAGAATCAGGAGGCCTTAAGTCAACTTCATCTTAGGGAGATTCTTTCTTACACATGCTCCTCTCATGTATTATTTATCTACTATAGAATAACAAATTGCTCCCACATTTAGTGGCTGTTATGGTTTACGTATGAAGCATCCACCCCTCAAACGTTACATGTTAAAGTCTTGGGCCCTGGTGGGCTTTTGAGAAAGTGTTTGGACCATGAGGGTTCCAAGCTCATCAGTAGATTCATCCACTGATGGGGTCATATAAAGAGTTCAGAGGTGGGGCCTAGTATAGGAAGCAGGTCATTGGGGAGGTAAGGATTCTGGGAGGTTACATCTTATCCTAGGCCCCTTTCTCATTCTGTCTGTCTGCTTCCTACTGCAATGAGTAAGCATTCTCTTCAGTTACATTCTCCTCTGTCTGTATTTTACTTCATAGCAGCCCCAAAGCACTGGGTCCTACTGACGTAAACTAGCACCTCTGAAAGATTGAGCCAAACAAAATTTTCACTCTTAAGTTCCTTTCTTTCTACAGTTGTCCCAACAATGAAAACATGATTAACATATGATTTAAAACAAAATATGTTTATTATTTCATAGTTCCTATTGATGTGACTAAGTGAATCCTCAGACCCTGGGTCTCTCATGAGACAAAAATGAGAGGGTTTAATGGGTTGTGATGTATGAAAGGCAAACTGAGGAAGGAGTTGCTACCATGCTCATTCAGTGGTTACTGGCAGGATTCGGATGTTCTAGCATTGCCGAATTCAATGAGGGCACCTGCTACTCAATGGCACTTGTTCTGAGGCCGCTCTCAATTCCTTGCCATGTGTTCTTCTCCAGAATCACTGTTTTCTTTATCAAAACATGCAATCCAATCTCAGGTGCTGGAGAGAGAGAGTACAGGAAGTTAATTACTTGCTCTGTCAGCTGAGAACCTAAGTTACAGCTCTAGAACACCACAGGTATGGGGGAATGCACTTTTCACCTCAGCACTAGGGAGGTAAAACCCAAAGATCCTCCAGGCTCACTGTACAGGAAATGTTGTCTAATTAATGGCCTTTAGGCCAATGAGAGATCATTTCTTTTTTTTTCTAAAGTTTTGGGTTTTTTTATTTTTTTATTTGAGAGCGACAGATAGAGAAAGAGGCATATAGAGAATGGGCATGCCAGGGCCTCCAGCCACTGCAAAGGAACTCCAAATACATGTCCCACCTTGTGCATCTGGCTTATGCAGGTCCTGAAGAATCGAGCCTTGAACCGGGGTCCTTAAGCTTCACAGGCAAGCACTTAACCGCTAAGCCATCTCTCCAGCCTCAGAGATCATTTCTTAAAAGAAGAGGACAATGTTCCTGAGCGAAATATGCAAAGTTGTGCTTTGGCCTCCACATAAATGAGCACTCATATGTGCATCTGCACCATGTTAACACACACACACACACACACACACAAACACACACCATGCAAGCTAAGGCTGCTGCTAAGCCATCTCCCCAGCCCTGTTTTGAGGTTTTTAATGGAGCTTGAGATTCAACATTTCTAACAAATTTTCAGGCAATTAGGCTCTTTATTTTTGACCACACTTTGGGTTGTATGGACCTTGAGGTAGCAACTGGACTGATACCACTGCTCTTATTGACAGGCTATGAGTTTTCTTCCAATACAAAATTTCATTTACTTCCTGACCTTGTCAGTGAGTGTGCCCCTGAACCTAGAGAATGATATCTTTCTTAGCAGGGAAAGACAACTCAAACCCCAACCTTCCTGCTAAAAAAATGCATGACGTTCAGGAAACCACTTTCTTTACTTGAGCCAAAGTTTTATTTTATCAGTTTTTCAAATAGTGCATTAATGTTAGATAACTTTCAATGTAGTAGAGGGTCCGTTAAAATGAACTGTGTAAAGTCCAATTGAGCCCAACATTGAGTATCACTATATGATTAAGCTAGAAGTTGCTAACACAGTGCTTATGGGTGTCCAAGAGTTCTGTAGATGGAATTTAAAGCCCATGAACCTTAATGGGGTGGATTCATTTTAATCTTCTCTGACCGTTGCCTGTTAGTGAACAGTTTCCTGAATCAGGAATATGAGCTAGGGTAATATTTATAACTCCTGTAGGGACTTAGTCACCTAAAGCTACAACACACACACACACACACACACACACACACACACACACACACACAATGTCACATTCTAGTCCTGGTAGATCTCAAATATCAGAACATATTTTTGGGCTTCTGAGACCCTCTACCACATCTTCTAAATAACATGCTGATTAAAGGAGTTCATTTATTACTATAGTACAAATAGTATTCAATAGAGGAGATTTTATCCCACAGGGCACATCTGCCAAGAGGAAGGGAGTTCTAGCAAATAGAGGGATGCTGAATCTTACAGTGCACACCTAAGACCCCTCTAGTTCTAGTCCAAACTTCCAGTACTGCTGAGGTTCAAAGAAAATGTCCTTTCAAAAATTATTTTGAGCCTGTTGAGATAACTTAGTGGTTAAGTCACTTGCATAAAAAGCAAAAAGACTGAGGTTTGACTCCCCAGGGCCCATGTAAGCCAGTTCCATTAGGTGGCACATGCATCTGGAGTTTGTTTGCAGTGGCTGTGGGCCCTAGCGTGCCCATTCTTTGTCTCTCTCCCTCTTTCTCACTCTGTCTCTCATAAATAAATAAATAAAATATTTTTAAAAAATAGGCTGGAAGACTGGAGAGATGGCTTAGCAGTCAAGGTGCTTGCCTTCAAAGCCTAAAGACCCATGTTTGACTCTCCAGATACCATGTAAGTCAGACACACAGTGACAAAAGCACACAGTGTCGCACATGTACACAAGGAGTTGCATGTGCCTGGAGTTGCTTAGCCGGGCGTGGTGGCGCACGCCTTTAATCCCAGCACTCGGGAGGCAGAGGTAGGAGGATTGCCGTGAGTTCGAGGCCACCCTGAGACTACATAGTGAATTCCAGGTCAGCCTGGGCTAGAGTGAGACCCTACCTCGAAAAACAAACAAACAAACAAACAAAATAGGCTGGAGAGATTGCTCAGCAATTAAGGTGAAGACATTTGCCTACAAAGTCTAATGACCTGGGTTCAAATTCCCAGCACAATATCCATGTAAAGCCAGATGTACAAAGTGCACATGTATCTGAAATTCATTTCCAGTGGCTAGAGGCCCTGATATGACCATTCTCTCTCTCCTCTTCCTCTCTATCTCCCCTTCCCTCTCTCTACTTGCAAATTAATAAATGAATAAAAATAAATACTTAAAATTATTTTATAAGTGTAATTTAGTGTGCTCAATTTATTTTGTAATCCTCTGTATTTTATTTTTAAAAAACATTTTTATTTATGAGGTTAGGAGAAAGAATGAGAGAGAGAGAGTGTGTGTGTGTGTGTGTATAGGAGTGTCATGACCTCTTGCCAGTGCAAATGAACTCCAGATTCATGGACTACTTTGTGGATCTGGCTTTATGTGGGCACTGGCAAACTGAACATGGATTATCAGGATTTATGTGAGTTTGGCAGAAATAAGCCTGAATCATCAGGCTTCCAAGTAAGCACCTTTAACAACTGAGCCATTTCCCCAGTCCATATATATATATTTTATTTTTTAGGTAGTTAGAAACTTTGTTGTCTAGAGTGGCCCCATGATCTTATCTGACTGTGAAAGGCGTCCAGGGCACAGATATGTCAAAACCTAAGTGAAAAGGAGATAGCAAAGAGCATCTGGTCTCAGCCCTAGCCTGCTCATTCGTACTGTTAAGAAATCATTGTAATTTAAATCCATTTGGTTTAAAAGGACTGGATCCGGGCTGAACCACATTGTACAATCCTCACTTTTGCATGTTAAAATAAAGTCTCTATGTAAATCTTAGAAATGGCTCACTGGGTAAACACGCTATATGTATTATATACACATATTATCCAAGTAATTGCCTTTTTATATAAAGGCATTACTTTGATATTAAAATAATTATCATTGGATTTACTATAGTGGTGAACATCAAGTGTCTTTTCTCTGGATTTTAAGTTTACCTGTAAATAGAGTCCAGCAGTTTTAAACAATCTGTTTAAGTGACTTTTATTTTATTTTTTTTTTAATTTTTTAATAGTTTTATAAAAGGAATATTTTATTTTTATTTCTTAAAATATTTCTGTTTAATTTTTTTCCCAGTGGTTTTTTTTCTTTATTAGTTAGTTTTGTATTCAGCAAATACAGCCAGTTTGGTACCATTATTAGGCTCATCTGTGTTTAAGTGACTTTTAAATAAAGCCCACTTCATAATTTAGATACCTTCAAAGATTGATAACATTTTTAAAATTTTTTTTGTTAATTTTTATTTATTTATTTGACAGTGAGAGAGAGAGAGAGAGAAGAGGCAGATATATATAGAGAGAATGGGCACGCCAGGGCTTCCAGCCACTGCAAACGAACTCCAGACACGTGTGCCCCCTTGTGCATCTGGCTAACGTGGATCCTGGGGAATTGAGCCTTGAACCTGGGTTCTTAGGCTTCACAGGCAAGCGCTTAACTGCCAAGCCATCTCTCCAGCCCAGATTTATAACATTTTTATCTAATACATTTGTTCTATATTTTTTTCTATTTATTCTTCAAGTACTGGGCTAGAGTGAGACCCTACCTTTTATTAATTTATTAATAAAACTTCTTAGATTCCAAATCCATTTTATAAAGCTAATGAACTATGAAACAAAGGTGATTTTAAAAAATACATTTCTCATGCACTCCAAATTTATTTACATTTTAAACTTAGGATGAAAAATCTAAAAATGTGACTCGATTAGGTACTTTATATGGGAGTCACAAGCTACCATTTTAATAAGCCATCGTTCCCTCAACTGTATTGTTTGCTTTTTTCTCACTGCTGTGACAGAAAAAAAGCAACTTGAGGAAGGCAGGGTTTGTTTTGGTTCACAGTTTGAGGGGATATATTCCATCCTGGTGGCAAGAGCCTGAGGCATCTGGTCACATTGAATCCACAATTAGGAGGCAGAGAGAGATGAATGCTCATGCTCTGCTCACTGCACCCTAAAAAAAGAAGCAACTGGGAAACACAGCCTTTTAAAAATCATCATTTGGGTCAAAGAAAGAATTGCTCATATTTTGAACTTTAGTGATATCCGTCATTTCCTGAAATACCTTATGTACCGATATGCTTTATTCATGTTCTTTTGGTAGTCCATAGGGAGCTCTATAGCAGTCTGTCTCAGGGGCATAGCATTTTCCAATTATTGATTGACAAGCCAGAATTTGGAACATGGAACGTCACTTTTCTGAGAAATAGTGTGAAAAGTGGTGGTAAGAATTCTAGGCCACCCCCCCCAAAAAAAGGTGTGTGGCCAACATATAACTTACCTATTATTTGGAGTATAGAAAATCTTTTCCTTAAAGCAATGTATTATGATCCATTTACCACAGTTTAGCCATCCCAGGAGCAGAGGTGGGAAACTTATGAGGTGTGGTCCAGAAGCACCTTGCCTACCAGCAACACATCCTCCTCCATTCAAACACTGGTCTATAACTTGCATGGCCACAGTGGGAATTACATGTAAATATGACACGATCAATAATAAAAACAGCTAATGCTTGTGAAAGAGTTCAAGACCCTTTAAATCCTGCAGAGTTGTTTTTCCTCCTGCTGCAGTTGAATCAAGGTTCAGAAATATCAAGTAATTGGCTCAAAGTTATATAGCTAGTAAATAGCATTACCAACTCAACTTTAAGTTGTTTCACTCGAGAGACATGCTCTTTGTCGATGGTGCGTGAGAGTCAGCAGTCCACAGCCTGTCATTGCATGACTGAGAGCTAAAAACACTTTCAGCATTTTGAAAGGTTGTCAGGAAAGCAGAATATTTTATGGCATGTAACAATGGTGAAATTTAATATCAGTGTCACTAAATGGAATCAAATTGAAACCTACCCAGGGTTATTGATATCCGTAATGCCTATAGCTGCTTTCAGGAAAGAAATATCATGACATAATATTTATGAATTAATGCTAAGGGATAAAAACTATATAGGAATATAATTGATGCAGTCAGCACCTTTTTGCTTGGACAAACATCCAACCAGACACAGCTTACAGAAGGAAAGGGGTTTATTTCAGGCAATCAGCATCAGGGAAAGTTCCATAAATGGTCACAGAAGCTAGTTCACTCTATCATACATCAAAGTAGCAGAGAGAGAAAAACCAACACCAGCAAGCATGAACTGCCAGAGCTGCAACTGCTCTCCACACACCTTAGGGCTAGATTGAAGATCCAACCCCAAACACACCTTAGAGATGAAACCCAGGATTCACCCTGCCACCCAGTGACACACTGCCTCTGTTAGGGATCTGCCTGCTAGGGGCTGAAGTCACAAACTCAATTTTAATGAAACACCAAGTCTATGGGGTTACACTGTCACATTCAAACTACAACAATTTCCTTATCTATACAAAATGTTTAAGCAGAAAATACTGCTAGGAAAAATATCCAAAATGAGTAATTCTAGGGAAACATATCTAATTTGAACCTTCTCTACAATGATAAGGTATGAGGTTTACCATTAATAAAATCAACTTGCAAATTAATGAAGTTGCTAGGTGTGGTGGTATGCACCTATTATCTCAGCACTCAAAGGCTGAGGTAAGAAGATTATAAATTCAAGGCCAGGTTGGGCCACATTGGAAGATCAGTAAATACATTGTCACGGGAAAAAATAATTTGTCAATGAAAAAAAATATTGGGATGGAGAGATGGCTCAGCAGTTGAAAGTGCTTGCTTATGAAGCCTGATGGCCTGGGTTCAATTCCATAGTACCCATGTAAAGCAAGATGAGAGGCCCTGGTGTTTCTCTCTCTCTCTCTCTCTCTCTCTCTCCTCCCCTCCCTCCCTCCCTTCTTCCCTTCTTCTCTTTCTTGCTCATTAATGAAAACATTTTTAAACAAAAAAGTATAAAAATTCTCAGGACAAAAACTAGACATTCAATGAAAAGCTCTAGGATCAAAGATTTAAGGTATACTTTGTTCATTATTGGAAATTTGACCTAGGATCTCAGAAATACTAGGCAATCATACTACCACTTAGCTATATATCCAGCCCTCCTTTTGCTTCTTGTATTTTGAGACAGGGTCTATCACTGAATTACTCAGGCTGAATTCAATCACACTGTCAAGTCAAGGCTGATCTTAAATGTTGAACTAACGTTAAACTCACTATCCTCCTGCCTCAACCTCCCATGTTCTGGCATTGCAGGCCCACACTACCAGGCCTAGAACTAGCTCTCTTTTAGTCTTTAATACTTTTTATTTTGAGAAAGTGTCTCACTTAGTTACCCAGGTTGATCTTAACCTCTCTCTTAACTTAATCATGTGATTCTTCTGCCTTAGACTCAGGTGTAACTGGGATTGCAACCATGTGCCACCAGACCTAGCTAATTGTTTCTATTTTAATGATGTCTTGTTGTTGCAAATATATATATATATATATATATATATATCCCTCCTATTACCTTCTATTTTCCCTTTCCCTTCATCTTCCCATTGAACTCTGTCTTTTTGTCAGCTAGTCCTCCTTCTACCTTGACTTTTCTCGTGTGTGTGTGTGTGTGTGTGTGTGTGTGTGTGTGTGAGAGAGAGAGAGAGAGAGAGAGAGAGAGAGAGACCCATTGAGTTTAATTAGGGTTGCATGGGTAGTGAGTTGTTTGTTTGAGCACAGGGAATTTACTGGGGGTTATTCCACTGAAGACAATGTTTCCTCCTCCTACAGCAACCATTGAGGAACAATAGTAATAGTGCTCAGTCTTCTGCAAGGGATAGGAGCCTCATACTCACCTATGCCATGCATGAGAGAATGTAGATGGGTCCAGTATTGTGCATGTCTTGGCAGGTAATGAATGTCAATATGCAAAGCCATGTTATGCACATAAGACAGTGTTCCACAGCAGTCCTCCCCATCCTCTTGCTATAAATTGCTCTTGAGAACTAAAAGTTGTCAAAGATTCAATATAAAATTTTGAATATAAACTTGTAACTATGGGATTCAAATATTTCTAAACATATTTATTTTCCATGTATGTCCTATTTCAAAACTAGAGTAAATTTCAAACTTTTTGTCACACCATTATTTAGATTCTTAATGTGTATACTTCCATGAAATTGTTCTCCCATGTTATACCATCCTATATTATTATTGAAGTGCAAGATGTTTGAAAGGTGTTACTTCATTAAACTTAATTACAGATGAAGGGCCCTCATGATTCTCTAGGCATTGTAGGAAGAACTCGAAGAAATATTGACTTTAAATATATTGTGTAATCCTAAAAAGGGTTCTTGGGAGGGCCTTCTTTTACCACTATAGAAATACAGACCTCTCTATTTCACATTTATACCTTTCATTCACTGTAATATGGTACCTTAATGCTTTCTGAGCTGTGAGGCTCAGAAAA
Organism: Dipus sagitta; assembly: GCA_036346955.1. Classification (NCBI taxonomy): domain Eukaryota; kingdom Metazoa; phylum Chordata; class Mammalia; order Rodentia; family Dipodidae; genus Dipus; species Dipus sagitta. The sequence goes on along the minus strand of CM070776.1, from coordinate 12,067,292 downwards.
GTTAACTTGCCTAAACTTATATAGCTGACACATGATAGATTCTAGCCTCATACCTAGATCTGAAATGAAGTATCTAAGCTGCCTGGCAATATGATTACATGATGTCAATGTTGCCAGGGTTCTCATTACAGAGAGTCACTGAGGCACCACATCTCTTTGCAATGTTTTCTTGCCTTCCATGTGAACTACCTGAATGAGGATTGATTTAGTCAGAACTGGTAGTGAGGATGCTGAGCATCTCATGGTGAGCACAGCATTCAACCATCAAAGGAGCAATAGACATGGCTTAGGTGTTGAGAGGAGGCACAGACAGAAACTGAAGGTATGAATCAAGTGAAGCAGGCATGGTTTTTGGAAGCCATTGTCTCTAGCTAAATCTATAACAATGGGGGTGGAATCCAGGATGGAGAAGGAAACAAATAGATTCCAGGTATATAGTGGGGATTCATTCTGAGATTTCCCAGAGGTGCCCCAGTATCTTGGACACTTCCAGGGCAACCTATTTAAAAAAGAGATTAGTTCTCTCAGAAGATAGTAAGGTTGATATGTGCATGGGTGTGTGTGTGTGTGTGTGTGTGTGTGTGCTCGCGCACGCTTCTGTGCAGACACACGCAGTACTGAGAAAATAAAGCTGGAACTAGCAACATAAGCTTTCTTCTGAAACTGGCCACATGCATAAGCATAAGATTGCCCAGGTTATGAGGTAGAATACCCAACACTTCTAGTATGAAATGGGTCTATATAACTGAGGACAACATCAGAATAGTTTGTGGAAGTGAGGGAAATATCCTGCTATCATCTCCCCAGTGCTATCTGATCATAGACTAGTACAGAAATGCTAACAACCAATACTCCTCTTGGCAAATACTTGAGATGAAATAATGTCATTTATTGAAAAAGTCAGATTCTTTAAATGTGTGGAAATACTCTCTATTTTTAATTGATATTGACTGTTTTAATTTCCCATAAAATTAGATGATTCAAACATAAGACCATCTTCATTTACATCTCATAGCTGAGGTTAATGTACCTTTTCTTGATTAATTCTCAAAACAAGTTTGTACATTGTTGAAGGGTTATTTAAAACAAAAGCTCAGAGTGTGTCTTCATAGATGGTCATATTTTTTCCTGTAAATTTGCCAACTGCTGCATCTGTTTCAGAAAATGAAAATTCTGAATCAGAGCTACAAAACAGATGTAATGGGCTTCATGCTGCTGCTGTTGGCAGTGTACAGGTGCCAATAGCATTTCTCAAACTGTATTTTTCCAAACACTAGTCCAGCATGAAGCTCTGGGAAAGGAAATTATGGCAGAGAAAACTCTGCTTTTGTTCTTCCCTACCATTTTTGGATCCTCACCATCCTAATTAGCATTATATATGTAAGAATAAATAAAAACCTGCAGGGCACATGGTATAGCTTAAAAGTACATGAATTGCCTAGCATGTACATGGCCCTGGGTTTGATCCTTAGGACCAAGCCACAAATATATATGTATATATATATATATATATATATATATATATATATATATATATATGAAAGAAGAGAAGTAAAAGAATGAATAGAAAATGTGTTTGCATTCTGAGAGAAGCATTTTTCAAATTCTTGGGCAACAGTGAGGAGTACCTGTTAGTATCTCCTTCACCTACCATATTAATATAAAGTATTTCTGGATATATCAAGTAATGTTGATATTATTGAGGAGACTAAATGTACCCAATACATAAAGTAATGTGATTTGGGCTGGAGATATTGCTTAGATGTTAAGGCACTTGCCTGCAAAGCCTAGGAACTCATGGTTGATTCTCCCGGTCCCACATAAGCCAGACACAGTGATGCAAGGGTGCAATTAGCACATGCACTCAAGGGGGCACACCTGTCTGGAGTTTGTTAACAGCAGGTGAAGGCCCTGACATGCCCGTTCTCTTTCTCTCCCTCTCACTCTCTCTCAAAATAAATATATATTTTTTAAAAAGTACTGAGGTTTATATATCCTAACTAGAGAATCTATTAACTTGTCATATCCTTGTTTAAATATGGTACAGGGTTCACTTGAGTAAGCATCAAAAGAAGTAATATATTTCTTAAATAGACACTTGGGGAGTGGGAGAGATTACTTTTCTAACTTGGAAGTGTTTAGGTATAATTACACTGGAAAATAGCAGATAAAGGGTTGAACACATTGTTATTTAAATTATAATGAAGTTTATATATGTATATATATATATATATATATATATATATATATATATATATATATTTGAGAGAGAGAGTGAGTGAGATTTGGCATGACAGGGCCTCCAACACTGCAATCAAACTCCAGGCACGAGTGCCACCTAGTGTGTATGTGCAACCTTGTGCTTGCATCATCTTGTGTATCTGGCTTATGTGAGATCTGGAGAGTCAAACATGGGTCCTTAGGCTTCACAGGCAAGCACCTTAACAGCTAAGCCATCTCTCCAGCCCATACTAAAGCTATTTTACATTGACAAACAAGAAGTCCTATCAATATACTAGACTTCTATGATGGTATAGAAACTAAACAAGTCAAAGTGAAAAATATACTCTGGGCTGACAATTCTTAATGCCTTTAAAGATGATAGCATCCTTTTGAAGAATAAAGCTCTTATGATTAAGAACAAAAAAGCTTTATACATCTTATTTTTCTTAAGAAAAAGTGGCATGGCTTGTTTTGAATTATCCAAGGTGTACTGCTATTGAATATTTCACAATGGCATGCAAACTACATGGAACACTTTACTATGTTTGCACCTTTCATTTGGAAAGCACTTTTCCAAGTCAGTTATTCAAAAGGTATTCATTTTCTGAGCCAAATGGGATAATCAAAGTTTAGTATTCGTATGTAAAAATGTTTTTTTTCCTTAAGATTGACTTAATAATACCTTTCAATAAATAGAACATTAGAATCTTCACTTCTCATAAGGCTTTCTCCTGACACACATGTTCATATATTGATGTCTCCTTATATTTCTCTCTCTATATATATAAGTATATGTGTATTTATTTACTCTTAGAGTCTAAATAAGTACAGATGAATATAGTATATATTTACATAAATATATGTACATTTCCTTTATATTGTATATAAATGTATAGACAGAATATAATTATATATTTATATGAATATATTTGTGTTGTGTATATTTCATTTTTGTATCATGAGAAAACACTATAAATTTTCATTTATATATGTCCTTATAAAATATTGATAGCTTTTGAGCATGTTTTCTTTATTAAAATATTAATTTTGTATATTCATAGTCTATGGCATTTTGGTAAACAAGAACAGTTTCATGATGCATACGTTGTCTTTGAGTATATTCCCTCCCCTTCTCTTTGTGAGCATATGTTCTTTATTTATTATGTAAATAATACATTTAAATATGTGCTTCTTGTTTGTTCATTCAGTACTATAGCATTTAAAATAACATTTCCATTTAAAAATTAGAAACATCAATCAAATATGAAATTAAATGAGTCTAATGAGCCTCTTACATGCTCATTGTGCAAGGTCTGCAATTAAAAACTTATGGCCAGTCTTTATTTCATCTTGGCCCTCCACACTTTTCTTTCACCTAGATTAATTGAAGCAAAACTCAAGATATCATATAACTTCATTAAGTATTTAAATATATGTTCCTGAAATATTTCATGGCAATAAAATTATTATACCCAAGGAAGTCAATAATTCCTTAATACCACTAAATATGCAGTTTGTGTTCAAATTTCTCCCACTGGTCACATGGAGGTTATTTTTTTTGAGTAAACTACTATATAAATAAAATTCATACAGCGCAGTTGCTTTATGTATCCTCAAATATCTTTGGATGTCTATAGTTTCACTGTCTTTCCAAATATTTGGAAAATACATGATTTGTTGTACAGGCTTGCCTGTTATCTAGATTTTGTTTATTATATGCCCATAATATTACTTAATGTGTATGTATGTATATATATATATATATATATATATATATATATATATATATTTATATGTATATAATATATGTGTAATAAATTTTGGTTTAGCATACACAGAAATGAATTTCAATGTAACGTTTTCATACACATGTGGTGTCATGCTTCTGTAGAAGGGAAAGTAATTAGGAAAATAAACATTTCCTGTGGTTGGAGAGATGGTTTAGTGGTTAATTGCACTTGCCTGTGCAGCCCAAGGACACAGGTTCATTTCTCCAGTACCCAAGTAAACCAGATGCACATGGTTGTACATATGCCTGGAGTTCATTTGCAGTGAATAGAAGCCCTGGTGCACCAATTCCCTGTATCTGCCTCTTTCTCTTTCTCAAAGAAATAAATTAAAATAAAATATTTTTTAAAAATTCCTGTTATCCTGCATTTCCTGGGACTTAGTATTTAGATCTAGAGATTTCATTAGGTTAGGTTAGTTTATTTTTTAAGCAGATTTAATGCCTGACCCATCTCTCCATTCCTAGTTAATATTTTCTAAGGAAAGAATATTTCACTGATCATACTGAGTACTTGCATTTGGAAGCATATGATATCCCTGTGTGCGTAATGTTAGCAGCCTTTGATGATCCTTGTTTAAACATTAATTCACCAGGTGATAGAAAGTGATGGTATTTTATTCTATCCATCTATCTCTATTTATTAATGAGCATTTCCATAAGGAAGAACTTCTCATAACTATTACATTGATTACAGTTTGCATGAAAACATGAATAAGAATGTGATCCACAGGGGTGAGAGAGAGGGAGAAAGAGAGAGGAAGGAAGAGGAGGAGAAGAAAGTAAAAAAGGAGAAAGGGGGGAGGAAGGAGGAGAATGTAGGAGAAAGAAGAGATCACAGAATAAATGGCTTAAGCCTTCTTTCTATGTACAAATTTTAAGAATAATGAGATAGTACCAGCATCAGTGGATGTTTTCTTATGCTATTGCTCATTTACTTTCTGGTATAACAATGTGTTTTTGAATCAACTATGCATTTTCCAATCAATCATGTCTATAGGGAACTCATATTGCTTTTAGTAGAAAATGTTGCTTAAACCCAAAATCCGGGCACTAAGGGCACACACATTATTAATAAAATGGACATTATTTGAACTTTTTTCCATAATCAGGGTTAGGAAATATGTGTTTTTTAAGATGAAATGCATGATATCATACTTCCATTCAGAATCAAATCTCAGTATTTTTTTTCTTTGCATGTGTGTGTGTACTATGTTTGCATTTGTGTTGTATGCATGGGGAGGTCAGTGTCTTCCTCAGTCACTTGCTACTTTCTTATTTTGATACAGAGTCTCTCACTGAACACAGAGATCACCAATTTGGCAAGAATATATAGCCAGCAAACCCTGGGACCCTTTGCATCCCCAGTGTAAGAGTTACAGGGATGTGCCACCATGCCCAGGTTTTATGTGAGTGCTGGGGATCAGAGCTCTAGTGTTGTTCATGGAAGCCCTTTAGTCACTGAACCATCTCTCTAGCCACTCAAGTTTCATTTGTGTCTACTTTTCTCTGCACATCTCTAAGTAAGTATTCTTGGGCAGAATACCCCTTATGTCATACACAGTGTCAGAATAATAATACCCACACCACCACAACATGATGGTGAAAATGGTTAAACTTATTTAGCAGATTATTTGCCCTAGTATATACTCGTAATGTTTAAATTTAAATGCTTTAAATTTACTAGAGATGTTTCCTTTCTTTACATTCATGTCACTAGCTTCATTTATAGTTTCAACTTTTTCTTCAATTTGCTTGTGATTAATAAACATTCCCATTTTGAATTAATCTTGGCCAATCACTATTTAGAATATATACCTCATCTCAAAGTGAAATCTACAAAATTAGATTGATTCTGAGAAAATCAAGTTTTCTTCTTCACCTTGTTCTGCCTTTCTCTTATAGGAGTACTTTTTCTTTTATTTGTGATTTTTACTCCTTCTGACATCTCAATATTTTTTATATATGTATATACATGCCTGGATATGTGGAACTTGTTGAAAATACACAGTAGCACACATAATATATCTTATAGTAATGTGTTTTTTTATTCTCACAATACATACTTGAGATCACTCCCCAAGGATATGCAGAAGTTGTCCTCACTCCATTTTGCAGCTGCAGGGAATACTGATAGACAGTTGGGTTGTTTCTCATCTTATGTTCCCACATGTGCTGCCACACTGTACTATGTGAGATCTCTGTTCCAATATGCAATCTGCTCCATTACTCTAGGCTGCAATAGCACACATTATATAGCATTTTGTCTCTATTTTTACACCCTTTCCCTAATAGCCTATAACTCGCTCACACTTATACAGGCCCCCATATTCTTACAATGTTCATCTTACCTAATATTGGAGATAGCATAGTGCACAGAGGAATCATTAGTGCTAGATAGCATGAATGGCAACTCCATGGAATCTGCAGTCTTTTATGTAAGTCAATGACCTGTTTAGTGTTATGGTAAGATACTGTAGAACTCATGTAGAAATGATTTTCCATAGTGAGGTATTAACTGGTGAGTTCAGAATGCAGGCTATATCTCAGTGCTAGAATATCTGACTAGCATGTGCAAGACCCTGGGTTAATTCTCCAGAGAGTGGGGGAAAGATATGGATAGATAACAGGTAGGACTAGATCCAACAAAATGATTGGATCATGAAGGCTTAGCCGTATTGAATGAGTTAATCTATCCATGAATTAATGAATTATTAAGGAGGTACCTTTGTTAGAAAAGTGATCTAGCTCTCTCTAGCTTGTTTGATGCCTCAACTTCACATGGAACAGCATGAGGCCTTCATTAAATGCTGAGAAAATGATTGAGCCATCTTTATGGTCTTTAGAACTGTGAGTTACATAAACCTATGTTCTGAATAAAGTACCTAGTCTGTGATATTCAAATATAGCAATGGAAAATGAACTAATACACCTTGATTCATAGGGGAACAATTCAGGAGTAATTTCTACATAATCTCAGTATCGCAAATAGCTATATTTGATAGGAAGCTTATTTAATTAACATGTACAAAGCCCTCAGTTGTATTTCCAATACTGCAAAAAATTCTAAGAAACAAATAAATGATATGTTTCTCATAAATGGTTTGACTTTGAGTTTATCTTACAGACAATGCAAATTATAATAGCTATATTCTCCTTGGTATTGGCTTCAGAAAATTTGGTATCTAGTTTATCATGGGCTAATAGCTGATTTTTTTGGTATTTTTCCTTTTTCCTCTAATTTTTATTTATTGAAAAATCAACATTATGGTGCACTTTTAAAAGAAGGAAATCCATTCTAGTTCTACAAGTTCAAGTGTTATTGCAATATGCCCATTTTGCATTCAGGCCATGGCATCACTCTAGAAGTTCCATGTCATTCTATTTAAGAGGACAATTCCCCTTCCCTCATAAACTAATGATAATGTGGGGGAGGGAGAGTCATGCTCATTTATGGCTTAGCCACTGATAAAGGATAAAAAGGGGTACAGTGGGACTGAGGAGGATAAGGGAGTGTAATGTGGGATACATACGATCAAAATGTAATCAAGTATGTATTACAATGTCAAAAGCACAACAAAAACTTACTTATAAAAGGAAATATTAAGGATTATCAGTACCCTTAAAAATGTTTCTGACTCCAGCTTTCCAAGAATCTGCAAAGTGCATTACTCTTTAATGATAACATTTGGGGATGATCCTAAGGAAGAAAGACCTCACCTAAGAAGCTACTTTGGCAGTAGTTTTACATAGTAATATTTGAGCCCTGACAGAAGCAGCCCTGTTTCATAAATGTGCATACTAGAAACAAAAGGCAATCTATGATTTAGTTGAAATATTTGTAAATCAAAAAATGTATCAAGAGACATAAAAACAGATTTCAGCCTTGTAGTGATGGCACATGTCTATAATCTCAGTACTTCAGACACTCAGGCAAGAGTATTGAAGGAAGCCTGGGCTGGACAATTACTCTAGGTCAACTTGAACTATATAGAATGAGATTTATGGTGGATTGAAGGTAAGATGTGCCCTAAAGACTCAATACTTAATACTTGAATACTTAATTCTCAGCTGGTGGTACTGCTTTGAAAGTTTATTTGTGTTGCTATATTCTTTCTTTCTTTTCTTTTCTTTTCTTTTCTCTCATTAGTTGTTTTTGACAATTTCCATAATTACAGACAATATCTCATGGTAATTCCCTCCCTCCACTCACTTTCCCCTTTAAAACTTCGCTCTCCATAACACCCCTCCCCTTTTCAATCAGCGTCTCTTTTATTTTGATGTTATGATCTTTTCCTAATATCATGATGTTCTTGTGTAGGTAGTGTCAGGCACTGTGAGGTCATGGATATCCAGGCCATTTTGTGCCTGGAGGAGCATGTTGTAAGGAGTCCTACCCTTCCTTTGTCTTTTACATTCATTCCTCCACCTCTTCTGCAAGGGACGCTGAGTTTGGAAGGTGTGATAGAGATATTTCAGTACTGAGCACTCCTCTGTCACTTCTTCTCAGCACCATGGTGCCTTCTGAGTCATCCCAAGGTCACTGCCATCTGAAGAGTGAGAGTAGCATTAATATAGGGATATGAACAATAAAAGAAGTGTTCACTGAGCAGTTTGGTGAGCATAGTATATAAGTTTAGCCAGACACCAGCAGACATTACTCCCCTAGGGCTCATGAATACCCCTGTTGTAGGTTTTCAGTATCAGGGATGTATTCCCTCCCATGGAGCAGGCCTTCAATCCAATTAGAGAATAGTTGGCTTCCCCCATAACAAACATGCCGCTTTTGTACCTGTTGGCTCATTTGGCCTGGCTGGCCAAATTTAAGGCTTGCAGTGTCCACTTTTTAGTACCTTCACTGGTGATTTCTCTCTCTAACATTGAACTGCATGTGGCATAGCTTTTTCCAGGTTTCTGACAGCTGGTCTACATGGAGGAGGTTTTCAGCTCAACTACATCAGGATTTCTCAGTGACCTTGCATCCCAAGTATGTGGAGTCTTCAGCAAGAGCCTTGGCAATGGTCTGTAATGTTTTGTGGGCATAAGGGACCTCCCTGGCCAAAAACTCACTGGAAGGTATCCCATCCTTACTGAAAATTTTCTAGTAACAATCTATGGCTTCTGAGTGTTCCATTATCGAAAAAAGTAGGTTTCTATATAACTTATTTACATCCTCTTAGATTTTGATTGGCCCTCCCTCTACCTTTCCTTTATTCTCTTCCCCTGACCTCTCTTAGGCCTTTTCACCACATTAATCTGTTCTTCAACTTACATATGCGCAATACTATCCTATTAAGGCTCCCTTCCCTCCTGTTCTATTCCCTTTATGTCTCCTTTCTAGCTTACTGGCCTCTTCTACTGTGTTTTATTCCTATTCCCATGAAAGTCCACTCATTTGTAGCTAGTATCCATATATGAAAGAGAACATGTGACATTTGCCTTTCTGGGACTGGGTTACCTCACTAAGTGTAATCCTTTTCAGATCCATCCATTTTCCTGCAATTTTCATAACTTTATTTTTCTGTACCGCTAAGTAGAATTCCATTGTATAAATGTGCCACATCTTCACTATCCACTCATCCAATGAGGGACATCTAGGCTGGTTCCATTTCCTAGCTATTGTGAATAAAGCGTCAATAAACATGGCTGAGCAAGTATCTCTAAGGTAGTGAGATGAGAAGGAACATATCTCAACATAATAAAGGCCATTTATGACAAACCACCAGCCAACATAATACTAAATGGAGAAAAATGTAAGCTTTTCCATTAAAATCAGGACCAAGATAAGGGTGTCCACTGTCCCCATTTTACTTATGATAGTACTGGAAGTATTAGTCATAGCATTAAGGCAAGAGACACACATAAAAAGGATACAAATTGGAAAGGAAGAAATCAACTTATCATTATTTGTATATGATATGATTCTATACATAAAGGACCCTAAAGACTCTACCAGAAAACTGTTAGAACCGATAAACACCTATAGCCATGAAGCAGGATACAAAATAAGCACACAGAAATCAATAGTCTTACTATATGCTAACAACAAACACACAGAACAGAATAGAGGTCCCAGATGAAGTCTGGGTAGCTATAGTCACCTGATCTTTGACAAAAATGTCAAGAATACTCATTGGAGAAAAGATAGCCTCTTCAGCAAATGATGTTGGGAAAACTGGATATGTATCTGTACAAGGATGAAATTAGATCCTTGTCTTTCTCCATGCACAAGAATCAAGTCCAAATGGATGAAAGACCTTAATATCAGACCTGAAACTCTGAAACTGCTAAGGGAAAAAGTAGGGGAAACCCTTCAACATATTGGTCTTGGCAAAAACTTTCTAAATATAATCCTGATGGCACAGGAAATAAAACCACAGATTAACCACTGGGACCTCATGAAATTACAAAGATTTTGTACAGCAAAGGGCACTGTGAATAGAGCAGAGAGACAACCTAGAGAATGCGAGAAAATATTTTCCAGCTATACATCTGACAAAGGATTAATATCCAGAATATACAAAAACTCAAAAAACCAAACAATAAAAAATAAAACAACCTGATTAAAAAATGGGCTATAGACTAAATAGAGATCTCAAAAGAAAAAATTCAGATGGCATGTAAACATCTAAAAAGATGTTCTACATCCCTAGTCATCAGGGAAATGCAGAGTAAATCTATGTTGAGATTCCATCTCAATCCTGTCAGATTGACGGCTGTCATGAAAGCAACTGACCATAAATGCTGGCGAGGATGCAGAGAAAGAGGACCCCTTCTACACTGTTGGTGGGAATGCAATCTGGTCCAGCCATTGTGGAAATCAGTGTGGAGGTTCCTAAGACAGCTAAAAATAGATCTACCATATGACCCAGCTATACCTCTCCTAGGCTTATATCCTGTGTTGTTATTTTCAATCTTTAGGGGGTAGAGCCTTTCTGGAATAGGTGTGTCACTAGAAGCAGGCCTTGGGGGTATAATAGTCCAGCCCTGCTTTGTGCTTTTGCTCTTTTCTACTTCTTCCCTACTGATATGTAAATCGACACTGTCTGTCTATTCTTGCCATTCTTCCCACCATGACAGATATTTTCTCTCAAATATGTAAGTCAAAATAAACCCTTTACTTCTACTAGCTGCTTCTGGTTGAGTATTTTGTCCCAATAATGTGAAAGTAACTGATAAAAGTTTCTATCACAAGAAAAGAAATGAAAAGAAATAAAAACAAAACAAAATAAAATAAATTAAGATTTCATATATAATCATTTTCATTTTAAGAATGCAGTTCTGAAAGCTGGCTAAAGACCTTGTCTCAATAAGTAAATGTGGGCCATGATCAGAGAGTACTGCTAGCATTGACTTCTGGCTTCCATGACAGCTAGGGCACATATATACACAGGAACCCACAGATATATGTGTGCCCATACACATATAAACATGCATACACATGTATGCCTATATTTACCTTGATATGAGAAAATTAGAATCCATTGCCTGTGAGACAGAAATAAATTGTATATGTACATGTGTTAATTTATTTTTATTTTCTTATCAAAATATAATCTAGAGGGCTGGAGAGATGGCTTAGCAGTTAGGGCACTTGCCTGCGAAGCCTAAGAATGTTAATTCCAATCTCTAGGTCACATGTAGTGTGACGCAAAAGTGATGCAATTGTGTAATGTCTCACATGCACACAAGGGGGCTCACACATCTAGAGTTTGTCTGCAGCAGCTAAAAGGCCCTGGCATGCTCTCTCTTGCTCTCTCTAGCTCTCTCTCTCTCTCTCTCTCTCTCTTTCTGTCTGTCTTTCAAAAATAAAATAATAAAAACATTTTTAAAATAAGATCTAGCCAAGACTACAAATTTTATAGAAGTTTATTTCCTACACAACACAGTTTCATCAACAAGTTAGGTAATGCTGTAGAAGGGAGTTTTTTTCTTGGTATCCTGAGCTAATCCCCAAGACATATGGCCTGTTGATGCACTTATGATCTATTGAACTGCTGTGGTGACAATAAACTATAATGTGTTTTAGCATAACTATTTTTGAAAGCCTTTCTTTCACTCTAAATAAATATAAATGCATTTATCCATACATATCAGGTCAAAAAGACACAAAAATGTGTTTCTTTTTGTGGCTATCGCTCAAAAGTGTCAGAAGAGTTCTGCTTCAGCTTCCAACCCATGCCACTTGCTGACAGTGGCCCGCTGACTCATCTTCCTATAGATCCCTTTATCTTCATTTACTGCCAAAGCTATACCCAAAATACATTCTTCTTATTATTTCTGGTCCCATTTTTATACAAAATTCCTTACTTCTTGATTTTGAGAATTTAAAAAACCAATACCCAGAATTCTGTAATATTCTCACCTCGGTCATTGAGCCTCCTATCCACCACCTAAAATTTTTGAATCTGTTGAGTTCTAGAGTGTCTACAGGTGGCTGTTTAAGACTCAGGAACCTGGGCTGGGGAGATTGCTCAGTGGTTAAAGGTGCTTACTTGCAAAGCCTGCCATCCTTGTGATTTATTCCCCAGTACCCACATAAAGCCAGATGCACAAAGTGGTACATGCATCTGGAATTTCTTTTGCAGTGGCAACAAGCCCTGGCACACCCACTTCTAAACCTCTCTTTCTCTCTCTCTCTCTCTCTCTCTCTCTCTCTCTCTCTCACTCTCTCTTTCTGTCTCCCTCCCTACCTCCCTCTCAAATAGATACAAAATATTTTTTTTAGAAATAAGACTCAAAGGATCACCATGAATTCAAGGCCACCCTGAGACTACATAGTGAGTTCCAGGTCAGCCTGAACTAGAGTGACAACTAGAGTGACTAGAGTGTTTTTGTCGAAAGACAAAAACAAACAAACAAAAGCAGACCCAAGAAGCTAAGGAAACTTGCCAGGTTTAGGACGACAATGAAGTTCATGAAGCTCCAGAAGTTCAAAGGTTCCAAGATTCCCAAGTCTCCTCTCCAAGATGGTAAAAGCATTATACAGAGGATGCTTTTTGGTGGAGTTGCCTGTAAGTTGGGCAATGAATTCCAAGAATGCAGCTTCTGTGAGTTATCATTGATACTGGTTTGTGCTTTTCAGTGATGCAACTGCCAGGGAGTCATCCCATTACTCTGTTTAGAAGCCCTCATCACTGTGCCTGTTTGTAACTCCAATCAACTCCATCATGTGGAAGCTGAGGCTGAAGTCATGGGAAGACATATTTGACCAACATGAAAAAGTAAAGGGGCCAAGGCACTAAGAAGAGAGTCAGTCCCCTCATGATTGCTGATCCCTTAAAGCCAACAAGTGAGAGAGAAAGAGAGAGAGAGAGAGAGAGAGAGAGAGAGAGAGAGAAATGGGTAAAGAGAGATAGACATCTTCATAGAGTCATCTCTTTCATGTCAAACCAAACATGTTCTCCTGCAAAATATTTCAATCTTGGTTCTACAAAGGAATTTCTAGAATGAAGCAAGATTCTTGCATCCTGTCTAAAACATCAGGAGTATATGTTGCATAGATTGAAATTGAGTCTAGGTTCACAAGTCATTTTAGCTACATCATTACCTGATGTCAGAGAGTCACAACACATTAGATCCAGCTGCTCACCCCATAAATCAAATAGAAAAGTAATGATGGAAAGGAGGTAAGGAATGCAATCACTATTGTTGCATTTGAAGACAAAAAGGCAATAAAGAATCTCAGCCCATCTTCAGAGTACCAACATGAGCTATAGGTTCTAGTAGAGAAGGAATTAGGCTAGGTGTGAGAAGTAAGTACGCATGATCATGTAGTCCCGGCTAGTTTATCTCAGCTCTGTTCTTCAAAGTGCCTTCTGAGAAACTTTGATCACTATCATTACTGAGGGTCCAATTTGGTTCTCATGAGATGACTGTGCCTGCAGGAAGGGAACAACCTGTTTCTGTCATGGGGTTATTGTTGTCACTTACTTCAAGGGAGAAAGTGTTCTTATCATGGGGTGATCTCTCTGCAAGGTTTGGTGTTCCTGGAATCCTTAGGAACCACAGGTGTAACACAAGAGTAGAGGGAATTTGCTATTTCTAGAAGGGCCACATTGCCATCTCTTGGGAGCTCTGCATTACTTCCTTCTCTATGTGGGCTTCCTCATTTAGGGGAAGCCCTCCTATGTTTCTTGGGCATGAGCTGTGTCTCCTTTCCTTCTCTTAAGTTCTATCTATAATTTAATATAGCCTGTAAATTTAAAAAAAAAGGCAATGACTATAAATTCCAGGGTTCTGGAACAGAACATTGTAAAAGCTGACTGAACATCCTTTCATTACTCCTATCTTAATGTCTTCAGCCTTGAATCAGGATTAGATAGGTTACATAAACTTAGGACTCATCACCTTGGATTACCGGATTTTAGTCAGGAACTTCTAAAATGATCAGCACAGGCCCATAATCAGGGTTGAGCAGGAATTTGACCAAAAGTACAGAAATTAGATACGAAAAGATGGCAGTGAAGTCAAGTTTTATCCTATCTATAGGCCAAAGTGAAGTTAGTGAAGTGCTTTTATCATAATTAAGAAATGCAATTCACATCATTTATGTACCACGTAGACATTCATGAAGTTTCACTAACCTTCACATCAATGTACACATTGTGTTTTGATGACTGAGAGGAAGAATAGTGAAAAGGCTCCTGGATGCTTGCTTCTGGTGTATAACCCTGTGTAATTCCTTCTTGTTGAGTGAGGGTTAGGTCATGAGTAAGAAGGATACCAAGTCTATGATTATGTTAGCTAATATGGCAAAGGCTAAGAATTTTTGCAGATGTAATTAAAGCCCTTAATCAAGTGTGTTTAATTGAGTCAAAAGGGATATCATCTTTGGTAGACCTGGCCTCATCAGATGTACCCCTTTAAAGAGATTCTAAGTAGCAGAGCCATTCTGGCCAAACTCAGAGAAGCAAAATATCATGCTTTGAAAATGTGTGTAGTGGTGAATGCCTCTACTCCTAGCATTTGAAAGTCTGAGGTAGAAGGATCCTAAGTTCCATGCCAGCCTGGGTTACATAAGGAGACCCTGTCTCGCAAAAAATAAAAATAAAAATGAAATGAAACAGAAGAGAAAGTCATGCTGTGGAGACATATGACTTCTGCATGCCAAGGATGTTTTTCTTATAATCACAAAGCTCTGAATCTTGACATAAGGCATTGTGCTTAAGAAGATCCTGAGCCTCAGATATGATAAATAGCCTAGCTTAAAACTTCATTTCATGTTCATAAGTTCTTCAGCACAGAAGCCAGTTAAACAATGTCCAGCCTACTGATCCACCAAAACTGTGATATCACATACATGCAATATTTTAAACTACTATATGTAATTTGGTACAGAAAAGAGTAGAAGACTATTCTGTTAGTATTTACTATTAAATGTCCATAAATGGTGGACCCAAATAAAGCAATATAGAGATTCCAAAACACTAATTTAACCATTCCATTAGAATAGGTGGAAACTTTAACACTTAGAAAATCTCTCACAGGGGCTGGAGAGATGGCTCAGTGGTTAAGTTTTTTGCCTGAAAAGCTAAAGGACCCAGGTTCAATTCCCCAGGACCCACATAAGCCAGATGCAGAAGGTGGTGAGTGCGTCTGGAGCTCATTGGCAGTGGCTAAAAGCCTTGACATGCCCATTCTCTCTTTTCTCTCTCTCAAATAAATAAAATAATTGTCAAAAGTTATAATAATAATAATAATAATAATATTATAAAATAAAATTTAAAAAATAAAAAAAATCTCTCATAAGCTAAGTTTGGCAGCACATACCTGTGATCTCAGCATGCAGAAGGCTAAGGCAGGAGAAACTCCAGGCTAGACTAGGCTCCATAGCAAATGTATGTCTCCAAAGAAGAAAGTGAGGAAATCTCTCCCAAACCTTAGGGTAGGATGTGTATTTCTGGAAAATTCTCCGATCCTTTCTACATCAATTCCTCATCTCTCTGAGTAACTGACCCATTCTAAGGGTTAAGTGAATGCTTGTCTTTCCTCATTCAGGTGAGACCTAGTTCTGGCCTGCATCAATATTAGATCTTATGAACCAGGGATTCACTTGCTGGGCTTGGAAAGAGAAGGCAACAAATAATTAATGAGTTGAGGAGTTCTACGGATATATTATAACACTGACTGAACTCATTGAATTTTAACAGCATCTTTTGGGTTAGGAATGAGACAAGATGAAGTCAGCCAGAGGCTAGAGGGTCTGTATGATAAAAAGCAGAATGGAAGTGAGTCTGGAGGATTCCAAACAGCAAGTGTTGCACTGCCATATCTTGCATATAGAGATGTACGGCAGTCAAGCTTGACATTCTCTTCTCCAAAGTCACCAACAAAGTCATTCAGGCGTGATAACAACAACTACCACTTGTACATCCTTTCATGGTTTGCAGTGAACCTGTGCTTGTTTTATTTGATTTTCGCAAGGTTGATTGCTCATGCAAAACTGTCATACACTTTTCTGTTTAGAAGTCAAGAGTACAGTATCTGGAAGTGGAAAAGAACAGCCTTATGTCTCACAAGTCATTGATAAAAAGAAAAGGAAAATAAAATGGCCTGCAGACATTGAGTTGACCAAAGCTGTCATTTTGTCAACAAAATCATAGCCATGCATATTATCTGTCTCTGCAACTGTAAGGTTGCAATGAGATTCAGACATTTTTTCCTTTTCAATTCAAGACATATCCCCAAGGAAGTGATCTGACTTGAAAATAGAAACTATATTTGCTAATAATGTCTGCTATAGCATGATGGATGTGAACCTTTTTCAAAAGCCAGTCTGTTTTCAGGAGGGGATAACAGGGGAAAAAAGCACACAGTGCTTTTTCCATGAACATAAGAAGGCTAAGACAAAGCAGACTTCAGAAAACATCAGAGGTCATTACTAAATGGGCTTATTCAGAAACAGAAAGCATTAAAGGAAGAACTTGTGAGAGCAAGCATGTTCAGATCAGATCATACCACTATTTTGTGAGTTTCTCTTATGTTCTTGATATATATGTGTGTGTGTGCATGCACGCACCCACATACATACATACATGCATATATGCATACATATATGTATATATGCATACATATATGTATATATGCATACATATATGTATATATGCATATATTGAGAACTTTAATACATGAACATACTATAATTTGATTGTATTTCTATCCATGTATCCTCCTTTGTCCCCTCTTCACTGCCTTCCATTTCTCAGAGGACTCTCCTCTTTCTCGGTAGTCCTCCTTCTGTTTTGTTGCCTGGTTCCTATTCTTCTTCTTCTTCTTTTTTTTTTTTTTTTTTTTTTTTTTTTGGTTTTTCAAGGTAGGGTCTCACTCTAGCTCAGGCTGACCTGGAGTCTCGGTGGCCTCGGACTCACAGCGATCCTCCTACCTCTGCCTCCCAAGAGCTGAGATTAATGGTGTGCGCCACCACACGCAGCTCGTTATCCTTTTGATATTTTGAGACACGGTTTCACTCTGTGCCTAAGCTTAGCCTCAAACTCAGAGCAATCCACATGTCCTGGTCTCCCAGGTGCTGGGGTTACCGTTGTGAGCCACATGCTCAACTGTGATCTGGAATTTTATACCGACATCTAATTTTGAATTAGGGGGCATCAGCCAAGGGGAAGAGTTTTCAAACTCTAAGGGACAGAATTCAAAACCGCCTAAATTTGACATCACACTAATCACAATCATTCTTGAGTCCCCAAAAGTTATTCTAGCTCCATACTTTTAAATTTAGGTCATGCAATTTTTCATTAGCCGAGTCACTGAGAAATAAATATACCTGCTAATAATTCAGTAGTGCATTAAAAACTGACAAAAAACAAAATAAATATTGCATCAGTGCAAAGAAAAAAAAAAACCTTCTAGAAAAAACAGACAGAATTGAAAGAGTTAACAAGAATATGGCAAGTTTGCAAAAGTGCCAAAAGATCTTTGTAATTAGGGCACGGACATTACCTGTGTTGAAATTTCCATGCAATGTCTATTTGAGAAAGAATCTACCGTTCTTAAATGAACATTTGAGTTACAGAAAATTGTGCGTCATGGAGGAATTTTGCTTGGTTGAGCAATTATTTTAAATTGTCAGTTTAAGGAAGAAAAAGTTGATGTCTTCAAATTAGATTTTATTCTGTGAAGAATAAAAAAGTCTACTCTATTTTCAGTGTGCCCTCCCTATTTTTAGTGTTCAGTCCTGGAAACCCAAGATTTTGTTCAGATAGGAAATAAAAGAGTTTACTTTTGCAAAAGCTTTGCAATTACAGAGTGCATTCAAACATAATTTATTGAGTTTGGAAAGTGACAGAATCTATTTAGTAGCAATTCATGACATATTTCTTAAAATCTACCAAAAAACATTGATTTAACTCTCACTGGGAAATATCAGACAGTGTACACATAGCTGGGAGGTTTTAAGTATAAAAGTGGGTGATTCCATTATTAATATTTTTCCTTGTCCAAAACCTATTCAAACATATACTTCTGTTTTCTTATCTAAAGTTTGTTTATAAATAGAGCTGCTAAGATAGCATACAACAGCATCAATACTCCAGAGACATGCAAAAATGAACAGGCAGCTGGGATTGATGAGGGAAGGGACAGAGGAATCAGAATGTATGAGGGGCAAAAAAGTCACCTGAGTATCCCTTTTAATCATTTGAGGGAGTGTGTGTATGTGTGTGCATTTGCAGAGACTCACACCTTTGTGAACATGTACAGAGTTCTTAGGAAGATTTCAGATGTCCTCCTATATTATTCTTCTGCCTTGTTCTCTTGGGACAGGATATCTCATTGAACCCAGGCTTCCCCATTTTTGGGTTAGATTGACTGATCAAATGCTGTAGGGATCAATTGCTGGTCCTCGTGCTTGGGCAGCAGGTGTTCCTACCTGCTAAGCTTTCTTCCCAGTTTCACTGAGTGACCTTAAAGGATGCATAGTAACTAGAACTTATAATAATCAGACCTCATACTGATGACTATTAATTTAAAGAATGTTCAAAACAGTGTTTCTTAAAAATGTCAGTAAAAGAAAGGAAGGAAAGAAAAAAACAAGGGAGGAAGGGAGGGAAGGAGAGAGGAAGGAAGGAAGGTTGGCTTATGACACAGTACATGGTTAGCATATACAAGGTACTAGTTCCATTTCTAGCACCAAAAATCAATCAAACATACAAACAGAAAAAAAAAAGAAAAAAAAAGTAAGAGATAATTTTGGAAACTACTTCTATCCAAAAAGAAAATAAAACAGAATTTTAGTGTGGAAAAAAATAAATTTTCGTTAGCTTGAATTTTTTGATGATTCTCCATAAAGTATTGCTGCATCTTTTAAAATCAATGATAGGTATTTATATATTTTCTACAATCTCACAGCATGTGAAAGCAAATTTTCCCTGATGTTGTTGCTTTTTCTCATCCTCTGTGACAGCTCTAACACTAATTCTTTAGTCAAATGCAAATTACAAAACTTATGTATTTTCAGTGACATTGAGAAAAACATTAAGTTCAAATGCCAAAAAAAGTATCTCCAGGAATTTCTATCTTTCAATAAACTAAAGAATAATAAATTTCAATATGTTATTTAAATAAAAATTTAAAATTAACACATTGGATGCATATTTCCTTGGAAATTCCTTTACCAATAAATCATAATAAATTTTAAAATTCAGGAAGTTTCTATTTCATCCCAAACAGTTTTTGGTTCTGTTAAATGATATATATTTTAACACATTTATTTACAATTTTCCTGCAAGGTGCTAAATGAGCAATCAATTCACACGGATATTTTTTTAGCAACATTAACATTGACATATTTATAAGCACCTATTCTGGAAAGACCCTATTCTGAGTTCTGTAAAAGGTTTTAAAAATAACCTTTATGTTGGCCATGGTGGTGCATGCTTTTAATTCCAGCACTTGGGAGGCTGAGGCCAAAAGATTCCTTCAAGTTCAAAGGAAGCTTAGGATACATGACGAGAAAATGAAATGAGTCAATCAGCATTTGTTCTTAGAAAATTTAAACATAATGGGGCTGGAGAGATGGCTTAGCAGTTAAGTGCTTGCCTGTGAAGCCTAAGGACCCTGGTTCCAGGCTCGATTCCCCAGGACCCACGTTAGCCAGACGCACAAGGGGGCGCACTCATCTGGAGTTCGTTTGCAGTGGCTGGAGGCCCTGGCGCGCCCATTCTCTCTCTCTCTCTGCCTCCTTTCTCTCCGTCTGTCGCTCTCAAATAAATAAATAAAATAAACAAAAAATATTTTTTTAAAAAAAGAAAATTTAAACATAAAGGTGTGTTACTTATGACATAGGATCGCTATATAGACTGTTGGGGTTGCAATTAAAAGAAAGTCATACTCAAATATACTTAGGCAAAAATAAGATTTTCTGACTCATATTTTGGGATCCAGCTGTACCCAGGGGCTCCAACAATGGCAATATGATTCAGTGACTTCTGCTGTTTTCCTGTGATCTGGCTTCATTTTCCAGCAAGTTCTCTTGGCCACTGTTTTAGTCACTTTTTTCATCACTGTGATACAATACCCACAAGAAGCATCTAAAGGGAGGAAGGACTTGTCTTGGCTCATGGTTTGAGGGCATGAAGCCCACTATGGTTGTGGGCATAGTCACAGAAGCTCGCTCATATCTTGCCAGATCAGGATGCAGGTGCATACGTGTGCTCTTGTGTGGCCAGAGGTCAGTGTCAGGTATCTTCCTCAGTTTCCCTCCACCTTATTTTTTGAAGCAGAATCTCTCATTGGTCCCAGGGTCTACTTATTTGGTTAAACAAGCTAACTAACCAAAAAAGCCCTTGGGATTCTCCTGGCCCCACCTCATTATGCCAAACATTTTGTGTGGGTACTGGGGATCTGAACTCAGGTCCTTGTGTTTGTGTGATGCCTTCTATTGCTGGCCTTAGCAAACATCTCATTTGTGGCCTCATTTTCTTCATCCTGATAACCATGAAAACATCAGTGCTCTACCTGGTCTGCCTACCTCAAAGACTTCTTTCTCACAATCACTGAGGAACTTTGTGTGAACCAATTTTAGCTCCTTGGGAGGAGAAAATGTGCAAAAACATCCACAAAGTGTTATGATTAGTTTTTCATTCTTCTGAAATGGTACAAGTGGCAAGAGAAAACAGAATGCAACACAGGAAATTGACTTGAAAATTCAAATAAACTCAACACTCTGAGAAATGTCCTCACATGCTGAGGCTTAGAGTATAGCACCATGGAAAGATATCTGGTCAAAATATGTCCTGAGGCCTGTCTGGATAAAAGCAAGTCTCAGTCCGCCTCCTATGTACATGTAAAAATGTCAAGGCACTTTCCCCCCCAAAAAAGCCTTGGAGCTCAGGATGTTATGTATTTCTAATCAGAGATAATTTTCATATGATTTTAACAGTAGACACAGTACAGCTCAGAGAAAACAGAAGCAAAAATTAGCAGAAACAGCACTCGTTGCCAAACCAGGGAGGGCCCAGGGAAGTTGGGGTGCCTTGGAGACAGGCTTTCATCTCAATGTTGAGTCTGACTATGTAGGATCTGAGAAATAATCCCAAATGCTAACAAATCAACCTATCACAGTCATGTGTGTGTACACATATAAACACACACACACACACACACACACACACACACACACATACACACAGGATCAGAGACAAATGGCTTGCTAACAAAGAAAGCCTCAGTTCCTTTATGGAGCAACTCACCCCTGTAGATGAGCTTGCTACCACAGAAGACAAACCATGGAATGATGCGACCTTAAGCTCAAAAAGGAGCAACTGACATATCTATCCTTCCTCCCTTCTGGAGAAGAAGAGAGTGACCATTGCTTTGAATCATAAAAAACTCTTGTCTGGGAAAAGAGGTATACGGCTCCACCTGTTTTAATCATGATGCCAAACCTATTTGCTTAGAAAGCCCTGACCACACAGAAATCTAAAAATATTCATGGAGCTTCCTCTTTTTTCTTCCTTTTTTCCTTCCTTCCTTCCTTCCTTCCTTCCTTCCTCCCTCTCTCACCCCTCCCTCCCTTGTTCACTTCCTTCCTTCTTTCCTTCCCTCCTTCCTTCTTCCCTTCCTCCCTCCTTCTGTCCCTTCCTTCTCCGTGTGTGTGTGTGTGTGTGTGTGTGTGTATGTGTGTATGTGCACGTGTGTGTGTGCACAAAATAGGTGTAAACATGCAGGTCCAGTGTGCACATGTGTAGAGGCCAGAGGAAGATGTTGGATGTTGGGTGTCTTCCACTATTGCTCTACCACCTTATTTCCCAGAGACAGTGTCTGTCACTAAACTTGGAGCTCCATGTTTTTCAGTTAGTTGGACTGGATGACTAGGAGCCCCAGTAATTCTCCTGCATCTGCCCCCATCCTCAATGGGATTAAAGACTTGCATGGTGAGGCCTGGCTTTTTATGTGTGGGTCCTGGGGATCTGGATCCAGGATATCACGTTTGCACAGCAAGTGCTTTTACCCAATAAGCCCCATACAGAATTATTTCTTGGCATTACATTGTCTGCTGATTGGAAACCTGGGGGATCTTGACTTTCTCCTCAATGCTGAATGGTGTGGAGTGCGTCCTCTGTATTTCTAACAGCACTGTGTTCTGACAGTTCGGTTAAGAACAATGGCTGTAAAGCATATATTTTAAAAGGTAATGTTAGACATGGTTAGGAACTGCATTTGATAATAGCATATCTGCTGGGTGACTGCTAGGTAGCACTTGCTTTGTGTTCAAGTTGCTATAATAAGTGTAACAGACTAGGGGTTTAAACAATAAACCTCAGGAGCTGAAAATGTCATTCAGTGGGACAGTATTTGGCTACCATGCTTAAGAGCCTGTGTTCCACCTTTAGTACTGAATATGAAAAGAAGAAAATAAACATTTATTTTTCCACATTGTGGAGGCTGGAAAGCCCTAAGTTAGGGCACCTGCAGGTCTAGGGTCAACTGAGGGCTCGCCTCAATATTTGTAGATGGCCATTTTCTCATTGATCCTCACATGGAAGAGAGTCAAGAGAAGTAAAATTAACTCTCTCATGCCTCATTTTAAATGACTTTTTGAGATGAGGGCTCACTATGTAGCAGGCGGGCCTCAAACTCTCAATTCTACTAAGTGTTAGAATTATAAGAGTGAGCCTGCCCTCTATGTCTCTTTGTAAGCAAGACTAACTCCATTTATAAAGGACTCTGTCCTTAAAGCCTAATTAATATCCAAAGGGTTCTACCTTCAAATAAATGCTAAACCAACGAGCATTGAATTGAACATATGAATTCTGATGGAATAAACACATTCATCCCATAACACTCTACATGGGTTTTCTTTCCAGTATTGGGATAGATGTGCTATTTAAACATTTATGCAACCAGTGATTACTTGCATGACTTTTTAAAAATCAAAGTGGTTCAGATATCTATTTTCATTTATAATTACAAATTTTGGACAATTTTCTGGTCCATCTAGCAAAACGGGATTCCTGAAACATGTGTTTTGTGCATGCATGCTATTCAGTTCTGAAGCTCTATACTACATAAGTTTAATATATTTTATTTATGGAGTCAATGGACATGCCCCATATGCTTGCAGAGGTCAAAGGAGAATGCTAACTGTCCTTCTTTATCATTCATCCATACTGTTTTCCTGAGGTGGAGTTTCTTACTGAACTCAGAGCTGTTGTTTTCTGTCAGACTATCTGATCAGCGAGGCCCAGTGATTTTTTTTTCTATTCTCTGCTTCCTATAGGACCGAGATTACAGGCATGCATGGGCACACTCAGATGTGTATATGGGTGCTATGGGTCAAAATCACATGGTCCCAAGCTCTCCCAGCCCCTCATGCTTGGGTGACAAGCACTGTTACCTGATGATCCATCTTCCCAATCATTAACATATTTAATTTTAGTAACGGACACTTATTCATTATAACAAGTGAGTTTTATAGCAATAAATCATTGTAATTGAAATCAATAAGTGTGATTCACATTATGATTAAAGCATATGACTCCTATTTAAAACCCCTGTTACATTGCCATTCTCTAAGAAAAGGAAACAGCACTTCATAGAAATATCCAATTGCAGGGTTGGAACAGGGAAAATACAAACTATCTTACAGCCTCTTGTACTGGTAGAAAGTAAGAACATGCCGGTAATCCCAGTACTCAGGAGGCTGAGACAGGAGGGTCACAAGGTCAAGAACACTCTGGGCTACAAAAACTCTGTTTCAAAAAGAAGGAAAGAAAGAAAGAGAAAAGAATCGAGAGAAGAAAGAGGAATAGGGGAAAGGTAGAAAGAAGGGAAGGAAAACTGGAGATAATGTGTCAGAAGGGCACAGATGGTAATCTCAAAGAGTTTCCAATGGAAAACAGGAATGTTTGAATAACAAAACAGTAGTGGGATAATATTATTATCCAATGTAAACATTAAATAAGAATGAGTTCATACTGTTATAAAGAAATGATTTAATAAACTAATGGAAGAGACATTATCATTCTAACATTTCTGTAGCTGTTATGCCCCTCTCAGAGGAGAAGCTTAGCTCTCTTTTTGAGTATGAATTGAACTTAGTGACTTCTATAAAAAGAAGAGATGAGGGTAAGGATCATACCAACATATGCTATTTACATATTGAGTATGTCCATAACTAATAAGAGTACATAATATAAAAGAAATAACTTGGGCTAGAGAGATGGCTTAGGGGTTACAGTGCTTGCTTGCTTGAAAAGCCTAAGGACCCAGATTTGACTCCCCAGTACCCAAGTAAGCCAGATGCACAAGGTGGCACATGCATCTGGAGTTCATTTGCAGTGACAAGAGGCCCTAGAGTACCCATTCACTCTTACTCGCTCCCCCCACACTTTCTTGCACTTAAATAAATAAATGAATTTTCAAAAAAAATATAACTTTACAGTAGGGAAAGATGGCAAGGACTACCTTACCCTGGAGACTGAGATTAACATCCCCAGTGTTAACTCACATTGATGGCATGTACTGCTAACATAATGAAATGAGAAAGGAACATCACTTCTGTGATACCTTTTAAAAAAATCTATAACCCAGTCTAATCATGAAAGAAGTCAGACCCATCCAATTTGTGAGAAAGTCTATCAATTATCTCACCTCTGTTCTTCTCAACTGTCAAGTCATGAAAAATAAACAAAGATTCAGACACTGTCACAAGCCAAAGGAAACTAAAGTGAAACGGCAACTAAATGCAATGTGTCACTTCAAATGTATCCTCAAATATAACTATAATAAAACCCAGGTAAAATTCAGGTGCACTCTGGAAGTTAGTTAATAGCCATATAACAATGTTGGTTTTTTAGTTGTGGCAAATGTACAATAGGAATGTAAAATGTCAAAAATGGAGAGAACTTTTGAGTAAGGTAGCACATGCCTGAAATCACAGGGCTTGGAAGACAGCAATTATATAGGAAGAGAACAATATAGGAAAACCACATGACAGCTCATCACTATCATTCTAGTACTCAGGGAGCTGAGGCATGAGGCCAGTGTGGGCTACATAAATGAATTCCAGTTCAGTCTGGGCTAGAATGAAACCCTGCCTCACATACATAAAGGGCTAAAGAGATATTTCAGTGGATTAGAGCACTTATCATAAGCATAAGGACCTAGATAGCCTGAGACTACCTGAGTTGGATTCCATATGACCACATGAACAGCTGTGCATGGCCACACATGTGTGTATGCAACCCCAGTCCTGTGGGGATCAGAGTCCAGAGAATCACTGAGGCTCATAAAAACTACAACTTTGCATTCAGAGAGATGATCCACCTCAAGGAAATATGTAGATAAGTGATGAATGGCACCCAACATTCTCCTCTAGCACATGCATGTAACCCCCCACACACACCACATACTATACTTGGAAAAAAATAGAAGTTGGATACTAGGGTCAGGATAAGTAGAAAAACTCTGTACTATTTATGCAACTTTTTTACGCATCTGAAATTAGTCCAAACTAAGTTTATTAAAGTGATGAGTTGAATATTTAACCCCTTGATTATGAAAGATAATTTTCTCTGTCCTATTAGAGCAGGGCACTGAGGAATTGGAAGCAATGGTATGTTGTATAGAGTGGGAAAAGCACAGTCTCTAAGAAACAGTTTGGAGAATAGGAGCGACTGAGCATCTCCAAAGTAGAGACTTAAGTCTGAGGCTCCTACAGAACAGATGCTAGCATCTTAACACCGAATGTTTATATCTACCACAGAATCAAACAGTAGTAGCTTAGAGAAGGCTACTAAATGTTTTGTTGTTATGAGTAATGTAGACATGGTATTTAGTATGCAACCACTTAGAACTTAGCGCTAGCTGCTTAGAAGCTGCTTATAACTGAGTTTTGAATCTAAGACTGAATGGAGAGGCTAGAGGTATGGTTCTTTGGGTAGATTGCCAGTCTGCCATGCACAAAATCACTGAGTTAAGTCTCCAGTACCACACATAGTAAGCATGGTGGTATACACCAATAATCCCACCACTCAGGAGGTGGACACAGAAGTATCAGAAATTCAAGGTCATTGCTGACTACATAGTAAGTTTGAGACCAGGCTGTACTATATGAGACACTATCTCTAAAAATAATACATTATAGATAGATAAGATGATAGAGATAGATAGATGATAGAGAGAGAGAGAGATGATAGAGCAGAATAAAATACTTATAGAAAGCTTTACCCACCTCCACGATATTGCTTAAGTTCAAGTTTGCCCTAGAACTCTCCAGTCCCTTGGCAAACATAGTGACAACTAAGACTACCAAACTAATGCTAAGTTCTTGACACCATCCATTTTGATTTGTGTATATAAGTTGCAACTTTACTACTATGACTATTTCTTGAATCCTCAACATTAATTTGCTTACATTTTTATTACCAGAAGATTAATTTATATTATTAGAAGGAGCATTATGTCATAATGCAAATATCTGTATTTGTCTGTTTTGTGCTTATTCTCATGAAACAATCATATATGAAATGGAGACAGAAGAAATATTCTTCAAGGAATTTAAAGAAAAATAAAAAGTAAGAGTGCAAAAATAAGCTGGGTTAAAATATTAAAGTTCAAATAAAATGGAAATACCCAAGAAAGTATTTGTTAAAACTTTTTGTGTGGATGGGGGTTAGACATTTGCATTGACATGCATGTGGAGGCCAGAAGTCAATGCAAATGTCTAACTCAGTCACTCTCCTCCTTAATTTTGAGATAGAGTCTTTCATTGAACCTAGAGCTCAGTGGCTTGGCTAGACCAGCTAGCCAGGAAATCTTGGCGATCCATCTGTCTCCACTCCCTAGTATTTGGATTACAGATGTGGTTACTACACCAACATATTTACATGGGTGATATGGATTTGAATTTGAGTCCCCATATTGTGCAATAAATATTTTACCCACTGAGTCACCTGCAGAGCCTGTACCTCTTTATTTCACCTTCTTAGGGTTTGGACATTTTTTTTTTGTTTGTAATGGTAGGTTGTAGTGATAACTGATCAGTGTTTTCTAGATTTGGGAACTACCACTCTCTGGAGGATACTCTTGTTTGTGGACTATTTGGAGATTATTCAGAAAGTAATATAAAATATTGCTGTCCCAAGATCACACACCAAACAACTGGCCCTCACAGCTCAGCTTTTAGTGATGAGAAAGCTCTTTCTTTTCTCACCTGCAACATAAGACTATTTTATTCTAACCGTGCTTATAACTCAAAAATTTCAGAGATGGAACATCAAAATCAGTGCTGATGTATTTGATTTATTTCAGTATGATCTACACACACACACACACACACACACACACACACACACACACACAATGTATAACCTATGAGGTGTTTTCCTCTTATCCTAGATGAAGAGAATACACATTATTTTTTTCTAGGAAATTCTCCTACCCTAGCAGGTTTCTGTCAAGCACAGCCCCCATCTGAAATGCCAGTGATTTTTCCAGTCAGTGGCAGCTGCAGTCCTCTGGTCTTGGCTTTCTGAGGAGGAAGGTAGACCTCTACTACTTCAGGCTCCAAGGTCAACTGACTTGCACAACACTCCTTTCCCAAGAACTCTCCACTGCTTGCTTTCCAGGGGCATTTGAATTTAAGATAAGAGTTTTATTTAAAATGTCATATCTCTCATGTCATGTTTTGGTGACATGGAATTGATATACTAGTGAAAATAAAATGTGAAAATCCAAGCTCTCTGCAGTCATTCATTCATGCATTTTTGAGATCCCAAACTACACTCCAAATTACCTATTGCTTTCTTATATTTCAAGATGGATATTTGAAGAAACTGCAATCCTCTACACTTGAAGATTCATTCTGAAAGGCTGCTTTAGAGTAATGAAATTTGCATCTATGAAGGAAAACTACATTATAAAGTATTCCACCAGCTCTATAAGATTCTCTGAGATGATTTCCCTTTTCTGTCTTGGTGGGATATTCTAGGGTCTGACAGAACCCACAAACAGAGATGCCAAAGGGTGACTGTTACATAGGAGACAGATCTTGCTGAGCTGGACACCTTCTCTTCCAACCTTCTAGATCTGATGCCACCTCCTTTTTTCTACCCATACCTCTACCATTTTATTTAGCTCTATTAAGGTTTATACATCCTGACCTTCTTTGAGTCTCCTACAGAAAGAAATCTAATGGCTCCTGTGTATTTAGACACTAAATAAATTTGCATGCTGTTTTTTCCTCTGTTGATCTGTTCATTATCACTTCCTTTTGCAGATTAAAATGATCAAAACCTCATAGGAAAGGGTGTAAACTTAAAATTTCCCTACCCATTTACTGATTTATAATCACTTAGGAGATACGATTGAAAATAAACAGTAGTTGACCCTTCATTGAACAAGTTAGCAGATCATGAAAGGTACCAATATACAAGACAGCAATGGCGTTACAAGATGGTCAGTGCTAAACTAGAAACAAGCCTGAATAAAGACTGTCTACACTCTGTAGATAAGTCAATGCCATTGAGAAAAAAAAGGACCAGAATAGATGCCAAGGCTCATGACAGATTTTAGGAATGCTCTGTGCTAGTATCAGTGACCTGGAATCCTATCAAGTAGCTAGGTGGGTGATTATGGAGAGGATAGCTTAGGATAAGTACTGAACAGCCTCTCATATATTATACAGAATAACTTGAACTTTTTGCATATTTGTTTTGAACCAGCTGAGGCTTTTCCTTGTTGTTATTGTTGTTTTATCCCATGGCTAGTCTGTACTTTTAATAGCAATTGCATATACCTGACCATTCATGAGAAAACCCCTACTGTCTATATTTCAGAAATTGTCAACAATTCTATATATTTTTCTTTAAAAAGAAATAATTTGGGGGGTGAAGATGAGGGCTGGAGGGATGGCTTATCAGTTGAGGCATTTGCCTACAAAGCTAAAGGACTCAGGTTCAATTCCCCAGGACCCACATTAGCCAGATGCAGAAGGGGGCACACATGTCTGGAGTTCATTTGCAGTGGCTGGAGGCCCTGGCACACTCATTCTCTCTCTCTTTCTTTCTCCCCCTGTTTCTCTGTCAAATAAATAAATAAATATTTTTTTTAAAAAAAAGAAATAAATGGGGCTGGAAAGATGGCTTAATATTTAAGGCACTTGCCTACAAAGCCTAAGGGCTCATGTTCAACTCTCCAGGTCCATGTAAGCCAGACATACAGTGACACAAACATGCAAGGTCACACATGTGCACAAAGGGTCTCATACACCTGGGGTTCAATTGCAGTGGCTGGAGGCCCTAGTGTGCCAATTTTTACTCTCTCTTTCTCTCTCATAAAAATGCAGTATGTTTGGCTTGCCTTGAAATAAAGAAAGAAAGAAAGAAAGAAAGAAAGAAAGAAAGAAAGAAAGAAAGAAAGAAAGGAAGAAAGAAAGGAAGGAAAGAAAGAGAGAAAGAAAGGAGGGAGGGAGGGAAGAGAAAGAAAGAAATGAAGGCCCCAGCATGCATGTAGGATGGAGGAGAGTACTAGTACCCACAATCAATACCAACAACCTCACTGAAGAAGACCCCCAGCAGAATTGAGGTGGGGGTGTGGAGGTCTCAGAGAACAAACGTTTTATTTAAAAAAGCAGTAGAATTAAATAAAATTAAAATTAAATAAAATTAAAATTAAATTAAAAAGCAATAAAGGAAGAAAAGAGAGATACGAGTGGTTGGAAAGAGTGAAGGGATCAATAGAAGAGGGTTATGGAGGGAATGAGATAAAATGCATTGTATACATGTATAAATTATCACAATGAAACCCATTGTTATGTATAATTAACATGCAATTTAAAAATGGGTAAAAATGGTCTATTGAGAGCCACAAAAATGAAGAGACTTCTTGGTTGCCCCTCAGAGGCTGCCAGCATTCTATGCTTTCTAAAAGATATCCTTAAATCTGTACACACATCTCATTTTGCTTGGCAGTAAAATATCACCAGTCAGTGGCAGAAGTTTAAGAGAATCACATTATTGTATAGCAAGCAAAATGGCATATGCAGACAGGTATTGTGTGCTATCAATAATGCTTTGCCTTTCAAAGTCTTCTAGCTCTTAATTCTATAGTTCAACTCATTTTCCATTGTGTAGTATCTAAGAAAATTGTGCATGCTTTATAAACCATAAGCTGTCAATACCTATTTCAATTAACAATAATTATTTTACAGTTTCAACAGATTAATATGAAAATACCATAATGAAATCAGGAGACCATTTGGAAAATATCTGCAGCATATATGAGTAACAAAAGGCTAAATTTCTTTTTTTTCCATATTTTTGTTTATTGACAACTTCCATGATTATAAACAATATCTCATGGTAATTCCCTCCCTCCGCTCACTTTCCCCTTTGAAATTCCACTCTTCATCAGATCCCCTCCTCCACAACCAGTCTCTCTTTTATTTTCATGTCATCATCTTTTCCTCCTATTATTATGATCTTGTGTAGGTAGTGTCAGGTACTGTGAGGTCATGGATATCCAGGCCATTTTGTGTCTGTAGGAACACACTGTAAGGAGTCCCTCCTTTCCTTTGGCTCTTACATTCTTTCCTCCACCTCTTCCATAATGGACCCTAAGCCTTGGAAGGTGTGATAGAGATATTTCAGTGCTGTATACTCCTCTGTCATATCTTCTCAGTTCCATGGTGCCTTCTGAGTGATCCCAAGGTCACTGCCATCTGAAAAGAGAAGGTTCTCTAACCAAAAGTGAGAGTAGCATTAATATATGGATATGAACATTAAGAGAAGTACTTACTAGGCAGTTTGGTGAGCATAGTATATACATTTAGCCAGACAACAGCAGACGTTACACCCCTAGGGCTCATGACTACCCCTGTTGTAGGTTTTCAGTATCAGGGATGTATTCCCTCCCATGGAGCCGACCTCCAGTCAAATTAGAGGGCAGTTGGTTTCTACCATAACAGATGTGCCACTATTGCATCTGTTGGCTCATTTGGCTTGGCTGGCAAAACATAAGGTTTGCAGTGTCCACTGTTGAGTATTGTCACTGGTGATTTCTCTCTCTCCCATTGAACTGCATGCAGCATGGCCTCTTCCAGCTTTCTGTCAGCTGGTCTACATGGAGGAGATTTTCAGCTCAGTTCCAGCAGGATATACATGCTGGTGGTGGTGTGTGTGTGTGATACACATAGTGTATGCATGTGTATGTGCCAATGTACTCCATGCACTCACCTCTGGTAGGTGCGCTCACTTGTGGTGACCAGAGTAGAAGATTGGGGATTGTGTGCCATTGCTCCTCTACATATTTTACTTGACTTGGTGTCTATTACTTATCCTGGAGCTTTCCTTTTTTGTGTGTGAGCTTCAGCAACTCAAAGGGCCCTGCTAACTTACTGGTCTAGTGTTACAGATGCATGGCCATGCCCAGCTGTTTCTGTGGATCCTAGGGGTCAAACTCATGCATTTTCTAAGACCCTATCTCATACCCTCATGCTTATGTAAGATACATACTTAATTGCTAAGCCATCTCTCCAGCCCCCAAATGAGAATTTTATATATATTAAAATACGCATGTAAACATACACTGGAGATGGAATCACATCTTCAGGGAAGTGGGCTTGGAGGTTTGGGGAATTGAGATAAGACCCTTATTTTCCACTTTAGAATCATCTATAATTTTAGAAGTCTGGGTGTGGTAGTTTGATTTAGGTGTGTCCCATAAATTTATGTGTTGTGAATGCTAGGTCCTCATCTGGTGGCAATTTGCTAATTGAAGCCTCTTAGAGTCAGTGTATTGTTGGGGGCACGCTTATGGTTGCTGTTGTCACCTTTCCCTTGCCTGTGTTTGGCACACTTTCCTGTTGCTGTTGTCCATTTGATGTTGTCCAGGACATGATGTCCACCCTCTGTTCATGCCATCATTTCCCCTTGCCATCATGGAGCTTCCCCTTGAGTCTGTAATCCAAAACAAACCCCTTTTTTCCCACAAGCTACTCTTGGTTGAGTATTTTCTGCCAGCAATGTGGAGCTCATTGTAATAGTAAAATTGATACCAAGAATTGGGATCATTACTGCTAGACACCTGATTGTGTGGCTTTTTGCCTTTTGGAGCTGTTTTTGAGAGTAATGTGAATGAATTTGAAATCTTGGTCTATTAGACA
Source organism: Dipus sagitta (assembly GCA_036346955.1). Taxonomy (NCBI): domain Eukaryota; kingdom Metazoa; phylum Chordata; class Mammalia; order Rodentia; family Dipodidae; genus Dipus; species Dipus sagitta. Next base: position 12,034,662 of record CM070776.1, on the reverse strand, counting down.
TCTGGCAGTGCCATAAGTACACCTGGATGGACCATTTTAGTCAGTTAAAAGACCTGAATTTGATAAGAACTATGGACTGTGAGGTTTGGCTTATGAGGGTGAGAAAGAGCTTTGTCCAGACTGGGCTAGAATCAGTTTGTGTGAGAGGCTTGCTGTTAAGCCCATGTCCTGAGAACTTGTGAAGGTTTGCATTGCATAGAAATGGCCAGGTGTGAACATAAGAATATGGCCCAGAAAAAATGAAATCTTTGTGCCAAAATTGCTGCCTGCTCACTGCCGTTGCTTTTCAGAGATTACAACCATTAAGATTGGGCCAGCTGACCTACAATGGGACAAAAGAAAGAATGCAGAGACTTTTGAAGGGGTCTGAATGCTGAAGGAGTGTCATGTTATTCAAAGTCAGACTTATTCCCCCCTGGACTAACAAATTGGCAGCCCAAATGGTATTATGGAGTGATAAAAATGCAGGAAATAGAAAGTTAGTGAATTTGCAACATGGTATTATGTGTTGGAAATGGTCATGGGCAGTGTAAAGTAGGCTTGTTGTATTACCAATGTGAAGACCCAATAGAGTCATGCAGATGAACTTTGGGTTGCAGTGAAGACCCAATGGAGATGCCAGGATGATGAACTGGCTGTCAAGGAGAGGTAGCAGCACTGAATGAAGCTTTCTGGGACTGTGATTAGCCTAGCTAGTGGCATAAGATAGTAGTGAATGAAATTTTAAAATATTTCTAGAGGAAATTTAGATAAACTAAATTACAGTCAAGAGAAATAGTTATATTAATATAATGTTGTAGTTAATATTTAAGTGCTTTTAGGCTGCTAGTCAAAAGGCCCAGAATTAAAATGTTTTCATTATAAGACAGTAAGATACTGGGTAAACATTAACTAGGCCTTCTTCCCAAGAATGCAAGACCTCTCCCTCCTTATCTTCTTTGTGGCTTCGGTTATTAATCAGAAGAGGAAACTTGGTCTTATATTAGTTCCTTTTCTCCTTGCTTGGGCAAAATTCCTGTCACAAATTCAGTTTTATTTGGCTCATAGTTTGAAATTGCAGTCTACTGTGGCAGGGAAACAGAGCTGGTTACATTGTGTCTATACTTAGGAAGCAGAGTGATGAATGCTGGTATCAAGATAACTTTTTCCTTTTTATCCAGTCCAGGAACCAAACACATAGAATGGTTCAACCCATATTTAGAATCAGTCTTCTCACCTCTACCAAACCTAGGATATCCCTCACATATATTTCCAGAGGTTTGTTTTTGATAATTCTAAATCCCATCAAGTTAACAATCAAAAATAGCCATCACAACTGCATTCAATCCACTAATACAATGGGGGAAAATTTTTATATATTTAACCTCCTTGAAAACTGCCAGAAATTCAACTGCAAATTTAAAAATAAGTTTAAAAACAGTTCTAATTTTCTGTTATATTTGTAGAATAACATAATTTAGTCTGATATTTTTCCTCTTAGTCTATTGATAAAGTTTAATCTAAACACAAGATAGATCAATGGAAATAGTTGAACTTTTTCTTAAACTATAGAAATTTAAACTTTTGCTTTGAAATGTTTACTTTAGAGATAAATGCCTGAAGTCCAAGAGTAACATAGCAAATTTATGATTCTATAGCAGTACTTGACATAGCATTAGTGTGGTGGTTTCAATGTAAATGGTCCCCTGCTATAGTCTCAGGTATATTTGATTACACCTCCTACTTTAGTTTCCAGTAGGTGGAGCCCTGCAAGAGGAGGTGTGTTACTGGGTTCAGATCTTGAGTATAATGGGAGGTGTGTTCAAAGCCAGCTTGAGATCTGGATGTTTGTTCTCTCCATATTTGGATATATGATGATGTAAGCCAGCTTCCTCCATCATGATGAAGCTTCTTCTTAAAACTGTAAGTCTAAAATATGCCCTTTCCTCCCATCAGCTGGTTTTCTTCAGGTGCTTTATTCCAGAAATGATAACTGCAACAGCTGAGTGGAGTCATTATTACCAGAAACCTGACCCTATGGCTTTTAATCTTTTGGAACTAATTTGTGGGAGGAATATAGAAGGATTTTGAAACTTTGACTAAGCATTTCCTTGGAGTGCTGAAGGCAGAATGTGATGGATCATTTAGATCAGTTTGTGACACACAAATACAGAAAGAACTGGGAACTATATAGGCTTTACTTATGAGGGGAAGAAAGAACTTTAGACTGAGTTAGAGTTAGCTCATGTGAGAGGCTGGCTGTGCTCTTTCCGTGTACTGAGAACATGAGAAGAGTTGAATTTAGAAGAAATAGACTGATGTGAGCAGATATATATGACACAAAAAGAAATGGAAGTTTTTGGCTGGAGACAGTGCCCATTCAGCTTCAATTGTTTTAAAGATTATCACCATTGAGATTTTTGCCAGCTGCTCTGCATTGCAACAGCAGGAAAAATGCCTACTCTTTAGGAAATAGTGGGCTAGAATGTTTAAAGTATTTCTTGTTCTTTAAAGTGAGCTTTATCTCCATCCCCCCCCCCAGATTAACAATGTGGTAGGCCACATGGTACTATGGAAGTATGACAAATGCAGGAAAGAGTGGTTTATTGAACTTGTAATGTAACATATTGGAAATGGCCACTAGGCAATGTGTGGCAAGTTTGTTGGAGTCCATTATGTGGACTCCCAATGTAGCAATGAGGATGAACCACTCTCATGCTGTGGCTTTCTACCTGCTGTGACAGAGGTGATGCCCAGTCTCTGATAACCCATGCTTTTTTCCAGCCATGATGAATCTATCCCTCAAAACTCTAAGCCAAAATAAAATCATTTGTTCTATCAGATGCTTTTGGTTGAGTATTTTATTCCAGCAGAGAAGGTAACTACAACAGTTTGGAACATAGTAGGTACTTAAATACGTTTTTTTTAAAAAAAAAACATTTTAAATTGAGGTAAAATCATGACTCTCCCACAGATATAAAAGGAATAAATATCAAAGATTTTCTTTAACACGTTAATGATTTTAAAGCCACATTATGACCAGTCAAAACAAGCCTCCAAAGAATATATGGGAATACTGAAATGAATGAAAATGGAAGCAAAACATCTTCTTCAAGAGTGGGAGAGGGGTCTCAACTGAACCTCACTGAACAAGGCAGAATTTATATAGTTGTGAGCCAAAATTTATTTTGTTTGATTCTCAGTTCTCAAAAACTTTTACCTCTGTAAGATAGGTCTCATGGGCTCTGAATGCTGCATGCTCTGACAAATGCAGAGGTTTTCATTACAGAAGATGTATTACTCTTGATCTATGTTTTATTGATCCAGGAGTATTCAAGAATGGATTGTCAGTGTTACTGTACTCATGATCCCTCACAAAAATACCCTGTTTCCCTAATTTGTGGACAGTCTGACCAGGCAAGTCAGAAACTGCCCTTCCATCATCACCCTGGTCACTAGTCAAACAGTGGAGAAACAAACTCATCCCCAAAACCTGGCATTCTCTGCCAGGACTGGTTTATTGTCTTTGGTTGGGTGAGTTTCAGAGGGAACCTGTGGCAGTTTGAATAGATGCCCCCCAATAGATTCAGAAGTTTATTAAAGCTTCTTAGATTTCCACCTACCTGGGTAGAAGAGATGTCACTGGGCTGTTCCTGGGATTCAGCTCTAAGGTGTGGTGGTGGATTTGGAATTTCAGTCTAAAGATAAGCAAACTGCCTGAGTTCTGTTTGGAGTTCCTGAAGTGTGCTTGTTGTGGTGTGGATTTTGGGTTTTTGGCCTGTGACTTCTCTCTCTCTCTGCTTGGACCTCTGAAAGCAGGACCAGTTTCTTCTGCCACTATGGAACTTCCCTTGTATCTGTAAGCTTCAATAAATATCCTTTTCTCCATAACTGTGACAGGTTTGGAAGTTCATCTCAGTGACCTGAAGCTGTCTACTACAGAACCTAATGTGAGAATGCCATATAACTGTCTCCCCAATAACTAGGGAAGGCGAATGTCATTTTCTGAATGATGACTGTGTGGCAAATACCTTCTTCAGACTATAAAATTCCGAGAAGGTGCTTGTCACACAGTCAACATTCAGTGTGCAAACATGACATTAATAAAGTCAAACAGTTTCTTCAACTTCCCAACATAACAGATAACAAAACTCAGTGGGATCTGACTCCCAAATTCTTGTTGTTTCCCCTTATGGAAATAAGATTTCCATGATTGTGTATCTGCATGGATTTTAAAAAACAAAAATGAAAACAGTTCACTCTTTAATGGCCTGAGAAGGGAGAATATTTCAGAAGAAAAGACAAGTAAAATTTGTCAAATTTTATAGACTACCAATCTTGCCTAAACCAAGTATAAGGTATTGAATGCCTTCTGTTTGGTAGGGCTTGGACCAAAAGCTGAGCATTCATTTACATAAATCAAATCCTCTTCAAACCCTTTTCCACTTTACAGATGAGAAATCAAGGTTAAAATCCGAATATGTCTCTTTAAGACATCAAGTATGAAATATACCATGCATTCAGTAAATTCAAATAGCTTCCACTCCTGTGCCTTCAGTTTGCCATAAACTCTTAGTTTATATACCAGTGATCAAGTAAGTATTGATTTGTGACTAGCCTAACATTCTTACATTATTAGCCCCTTTGGACATATGAAAATGTCCCAAGTACTACATTTGGTTGAAAGCATTTTGCCTAGAGGTCAGGCTTAAATTATAGCTTAGGGCATCTCTGGGTAAGTTTTCTGTGTCTTTTCTTCTCTGCCCACCAGTGGCTTCAGACAGCATGCAGTTCCTGATCTCCCAGACAGGACAGAAACAACTTTCTGGAGGCTTGATAAAGCATTATCTATATGTTGCATATTTTTTCCAATACCATAGTACAAAACACAAAATACTATAGCCTCTGTAAGTAAAAATAAATGCTATTTTCATTTTTACACATCTCTAAGAATGTAATCTGGATATACACTCAAACTTGAAGGTCAAGATTCTCTACCCATCATTAAATCTGTCCTTAATATATTGAACTGCTGTGCTTCTTTCTCCAACAAGGAAAAATGAATTCTTCAACCCACCTTGACTGTGAAGTAAATCAATGAAAGATACACAAATGATCATAAGGAAACCTGAGGAACTCATTTAAAAGGGCTGGAAAGATGACTTAGTGCTTAAGGTGCTTGCCTGTGAAACTTAAGTATCCAGGTTTGATTCCCCAGAACCCATTTAAGCCAGATGCACAAGATGGCACATGCATCTGTGGTTCGTTTGCAGTGGCTGGAGGCCCTGGTGTGCCCATTCTCTCTATCTATCTATCTGCCTCGCCCTCTTTCTTTCTTTTACAAATAAGCAAAGAAATTATATTTTTAAAGAATGAATTCATTTAAAAAATGTGTGGCATTTGCAGATAACTGTTGCTGTGGTAACATGTTTTAAAGAAAACAGTTTTTTAAACATTTCATATTTCCAATGGACTTAACTAAGCGTATTATGAGCTTTAAGTTAATTTTTGTTAAGTGTGCATTTACATGGACTATGCCATGACAGCAGCATGATGAGAATGAAATAAAGAATGGAATTTCCCCTTCTTTTCTGTTGTCCCTTCCTCCTGTGAGCCATTTCAGGCTTTCTCTCTTGACTAGCTGTGTCATAGTAATTAGAGATAACAACTCAGAAGAGTAATTGTGTCCCATAATTATAGATGATAAATTTTCATTCCACTCTGTAATTGGCAATAATCAAGTAGTGCTTTGGCACATCTGGAAAGCTCAACTAGAGGCCTATGGTCTCCTCTCTTATATCCTTCCAGTGAAACCTCTCTTCTTGGCTCATCCCTTTCTCAACCATTGTATCTATACTTACATAACATTGCAAATGATTTTAGACATGGAAGACTTTGAACAAGAGTTAGACTAAAAATTTTACAGCTCTAAAACTGTTATCTCTCTCTCTCTCTCTCTCTCTCTCTCTCTCATATATGCACCTGTGTACAGATGCATGTGCCCCATGTACACACATGCAGAGGCCAGAAGAAGACATTGAGTAGCCTCTTCTATTGTTTTTTCTGCCTTATTTTCTTGAGACAGAGTCTTTCACTGAACCTGAAACTTATTATTTTTTTGTTAGACTAGATGGCCAGGGAACCCCAATGTTCCTCCTTGTCTCCACCCTACTCAAGCCTGGGTTGCAGGTTTGTGCAGCCGTGTCTGACTTAAAATCTCTTATTGTATGATGATCAAAAAAGTACAACTTAGATTTGCCTCAAAAAGGGTCATTTTGTGCAGTTATCTGTGAATACTGGTATATAATAATATAATAATAATGATTTCTAGTTCTTCAAAAAAGTTTTTTCTTTTCTTTTCCCAAGTAGGGTCTCACTGTAGCTCATGCTATGACCTGAAATTTACTATGTAGTTTCAGGATAGCCTTGAACTCACAGTGATCCCCTTACCTCTGCCTCCCGAGTGCTAGGATAAAAGGTGTGCGCCACCACACCCAGCCAAAAAAGGTGTATATTCTAAACCTGAAGAAAATAACAGTAGTAAGATTCATTGGGTTTTCAGTAATATGTGCAATTCTAAAATTATATACCTTGAAAAATGGTTAGTGTTGCTCCAATTATGTTACTTAAAATGGTCCTTCTGAAAGAGCTTCCTTAACAAGAAGCCTTGAGCTGAGAGCATAGTTCAGTGGTATAGCACTTACTTAGCACACAGGCATCTATAGGTTCCATCCCTAGAACAGGAAATTTAGAAAAGCCTCTGTCTCCAAATACCTCATTCCAACAACACAACAAAACCCTATTTGATTGACTTTTTCTTTTTAAAACCCCTTCTTTCCCAAGTAGTTCCTGTTTTCTAATAAAATATTTGGAACTGTGCTTGTAATTTATTCATTTGTAAGTTCAGAGCTTCCACTGTATAAACTTATTAAGGTAAACAGTTCAGCATTTTAAAATTCCTTAAAATGCATGATTTTAAATCACATTTAAGAGAGCAAAAGAAATACTGCCTTTAAAAATTACATACTGGGGTTCTAAAGTGAAAAGTCAAGATAAAGTCATTATTTATTGTAGTTTTTTGACCTCATCTCTACTGACATTTGAATCCAGGTATTTTTGCTGTGGGAGCTGTCATACTCACTATAGAATGCTGTGTGCTGGTATCATCCCCCAACCTTGGTTTTTGTCAATCAGAAATGCAACCAAACAGTATCAAATTTAACTCGAGAGGCAAAGCTGTCCCATTGATGCCATTGCTTTGGAGCTTCCACACAATTCATTTTCTCTGTGAAATAATACAAGTTGTTCAACATTTCATTGGCTCTCAGTGGTGTCTGATATTTAAGGCAGAACAAAAGAAAACATTTGAATTTGGTTCTTTATGTGATTGTGAGGCAAGCCCAAGGAATATTAAAAAAGATACTGATCAAGTACTTTGGCTTTTTACATTTAAATTATATTACTCTGCCTATTTCACTTATTAGAAAGGACTTAAAAAGAAATATAACTTTATTCTTAGTTCACTGTTTATTTTAAAGACTCTTCTAGTTTGGAAACTCTCAGAACAAAATGGAGTATGAAAAAGCAATTCGGACATAGGTAGATGGAAGCTTGGGGTAAAAGAGGGCTGACCATCCAGCCTGCCTGTCCATTCTTCTTCTAGTTCTAAAGCTTAGCTTTGTTTATAGTGACAGCCTAGATTCATGGAGGAAAATTGCTCTATGTAAAGCCGTTTTTCTCTTAGTCCAGTCCAAGCACATAGTTTCTGGTTTGCATGGGTAGCTGTGGAATTGACACAGGATCACCAGGCTTTGCAATAAAGTACCTTTAGCCACGAAGCCATCTTTCCACCCTGAAGCACAGATTGTCTGGAATCTGAAAGTGTGTTACTGAACAGGCATTTGTATGGTACTAGCTCCATGCTGAGAAACATACTAGAAGCAGTGGTTCTCAGAGTGAGATCACAAATGCTCCCAGGGAATCCTGAAGACTCATTTGGTGGTGGGGGGACATGATTCCAAAACTGTTGTCACAATGATCCTCTTATATTACTTGCTCTATGCACTCTCATTTTGTTATTAGTGTATAAAGGCATTCTCTGGATGTGTGGTATCACTTGAGACTGAATATCAAAGTACGGAGAAGTTAACTCTCTTCTATTAAGCCAGAAAACAGACTAATAAAAATTAAAAGTGATATTACTATTCTTTTTAGTTAGTTTGTTTTGGAAAACATAGTTATGTTTCATGTAAGTGTTGCTTTGGTAAAATATGTAGTTTATTGTTATATCATTAATTTAATGAATCAATAAATAATTTTGAAAATTCCCTGGTCTCAATTTCCAACATAGTAAATATCAATAGAGGGCTGGAGAGATTTCTTAGCAGTTAAGGCATTTGCCTGCAAAGCTTAAGGACTCATGTAAGCCAGATGCACAAGGTGGTGCATGTGTCTGGAGTTTGTTTGCAATGGCTAGAGGCCATGGTTCATATTCATTCTCTCTCTCTCTCTCTCATAAATAAATAAAAATATTTTTTAAAAATCAATAGAAAACAATCATATGAGCAATAGCTCTGGTTCTGGATAATTGTCAAGCACAAAAAAGGAACTTGGAGAACAAAAGTTTAAGGGGTGATTTTCTAGAGGCTTATCACTAGTTAGATTTATCAGACATGGAATAATATAATTTGATGTTTGTCCTATTTGTTTTAAATCCTGTATTGGGTCAATATTTCTTTGCTATGCCCAATGCCATCTTTTGCAGTGTGAATATTTATTCATTGTGGTTGTTTTTGGTATTATGGCTCAGTTTGAAAACCCTGGACTATGAGGATGCTTGAACATCATTGGGATTGATAAAAACTGAGGACGTTCAAAGTTGGACTGAATGCATGACATTTTACATCATGTATGGTTATCAGTTTATAGGGCTAAAGGTTGAATGTCGTGGTTTGTATTAGGTTTACCCCATAAACTCATGTGTTCTGAATGCTGGGCCCCAGATGGTGGCAATTTGGGAATTGGAGCCTCCTGGAGGCAGTGTATTGTTGGGGGTGGGCTTATGGGTGTTATAGCCAGCTTCCCCTTGCCAGTGTTTGGTATACTCTCCTGTTGCTGTTGTCCACCTGATGTTGGCCAGGAGGTGATGTCCACCCCCTGCTCATGCCATTGTTTCCCCCTGCAACCATGAATCTTCCCTTCAAGTTGCAAACCTAACTAAACAACTTTCCAACCATCAGCTGCTTTTCATCAAAAGATGTCTGCCATCAATGCAAAGCTGACTGCAGCATAAATTTTATCCTGGATCGTCAGGATATATTTTCAGTCTTCACATAAATCTAGCAGGTGTACTATACTCTCATTTTCCTCATGAGTTAGTTATGTAGATTGTAGAAGAAAAAAAGTAGTAGATTCACTGTATAGGTAACGGCTTACTTTTCTTTCTTAATCTCATCTCCTCACTGTTATGATAAAAATTGCATCTGACTTTATGTCCTTTGCCTTGGAGCCCATACCAGGGTGATTACATTCCTAGAATCAAGCTATGCTTGGTTTTCAAGGAACCTTCTTGCATTGAATTCAGTGGTTCTTAAGTTCCCCTTTGAGTCTCTATTGACATTAGGTAACCCTTTTTCCCAGAAATATATGAGAATGAGCAGAATAATGGTCCTCCAATGATGCCCACCTTCTAACCTTCAAAAGCTGGGAATATGGTACATTATATGGCTAAGGAAAATTGTAAGACTGTTCACCAGCTGACCTTAATACCATAAGATTATCTTAAATCATCCATATAGGTCCATTGTAATCAAAAGAAGTAAAAGACATATTATCAGACAGGTACTGGTCACTCCTGGCCTAGGAGATAAAAAGGACCACCTTCCAGCCAAATATTGGCAGCCTCCTTAAACTGGAGAAGGAAAAGAAAGCTGGTTTCCTCTTAAGTCTTCTCAAAGGAACCAGCCCTGCCAACAATTTGATTTTATCCCAGTAAGATACATTCTAGACCTCTGGCCTCCAGAGCTGTAAAATAATAAAGTAGTGTTGTTTTAACCCATTAAGCGTAAGGTAATTTGTTCACAGTAGGAGCTAGAAACTAATAGAAAGAATACATAACCCAACTTAGTGTGCAATTCCTGGCATATCTGACCCCCTGGTAAGGGCCCTGCAATATGTTCCAGTGTGCCATTTGTTGCATGGCAGTAGAACTTAAACCCTGTGATTTTCGGTGACTAAAGACCTTTGTATTCATGGTCATTTTTTTTCTCAAAACCACAGCCAGACTTGAAGTGAGCTGTAGTTAAATGTTCTATTGCAATAAAAAATAAGGGCCTTCACTTAATGTTGGGTGAGTTTTTCAAATGTAACTACAATAAGAAAATGGGGTTCAATGCAGATTTCAAATTAATCATTGTGAAGTTGGAGAAGGGTTTATTTTTAAAGAAAAATTGCTTTAAACAGCGCTCACATTAATATAGATACCTGAGACATGTCTGGGTCTCTGTGTCCAAAAGAATTTTTATTTATTCCCTCTGCAACATACCCTCAGCTTCTGAACTCTTGCTCTATCAGTCTCTTCCATCACCACAGCACCTACAGACACTCCTTTGTGGGGGTTCAAACAAGAAAAGCAAATCCTTTGTCAGGGTTGCAGGAGGCTGAGTAGCAGTAGATGGCAACATAAAGTGAATGCTCACAGAGGCCTACTGGGTTATACCCTGGGTTCTCTGATGGAACTGTTTCCCTACCACATAGTAGACAGATACTACCAATGCCTGCCATAAAAGCTCAGAAATCATCTCTAGCACATTGTTTAGAAAGAAATATCAAAACAAAAATAACTAAATCTGGAGAATTCAATTATGTTTGACACTATTTTGTCCACACTAAGGAAATTTGTAGGAGTGGGTATTGACTCTGAGTGAAATTTAATGAGCTATGCATGTCACTTGGAATGCCAGAAGTCTTTGAAGACTAGGGATGCCTGAATTCCATGATAGCTGTCACATTAAGCCTTTGATTCCTATTAAATAACAAGTTCGTGGACCTGATTTAAGACACCTACTGAGTCTAAGTGCCTTGAGGAAAATAATCATGTCTTGTTTTCCTTCTGTTCTCACGGAGCCAAAAGCCTTGTATATAAGTGGTAATGGACTAAAGGGCCAATGGAAAAAAAAATATAGGTTTGCCTTCCCCAGAGACTGCATAGGACACTCTCATCCATACCTATGAGGATATATTTTGGTGTTTTAAGTGTTCGGGTAACATAACAAAATACGATTGAATGACTGGCTTAAAGAGACATTTGTTTTCCCAGTTTTGAAGACTGGAAGTTCTTAGGAGTGATACTTTTCCTATTAAGAACATATGACACATGTCTACACATACATATATGTATGCATTTGTGCGTCATCTGCCTGCACAAAAAGTACAGGATGATAAATTGGGGCTGGGAGATGACTATGAGATAGAACATATGCTAAGCATGTGCTAGGTCCTTGGTTTAATCCTCAGTATCCACATCATACCCCCAAACTCAATGTTCTCTATTCATTCATAATGGAAAGTAACATTCCAATTGATGAATATTCTGGGATTCCATCCAAGAACCAGAAAATCAAAGTAGTAGATAGAAAAAAGAAAAGTGAAATAAAAGAAAATGTTTAAAGAACATTGAGTCAAAATAAAATAAATTGGATAGTCATAGAGAATAATTCATCCAAAGTATGAAAATCCTATGAAATGTCTCCTACCCTAACACATAAAGCATGGCAAGTAAAATAAAATATGGAGCTAACTCTATAATATATAAGACACTCCTATATCTTTGAAAGGGCTGATTAAAGTCTTAAAATCTAGTTTTTCCTTTCTGATTTTCCTATACAACCTTCTGATTTTATGATAATTTGAAAACTGTCTCAGATTTGGTACAATGCAGTCAAGTAGTTGATAGTTTTTGAGAACATCTCAGCTTTCTTAATTGGATTAGACTGCAGATTCTAGTCTCATTAGGGACACATTTAAAAGCTATCTCCTAAGCAGATCCACTATAGATTGTTCGGAGTAGCTCACCATCAAGGCTAACTTCATCCTGACCTTGATTACAAAATCCTTGTGGTTCCCACCACACTGATCATGAATCAAGAACTAGACTGGGAAATAAGTGATTATCTGTGTACATTTATTGCAAGTATACATATACAACTATTACATATATAGATGAGCTTTTGATATTTTTAAAATTTTGGATTTTATATCAAAAAATTAGGTTTTCATATAGCAGCAGCTGATTTTTGAGTTACTGTTTTATCTAAGTTCTTACTGGACCATTGATTCTGGTTTCGTTTATGAGTGTTTCATTCCAGTCCCAAGATATTCCCAATAAACAGAAAATGAAAAATCCTTTTGTGTTACATATTCAGGAAAATTTTGTGATGTTATAAAGAGAGAGTATGTTGAAAGTGGTGATAAAATTTCTTTGGAAAAGAAAATAAACTCTCATGTAATTAAAGAAAATATATTGGAATAGGTAAAAAGTACAAATTACCAATTTGTTTGAAAGTAAAAATTAACTTCTACTTATAGTGTGGTCATAAAAGCCTCCTACTAAACTGATATTACCTAAAATAGCTATGAATTTTGGACATAATGAAATATTTGTCTTTATTTTTTAAAAGTATACCACAATTATTGAATGGTGAGTCAAAACCAGTAATGTCTTGAGGAGAATGGACACTGGAAAGAAATGACAAGAGATCAATTTGCCAACTTTTGTATCTTCATGTCTGAAGTCATGCAGGATCCAGTTAGTTCCACTTCAAGTGGCTAAAACTCCAATAGGAAACATAGACTTTCTTCTTGAAGAAGAAAGCAATAGAGTTTAGGGTGGCCAGTACTTCTGGTCAATACAGAGAGGGATATCAAGCAAAGAGAAAGCTAAGGAAGTGCCCCTCATTCTGTAAACTTTGCTCCAATCTATCTGAATCCTAAATCACACAAGAGGACACATCTAGAAGCCTACTATCCAAGAACACCATGAATAAATTCAATTTGTAGTTATATCTAAGAACCACTGAATACAGTTTGAGTCTCATGGAAGGGAATGTCTGCTCAGCCCATCAGAGGTGCTCACTGGATAGTGGACATCTCACGTCCATGTCTACTCCATCCGTAGGGATATGATACTGGTATAGCTGGCCCACTCTTCTCCTCCAAGATTCTTCACTTTCATCCTAATGGGTTCCAGCTGTCTATGCAAAAGGCAAAGCCATTTCTGGCTACTGATGCTAAGAGCCAACCCAGAGACACATTGGTGGCTCATGGGAGTGAAAATTCCAGAATGCATGACGTAAGGGCATGGTAAACAGATTCTGAGAATATGGGCACAGGACAATGAAAAGCTTGAGTTTCACTCTCGTTTGGTTGCCAGAGTCCTCACCTGCTTTCCTGCTGGGTCCTTTGCTTGCCCTTGGTCTGCCTTGCCCCTCTCCTTCCTTACAAGATAATTCTTCTAGGTTACTATGTTCAAACAAGATTTTCTGAGCCCTCATTCCCCTGAATCCTCATTATGTCCTTGACCCTAAAATCTTCTTCTCCTCTTGTCCCTCCTATCTGTCAAGGGTTTGCATTATGATCTCTTAAGTCCCTTGTAGGGCAAGCATTCTCTGATGCCATGACTTAACATAATCTAAAGTGTATTAAATTATAAATCCTTTCATCAGCCCTCAAAAGACTGTAAACATCTTAAGGATGAGAATCATATTTTGTTCTTTGAACACCAGCTATGTCTTCTGAAAATTGAGAATAATAACCTCTCTGAATCTAGGTCATAAAGATTAGGAGTAATATATGTGTAGTATCTGGGACTTGAAAGACTTTAAATTAGATGATCATTGTATTGACTCACCTTTGTATTTCAGAATCACTCTTGTATGTTAGATGTGTTCAAAAAAAATACTCATTGTATCATGAAAAGAGAAACTAAAGGCTAGATTCTGGTTAATTACAAAGACAAGCTTTGTCATGCTGCACACTGTGCCCTTCCTATTCTTCCACACTGCCAGGGCCAAGAGTTGATTAAGGGTGGAAAACTGGCTTTGTGAAAATGCTCAAAAAGCTAAAATCCAACATAGAAAGGATGTCCAAGCACTTAGGACTTCTGCCACAAACCTGGTTCCAGTAAGTCACATTTACTTTGAATTAGTCTGAAAGCTGGATCATTGCTATTATGTAAATGCACAAAACATGGACTCAATGGCAAGGATATTGTAGCCAGTGGTCCCACAAAAGTGATAGCATTAGTATCTGATATTTGCATCTTGTATTTTCTTAATATGTTGTTATTATTTATGGCAGAACTGAACACTCATAAATGCTGGGTGCCAAGTGCAAGGCTGGATCTGGATCCGTGGTCTATTACTTTTTAACTTAGCTATTGAAAGCAAAACATGCATACATAAGCTTTATCTGCCAATTGCTTGCTTGTTAACATGAAAGACTATGAGAACCAAAAGGAAGGTATCTGGCTCACAGTCACACAGTTAATCACAGTAAGAGCCTGCCCAAAACATGACGGTACAATCCTTGCCTAGCAGGTGGACTTAGTGGCATCTTTTGTACTCTCAGATTCTTCCTTGATAGATATACCCCCTACTTCTTCCTCTCACCAATTCCTTTCTTGGAAAATGTCTGGATATTAAAAGTTCAGGAAATTTAATACTTGAACCTTGCAAGAAAGCTTTGAATTCTTTTGAAAATTAGCCTCACTCCTTGCCAATACCCCATAGGACTTTAGAAGGAGATGAAGGAGATTCAGGGAAAAAATTAAATCCCCCACAGGAAATATTTCAATACCTTTTTGATCATGGATCACGTAACCCAAAATCTATCATTAGTGTCATTTAGTATATTGTAATGTTTTGCACCTGTCACATTTTATTATCCCCCAAATACAACCCACCCCATAGCTCCTGGAGACCACTAATCTTTCTGGATCTACAGATGTGCCTCTTCTGGGTAGTTCATATAAAAGTACTCATAGAATAGGTGACCTTATAGGGCTTGCTTCTTACATTTAGTATCATGATAAGATTGCTCTGTGTTGTAACTTACATGTGTACTTCATTCATCTTATTTCTAATAATATTTCAGTGGCTATGCACATTTTTGTATGTATATGTAACACATTTTGATTATCCATTCATCCGTTAGTGAATATTGGGTTGCTTTCACCTTTTGGATCTTGTGAATAGTGTCACTATTAATGTTTGGGTACTTTTTATTATTTGACTGTCTGTTTTAGTTCATTTTAGAGTACTCCCATGAGTGGAATTGCTGGGCAATATAGTAATTGCATATTTAGATTACTGAAAAAGCATCAAATTTAATGATTTTTAAAGAAAATCACTCTTGCTTGGTATATGGAATTACTATGTGTTTAAGTTCAGAAGTGGATAAATGATGGTAATTAAGAAAATTAACTATAATAAAGGAGGAAATGTCCTACCTTTGGATATAAGGTAAGAGTCTAATAAGTAACCCATGACACACACTTTACAATGCTACTACTGGCCAGAATGTGTGGTCCATGTCTGTGAATACCGGAATTAACAACCAAAGTCATCAAGTCTGGTGTTGCAGGCCTTTAATCCCAGGTACATGAAAGGCTGAGGCAGAAGGAGTATATATTCAAACCTTACCTGAATATAGGATAATAATTCAAGGCTACCTGAAACAATACAGTGAGACTGTTTCAAAAAATAATAATAATTCAGTAAAAAGGGGGCTCAGTCTATAGCTCAGTGGTACATTGCTTATTAAGCATACATTAGATCCTGAGTTCAATGCCCAGTACCACAAAAAGAGGAAGTAAAATCAGAAGGGAGGAAACAAAGAAGACACAAGATTTTTTTTCTGTTTACTACAAAAATAGTTAATAAAGATGTAAACGGTGGGATGTACAAGTGTTTAGAACATTTGTAAAATACTAGATAGGTTTGAGCTTAGAATATGAGGCTTTTCCAACAATATTTCACATTTCACTGTTTTCTTTCCCTCTTTGACATAATCCAGATGATTTTGCATAATGTGTACACACCAATATATTTCCAATTCAGTGTAGCCATTTTGTAGGATAGTTTCCTAATGTCAGTACCTTCCAAATATATGGTTTAATACTCATAAAAATTAATTGGATTACATTTTGAGTATGTTATCTTAGAAGTATTTGGAAGCCATAAATGCTTAATAGGATTGAATCTTACTTAGAATCTTTGAGAAAAAACATTCCAGTTTATTTTAGTTTATTTTATTTTTATTTTAGTGCTGCTTTTTTTTCATTTTTATTTTTTATTTTATTTTATTTTTACAGTCAGTTTGGTACCATTATTAGGCTCATCCATGACCTACCCCTCCCCTTAGCCCCTCCTTGTTGAGGTATACGGGTCATGCATTGTGGAGTTAGCCCACAGTTATGGGTAAGCTAAATGTCTCTGCATATCATGACCCAACATGTGGCTCTGACATTCTTTCCGCCCCCTCTTCCGCAAAATTTCCCTGAGCCATGTTGGGTCTGCTTCAGTGATGAGGTGTTGGGGGGCTCTGAGGCTCTGGCTCTCTGATTTGGTAGGAGTTGATTTTTCTCTGTGCTGATCTCCTTCCCCCTTGTGCTGGTTTAAACTGGACTATTACTTAACTTTTCTTTAGGCCAAAACAAGGAATTTCACTTGTATCTCTGCTTGTTGGGTAACAATATTCAGCAGCCTGGAGACACCATTATGTCTTTCCCAGAGATCAAGGCACTACATATCATGTTACTTCTTTTTTTTTTTATTTATTATTCAGTTCTGTATTCAGCAAATACAGTCAGTTTGGTACCATTATTAGGCTCATCCGTGACCTACCCCCTCCCCTTGGCCCCTCCTTGTTGAGGTATACGGGTCATGCATTGTGGAGTTAGCCCACAGTTATGGCTAAGCTAAATGTCTCTGCATATCATGACCCAACATGTGACTCTGACATTCTTTCCGCCCCCTCTTCCGCAAAATTTCCCTGAGCCATGTTGGGTTCATTTTTGGTCTGCTTCAGTGATGAGGTGTTGAGGGCCTCTGAGGCTCTGGCTCTCTGATTTGGTAGGAGTTGATTTTTCTCTATGCTGATCTCCTTCCCCCTTGTGCTGGTGTCCGGTTCATCAGGAAAACAGCCCCCTTGCTTGTTTCTCCAAGTTTTCTTAGTTTCAGCCGGGGCCCTTTTGAGGTATGATGGGGTGGCTCTCTCCTTAGGGTCTACATCTATCTGAAAAAGAGAAGCAGATTCTCCAACGGAGAGTAAGTTAGCACCAGGACAAATGAGATAACCCTTACTTTTTTTTTTTTATAGAGAATTTAATAGGTGTAGGCCCTCTTGTAGCCCACAATTGATAGTAGCTTGATACTGGAGAGTGGGCTTATGTTTGGATATGATTCTGACTTGTTTCCCAGCTCCAGCTATGGGTCCTATACCAGTGAGGGGATCAGTTAGCCAAATTGAGAGCAGTTGGTTCCCCACCATGGCTGTGTGCCACCACTGCACTTGTGTGGGCATCACAATAAGTTATTTGCTGCTAAGTAGGTTAGACCATGCGTTGCTTCGATAGATATTGGTCAATTTCCCCCAGTCGCCCATGTAGCACCTTCTGGCACTAGACGCGCTGACTGTCTGGGGACTGACTCTCATCCAACTTCCAGCCATGCCATTCTAATTTGCATGTCAATCACATAAGCTATCTTCAGCAGTAGGGTCTTACCACTAACCTTTGGTGGGTCATCAAGTACTCTGACAGAAATCTGTCTGTCTTTTAGGAAACCTTGTAGGTCTCACTGATCAAAAGCTCATTGTGGATGATAGCCCCATGCTGGTTCTGGGAGTTACAGGTCAGTGCCCACTAAGAAAATGAGGAAAAAGATAACTAATATACAAGAGTTAGAGATAAGAGAGAGAGAGACAGGGAGAGGGGAAGTGAGGGAGGGAAGCTGTAGGAGATTAAGGTTAGTCTTAATCTTACCCTCTCCAGTGTCTTGTGGTTCAGGTGTTCCCTGTAAGGGCCTGGTGAAGGATCAGCCATTTGGTCTATCTTTTAGTAAGTAGAAGATTATGGTACCATTGCCGTTTGGGTCTAGATTTGTGTTTCCCACCCCTTTGATGCCCTCCCCTCCCTCCCCTTCCATCCTAGTGTCTAATCTAGGAGATGCTTGCTGGGTATGTAAGGTATCTTCGGTAGATTCAGGTTAGGTGCTGTAGATGAGTGAGACTATGTGGCGATTTTTTTTTCTGTGATTGGGTGAGTTCACTGAGAATGATCTGTTCCAGGTTCAACCATTTTTCCTCAAATTTCATTGTGTCATTTTTTCTTACTGATGTATAGAATTCCATTGTGTAGATATACCACATCTTAGTTATCCATTCTTCTAGTGATGGACATCTGGGTTGATTCCAGCTCTTAGCTATTACAAATTGAGCCGCTATAAACATGGTTGAGCAAATCTCTTTAGTCTGTGGTTTGAAGGTTTTAGGGTAGATGCCCAGTAAGGGAATAACTGGGTCTGTTGGTATCTCTATACTCAGCTTTTTCAGAAGTCTCCATATTGCTTTCCAAAGTGGTTGTACCATCCTACAATCCCACCAACAGTGGATGAGTGTTCCTACTTCTCCACATCCTCGCCAGCATTTATTTTTATTTGATTTTTTGATGCTTGCTATCCTTATTGGGGTAAGGTGGAATCTCATAGTTGTTTTAATTTGCATTTCTCTGATGATTAGGGATGCTGAACATTTTCTTAAGTGTATGTTTGCCATTTCTATTTCTTCCTCTGTGAACTGCCTGTTCAGCTCTTTGCCCCATCTTGTGAGTGGGGTGTTTGACTTCTTACTGTTTAGATTTTTGAGTTCTTTGTAGATTCTAGAGATTAGTCCTCTATCAGTTGGATAACCCACAAATATTTTCTCCCATTCTGTGGGTAATCTATTGGCTTTGCTAATTGTATGCTTGTCTGTAAAGAAACTCCTCAGCTTCATGTGGTCCCATTGGTTGAGTGATGGTTTAAGTTCATGAGCTACTGGGGTTTTGTTCAGGAAGTCTTTTTCCATTCCTATATCATGGAATGTACTTCCTAAATTTTCTTCCAGTAGTATTCGAGTTTCTGGTCTTATATTGAGATCTTTGATCCATTTGGACTTGAGTGTAGTGCATGGTGAAATGTGTGGGTCAAGTTTTAGTTTCCTGCATATGGTTATCCAGTTTGTCCAGCACCATTTGTTGAAGATGCTGTCTTTTTTCCAGCGTATATTGTTTGGGCCTTTATCAAATATCAAGTAGCTATAGTTGCTTGACCCAAAGTCCGGGTCCTCAAGTCTATTCCATTGATCTATAGTCCTGTTTTTATGCCAGTACCATGCTGTTTTTATTACTATGGCTTTGTAATATAGCTTTAGATCAGGTATGGTGATGCCTCCAGAGGTATTTCTTTTGCTGAGGATATGTTTGGCAATGCGAGGCCTTCTGCCTTTCCATATGAAATTTGAGATCATTTTTTCTATCTCTGTGAAGAACACTGTGGGGATTTTAATTGGTATTGCATTAAATCTGTAAATTGCCTTTGGTAGGATTGTCATCTTCACAATGTTAATTCTGCCTATCCAGGAACATGGGAGGTCTTTCCATTTTCTCAAGTCCGCCTCAATTTCTTTTTTGAGTGTTTTTATGTTTTCATTGTATAGATCTTTCACTTCCTTGGTTAACGTTATTCCAAGGTATTTTATTTTTTTTGTCGCAATTGAAAATGGGACTATGTCCCTTATTTCTTTTTCTGTATCTTTGTCCTTTGCATAAAGGAAGGCTACTGATTTTTGTGCATTGATTTTGTATCCTGCTACTTTGCTATAGGAGTTAATCACCTTCAGGAGTTTTGGGATGGAGTCTCTCGGGTCTCTTACATATATAATCATGTCATCAGCGAATAAAGCTAACTTAACTTCCTCCTTTCCAAATTGTATCCCTTTTATTTCCTTCTCCTGTCTTATTGCTTGAGCTAGGACTTCCAGAACTATATTGAAAAGCAGAGGTGAGAGTGGACAACCCTGTCTTGTTCCTGATCTTAATGGGAATTCCTCCAGTCTCTCTCCATTAAGTATTATTTGGGCCTTCGGAGCTTCGTATATTGCCTTTATTAGGTTAAGATATGAACCAACCATGCCAACTCTCTCCAATGTTTTGAACATGAAGTGGTGTTGAATCTTGTCAAAGGCCTTTTCTGCATCTATCGAAATGATCATGTGGTTTTTATGTTTATCCTTGTTTATGTGGTGTATTACATTGACAGATTTCCGTATGTTGAACCACCCCTGTGTTCCTGGAATGAATCCCACTTGGTCAAGGTGGATAATGCTTTTGATGTGTTGTTGGATTCGGTTTGCAAGGATTTTGTTTAGGATCTTTGCATCTAAATTCATCAGGGAAATAGGCCGGTAGTTTTCTTTTCTTGTGGCATCTCTGCCTGGTTTTGGAATTAGGGTGATGCTTGCTTCATAAAAGGAGTTGGGTAGCTTTCCCTGTTCATCAATTGTGTGGCACAGTTTGAGGAAGATTGGTTTGAGTTCTTCCATGAAGGTTTGATAGAATTCAGCTGAGAAGCCATCTGGTCCTGGGCTCTTCTTTTTTGGGAGGTTTTTTATTACTTTTTCAATCTCCATGAGTGTGATGGGTTGATTGAGGTGATTAATCTGCTCTGTGTTTAGCTTTGGTAGATGGTATGCGTCCAAGAATTTATCCATCTCCTCCACATTATCCAGTTTTGTGGAGTAGAGGTTTTTGAAATAAGTCCTGATGATTCTCCCAATTTCACTTATGTCTGTTGTGATCTCTCCTTTTTCATTTTGAATTTTGTTAATTTGAAGCTTTACCTTTTTTTGCTTGATCAGATTGGCCAGGGGTTTGTCAATCTTGTTTATTTTTTCAAAGAACCAGCTCTTTGTTTTGTCAATTTTCTTAATTGTTTCCTTGGTTTCCAATTCATTGATTTCTGCTCTGATTTTAATTATTTCTTTCCTTCTGGAGCTCTTTGGGTTGGATTTTTCTTGTTTTTCCAGTGCCTTTAGGTGGATGGTTAGGTTATTGATTTGGGACCTTTCTGTCTTTTTTATGAAGGCATTGAGTGCTATGAATTTTCCCCTGAGGACCGCCTTCATTGTGTCCCATAAGTTTTGATACGATGTGTTCTCATTGTCGTTCAATTCCAGAAATTTTGCAATTTCATTTTTTATTTCATCCACTATCCATTTATTGTTTAAAAGTGTGCTGTTCAGTTTCCAGATGCCTTTGGGATTCTTGGTGGGTCTTTTATTGTTGATTTCTAGCAATATAGCATTGTGATCTGATATCATGCAGGGAATTATGTCAATCTTCCTAAATATGTGGAGGCAGTCTTTGTGACCCAATATATGGTCTATTTTAGAGAATGTTCCATGGACTGCTGAGAAGAATGTGTAATCTGTGGATTTGGGATGGAATGTTCTGTAGATGTCCGTTAGGTCTAAGTGATCTATGGTTTTGTTGAGCTCTCTTACTTCCCTGTTGAGTTTCTGTTTGGATGATCTGTCTATTACTGATAATGGTGTATTGAAGTCCCCAGCTATGATGGTGTTTGTGGTTATTTCTGTTTTATTGTCAAGTAGGTTTTGTTTTATGAACTGTGGTGCCCCTGTGTTTGGTGCATACAGATTTATGATTGTGATATCCTCTTGATGGATCGTTCCCTTGATAAGTAGGAAGTGGCCTTCTTTGTCTTTTTTGATTATATTTGGTTTGAAGTCTATTTTATCCGATATTAATATAGCTACACCTGCTTGTTTCTTATTCCCGTTTGCTTGGAATACTGTTTTCCACCCTTTCACCCTGAGGAGATGTCTGTCTTTAATGGTGAGGTGGGTTTCTTGAAGGCAATAGATTGAGGGGTCTAATTTTTTGATCCATCCTGTTAGCTTGTGTCTCTTGATGGGTGAATTAAGGCCATTAATATTTAGAGTAATGACTGTGAGATTTGATTTGATCCCTGCCATATTGTGATGGTAAATGTGGATTGGAGTTTTCATGGACATTGAAGTTTTTTGTGCCTACTCTGAGTTTGGTTGTTGTGATCTGCTTCTTGTAGGCAATTGTGTTTGATTATTTTTTTCTTCTCTGTGTAGGATTTCCTGAAATACTCTCTGTAGGTTTGGTTTTGTGTTCATATAATTGTAAAGCTGAGTTTTGTCATGGAAAATTTTTCGTTCACCATCTATTATGAGGGATACTTTTGCTGGGTAGAGTAGTTTGGGTTGGAAGCCATAGGTTCTTAGACTTTGGAGTGTTTCATGCCAGGCTCTTCTAGCTTTCAGGGTTTCCATTGAGAAGTCTGAAGTAATTCTGATGGGATTACCTCTGAAGGTGGTGTGCTGTTTTTCCCTAGCTGCTTTTAGGATTTTCTCTTTGGTGTCAACGTTTAGAGTCTTAATAATAATATGTCTTGGAGAGTTTCTCCTTTGGTCCAGTCTGTTTGGAGTTCTATTGGCTTCTTTTATCTTGATGGGCCTTTCTTTTAAGAGATTGGGGAAGTTTTCTTCAATTGTTTTGTTAAATAAGTTCTCCATGCCTTTGGTCTGGATTTCTTCTCCTTCTGGTATTCCAATGATCCTGATATTGGGACGTTTAACTGTATCCCACAATTCCCTCATGTTCTGTTCACAGGAGCTTTTAAACTTACTGAAATTTTTGAACTCTCTAACTGTTTCTTCCATCTTGTCTTCCAGATCAGAGTTTCTATCCTCCACTTGGCTGACTCTATTCTTGAGAGCTTCTAGTGAGTTTTGGGCTTGTTCAATTAAGTTTGCATTTTCTATTATTTTTCTATGTATAATTTCCATCCCTCTGTCAAGCTCCCTTTTCACATCATTTTCTGATTTTCTTGATGATTCTTGGAGTTCATCCTTGCATTTCTTTATGTCTTCATTTAGCATGGCCAGCTGATTTTTAAGGTCTTCTTTTTTTTCACTCTCCCTCAAATCTCTTAACTCTCTTTGAAATCCTTCCATTTTCTTATCTAATCCTTCCAATTTCTTATCTATTAGTTCTAGTTTAGTGATGGCAGCATCCACACGATTGTCTGCCCTTTGTTGCTTTCCTGCAAGTTCTACCAATAGGTTGGTTAGAGTTGCATTGCTCATAGCTTCAATGTGGTGTTCTGGTCCTATTTGTTCTTCTATGTTTTGGTTGGAAGTATTCATTGTGGGACTGGGTGATCTAATTGGATTTTCTTGCGTTTGATTATTCATGTTATTTCTTTTGCGCTGTGTTCTGCCCATGACAGTGTATGGGCAGATAAGTGGGTGTATCAGCCTGGGCTCAAGAACAATGGGAATCTTATGCAGCCTGGGGGCGTTGCCAAGAAGCCTGGGCTTTGGCTATCACTTGCCAAAGCCGCCTATCTACTGCCTGGCAGGGGCGCCGAAGTTGCCTGAGTTCTCAAGCAGTAATGTGCCAAGGCTCCCTGCGTTTGAACTAGGAGTGGCACTGAGGCACCAAGCACTGATGCCGCCCGAACTCTGGCTGGGCACGCTGGGAACCGGAAGCAGTCTGCGCTCCCCCGCCACAGGACAATTTTGGACAGCCGCGCGGCAGACAGAGGGCGAGTGGACGAGAATGCGGAGCAGTCTAAGCTTCTGCACGCAGGGAATAATCTCACTTGCCAAAGCCGCCTATCTACTACCTGGCAGGGGCGTCAAGGTTGCGTGAGTTCTCAAGCGGTATTGTGCCCCAGCTGCCTGCGTTCGAGCTAGGAGTGGCACTGAGGCACCAAGCACTGAAGCCGCCCAGACTTTGGCTGGGAACGCTGGGAACCGGAAGCAGTCTGCGCTCCCCCGCCACAGGACAATTGTGGACAGCTGCGCGGCAGACAGAGGGCGAGTGGCGAGAGTGCGGAGCAGTCTAAGCTTCCGCACGCAGGGAATAATCTCACTTGCCAAAGCCGCCTATCTACTACCTGGCAGGGGCGCCAAAATTGCTTGAGTTCTCAAGCGGTAATGTGCCACATTTGCCTGCGTTCGAGCTAGGAGTGGCACTGAGGCACCAAGCACTGAAGCCGGCCAGACTTTGGCTGGGAATGCTGGGAACCGGAAGCAGTCTGCGCTCCCCCGCCACGGGACAATGGCGGCCCTCCGGTGCGGCAGGCAGGTAGGGGGTGGTACCTGAGCTGACGCAAGCGAGAGATACAGTCTGAGCTTGTGGGACTGGGCACACTCAGTAGGTGGGCTAGTGGACAAGGGTGCGGAGCAGTCTAAGCTTCCGCGCGGAGGGAACGATCGGCGCGTGCCGTGCGGGCTCCGGAGCAGCAGCAGCGGCAGGGGTGGAGCTTTGAACACGGCGGTTATTTGGGGCGAGGGGTGCCTACCCGCCCGAAAGGGGACCAGCAATTCCCTGTTCCCCCACCTCTGTGCCCTCCCAGATTTCTCTCCCCTAAAAGCCACTATATACCCTTAATATCTTGCCTTTCTTTCCCCGGGATTTGCAGCGCAGCTAGGCGGTCGCCATCTTGGCCGGAAGTCCTCATGTTACTTCTTAACAAATTCTCAGAATTCAAGGGAAATTCTGTGGGAAGGTTTGAACCATCGCAGATTTTAATAAATGTGAAATTGAATGCCAAAGGTGTTACATTCTGCTTGGCAACCATAGTTGTGTGCAGAAAAGGCTTATCTTTTCATGTAATATACTTAAGATCAAAAAGTTTTAGCACTTATGTTATTACCATCGATAAACTCCTAAATTCAGTTTCTACACAGGACAAATGCTTAAGCTCTTTGCCTATGTGACCTCCATTTTCATTCACTTAGCACATATTACACACATCCTATCTTATGCCTGTGAAAAGTGAATTGTGGCCTTCCTATGCTTAATTTGCTACTTAATTGTGCATGATTTTATACTGCCCATAAAATAACACTTATAGGCATAACATTTCAAGGTAGCCCTTTCCAAGAGAGTTAGATTTATTTGCAGATGTTTCTACATAACATTTTCTTTTTTTTTGTTCCTTTTACCCACCCTTTCACTGTTGTGATTAACAGTATGAAGCTCCCTAGCAAGAATTCATCAGCCGATTCTTTCCACCTATTTAATCCACAGTTTGCAGGCCTCTACTTGAGACATAATGAAAGTTTGCTTAGCATAATTATCCTATGAGACTATAATTAAATAGCAGAATGTGGCTATCCTTGGATGTCATGAGGCTTTATATGAACTGAAGCCACAAAGGTTTATTTCTCTACTTTAACTCTCATCTGGTGTTTGATGTTGGAGGGAAGGGGTACATGTAAGCCATTAATATTCATCATTTAAGTCTCTTGGGAATCTTTTGTTTCTGTATGTGTGTTACTTTTTCCTGTTTATTTTTTAATTTCGGAGGAAAAGAGAATTTTTTGAGTTGAAGAATAAACAAAGACTTTAAAAGGATTGCCTCTTCCAAGTTAATAGACACTACTCACAGGCTTTAAAAAGTGCTAATTATCAACATTACACTTGGAGCTGTGCCTTAAAATATTTTCAAAAGCTTGTATGATAGTTTTTCCACATACCTATATGAATAAAGACTTCTTATTCCTCATGTAATTTTAAAGCCTCAAGTGAGTATTGCAAGATATTTGAACACTGATTCGTAATCTTGATTTAGAGCTATCCCAATTCCTCTGTCAGATAAAGCAAAGTTGACTATTCTGATTTGAAATCAATGGTTCTAATATTTATTCAAGTGAGACATAATACCTTTGTAACACCTCATAAAGTATTGTTAAATTCAATTTTAAAAATTGAATAGTTAAGTTTTACTGAATGGTGTTTGTATTTCGCAAGTAAATTCCTTCTCAACTGTATGTCACACACTACTCAAGGAATGAGCATGAAGGGATGGTGATTATTCAGCCTTCAAAGAGTTCATATCCTAGTAATATTCCTTTCCAAAATTGTTAACTGGAGCTGGAGAGATTGCTTAGTTTAAGTGCTTGCCTGGGAAGCCTAAGGACTCCTGTTCGAATAGTCCAGATTCTACGTAGCCAGACACAACAGTGATGTAAGCATGCAATGTTGTGCATGTCCACAAGGTAGTGCAGGCATTTGGAGTTCGTTCACAGTGGCTGAAAGGCCCAGGCACACCCATTCTCTCTCTCTCTCTCTCTCTCAAAAACAAACAAACAAACAAATAAATAAATAAATAGTATAGAATTGTTAACTGGACTGAATTGTGCATTATTTTGCCAAGAAAAATACTGGAGAGATGCTTTAGTTTAAGTACATTTCACCAGTGACCTTTTTCTGTTCTAAATATTTGGAAAAGACTAAACTATTTCATCTCAGTGGAATACGTTTTCTCTTGACAGGATTTTAAAAATATAATTCTATTTTATTTTATTACTTATAGGAGAAAGAAAGAGGCAGATAAAGTGAGAGAGAATGGGCATGCCAAGGCCTTTAGCCGCTGCAAACATTCCCGACTCATGTGTGACTTTGTGTATCTGGCTTTATATTGTTACTGAGGAATCAAACCTGGGTCTTTTGGCTTTGCTGGCATGAACCTTACCTGCTAAGCCATCTCTCTAGCCCTTGACAAGGTTTTTGAGAAGCAAGAGAAAAAATTCCTCCTGGAAGCACATGAAAAAGTAATTAAAGGGCTAGAGAGATGGCTTAGTGGTTAAGCGCTTGCCTGTGAAGCCTAAGGACCCCGGTTCAAGGCTCAATTCCCTTAGAGGAGAGGAGGATCCTTAAGGCTTGCTGACCAGTCAGTCTAGCCTACTTGATGGGTTCTAGGCCAATGAGAGACATCTCAGAAAGAGGTGGAAGTTATTTTTAAAAGTTGTCTCCTGGCCACTGTACACACACACACACATGTATATGCACCCACATACGAACATACATACATGCATGCACTCATAACACACATACAAAACAAGTGAACTTTTGGAAGAGTGTGGTGATGCACACATGCAATCCCAGCCCTTGGGAGGCTGAGGCAGGAGGATCATGTGTTTGAGGTCAGGTTGGGCTACATGGGAAAACATATACAAATAAACAAAATACATAAAGGAATTTTTAACAGTTTTAAAACAGAATTTATTCCCTCTCCATTCCTGGGGAGGGGCCTGTATCCTGGACACTTAACTGACATTTTTCTACTGGTGCTGGAAAATCTCCATTTATCTGTTCACACTTTATCTTTTGTAACTAGTAAAAGAGACATGGGAAAATGACTGGATCCCAGTGAAGGTCAAATATGAAGCCCTGAGAATACTACTCAGCTTCCTGAGAACTGGATTTATAGACATGCACCACCACATCCAGTGTTATATCCAGTCATTTGAGAGAAATAAATAAGAAAGGAGAGCTAATTTAACTTGTTTCTATTTCATTCTGCTTAACATATTTGAAGATTCTAGTCCACCACATGGCACTTAGAATCATATCCCTAAAACTTAAAATCATACTCAGCTTTCTACCTGCAACCTTTAAACAGTAGAACATCCCTTAAGCATTATGGGAATGGGGGTTGCTGACTGAAAATAAATTTTCACTTACATAAGAAAATACTTGCATTTAGTTTGTATATGTAAGGTCGTTGTGTGCTTGTGGCAGAGGTTGACATCTGGTTTCTTCCTCAGTTATTTTCCACTTTACTTAATAAGGCATGGTCTCATTGATCCCAAAGCTTTCCAACTGGTATAGTGTAGTTATCCAGTTTGATCTAGGGATCCCCTGTCTCTGTGTCACCAGCACTGGAATTATAGGCAGGTCACCATGTCCACTCGGCATTTATGTGGGTCATGGGTCTTGAAACTTTGAGGGTCCTCATGTGTGTGGGACAAGCACATTATCCACTAAGCCATCTCACCAGATCCATGTGTTCAGCTCTTCTTAGGCTGAAAACACGCAGCTCATCTGTATGCATAGTGCCATCTGACGGTGTAGCACCTGGGACTGGGGTATATTTAAGCCAAACATTTACAGTGACCTTCATTATCATTCATTACCATCTTACTTCCAAGTAAAGATCTTTAATAAAAAAAAAATAGGATCATTTAAAAGCCAAATGGCAGGATGGTTCGTTATGTACAGTTAAAGTGGAAAAAATTTACATAGCAATTGATCAAGCAGCCTGCCATAGTACCCGCAAAGAAATTCAGTGCCTTAACCAGTCATTAGTGCCACATAGCCAAGTGGAGATGTTCAGACATGGTTTGGATTATACATAACTTGCCACACCAGAAGTAATCCCTCAAATGTCCATTGAAGACCCTATTGTCGGGGAATGATGTCCTACACCTGGTAGAAGAAAAAAAAATGTTGTACAAAGGCCAAAAAGAACCTGAACAAAGTTTGCTGGGTTTTCCTACTCAGTCCTGTGACCACTAAATCAGAAGCCTTTATCTCATTACACCTCTATAATGTAGTCTATGCTTCATCCAACATGGATTTAAAAGTAGACAGCACATCCTGAAAAGTCTTCTTTTCTGAAGACTCCTGAGTCACATGAAACTTTCATTAATTATGTTTGTTATACTTCTCTCGCTAGCTTCTTTTGCTGTAGAAACATTGGGAGTGATATTGCGAGGACTAAGAAAAAGAAGACACCACTCTTCTTTGGGGATTCCCCAGAGTGAGAGACATGCCACTTGGGTGGATTCATGAGAGCATTTCCAGGAAAAAAAAAAAATTAAGTGATCAAAGTGATCAAAGATACCCATTCTTTTTTTTGTTGTTGTTTGTTTGTTTATTTATTTATTTGAGAGACACAGAGAGAAGGAGGCAGAGAGAAAGAGAGAGAGAGAGAGAATGGGCACGCCAGAGCTTCCAGCCTCTGTAAATGAACTCCAGATGCGTGTGCCCCCTTGTGCATCTGGCTAACATGGGTCCTGGGGAACTGAGCCTCGAACCAGGGTCCTCAGGCTTCACAGGCAAGCGCTTAACCACTAAGCCATCTCTCCAGCCCAAGATACCCATTCTTTATAGTGGCAGCCCTCTGGTGGGGGTGGTATATATGGAAGCTCCAGGAAAAGATATGTCTTTCTTTTGTGGCGCTGCCTGCGCTAATCATTAGTGTGTGCTTTTTGCCTGGCTCCTACTGCTACTCTCATTAATTCCTACTCTGATCAAGGTGACAACAGAACTTACCTGTCATCTATGGTCTCATGTATCACAGTCTGGCTTTAAACTCTAAATAACTGAAGATGACCTTGGCCTTCTGATCCTCCTGCCTCTACCTCCCAAGTGTTCCACCTGAATATGAAATGATGGGACCCAGGGCTTCATGGGGCCTAGGCACCCACTTAGCTATATCCCCACTCCCACAGTGCACTTTTGTACCTGCCAGGTATCATTGAACTTTAAAGGTAATTATTCTTTTTTTGTAGAAAAAGGTGATGTTTTATTTATGTTTATTTTTGTGTGGGTGAGTGTGGGGGTGTGTGGTATGCACATTTTTCTTTATTATTTATGTACATACTCAGTGTGCAAACAGCCATGTTGGTACCATCGTTAGCCTCCTCGCTGTCCCCCTCCCTCTGAAGTGACCCTCCTTGTTGGGGATCAATTACTCTTTTTTTATTTCTACTGTAAACAGTGTATCATGATCCTAGTAATGGCATTTAGTAAGGTGAAAATATAATTCGTACACCATTCTTACTTCTCCTTATGTGCTTCTAAATTTTATCCTCCATAACTTGTTAATAATACAAAGGTTGAAAACATTTACAATTATCCTATCACCAATACTTATTCTTTTGTGCCTTACCTATAAATTGATTTAACCTAACAAAAAACAACACTCGCCAGCAAGTGTTTATATTTAGTACTAAAAAATTATTATTCATTATTTAGTCCATGATTGCTGGTTGTATTTCCATGAATGTAAAGATTTATTTTAGGTTTTCTAGTAATCTCTGACTTCATTCTCCCATTGTACACTCTGTCTTAAATGTGTTATCCTTCTCAAGTGTAGAGTCAAATCTTTAGAAACACTTCTATCCCAGTGCTTATATCGTTGTTCTCCCTGCTTTCTGCTTGAAGCTCAGTTGATGACTTCCTAGGTCTCCTATAAAACTGGCTTTCTATGAAATTGGTTTCCTTTGTGGCACTTCCATTGTTTCCTTGATCCCACTCCTTTTTCTTTCATTTTGTTGTAATATATCTTTGGATAAGCTGTTGCAAAAAGACATGTTGCTAGTAGCCTTTCAAAATTGTTGCATATATGGAAATGATTTTTTATTCTGCCCTCAAAATTGGTTTTGTTTTGTTTTGTTTAGTCTGCTTGTTTTAAGACAGACTCTCACCATGTATCCCAGGCTGGCCTTAAACTTTCTATCCTTCCTGACTCAGCTGCCAGAGTGCTGGGATTACAGGTGTGGACCACCATGAAGGGACTTTCTTATAGCAGCCCCCCCCCCCCAGTGGCTTCAAGGCAAGATGCATTATATTCAGGCCCCATGTCCTGATGTGAGATAATGGTCTTCTTCTTATTCCTTTGTCATGGTTGATATATCTTTCAGATATATACCTTTAGAGGTAATTTCTTTATTCTTTTCGTTATATAGTATTTCGGATAATTTCTTTATCCTTCGTGAAGTAAAATTTCATTGTGATGCATCCAGGTGTGAAGGTGCTTTTGTTGTCAGGCTAAGGGCTGCTTTCTTGGATCATTTCACTCAGACTTTCAGATTTAGTTTTGTGAAAATTCCTTTCTCCCTATCATTTTTTTTTCTATTTTAGAAATATCTGTGAACTATATATAGAACTGTATGTAATTTTTTTCTTTTCTTACATATTCTCAACACATTTGCTTTTAAACCATTATCCTTTAAGTTTTCTATTGAATTATGTATGAATTTCAATGATTAATTTATATTTCCATATACACACCTATATGTATGTATGTGTGTATATATGTATATGTATATACACACACACACACATACATAATCCTTCATCCATAAAGTCCTTCTGTGCACATCTATACCCAGTTGTCATTTTAGGACTTGCCTTCAAAATGAGCTTGCATGCCTTTAATCCCAGCACTCTGGAGGGAGAGACAGCAGGACCACTGTGAGTTTGAGGCCACCCAGAGACTACATAGTGAATTCCAGGTCAGCCTGGACTAGAGCAAGACCTTACCTTGAACCCCCCCCCCCACAAAAAAGTTTCAATAGCCCTTCCAAAACAGATTGCAACAATCTTTACTTCTACTCCTAGGATGTGGTTAGTGATACAGCCGTATATTTAATTTCCATTGATGGAGAATGTGCATCTTTTTTTTAAAGAGGTGCTATTCATTTATTTATTTGAGAGAAAGAAAGAGGCACAGACAGAGAAAAAGAGAATGGGCACACCAGGGCCTCCAGCCACTGCAAACAAACTCCAGACGCATGTGGCAACTTGTGCATCTGGCTTATGTGGGTCCTGGGGAATTGGACCTGGGTCCTTTGGCTTTGCAGGCAAGTGTTTTAACCACTTTAACCATTAAGCCATCTCTCCAGCCCAAGAATGTGAATCTTTCAGATTTAATTGGTCATTTGCAGTGATCATCCATCCATTTGCTTGTTCAATTGTTATGTTTCAGGCAGAGTGAGAGGGACATGGCTTAAGGGTGACATGAAGATAGCAGGCAGGAAGAAGTGTGACAGGATCTGAAGTAAGATGTTTCAGTCCCACCAGATACAGCAAGGTGTCTGGTCCCTTCAGAGGAGATAGGGAAGGGGACTTCTAACATCACCCGGAAGCAGACCTAGTTAATTTGTGACCTATGCTATGTGAGGAAGGTAGGGGAACATAGCATATTTGTGGCATATAGAACAGACAATTCGAGAAGAAAAGACTACTCAATAAAAAAAAAATGGTAGAGCATACTTGTGAGGAAAGCCTATCCCACTTAGAAAGAAGCTTTCTTCGTAAACAGGCACTAAGCAGAAAGAGCTTTTGTGAGCAGGTCAGAACACACACAGCCCTCGTCTCCCAACCGTGGAGTCTAAGGCATCCTGAATGTAGTCATGTCCTCAAATCACACATTAACCAAACTCTACTCCACTGATCAGACAAAGGGTGAACCCTATCATGTAATCCCATACCAGGTACACCCTACTCCCCCACCTCTCTCCCTCACGTAGCATGGGTCACACTTTAACTAGGCCTGCTTCTGGGACCTTTTAAGAAAACACCTCATTTTGTCTGGTAGCAGAGGAGGGTTGGGTGTGTTCCCATGTTTTATTGAATTTATCTTTTCCTCTTGAAGTGTACAAGTTCCTTATTATGTATATTATACATTTTTCTGTTCTACATGCCAAATATGTCCATCTAATGCATTGCATTATAATGTTTTTTTTTTTTTTTTTGCCATTTTAAATGACTGTGCCACTGAACCTGTTTAGGTTTTTTTTTTTTTTCTTTGTAGCTTCTGGGTTACGTGCTTAGAAATGTTCTTCCTACCCCAAATCTCCAAATGTATTCTTTGAGTGCTTTTCTGGGTTAAGTGTGTTGTAGCTAATAGATAAATTTTAAATTTGACATATGAAAGATCTAGTCTGTTGGCTTTCCAAGTAATTATTCATCAAACTCTATTTTATTTATCATATTACTTTATTTTTGCAGTACTGAGATGACACCCAAAGTCTCAGGCATGTTAAGCAAGGATTCTACCACTGCACCACACCCCAATTTAACCCTATTTTAAACAACAGCTTTTTTTTCCTATTCATGTTTTAATTGTCCTTATGCTTTATTTCTGGATGACTTCATCTTTTCCTTCCTTTTCTGTTTTCCTTCTCTCTCTCTCTCTCTCTCTCTCTCTCTCTCTCTTCCTTTTGACAGGGGCTCAAGTAACCCAAATTGTCCATGAAGTGGCTATGTAGCCAAGAATGACCTTGAACTTCTGCTCCTCTTGCCACCAATTCCTAAGTGTTGAAGTTACACACATGAACCACCATACCCAGTTTATGCGGTGCTAAGGATCGAATCCAGGGTTTTGTGCCTGTACTGAATGCTCAGAGAAGCCAGTGACATTTTTCCTCCGGGTCTACTCGGTGCCTTATCAAATAAATATGACTTTAAGGTTACATAAAATAAATGTGTATATTTTGACTAGTATTATTATTATGATACCAGGAATGAAACTGAGGGCCTCATGCATGCTCAGCACCTGCTCCACCACTGAGTTACACACCGTCCATAGTAAATGTAAATCACTGAAGAAATTAGAAATCAATTATGTAGAAGAGAGAAAGTGGTGACACCATTAAAAAAAAGTGATGAGATAGGGGAAGGGAATGTAGCTCAGTAGTAGTTTACTTATCTAACCTGCATAAGGCACTAGGTTTCTTGCATTCTTTCCACAGAATTGGGAGAGGCAGCAGAATGAAGAGAGATGGAATGAAAATTTTTGTCCATTTTTATTCTGTCTTTAATTTGTTTCTCTCATGAATTATATGGCCCAGAAAATAAGTGTCACACTAATAAAAGTTGAAAGTAGTTTTCAGCCCTTAAATTGAATTAAATGAGTACTATTGTGACAAGTTAATTAGACATCCATAAAATTGCTAAATATATGTCACTGAAAATGCCTATGTTCCATATTTTGTTAAACATCAATTATGATCATAAGAAATCTGCATCTAGGAAAATGGATACTGCTGACACATGTTAATTATTCTGGAAAATAATTGAGCACTTTAAAATTTTCAATACGCTATTAAGCATTCATGGCCTCTGAAAGTTTGAGCTATTTTGAGCTTATCCAAATGAATCTAACAATAGAAAAATGAAGTAAAATTTTCCTTAAAGTTCCCTTAGTAAATCAAAACTCATATGGCCATAGTTAAGAGTGCATAAAACAAACGTGGTTTGGATTCAGTATATACAGGTAGAAACTTTCTTGAGTCTGCGTGCTAGAGTGTGGTAGAGTAACCACAGCAAAACAAAACAATGACAAGCTGTCTCCCCAGGAGACTGATGCCTCAGCTCTTAGCAGAGCAGATTGAAAACTTTGAAGCATATGTGTCTCACTTAAAAGCTTTCCAATGAGCTTGATGCATGCTAACATAATGGCAAAGGTTACTTCATCAAATTGCTTATCATAGAGAATCCCTATTGCCAATTCAACCAGGCAGCCAGAACTCTAGCAAGCTGACTAGTGAGAAGAGCGGCAAATCATAGGAAATATGGGCCTTCCTTGGATACCTGGGTCACCTTTTGAGCTCTTTGCCTGTCTTCCACTGATCCAAGTACTTTTCAAACTGTGGGAGGAGAACCTGGCAGAGAATCTCTGGAGTGCCTATTAAAAACAGATTCCTAGGGCTGGAGAGATGGCTTAGCGGTTAAGCGCTAGCCTGTGAAGCCTAAGGACCCTGGTTCGAGGCTCGATTCCCCAGGACCCATGTTAGCCAGATGCACAAGGGGGCGCACGCGTCTGGAGTTCGTTTGCAGTGGCTGGAAGCCCTGGCGTGCCCATTCTCTTTCTCTGTCTCTATCTGCCTCTTCCTCTCTCTGTCTGTCACTCTCAAATAAATAAATAAAAATATTTTTAAAAAAAAAACAGATTCTTACAGAATGCTAGTTTAAATTAGGGGGAGGGGAGAATGTAATGGTGATTTAGTTTATAATATAAACCTTAACTTGAAGATGAAATTTTTAAAGCAAATAACACCAAATTAAATATTAGGGAACATAGTAAATCCTCATTGTGCTTTATCTTTCAGCTTTTATTTTGAAACGGTGATAGGGAATTCCCAGTTGTGGAAGGTACAGACTAGTCTACTGTCAGGGAGTATTTTCTATGCCCTACTGAGAGAGACAGTGTTCCCTGGTTGCATGAGGTCTGAATCATTAATTCCTCTGCTTTCCTCTCTGCCGACCTCTTGCTTGCTGAAGTACATTCAGTTTAAGTTTATTTTCCTTTGCTTTTATATATTTTGTTTGTTGCTGAGGATGGAAAACAGAGCTTCATGCTTGCTAAGTAAGCATGAACTTCACCACTGAGCGACACTCCCAGAAATCCCAGGACTACCCATCAAATGTCATGAAAGGACCATTGACATTACCTGAAGGAAGGCCCCTACTCTGAAGTCTTGCCTAATATTTCTGTAGTCAAAGTTGAGAAAAAAAAGATGGACTCACTATTGGCTAGATTTATAACATAGCTGCATGAATTTATTGTCCATGATGAAAATTCAGTAGTGATCATGTCGTGCTCTACATCCTCCCCTGGAATTCAGTTCACATGAACACTGCATAAATAATGCTATTTAGACAGAGTATAACCAAGCAAAATATTTAACCCTAGGCCTCTATTGTTGTCTATATTACATTTTTTTCATTTCTAACCGCCAATAGAAGTCCATCTAAGCTCAAATGTTCTTTGCCCTGGGAAAGAAACATAACTCATTTCCTCTGCATCATAAAGGGTATGGCCAACTTTTCTTTTTTTATTAAGTATATATTTTGTATGGACATGTCATATATTGGTACCATCATTTTCCTCCTCCTTGCTCCCATTCCACTGAAAGCCCCCCTCAGTGGCCTGGCTGGTATTCCCCATGGGGTTATGGGTGATGACTTGTGAGAGCAGCAGTCAGGCATTGGTGGGGGGAGCAATTCTGCCAAATTCCCTGAGCATTGGTGGATGCTTTAAGTCTACATCAGTGTTAAGCTCTCAGGAGCTTCTGGATTTCTGCTTTGGTATATGTTGAGTATAATTGCCTGTCTCCTTTACCCTGGCACTGATTGTCAGGCTCATAATGGAAGCAGCACTCTTGCTCATCTCCCCAATTCCTCTATAGATTGACCATGGCCCTGGCTGATATGTGAGGGATGGTTTGTCTATTTGGTTCTCACTGCCTTCTGAAAAAGAAAACCATATTCTCCAACAAAGAATGAAATCAGCATGGGCTAAATGGGATAAACAATGTTAATTTAGAGAGATTTGGATGAATGTAGCCCCTCTTTGGGCTAAAGACTAGTGACAACTTGTTATTGGAGACCATAATCTTGGTCTCCATAGGATTCTGACCTGGTTCCTAGTTCCAGCTATGGGTTCCTTTCCATTGAGTAGATCTCTTAGCCAATCAGGGAGCCACTGCTTACCCAAAAAGGTTGGGTGTCCCCATTGCATAGATGTGTACATCTTTCCCCAGTAGCTCATATAGCACGTTCCAGCACTAAAAGGACTAACCATCTGGGAAATAGATTCCTTCCAGATTTCAGCCAGATCTCTCAGTGTTCTGTGTCGGCAGCATGTGGTACCTTTAGCAACAGGGTCTTACCTTTGACCTCAGGCAGGTAATCAGGTGCTTTGACAGAAGCCTGTCTTGCTTTGTGAACCTTGTAGGTATGTCCGTTCAACATCTCAGTGTAGGTTGTAACTGATTTCTGATTATTGGAAGGTATAAGCCATAGCCAAATGTTTTAGGGTTAGGCTTCATTCCACCCTCTCCAGGGTCCTTCTTACCAGATTGCCCCCCTTCCCCACATACTTCCATTGAGGGTTATATCCTTTATTCAACTATCCAGGAGAAAGGTTTCTATGGTACCAATTCATTTTGGGTTTAGTTATGCGTGTATCTCCCCCCCAAACTTTCTACAGCAGAGAGAGAGAGAGAGAGAGAGAGAGAGAGAGAGAGAGAGAGAGGACGAGAGACAGAGAGAGAGAGAGGTTAACAAGAAATAAACCTGACAAATTTATTTAGTCAAATTTATACATGGCACAATAACCTTCAGAAAGGTTGTACCAAAGACTCAACAATGATCTCTTATTTTGCTAAGGTTTAGTGAAGCATGGACAGCTCTGTAGTTGGGGTTGTGACCTAATGTAATGGATAAAGGGGGACCCGAGCAAGGATTAGATTCTTCATATCCTCTTTGGATAGTATTCCTTCCTCCAAAGTATAGGGTAAGATCCCGTATGTAATGAGGGACTTAGGACCTACTACGAGAGTAGAAAGCTCACAGAATTTCTTTCTGACAAGCTCGTACAACATGGAAAAGTGGGTGAAGTTTAGAATAATTTAAGAAAGAGGAATTCTACTCTCTGTGTCCTATACTGTAGAGGAAAATGTGAAAGGAGAAAAAAAAGTAGGAGAAAATCAGGAACACATACTTTGCTTCTGAGACCCTTCTAATGTCAATCATTTCAAAGTATATAGCATCCCAAAGCAGCACACTTTGGGCTCTCCCAACTTGAGAATAATGCATATCTGGCGCTAGTGGTGTGAGATGAGGTTAAGGGCTACCAGTTCTGCTCAGCATCTCAATCAACCCAAGGATGTGACTTGATTACCGCTGCTTCCTACACATTAGTGTGTCATTAACATAAAAGTCATCACTTAAACACATTGAACTGAACTCAATTAGTGAAATTGATTACCAGCTTAGCTGTAGGGATTTTGCAGCTTTAGGGAAACTGACAAACATCTTGCCCTTTTAGATCCTACAATTAAATTCACAAGTGACAGTCAATAAACATTTCCCAGGCTCTAAATTCGTCTTAAAGGATGACAAAAAATATCTCTCGGTAGATGAACTGGCTGTTGGTAAGAGAATAATTGTGGAGATGGTTTTCAGTAGTGGTGTTAGGAAATGAAAGAATTCTTGAAGGGCCGGACAGATGGCTTAGCAGTTAAGCGCTTGCCTGTGAAGCCCAAGGACCCCGCTTCAAGGCTCAATTCCCCAGGACCCATGTTAGCCAGATGCACAAGGGGGTGCATGCAGTGGCTGGAGACCCTGGCGCGTCCATTCTCTCTCTCTCTCTCTCTCTCTCTCTCTCTCTCTCTTTCTGTTGCTCTAAAATAAATAAACAAAAATATAAAAAAGAAATTATTGAGAAAAAGAGTTCTTGAAGGATAAATTTGATCACGAATTAATGGGGCCAATTTTGTATGTTAATTTACAGAAGCCCTAGTAGATACTTGATTTACTGCATCTCATTTTCTAGAGCTGGAAGCATAAGAGGAAAAATATGTCAGTCTATGTTCTGTATGAACCCTATGGTCTTTTGAAATATTATGCTCAATATGAACAGTACTGGGATTTGTAATAAAATTAATAATATATGTTTTATGCAATACTAAAGAACTCTATTAACCTTGTTTCTAAGATAATACACTTTTATCTCTTATAATGTGGAGAAAATGTCAAGATCCTTATATTTTCACCTTACTATGTACTGGTTCCTAGTTAAGTTGTGGATTTTGGTCTCTGAGCTTTCTTGTAAGGCTGTGTTCTGGCTTACATAAAAGGCATATGGCTGACAGTAAAGCATTAGGACATGGCTCATAGTTTTCCTCTCTAATCTCTTGCTTCTTGCTACTGCTCTCTTTCCTAACTTCTCTAACCTTTACAATACACAGCAAGGGAAAGTTAACATTTAAAAAATAAAAACAGCTTTTTTTCCATGCTTCTATAACTGCTGTTCCCTTGGAATGCCTCTCTCTTCTTGTCCACTTGGTAGTTACCCCTATCTCCTGCCATTTCTCCACACTCATTATAAGACCACTTTCTGTGTGAAATTTACTCTATCTTCACTTGAACTCTTTGGGCTGAATTGATTGCCTGCATGGCTTATGCCCCCACAATATGAAGGGGACCTGTCCCTCTAGCAATCTGTTATACTCAGCTAGCAATATTTGACTCCTCCTACTGGATTGGAATTTCTTTGAGAGCTATGAATGAATATATTATATCAGTATTCACAGAGGCAGAAACCAGTAAACTTCCCTGAAGGCTGGTGGTATAGCTCAAGAGTACTTGCTGGCATACTCAAAGCTAAGTTCTCTCCCCAGCACCATAAAATAAAGGATGAGGAGAAGGAAGAGAAAAATGAAGAAGAGGAAGTGGCAGAGGAGAAACATCAATTGAACAAAAAAAGGAGGAAGAAGCAAAGGAGAAGAACTTCCCCAAGAAAAGGAATGAATGTATGGGGAAAAATAAAACAAGAAAAATGACCTGGAGAAAATTGACTCAAGACATTTATCTGTCTGTTCTCCCTACTTGGGATATTTTGCCCACAGATTTGCCCTCAGTCTCAAAATGCTTAGATCTTGACTCCACTACTTTAGGGAGGTTTCAAGTCCCACTTTGTTAAAACTCTTCTTCCCGTCTTTCCCTTTGTGTGCTCAGGTATTTTTCTTTATAAAAAAAATACTCAAAAGGAGGCTAGGGCAGGAGGATCAAGTGTTTGACGACAATCTGGTTTACAGAGTGAATCTGTGCCTGAAAACAGTATCCCTTGAAAATATATGATATAGTTTTATGTTTAATTTTCAAAGGACTGAAACGTCCTTTCACCAGAATGGGGGTTACTAATTTATTTTCTTGTGAAGTGCCAGATAGTAAATATTTTAGGTGTCTGAGACTAATAAGGTCTATCACAATTCCTGAACTCTACCACAGTACCATGAAAACAGCTGCAATGTATAAATAATTGAATGCATTATTTAAATAAATTGGTGTATTCCAATAAATCTTTATTCACAACTGTAGGTAGTGGTCAGATTTGGCCTGTGTGCTATACTTTGTGGACACTGGCACCATAATATAAGCTTATTATTGGTTTGAATCATATCCATATGTTGGGTACTGGGCACAGAGGAAGATTCTTCTATTAAATGGTTGCTGAATAAATGGTAGATAAATTGATTCACTATAAAAAGGAGACTGATCTTAACAGAATTTGAAAAGTCTGCTTCAGCCAATTTGAATGAAAATGTTAGACAAAACCTTGAAATGAAGATATCAACTATTCTAGAATGTGAAGACCTTTGCCAAGGTCTCATTTAGCTCTGAAATGTAATGATATTCTCTCTTGTCAGCTGTAGTCTAGGTCTGTTAAGTTTGATTTGTGGGGATTGTTGATCAAAGATAAAGGTTTTGAGAAAGAAAAAAGAGAATATCTCAGTTGAAATAAAAGAGATCTCATTTTATTTAAATATGATATGGGTCCTATAAATGTATAAATACAGTGTCTTCAGTCTTTTATTTATTTTTCTAACAGAGAGAGAGAGAGAGAGTGCAATAGGGCCTATAGCTGCTATAAATGAAGTTCAGATGCATGTGCCACCTTGTCCATGTGGTTTATGTGGGTACTGGGTCCTTAGGCTTTGCAAGCAAGCACCGTAACCACTAAGCATCTCTCCAGCCAATCTTCAGTCTTTTTCATGGTCCATATGGGCAAAATGTTCCATCCAGAAAGGAATGCTAACATCCTAGGGTTATGTTTCCATCTTTATATACATAAATATGGTTGACATATTACAAATAAATATTAGTTTATCTAACATTGATCTCAATGCTACTCTTGATGTACAAATACTTATTGCTATTGGATGAAAATCAGGAAAACAGCTAGCTTCACAGGATCGACTAGGTTGCTGGATGGAAGAGAGAAAGACACAGTGAGTGATTCAGATTTCTGAGAGGAAACAAAGAGATGTCAGACATGAGTAAGAAGCCCAAAAGTCAGTCTGAGGTATCAGAGATTAACAGCAGCTGACACCTGTTAGCACCATGAAGCCTCTGAGGATAGAGCAAAGAAACATCGTGGTGCAACCATACTGAAGCAAGAACGGGGAAGGAGAAATCACACTGTGTTGATCTTCCCACCCTCAGTTTCTCCTGCCACCATATCACATGGTTTGAATCTCACAGAAAGCCAATGTCCAATAGATCTGGAGAAGAGAGTGATGTTCAGTTCATATGCACAAGGCTTACAACAGATGAGGCACAGACAAGATAAAGTTGGGTGGAGGCAAATTTTTAGGGCCAAGGAAACTGAATTCTCTAGGCAAAGACTGGGAACAATTATTTTAATATATAAAAGGTTATTTATTTATTTGATTTCACATTTTAAAGTGTATTTTATTGACATACAAAAATTAGGCTTCATTATCATGTGGTTTTTTGTTTGTTTGCTTCTTTCTTTGTTTTTGAGGTAGGGTCTCAATCTAGCCTAGGATGACCTGGAATTCACTCTGCATTCTTGGGTGGCCTCGAACTCATGGTGATCCTCCTACCTCTGCCTCCTGAGTGCTGGGATTAAAGACGTGTGCCACCACACCCAGCACATTATCATGTTTTTGAACATTTTGAAAAATATTTTATTTATATTTATTTATTTGACAGAGAAAGAGTGGGGGAGAGAGAGGGAGAATGGATGTGCCAGGGCCTCCAGCCACTGCAAACAAATTCC
This sequence comes from Dipus sagitta, assembly GCA_036346955.1. Taxonomy (NCBI): domain Eukaryota; kingdom Metazoa; phylum Chordata; class Mammalia; order Rodentia; family Dipodidae; genus Dipus; species Dipus sagitta. The sequence continues at coordinate 11,993,416 of CM070776.1, read as the reverse complement.
GTGCACCTTCTTGTGCACCTGGCTAACATGGGACCTGGGGAATTTAACCTGAGTCCTTTGGATTTGCAAGCAAACACCTTAACCATTTATCCATCCTTCCAGCCCTTTGAACATTTTTTTTCCTTCTCCTCTCTATCCTTTTCCCTCTCCCACTTGTACCTTCCCCTGCAATATCACCTCCTTTCTCCTTTCATATTGTATGTTTCTTTTCATCCTGTCCATTCCTTGTTACCTTTTTTTTCTGTCTCATGATCTCCTATCTGGAATCATAGCTCAAAGTCTCACAATGGCTAATTGTTTATTTTTTTTTTGAAAACTGGATCTCACTATGTAGCCAAAGCTGGCCTTAATTTTCTACCAATCCTACTATCTCAGACTCCCAGGTATTGGGATTACAGTTGGGAGGTGCCATATGCAGCTAAGAGGTCATAATTGATTCAAATATAACTATTAAGTGAAACCTTTGGCATTTTGATTTTCTTACCAACCCCTTTTAACTTCTCACAGAAGTCTTTAGCTGTCAATAAAAAATCTTATTAGTTAATTACTTATAAATCTTATGTGTGCAGCTTATAAAATAATGAAATTTACAAGTATGTGATCAGCCAACTCTCTAAAAATAACTCTGATTAAAAAGAACTTAAGCTTTTTATTCTTTTCTTAGATCAGGACTTTTTCATCACATGTTTTCCAGTTTCTATCCACTAAAGCTATAGGGTCATTTCTACGTTCTAAGTATAAGATTACAATATCAACTTTCAAAGAATACAAAAACATGGTTATAGTACATCCTCATAGCATTAGGAGGAGACCAACTGTATCTCAAATTCTCTCTCCTTCACTACCTTAAAACATGGGTAGAACTCAGTGATGATTTTAGCATAGTGGTGGAAGGCTTTGTTCATTATTATCAAGTATTTTTGTTAAAAAATGTATTTATGGCTGGAGAGATGGCTTAGCCATTAAGGTGCTTGCCTGGGAAGCCTAAGGACACAAGTTCGATTCGCCAGTACCCACATAAGCCAGTTGCACAAAGTGGCACATGCATCTGGAGTTTGTCTGCAGTGACTGGAGAACCCTGCTGTGCCCATTCTTATTCCCTCTGCCTGTCTGTCTGCTATTTCCCTCTTTGCTCACAAATAAATAAATAAATAATATCTTTTAAAAGGGTGGTTAGTGACAGTTTAAAGAAAAAAGTTAATCAAGAAAAAAGTCTGCCCAGGCATGCAATACTTTACACTCTGTGAACAGGTAGATTTTGACACTTTAGAAAGGTTTGAGGTGATTTCAATCTTCAACCCATCAAAGGGCTCACTCTATTTGGGTCTAAAGCAAGAACATGTATAAGAACCATTAGTCTGATGTTCCTCAGTCACTCACGCAGGGCCATTCTGTTTCATTTTACTAGCAAGTAAAATAGGTTAGACAAGCAGAATGGAAAGGCATAACTTCCCATCAGTATTCTACCCTCATTTTTAGCATTCTAAAATATGCCACTGAATATGAATATGAATATGAAAGATGGACATTTCAAGAGCTCTGGTGAGCTTTGTAAAATGAGGGTTCTGTCTATCGTCACATATGCATATGTAAATCATCCTTAGGGCTTACACAACAAGTCAGGAAACTTCTTGGTTATATGGAGCAGTAATCTCCTTGTATCTAGTTTTTAATACCCAATTAGTAAGGAAGATTTCAAGCTTGCACAAGACCAAATACATATTAATTTATAATTTTATATAATTTATTCATAATTACATATTATTTATATGTGAATATTATACTTCTATAAATATAGGTATTATAATGCATATTATTAAAAAGATTCTAAATTGAAATGTTTAAAAAGAATGTTGAAATGAGGCTGAGGAGATGTGTCAGTGAGTAAAGTGCTTGCCCCTCAAGCATGAGAACCTGAGTTTGATCTCCAAAACCCATGTTTGAAAAAAAAAAAAGCCGGTCACGGTGGCACATGTTTGTAATCCCAGTGTTGACTGGGGAGGTGAAGATAAGTAGACCCCAGGGGCTTGCTAGCCAGTCAGCCTAGCCTAATTGGTGAGCTACGGGCCAATTTGAGACTGTATCTCAAAGAATTTGCAATGTACCTGAGGATAACGCCTGAGGTTGCCTTGTGGCTTAGACACACACACAGACACACAGACACAGACACAGACACACACACACACACACACACACACACACGATGTGTGTATCCACACACATGTGATACACCACACACAGCCGACACATGCGTGCACACATGCAAAAAAGACAAAGATGAAGTGAGCTGAGTGTAGTGACTTATACCTATAGTGCCCAACACTGGAAAGGCTGAGGCAAGATTTCATATTTGAGGCTAGCCTGGGCTGGATTGTAAGTTTCATGTCAGCCTGGTCTTTATCTATAGCAAGACCCTGTTTCAAACACAAACTGAATGAACAAAAACAAAAGCAAGACGAAATGCAAGTGAAATAGACATTGTAACCACTTTAAGACATTTTGTTATCAGTGCTTCCTTAAATTGATTGAGGATGCTTATTTGTTTTTGAACATCTTGGTTTATGTCTTCCTTAAATAAAATGTGGATGGTGTTCGTCCCTGTTCAGTGTGTTTCTTTACTTGGATTTCTTATTGTGGTTAGAGGAGAAAGGCCCACAGAAACATATGATGAGACAAGCGGCACCAAATGGCTCACTATATGACTAGTTCTCAGTCTCATCTGTGCAAAAGATTTTGTGAAGATTCATCTGGAAAGTTTCCATCTCACAAACCGAATGGAAAATGTTGTGTTTTCCTATATTTAACAAATGACTTCACAAGCCACTAAAGTACTTCACTGGAAAGTTTTTTAAACAGGTTCAAAAAACTCCCATTTCCAAGTTTTCTAAGGACTGCAGGTTTTATCTGTACATATTTGCATAATTTTCAATAAACAGTCAGATAACTGTTAGATCCAAACATCTGTTTCCCTGCATTCTTACCACAAACTAAGTTTATTTGAAAACATATTACTTTCTCACTCATTATTAAAATATCTCCTTTACTCTGAGAAGACAACTCTAAGTTCATTGTCAGCTCATAGCCAACAACCTCCAAGTATGAAAGAATATTTTCCTAGCCACTCTGCTAATTTTGCTTCAAAGCAACCACATTGTTTACATGTGAATATACTTGGGTTTCTCTGCTACTGTAGCTTGCATTGAATTCTTTCCACACGGTGGTGATCTTTAAATTTACCCTGGAAACCTCATTTTGTTCCAGTCAATGCTGTTTTCCATGGCTATATACTCTTCTGTCATTGTGCTAGTTTAACATTATAGGAATTGTCATCTTTTAATAGGTTATCCAGTGTTCTCACTTTGTGTTCCTTTGTACTACCATATAAAATTTGGAATTCACTTTATTGAAATCTTTGAAAGGGCTGTTTAGATATCCTTATTGGATGACAATAAATATGTAAATTGTTTTGGAGGCATCTGAGCTGAACTTTTCATATTTACTCTACCCATTTAAGAGAAGCCCTGTTTCTTTCAAAGTTCCCCAAAATTGACCAATAAAAGATACTTCTTTGCAGTTTTAAGGTTAATCATTCCAGATTCTCTTGGCTTTCCAAGGACTATGCACGTTTCCAAGCATGACTAAACAGTTTTGAATCTGTAAGTGCTCTAAGACATTGAGAGAATTGACTGACAGTAGCCTGTGGAATTGATTAGTGAAGGCTAAGATCTTGTAAATGATGCGTGTTCATGAAGGCAACAGCATAAAGCACAGTAACCCATTATATGCAGTTATTTCTTTTCAAACAAAATTGACCTCATCTCCAGCAAAGGGATTTGGTTTGGTTCTTTTAATCCCAAAGGATTGAGGTTTGCCCAGACTTGCTAAAAATTAGAAATGGATAGAAAATAAATTTGTACATGATCGGAAAGCTGGAATTCCATGGACATGAAAATAAAGACATCCCTGTTTCTATGCCCTTTGATCTTTGGGGAAGCAGCAGCAGGAAGTAGCTCCAGATATAGGCAGGTTTAGCATGTTCGTTTTCAGGGCTGCCTGGACCTCCTATCGGGATGAAGAAAAGGCAAAATACATTTTTTCAACATTTTATCTTGCCACACACATTGTCATAATTTATTTAATGTTAAGGGCCAAATCCAAAGGTTTGTGCATGCTAGGAGAACATTCTACTAATTGCGCCACATCCTCAACCCTATTGATATACCCTTTGTCTTAACCACCCAGGTGACCCACCTACCAACATCTGCCCAGATTCTGCACCAGCCACACCAAAGATGCTTCTAAATTCAGTTCTCCCATTTAAAATATTCCTATTCAGCCCCTATTTCCAAAAGGACCTTTATGGTCTATCAAAAGCAAAAATTGCTTCTAGGTTTCCTTACAGTGTGCATTCTTCTACCCTAACCAATTATTTGTGATTATTTTATTGCTGCTAAGGAAGAAAGAGTCCAAGAATTCAAGAAAAGCCCTTTCCTTTTATTATGGGGAAATGGGCAGCAAAATTCCCATAGATACTTTGAAAAAGAAATCAATTAGAAACACCAAGTTTATTCAATTAATCTTGATGGACATATTTCTGTCTCAGTGAATGTATTCTATATTTCGAGTTCATGGATGCCTTCACCTATCTATGTGTGTTTTTGGAGACGCTTGGACAGGAGGATAGAAGTTTGTATTGGTTATATATTCTTTTACTCCCAGCCTCAAAAGACACTGATGCATGTTTCAGCAGGAAAAAAAGGAGGATGTGATTTTTTCCAGCTCATTATAAAAGGACTCAAGCAAGCATCATTACAAAATAAGAAAAAAGGAATATTATGCCAGGCATGGTGGCGCACACCTTTAATATCAACACTCAGGAGACAGAGGTAGGAGGATTGCCATGAGTTCGAGGACACCCTGAGACTTCATAGTGAATTCCAGGTCAGCTTGGGCTACAGTGAGACCCTACCTCGATAAACAAACAAACAAACAAAAAAAAAAGGAATATTGCAAGCTCAGGCTCCAAAGTGTCCACCTTAATACAATGAACCAAATGATATTTTATGGGGTCTGAGGATTATGGACCTGCTCATACTGTAAGAGAGAGAGAGAGGCTGATAAGTTTTCAATCAGTTGTTCTGAAAATGTAGTCTGTTGATCAAGAAAATAATAATGAATGCTATTGGGAGGATTTCCTCGGTGTACCAATAAAACCAAGTGAACACAAAACAAAAAATCCTTAACAATGACCAAAATGCGAAAATGAGCAGCAGTTAAGACGTACACATTTGGTTGCTTGCAATCTTATTTGGGTGGGAAACAGCACTGGAGATTCAGGGTGACAGGGCCCAGTATCACACACTGCTGACACACACAACTACGGTATGAGAGAGATAAGGCTCAGTTTGCACGCAGAGCATACTAAGTTCCTCTTATTTTTTTCCCCACAACTCCAACTCCATCCACAGTCCTGTACTTAATGGTATTTAGTGGCTCAGAAGCAGAGCCAAGCCACTAATTTTACTCAGCCCTCTTTTATTATTTTGTGTGTGGGGTACAGTAATGCCTTATGTATGTGAAATCATATTTGTATTTACATTTGATATGATTTTTTAATTGAAAGCCTTGGGGTTTATCTAGAGTGTTTGAAATGCTAGATTTGTTGTTATATTTTAAAATTGACTGAGTTAATTGTGTCTGAAAATGATTCTTTTCCATTCATTGATCTCCAGAGAAGAAAATGAGATGTAATTATTATTATCTCTTATAGTTTGTGAAGAGAAGGGAGAGAGAATGAGAATGAGTGGTGCAAGAGTGCCTCCGATTGCTATAAATAAACTCCAGATGCATGTGCTCCTTTGTGCAGCTAAATTTACTTGGGTACTAGCACACTGAATCTAAACCATCAGGTTTTGCAAGCAAGAATTTCTAATTGCTGAGACATCTCTCCAACTCTTAATTATTTTTTCAAGTCCTTACTAGGGGGTCACATAGTTTACTAAGTACTTTACATTTATTTATTTTCTTCATACCATTTTCTTTTAAATTTCAATTTTTTAAGGTTATACTCTTATGTCCACTCTCCCCCAATACCATTCCACTGAGGATCCTCCTCTGTGGCCTTATTGTTATTCACTATGGTGTCCTAAAGGTGTCTCTGGGAGAGGGGCTGCCTCAGTATATTCTTACCCACTCTGTGGCTCTTAGCAATCTTTCTGCCCCCTCTTCGGCAACGTTCCCTGGCCCTTGGTACTTGTATTAGATGTCTGATTTAGTATTGTATTCCCTGTATGCTCTGGATTTCTGCTTTGATGAGTTTTTATTTCTTTGCTTTTTTATTAATTAGTTTTGTATTCAGCAAATGCAGTCAGTTTGGTACCATTATTAGGCTCATCCGTGACCTACCCCCTCCCCTTGGCCCCTCCTTGTTGAGGTATACGGGTCATGCATTGTGGAGTTAGCCCACAGTTATGGGTAAGATAAATGTCTCTGCATATCATGACCCAACATGTGGCTCTGACATTCTTTCCGCCCCCTCTTCTGCAAAATTTCCCTGAGCCATGTTGGGTTCACTTTTGGTCTGCTTCAGTGATGAGGTGTTGGGGGCCTCTGAGGCTCTGGCTCTCTGATTTGGTAGGAGTTGATTTTTCTCTGTGTTGATCTCCTTCCCTCTTGTGCTGGTATCTGGTTCATCAGGAAAACAGCCCCCTTGCTTGTTTCACCAATTTTTCTTAGTTTCAGCCGGGGCCCTTTTGAGGTATGATGGGGTGGCTCTCTCCTTAGGATCTACATCTATCTGAAAAAGAGAAGCAGATTCTTCAACGGAGAGTAAGTTAGCACCAGGACAAATGAGATAACCCTTACTTTTTTATAGAGAATTTAATAGGTATAGGCCCTCTTGTAGCCCATAATTGATGGTAGCTTGATATTGGAGAGTGGGCTTATGTTTGGATATGGTTCTGACTTGTTTCCCAGCTCCAGCTATGGGTCCCGTGCCACTGAGGGGATCAGTTAGCCAAATCAAGAGCAGTTGGTTCCCCACCATGGCTGTGTGCCACTATTGCACTTGTTTGGGCATCACAACAGGTTATTTGCTGCTAAGTAGGTTAGACCATGAGTTGTTTGGACAGATATTGGTCATTTTCCCCCAGTCGCCCATGTAGCACCTTCTGGCACTATACTCGCTGACTGTCTGGGGACTGACTCTCTTCCCACTTCCAGCCATGACATTCCATTTTACATGTCAACCACATAAGGTGTCTTCAGCAGTAGGGTCTTACCACTAACCTTTGGTGGGTCATCAAGTACTCTGACAGAAATCTTTTAGGAAACCTTGTAGGTCTCTCTGGTCAAAAGCTCATTGTGGATGATATCCCCATGCTGGTACTGGGAGTTACAGGTCAGTGCCCACTAAGAAAATTTGGAAAAAGATAACTAATATACAAGAGTTAGAGAGAAGAGAGAGAGAGAGAGAGAGAGAGAGAGAGAAGGAGAGGGAGGGAGGGAAGATGTAGAAGATTAAGGTTAGTCTTGATCCTACCCTCTCCAGTGTCTTGTGGTTCAGGTGTTCCCTGTAATGGCCTGGTGAAGGTTCAGCCATTTAGTCTGCCTTTTAGGAAGTAGAATTTTATGGTACCATTGCCATTTGGGTCTAGATTTGTGTTGATGAATTTCGAGTGACCAAAATGTCTGTCCTTTTGCCATCAACATATAACTGGTTGTCAGGCTAGGCAGTGAGAGCAATACTAGTGTTACAGCACCCTCTGCAATGTCTCTGGGCCCCAGCAGATGTGGTAGGGGTGAGACATCACATTGTAGGCAGTTGGCTACGTTTTTGTGCTTTATTAACCTGTAAAATACAACAGATTCTCCAAAGACTGAGAGCAGATTTGATGAAAGGGGATAAGCATAGTTATTTGAGGGACATTTCTGTTGGTTTTCCGAGGTAGGGTCTCACTCTATCCCAGGCTGACCTGAATTCACTATGTAGTCTTAGGGTGGCTTCAAACACAAAGTGATCTTCCTAACCTCTGCCTCCCAAGTGCTTGGATTAAAGGTCTGTGCCATCACACCCAGCTTTGAGAGACTTTTTAATGTGTATGCCCACTCTTCTTAGCCAGAGATCAGTGGAGGCTTCTGTCTGGAGTCTGAGTTTCCTATCCATGGGATTCTGACTTGTTTCCCAATGCTGAGTATAAGTTCTCTCCCATTGAGTGGGTCTCATATTCAATCTGAGAACAGTTGATTACCTGCCTAGCCTGCATGCCAATATTGCAGAGGAGAGTACTTCTTGCCCAGCTAGTTGATTTCATAGCTTGCAGGATCTCCTGCTTGTTCACACTGTTGGTGACCTTTGACCCCAGGAGCTCCCACTGCACTTTCCAGAGGGAAATGGTTTCCTGCTCAGTTCCAGCATGGCCTCTCAATATCCTGTGACTGCAACCTATGGTGTCTTCAGCAATAGGGTCTTATATTTTAGCACTGCCAGGTAACCAAGTACTTTGGCATTGGTCTCAGTTGTCATATTTTCCTCATTCTTCAGCTGAGGGCACTGACACATGGAGTGATGAAATGATTTGTGTAGATAATGCTATGAGAGTTTAGTGTTATTAGAACTCAAAGCCATGGTGGTATGGTCCCAAAGTCTTACTGCAAACTATGTCAGAGTTCATGTCCATCCTATACCTGGGCACTTGTTTCTTGAACAAAACAGAAGGGAAAACATCCCCTGTAGTACAGATACATCAAGCAACTTACTCTCATAAGTCCATCCAGGAGGCCTGGCAATGTTCTATCAAAATGGCTTCCGACTATATTAAAATCCCAACCATTTCTGCCACCTCTGTCACTCTCACGTCAGCCAAAGCCACGATGATATGATCTCCTGTTGGAAGGATGCACTGGGCTCAGAATTCTCTCTCTCTCTCTCTCTCTCTCTCTTAATCTAGTACCCTGTCCTTTCTGTTACTAGCACAATGTTTGCACACATCCATCACCAATACTCAAAACCTTTCAGTGCTTTACTAGTACAGGCAAAACAAAAGACGGCATACGGAAAAGAGCCTATGCCACTACCAGTAACACACTGATCCCCAGATGTCATTAAGTATTTTCCCTCTTGCCAAGTGCCTTGAACTTCATGATCCCTGAGATATGTACATTCCACCCTCAGATGTTGACTCAAGTCCTCGAAAAACATTCTGCAGTCCCCTCTCTTGGCCCTGTAAATTTTCTCCTTAGTATTTATTTAGAACAGCTACACTATATAACTGATTCATTTCCTCTGTCTCTGAATACTAGTGAGAGCATTTTAGTTTTGCCTGCTTTCTTTCCTCTTCTATTCCGAGAACAGAGGACCCAATGGGTATTTAATAAATTGACTGAATTAATAAATGAGTGTATTATGGAGTTGTTTTGAAGGATTAAACAACCAAAACATGGAAAGAATTCAATGTAAACAATGCCTAGCATGATACATATTTTTTAAAATATTTTATTGACAACTTCTATATTTACAGATATAAACCATGATAATTCCCTCTGTTCCCTCAATTTCCCCTTCACAACTCTGCTGTCTGTCATATCCCCTCCCTCTCTCCATTAGTCTTTTATTTTGATGTCATTGTCATTTTCTCCTATTATGAGGGTCTTGGTAGGTATTGCTAGGCACTGCGAGGTCATGGATATCAAGACCAATTTCTGTCTGTACAGTTGCACTGTAAGGAGTGGTACCCTTCCTTTGGCTCTTACATTCTTTCCTCCACCTTTTCTGCAATGGACCCTGAGCTTTGGAGGGTGTGATAGAGATCTTTCAGTACTGTACATTCCTGTGTCACTTCTTCTCAGCGCTGTGGTGCCTTCTGGGTCATCCCAGTAGTCACTGCCATCTGAAAAGGGAAGCTTCTCTAACCAACAGTGAGAGTAACATTAATATATGAATATGAACATTAAGTGTAGTATTTTCAGGGAAGTTCAGTGAGAATAATATATGCATTTAGCCAGACATGAGCAGCTTTATACCCCTAAGACTCATAACCTCCCCTGCCATAGGCTTTTGATTAAGTCTTCAGTACCAGGCATGTAATCCCTCCCATAGAGCAGGCCTCCGGTACAACTAAAGAACAGTTGGTTTCCCCTAAGAGCAGACATGCCACTGTTGCACCCAGTTTGGTCATTTGGCCTGTCTGGCCAAACTGGAGACTTCCAGTGTCCACTGTTTTCACAGCTAATGACTTCTGTCTCCCATAGGGCTGCATGCAGTGCAGATTTCTCCAGCTTTCAGTTGGCTGGTCTGCAGGGAGAAGGGATTTTTCTCAGCAATAGCTTGATTTCTCAGTGACCTTGATGTTCAGGCATGTGAAGTCTTCAGCAATAGGGTCTTAATATTTGTTACTTGTGGGAAACCAAGGGCCCTGGCCATACCCTGTAATGTTTTGGAGGCAATAGGGACCTCTCTGGCCAACAACTTACTGGAATGTATCCCATCCCTGGCACTGAAAATTTTCTAGTAGCAATCTATGGCTTCTGGATGTGCCATTATCCAAAAAAGTAGGCTTTCATATGTCTTATTCAGAATATCTTAAATTTTGATTGACCCTCTCCCCACCCTTCTCTTACTCAATCTCTTCCCCTGGCCTCACTTATGCCATTACACACACACACACACACACACACACACACACACACATATATATATATATATATATCACACACACACACACACACACACACACACACACACATATATATATATATATATATATATATATATATATATATATATATATCAGGGCATATAAATGTTATATATATATAAAACCATCTCCTAATGTCTTTTCCTCTCCTTGCCCCTTATAGCCTTTTTCTAGCTTACTGGCATCTGCTACTGATTTTTAGTTCCAGCTCACACACAAGTCTAAACATTTGTAGCTAGGATCCACAAATGAGAGAGAAAATGCAACTTTTGGCCTTCTGGGCCTAGGTTACCTCACTTAGTATAATCCTTTCAAGATCCATCCATTTCCCTGAAAATTTCATAATTTCACTTTTCTTTATCACTGAATAGAACCCCACTGTGTAAACGTGCCACATCTTTATTATCCATTCATCTGTGGATGGACATCTAGGCTGGTTCCATTTCCTAGCTATTGTGAATAGAGCAGCCATAAGTATGGTTGTGCAAGTATCTCCAAGGTAGTAACAAGAGTCATTAGGGTATATTCCTATAAGTGCTATAGCTAAATCATATGGTAAATCTATTTTTAGCTTTCTCAAGAACCCCCACGCTGATTTGCCACAATGGCTATACCTGATTGCATTCTTACCAACAATGTAGAAGGGTTCCCCTTTTTCCACATCCAACATTTATTGTCATTTGTTTTCTTGGTGGTAGTCATTCTGACAGGAGAAAGATGGAATCTCATAGCGTTAATTTGCGTTTCCCTGATGGTTAATGATGTAGAATAATTTGTTAGATGTTTATATGCTATCTGTATTTCTTCCAGTGAGAACTCTCTATTTAGTTCCATAGCCCATTTTTTTAATTGGGTTGTTTGAATTCTTATTGTTCTGCTTTTTGAGTTCTTTGTATATTCTGGATATTAATCCTCTGTCAGATGTATAGCTGGCAAAGATTTTCTCCCATTCTATAACTTGTCTTTTTGCTTTATTCAGTTTGTCATTTGCTGTACAAAAGCTTTGTAATTTCATGAGATCCTAGTGATTGATTAATGGTTTTATTTTCTGAGCAATTGGGGTTGTAATCAGAAAGTCATTGCCTATGCCAATATGTTGAAAGTTTTCCCATACCTTTCCTCTAGCAGTTTCAGAGTTTCAGGTCTGATAATAAGGTCCCTGATCCATTTCAACTTGATTCTTGTGCATGGAGAAAGACAAGGATCTATTTTTGTCCTTCTACATATAGATATCCAATTTAACCAGCACCACTGTTGAAGAGGGTGTCTTTTCTGCAATGAATATTTTTGGCATTTTTGTCCAAAATTAGATGGCTGTAGCTGCCTGGATTAACATCTGGGTCCTTCATTCTGTTCCGTTGATCTATGTATTTGTCTTTGTGCCACTACCATGCTGATGTTGATACTATGGTTTTGTAATATAGCTTAAAATCAGATATAGTGATACAACCTGCCTTATTTTTGTTGCTTGAAATTGTTTTGGATATTTGAGGGTTTTTTGTGCTTCCAAATGAATTTTAGGATTTTTGTTTTATTTCTGTGAAGAATGCCATTGGAATTTTAATGGGGATTGCATTAAATGTGTAGATTGCTTTTGATTAGATTTCCATTTTCACAATATTGATTCTTCCAATCCAAGAGCATGGGATGTCTTTCCATTTCCTAGTGTGTTCTGTAATATCTGCCTTGAGTGTTTCAAAGTTCTCATTGTAGTTATCTTCCACTTCCTTGATTAGGTTTATTCTAAGGTACTTTATTATTTTTTTGAGGCAATTGTGAATAGGAAAGTTGTCCTCATTTCATCCTCCACATGTTTGTTGTTAGTATATAAGAAAGCTACTGATTGCTGTGTGTTTATTTTGTATCCTGTCTTAGCATGATATTAATGCTTAATAAATGTAACGTTATTATATTACAATAATGTAATAGTTGACTGATACATTGGAACATTAACTACTTATTGCTTCATTGTATAGAAAAGGATAAGCAAGCTGCAGATGTTTTAAATATTCTAATTTAAATTGTCAATGGCTGTTCAACAGATAATTGAACATACTACATGTATTCTACTTTCCTGTTGTCTAATGAATACACTATCACTGACCCTATTCTGGGCTAAGTCATTTCCCTTGTGTAATCTTTTCAAAGTGCCGGTGGATGCGGTCAAACAGCTTCTGCCATAAAAGCATCTTTTAGGATGAAATCAAGTACCAGATGAGCTTTGCACATGATATACAACATGCTAGTTCTCTTTTTCCTTGTGTTCCAGGTTACAAGCATCTACATTGAAAAGACACTTTCTTTCTGTTTAAAAGGGATTGTAAAACTGTGTTTCCATAGTTAGCAATACATTCCTAAGGGACAGATACCAGTAGGTTTTCATTGATCTTGCTAACCTCTTATTATCTCCTTAGAAGGGATGGAGTATTTCTCCTTCCCTGCCTTTATTATGTTCGGACAATATGCTATCCAGATGTCATATAGAGTAGCATCATCTAAGATATTTCAAGATGATATTCTTTTACTTACTGAAGAAAATTAAACAGAGAGAAAATTGAATTAAACCCATGGTATCAAAATAATGTTAGCTAACCTAACTTGAAGGAGATTCATACTTTTCAAAAAAAGAAAAAACTCCCTTGACAGAAGTCTGCCTTGGACAATGGGCATGAATGAAGAATTCAATCAGTGGGAGTTGGACTTTGACCTGGCTCTCTGGCTTATCACCCACGGGCCCCCAAGTAATACTACATATCTCTATTAGATGTGTCCAATCCACAGTCCACAGGCTGTTTACAGCCCAGCATAGCTATAAAGGGAACCCAATACGAAATTGTAAACTAACTTAAAATATTATGATATTTCTTTGGCATTTTAGTAACTCTACTGCACTGTTCTTGGGCATGAACTTTGTAGACGAGGTCATGTTACAATGTTCAAAAGTTGAACATACCTGAAAGCTGTTTTCCACTCTCTGCCAAAATGAATGGGTTTCAAACTAGAGAACACATGATCACAAGGCCAATGCCTCAGCCCCACACTGATGCCTTCCTTCTCTTGTATGTGCTTTCTCCACAGTCACATGACACAAGCAATCCCATTCGATGACCCTCGGTTTGAGAGCTGCCAAATTATCCCCCCTGCCCCTCGGAAGGTGGAGATGAGGAGAGACCCTGTGCTGGGATTTGGTTTTGTGGCAGGGAGTGAAAAGCCAGTGGTCGTTCGCTCTGTAACACCAGGTAAGGATCCAGCCCCATTCCTTCATCTCCCAAGGCTACCTGCCACACCCGGCCAAAAGTATCCAGGCTATTAAGATCAGGTGACTTTTTCCAATATCTAGACAGAGTGCTTGAAAGGGTAGAAATGGCTCATTAAAAATTGGAATTTATTTGTGTATTTATTTAATTACTTAAATTTTCGAAACAAGACCTTGTTATGTACCTTTGATGGTCTGCTACTTGCTATGCAGCCCAGATTGGCCTGAAATCTCTGGCAATCCTCTTGCCTCCACCTCTAAAGTTCTTAGCTCACAAGCATGTTACACCCCATCCCTGACTTCAAAGTAAATTTTATCTGTCTATGCATCTACCTATCTATTTTTAAAATATTTTCTTTATTTGAGACAGACGAGAGAGAGAGAGAGAATAAATATTGGTGCACCAGAGCCTCCTGTGACTGCAAACAAATTCTAGATGCATGCGCCACTTTGTGCATCTGGCTTCAGTTTGATATTGGGGATTGACTTTGGGCCAGCAGGCTTTGCAATCAAGTGCCTAAAACCATCTGTCCCTCTCTCCAGCCCCATTCATCTATTTATTTTTGTGTGTGGTACATGTTTGTTTCTGGGATTGCATGCTCATATATGCATACATATATGTGGAGGCCACAGAACAACCATCCTCTGGAACACTGTTCACCTCCATTGTGACGGGATCTCTCACTGGCCTGGAGCTCTCCAATTATGCTAGTCTGGATGACCAGGGAGCCTCAAGGATCAACCTGTCTTCACATGCTCAGTGCTGGCATTACAAGCACATGAACCCTTGCCAGTTTTATTGTTTTTTAATGTGGGGGCCTGGGACCTGAACTTAGGTCATCATCCTTTTGTGGCAAGTACTTTACCTAAGGAACCATCTCCCTCGCCTTCAAAGTCAATTTTAATTTGTCAAATCCATCATATGGCAATGAAAACAGTAATTCATCTTTTGGAATCATGGTACCACTCTGGAACATATGAATGCAATCAGAGGGAAACACTGTACCATATGTAAGTACATGATTTATTCCTTAGGAGAGAGAAACAGTGGTGTTGAAGTTATAGTACAGTTTAGTCAAAGGGTCAGTTGAACAATTCTACAGATATGCATACCCTTTCCTTCACACTAAAGGGTGATGTACTACCCTGTCCCATTCCTATTGGGATGGACCTTTGACCAATGCCATATTAGCAGAGATGATAAAAACAAATGCTTAGGATGTACTTGAGCAGTTGAATTTGTCTCTTAAGCTTCTTGTATGATCATAACGAGTGATACTTTCCCCAGGTGGCTGCTATTTCTTCGGTCTCAGCCTCACATTGAACCCCTAGGGCAGCACCCAACCAGCCTGCAGCCTGGAGCAAAGTATAGCCCGATCTGCAGTTTGAGGCTGAACTGGATCAATGAGCCAGGCTATGGTAATAGGAAAGGCTTGTAGTGCGGAGGAGAAATGACGATGGGGCTCTTGTGGAGCAGAGGCTAACTGACGCACGTCAATTCTCTTAAATTCCGCAACATGATAATTGACTTTTATCTTTTTTTCATATGAGAGTATGCAGAATGCCCACTATTGACACACTTGAATATAACAGGAAATGATGCAATTTCCTGAAGTGGGCTGGCTTTACTTTTCCAGAAACAATGTGCTTTTCTGCACATATATACATGTCCATCTATGTGCAAGTGCAAGTGTGTGTTCATGTGTGTGGAGGACAGAGGACAAATTCAGATATACCTCAGGAATGCCATACACATCTTGTTTTTAACACAGAGTCTCTATTAGCTTGGAGATGACCAATCATCTAGACTGGCTGGCCAGCGAGTGCTGGGGATCCTCCTGTCTCTGCCTCTCCAGTGCTGGGATTACCAAGTGTGCATGACCAAGTCTTGGCATTTTTGTGGAGGTTCTGGGAATTGCACACAGGTCCTCACACTTGCTAGTCAAGGACTTTATTGATAGATGTCTCTCACTAGCTCCCAGAAGCAGTGTTCTTTTGAGTATTTTTTTAAAATATTTTATTTATTTGAGAGAGAAAAGGAGTGAGAGAGAGAACAAGTGAGCTAGGACCTCCAGCCACTGCAAACGAACTCCAGAAACATGTGCCACCTTGTGCATCTGGCTTACGTAGGTCCTGGTAAATCAAACCTGGGTACTTTGGCTTTGTAGGCAAATGCCTTAACGGCTAAGCCATCTCACCAGCCCTATTTCTTTATAATATAAATTTATGCACTTATTGTAATCATATGAAAGAAAATTCTTATGCTATTGCTTTGATGATTTTGAAAATTATTCACAGAATTCAGTAGTGAAGTACAATATCTAACAGCATAGATTCATACATCAAACTTCCCAAGTTTGATTACTGGCTCTGCCCCTTATTTGGCTTTTTAATTTCCATGTTTGCTCCTTGTTTTACGGTTGGCTATTGCTTCTCTTTGCCATCCATGTAATGGGGGAATCTTCATGGCATCTAGCTTCTAAAGCCACGGGGAAGTTCATATTAATTTTTCCACAACCATTCTTTATTATTATGACTGAACTCTCAAATATTTGTCTGTTGAGTCTGTCAGTAAGAGAAACAGAACTAGTGAGCTGATATAGATTTTTAAACTTGATTCTATCTTTAAGTTTCCATTATTTTGACATCATTTGCCCCAGGCAAGTATCAGAGTCACAACTGACCATTTTAGACTTGTGCTAAGAAGTGTTTTCATTCTGACTACTGCCTTACCATACAACTTATCTGTGTACAGAGCTTTGTATTTTATTAATCATGAACCATGTTTGAGTTTTCTGTGTGATTTTTGAGATTGCTACAATTGAAAATTTTATTTTCAAAATGCAAGAGTTGCTTCTTATTGTAACAAAAGAAAACACGTTTTGCATATATATATGCAAATATATATTGTAATATGTATTTATTACATATTAATATATTATATATTTATTACATAAATATATATATATATTGATAGAATAGAGAACAAAACTAAAAACTATCTCTTGAACTCCTACTATCATGAAAATAAAGTATTATTCACACCATTATTCACATAAACAGAAACTGTGTAGGAGACATAATTCTGTGCACACACAAACACACATCAAATGCAACATACATATAATGTGTTGTATTTTCATGTGCTTGCATGTTTTCTCAAAATGGGTTCATATTATGTATGTTGTTTTATTACACTGGAACAGTATAACATTATGAGACTCTCCAAAATGTATGTCTCCCACTGACTAAAGATTCTTTTTTTTTTTTCATTTTCGTGTATCAACTCACTATTCAGTGTTTTCCCTTCCATGCTCTGAACCCTCCTTAGCATCAAGAACACCAATACCCACTGTCAGACATTTTTGAGAAGAGTAGAAAACCAGTGAACACAGACAGACATGAAAGGTCACCACTTCCAGTTATTTTTGTGCATGAAAATGTTGCTCAATGAAACTGTGTCTATCATAAAAGTGAGTGATTTCAATGACATGATAAGATTTTCCATAGCAGAAGACTCAGTCTTCCAAGTAAAAGGCATGACACGTTTCTCTGCAGGGTGCTACTGTTGCATATTTTGGAAAGGTTTTTAATATGTTGATTCTTCTAGAATTCTTGATTCAAGTTGCATGGTTAAACAAGAATACTCCCATTTGATCAAAAAAGCTTAGGTCAGCTAAGGGTGGTGGCTCACACTTGAAATCCCAGCACTCTGCGGGCTCATGCAGGAAGACAAGTTTGGGTCCAAGGCCAGGCTTGGCTACAGAGCAAGACTCTGGCTCAAAAAAAAAAAAAAAACCCTATAAGTCAAATGTAAGAATATGTCCTGTTGCCAGGCGTGGTGGCACACGCCTTTAATACCAGCACTCAGAAGCCAGAGGTAGGAGGATCCCTACGAGTTCAAGGTCAGCCTGGGCTAGAGTGAGACCCTATGACCCTACCTCGAAAAACCAAAACCATTTAGCTTACCCATAACTGTGGGCTAACTCCACAATGCATGACCCGTATACCTCAACAAGGAGGGGCCAAGGGGAGGGGGTAGGTCACGGATGAGCCTAATAATGGTACCAAACTGACTGTAAAAAATAAAATAAAATAAAAAATAAAAATGGAAAAAAAAAGAAAAACCAAACCAAAAAAAAAAAAAAACAGAATATTTCCTGTTGTTGATCTGAGAGTGGTTTTCTCATTGTAAGAAACCATATCTGTCCTTGAGTTATTGTGAAAATTTGTCTGCATTTGACCATCACTTGATCTCTCACCGTTTGTCTGACTGAATTGGTGTGACTTCTTGCACAGAATCCAATACTTAGAATAAGTTTCTCAAGTGTTCATTCTGAATTCCTTGTGTGCAAACACTGAATCTTAGTTCACAGAACTGTGAAAGGAATACTTTCCATCACTGATGATGTGTGTGTCTGCTAAGCTTTCCCTACTCTTCCTTCTTAAAAAGAAGACACATTGATGGTACAGTGACACTTAAGTGACACATATGCCAAAAGCCTGAGTGGGTGGAGAATAACTGAATGACTTTCAGATTCTTGTCCTGGGCATGGAATGTTCATTTATATTACTAAACGAAGCAACTGTGAGCTTATTTGGAAGAGTATTTCAACTGCATTGGCCACACAGTGCCAGTATTCTTGAAATAAAGTGAAAATTGTACTGCCACGTAGTACCATGTCTGTATTTGGGAGGTAATTGCCCTGTATCTATGCAAGAATAATCCAAATAATTGTTTGGGTTTTTATTTAAATATAGGTGTATGTGTGTTTCACATACTTGTGCCCTTAAGTTTATGTGTCAAGAGGCCTGGCAGTGATGAAGATGTGGATTGCGAGCACAAGTTCAAATAAGAACTTGGTCATTCTGAACTTGGATGGGTTCAGACACCTGAGATTTGATTCTAGTTCCATACCCATTCTTATGCCTGTGAGCTCACTTCTCTCATTTCATGGAAAGAATTTCAGTATTCAGTAAGGTTACAGAGCAGAACGTTGAACTCATGGCTTGGGGCATAATAACTGCTCAACAAACATTAGTCCCTTAATCCTTCAGGTTGATGGAGCTGTAGGGCCATCATATCTGGCTGTTCTGTTGAACATGAACAATTTCACTAGACATCAATAGCACACGAGGCACTCTGCGAGTGTGATGGATCAAAGCAAGATCGAGACTGCTCTGTAATTATATGTGAGCACAGACACAAACACAAGTACATTCCAAACCACATACATAACCAATCATGCCACTCTGCTAGCTAACAAATGAGGGACTCCTACTTTTAAGACCAACCATAGCCAGGTATGATTCATTCATTTAACATTTTAGACAATTATTAAGATGTTCATGACAAAACAACTCCTTCATGCTATTACCATCAAGTCTACAGAAGACCTCAACCTGTTCCAAGAGCACCTAACTCAAGGCCCAGTTTGCTTACTTTCTGGCATGTATGAATGTGGCATGCATGCCTGGTGCATATGTGTTCATATGTGTATGGATGCGTGTTTGGGAAGGTATGCATACAGGTGCATGTGGATGTCAGAGGACAACCTCTGGTGTTATTCTCAGGATAACTGTCCATCTCTTTTTGAGATGGGGACTCTTATTTGCCTGGAGCTTAGCAATTAGTCTCAACTGGCTACCCAGTGATCTCCAGGGATCCTCCTGTCTCCATCTCCCCAGAATTGGGATTACAAGTGCATGCCACCAAGTTTGGCATTTTTATGTGGGTTCTGGGGATGGAACTCAGGTCCTTGTACCCACTGAACTATTTACCAGCCCCAAGGTCAAGTTTTATAATAAGTCTTTTTGAACTTCCCCTGGGTGAGTGTACTGTTTTCTGATTTAAAATGAGCAGATATATGTGATTTTGTTCAAATCCAGCTACACCTATGATGTTGCACACCTATGATGTTGCACACCTATGATGGGGCCAAGGGGCATCAACACAGCTGACTATCAATCTGTTCGGAGAATACATTCATCTAGAGGCTTCCATCTTCAGAGAAAAACAAATGTGTGCTGATTATCATCAACAGTACCCCTGGGTAGCTAGTGAGACATGCATTATCTCACCATGCAGCTCTGCATGATAGCAGGATCTGCAAATGATTAAGAAGCACAATAAAGTGTGGGAAGCCCCACCAGCCTAGTCTAAACCTCCTCATTAAGTTTTAGAAACACTGTGAATGTCGAATTCCCTCTCAAAAATCTTTATTTAATGGTTCAGGATCCATTCTAGGCCCCATGTGCACAAAGAACACCCAGGTGGAGAGCTGGGAAGATGGCTTAGTGGGTAAGAGCACTTGCCATAAAGCATGAGGAACTGAGAGAGACTTATTCACCGTGAGTTCAATTTCCCAGCATCCATTTGAACAGCTGAGCATGACCGCAAATATCTGCAACCCCAGTCTTGTGGGGAGCAGACCAGAGAATGGACGGGACTCTCTGCTCAGCCAGTCTAAACATGAAAGGCAGCTCCCGGTTCGGTGAGAGACTGTCTCAAGTGAACACACTGGCAAGCATTAAAGGAGGACACTAACTGTTATCCTCTGGCTTCCACATATTCTAGCACAGGGTGCATGCATTTGCACACATACACACCACACAAACACATGCAGGCATGTGTGTGCATGTGCGTATGTATGTGTGTGTTTATGTATGCATGTATGTGTGAATATAAATACATAAAAAGAACATTCAGGTCTGATTGGGTTTTGCTGGCTAATACCACCATCTGGTCATGATGAATCATGATGGGGGAAGACATTTTAGAAGCATGGCTAAGGGTCTTCTCACCTGTAAGCTTTGCTCTTTTCTGTCTCCAGGTGGCCCCTCGGAAGGCAAGCTGATCCCTGGAGATCAGATTGTGATGATTAATGATGAGCCAGTCAGTGCTGCACCCAGGGAGCGGGTCATCGACTTGGTCAGGTAAGTAACACATTCATTCACTTGTGCCCCGTCCTGTCACAAAGACTGGCACACAGCTCTGAGGACATTTCTGACACAAGAAGAGCTTCTTCCTGTGGGCCAATATAGAGCAGAATTGTGAGCCTACATATTCATTTTGTAGTAAATGCTGGTGATGTTAACCTGTCGTACAAAAACATCTTCATAAACACAGAATACTTAAATATCTGTTAACAGTGAGGGTTCATGTGGTTAGGCTGCACACTCTTACAACTCCTGTCTCCATTGCCAGAGACAAAGGTTGAATTTTGTTTACTTCCAGAATTACTAACACACTGAATTTCCATAATCAAAGAGAGTAAATACAAGATCTAAATTTAGAATTAAGTGATGAGTAATTACATGTATATGTATATGTATATGTACATATATGTTCCCATGGATGCACAAACATAAAGTTCACTGATTTTTCTTACTTGCCTGAATGATTCATTACTGAATCTTGAGAACATCAAATGAGGTAAAAGTATAATTAGGTCAAACTCAAGACATGTAAAGAAATGTGATTTGTTTAGTCATTTAATTTTATTACGACTGTAGATTGTTATGTGATATTTTTATGTGGGTACTAGAAAGTATATTTTTCAAATGCTGGTCAAGAAGTCCCTTAAAAAACTGTTGGAGTCATATACTCTCCAGTGCGCTTAGGAGAAAACAAATCTTGAGAAGTTATTTAAGTGAATCTGGGCCAATCATATGACCAGTTCCCCACATGCTACAGGTATATTAATGAATAAGGTGTATGATGTTTATCTTTTAAAGACCAATATTACCAAGCAAGATTAAAGTGCAGTTGAAAACTATCAAAACACTTAAAATTGAGAAAAGGTTGCCTTGGAATTTATGCAGGCAAAACAAGAATGCACACCTGTATATGGGGAAAGTATTAAGTTAAGTAGTCTTAGGAGAAACTTGGTTTGGTTTTTGCTCACAAAGAACTGTGGATGGTCAAACCTACTTGAAAGAATTTGAAGGGTGAAAAGACGGGGATATATAAAAAGATGCTCATTTTAGCGACCATCTCAGTTTTAACACTCTAAAGGTCCATGTCCTGGGAAAACTCACAGTCCCTAAGTAGTTGATCACTGCCATGGTCTGGGTGTTTTATATCCTCTTCTGACCCAAATTCATATTTTGAAACCTAATACTTATTATGATAGCATTTACATAAAAAGTCTTTGGAGGAGTGATTAAATTATGCAGCAGGAGCCTTCAAGAATGGGATTTATAGCACTATATGACATCATAAAATATAAAAGTTGAAGGAAGCTGCCTTGCTTCTTCTCCCATGTGAAAATGGAGCAAGAAGGTGCTATATGCTATACACATTGAGGTCTTACCAGATACTGAAACTGCTGGTGCCTCGATCTTACACCTCACAGCCTCCAGAACTTTGAGAAATCAATTTCTAATGTTTATAAAATACACACTTTAACATATTTTTATAGCAGCCCAAAGGGACTAAGGCGGTCACTCTATTTTAGCCCGGGCCTGGTGTAATGGCACATTCCAAGCAGGGTAGAAAAGTCACAGTTGTACTGATGGACCACATCTATATCTCCAAAGAACTTTCTTCTACAGGGGCAGGCACTGGATCATATTCACCCTGTAAAAGGGAACAAGACCTGGGAATGGCTTAAATCTTTCTTTGTATCGAAAGACAAAACTAAGGAAAGACTATTTGAGAGCCTTGGTGAGAGAGATCCAATTTCTCTCTTTGAGATGTATGTGAGTGTCAGCAGGGAGATGCTTCATCCAGGCAGGTTCTGAGTCTTATATCAGCTTGTGTCCTGGGGGCCCATCTTTGTGTCAAATAGCAGAAGTTACATTTTGTTTCCCCATGGGTATACGTCTGTGTGATCACTCCTATTGATTTCTGGGTTTGCAGAATGATAGAAGAAATAATATATCTGTGTTTGGCTTTGCTGTGACTGAATCTCTGGTTGCAGGACAAAGATGGAGAAAAAGCTATCTAAAAGTGTGATCACTTCCTAGCAGTCTTACCTGGGGGCATTTAGGAAGGGTTGCCCCTGCCCAAGTAAGTTTTTTTTTTTTTTTCACCTTGTGGTTTAATGTATTGTAGAAGAAAATGGCATTTCTATAAACCAAGTACTCTCTATAGGGCTTTATATGTAACATAATAAATGAGCCAATTATAAGACAAGATGGCAAGAAAGCTCTCAGTCTAAATGCAGGCTGCCACATATTGTTTACAAAGCATATAAACTAAGAAAGGCTTTTTACATTTTTAAAAGACTGAAAAAAGGGCGAGTATTTTGTGACCCATGAAAATCATATAAAGTTCAAATGTCTGAGTCCATAAAATTTCACCAAATATGACCACACCCATTCATTTACATATCATTTAAGGATGCTTTTACTGTATGTAACTGAGATGAACTTTGTGGCCCACAAAGCCTAAAATGCTAACAAACCCTTTACCAAAAGAATATTGTTAGCTTCTGCAGGATAACCTGATAGGATTTTATTTTCCTTGGTTAAACCAAATGTAGACTGAAGCCCCAAGTAATATACAAAGAGAATTGTTGCCATAATGGAGGTTTGATTACTGTGAGATTTCTACCTGCTTCACAAGATGATTGTATTCTTTTTATTTAAAAAATGTGTATTTTTTTTTATTTGAGAGAGAAAGAGTATGGATGAATTGGGACTTTTTATCCCTGCAAATGAACTCCAGACACATGAACCACTTTGTGTATCTGGCTTTATGTAGGTACTGGGGAATTGAACCTGGACGGGTAGCCTCTGAGCCATTCTCCCCAAACCCAGTGGTGATGTTCTGAGTTGTCTGCAATGGAAAATATGCAAGCCTTCCACCTGTCCTTTGGCTGTGTTCTAAACGTTGTTTGGAAAGATGTGTTGTTCCCGTAATATGGCTTGTAAAGACCATGCTTGCTCATATACCCTGTGACATTAAGTAAGACATGAAAGACTTAAAGAGAATCCGGGTTATGAAATCACACAGGCATACATCATTTCTCCTCAATAACAGATTGGCAAGCACAGCCTTTAACTCAGATTTCATTTTTTTCCCTCCTGATGAAAGTTCAGCTCTCTGAGCAGAATTGTGATAAAGTAACCTGACCAGAATGAGAGAATGAGAGAAAGAGAGAAAGAAGAAAGAAAGAAAGAAAGAGAGAGAGAGAGAGAGAGAAGGAAGGAAGGAAGGAAGGAAGGAAGGAAGGAAGGAAGGAAAAGGGAGGGAGAGAGGAATGAAGGAATGACGGAAGGAAGGAAGGAAGACAAAAAGAAAGACGAGGCCAACGAGGCTTACAATCTCTTGTGGCAAGAGAAACCCAAACAAAGGAATAGTCATAAAAGAAACGAGAAGATTCTCACTCACACTATGGTTTACATCAGTTCTCTTCCCTTACTGAAGTGGTTTTCTCCTAGTAGTTGGCATAGATATCCATGGTATAATACACAGTAATGAAGTGATAAATCCTCGATCCATATTTCTACCTTCCTCACATTAAGACACTAGTAAACATAAAGCATTGATTGACAAGGCCTACCCAGCTATAAAAACATATTACCTGTTCCTGGCACAGTAAAAGAGTAATATTCAACTGGAGGAGCTCAGGGGCTCACGCTCAGTTTCCAGAAACCTCCTTATTTGTGTGCGCAAAATGGATGGGAGGAGCCATCTTTTCATGCTTCACACCTCTCATTGGCCATAGGAGTCATGTGACTACTCCATTGACCCACATTGGCTGGGCAGAGGTGGGCTGTTTCCTGGTCTTCTAGGAGTGGGAGCTTGAATGGGCCATATGAACTGGTTGAACTGGAGCAGCGTCTCTGCTTCTTTTGAGGGCCACCCACTAGCTATCAGATATTATTTTACAGGGCCTGAGGAAGAGAAAAAGGAGGTCCAGCCCTGAGGGTTAAAGGGAACATCTTGCTTCACATATTGAATCACCGTGATGGCAAGCTTCCTGCAGCTTGTTTTAAGCCTTCTTCTGGAGGAGGAACTGCCATGAAATAGTTTCTATACCATGGAGAAAATTGATCTCCTTTTAAGAGCTAAAGGAAGAGTAGGACTGATTACACTGCTGCCTTCCAGACACAAAGTGACCTTATATTTATGACCTCTCAGTGCCTGACACTGCTTACATAAGACCTTCATAAGAAGAGGGAAAATGATGTTATTAGAATAGAAGAGAGAGACTAACTGGAAAGAAGAAGGGATTCAATGGAGGGAAGATATGAGAGGAGTAAATGAGTGTCATAGGAGGGAAGTATTATGGTTTATTGTCTATGCTTATGTAAGGTGTCAATAAAAATGCAAAGAAAAGGCTATTTAAATTTTATTTTCTTCAGGCACCAAAAACTCATGTTTACTAACCTATTTCCACAGCATTGCATACACGATAACTGTGTTAGCCTTGCCAGTCGGATGCTATTCTAAGACAGAAATTTGAAACCCAGCTTTAATTTTCTTCTTCATCATTTTTCCCATCCAACCAGCCATGCTTCTATTTGTTGACAAATTTTAATTCAGAGACAGAAATGTGAAACTAGACTGTTTTGCTCCTATCACTGTCTCCTATCATGCACTGTCCATTACTGTTACCTGTTGCAGAACCTATGAACACTCTTACTTGATAATGACTGGTTGGAAGTTCCACTATTATGCCATTTAAATTCTCTGTCCTCTCCACAAGCCAGAGAGAACATGAGGAATTCCAGGTGGGGATTATAATTAGATCTGCTAAAATCTTTTTTGCATCTATTATTTAAGAAATATTTTTATTAATTTACATTCAAGCAGAAGCAGAGAAATACAAGAGAGAGGTTATGAAAAGAGAATGAGAATGGGCCCATTAGGACCTAATACCACTGCATATGAACGCCACACACATAGACCACGTTGTGCACCTGACTTTATGTGGGTACTGGCCATCAGGCTTTGCAGGCAAGTACCTATAATCACTAAGCCATCTCCACAGACCTGCCATCTACTTTTTAAAGACAATGAGCACCATAGATTGAGTTTTAAATGTTTCCCATAGGCTCATATATGCTTTACATTGGTGTATATAGTATAATCTTGTATTAGTTACTTTTCTCATCGGTGTAATAAAATACCTGGCAAGAAGCAAGTGAAAAGAGACGGGTTTTTGTATTTTATTATTTTTTTTGAAGGGAGAGGTTTAATTAGGCTCATGGTTTGATGATGGTGGTGGTTTGATTCAGGTGTCCCCCATAAACTTAGTTGTTCTGAATACTAGGATCCCAGCTGATGGAAATTTGGGAATTCACACCTCCTGGAAGGAGTGTATTGTTGGGGGGGAGCAGGCTTATGGGTGTTATAGCCAATTTCCCCTCGCTAGTGTTTGCCACACTCTCCTGTTCCTGTTGTCCACCTGATGTTGGCCAGGAGGTTATGTCCACCCTCTACTCATGCCATCATTTTCTCCCTGCCATCGTGGAGCTTCCCCTTGAGTCTGTAAGCCAAAATAAACTTTTTCCCCCTACATGCTGCTCTTGGCTAGGTGTTTTCTGACAGCAATGTGAACCTGACTGCAACAATGACACAGAGTTCACCATAGTGAAGAAGGCATGGCAGTGGGGCCAGCTTGTGACTCTTGTGGCAGGTGTATGAGGATATCTTCATACATCTGGGTCGACCAGGAAGCACAGGAGAGAGATGAGCATGGGAGCTCAGTCGGTCAGTTGGTCTTCTTTTTTTCCCCCTATTTATTTATTGCTTGACTGTAGCCCTTTGGAGGGGCCTCTCACATCATCCTCTCTGGAAACACCCTCACAGACATACTCAAAGATTTGACTCACCACTGCCCTAGGCGTTTCTTCAAGTTAAAAATCAAAAGTAACCATAAAAGACCAAGTATAAAGAAAATAGGTCCCTGTGGCAATTCCCTTAAATGAGAATATTAGTAACTCTGGCTTCTGTTTTTCATTTCATCCTGACAGACGGCCCCTGCACTATAAACTCTAGTCATGAAACACTGTGACACCACAGGATCAAAGTGACAGGGCCATGCAACCATGGACTGAAACCTGTGAAACAATAAGCCCAAATAAATCTTTCTCCCTTTAGGTTGAGTTTCTCAGGTATTTTATCACAGTTATGGGAAGCTATCAAAAGGAGATACTTCAGGCTCATAAGACACTTCTTTCTCCCTCTCAAGGTAGAGATCAGGTCAGAAAACAGAAGAACTGAGGTTATCTTACTTCATTGCCCCTGGTAGGGTCTTCTTAGTAGACCATGGTATTCTGAGTATCATTAGCTACTGATATCCTTTGCACTTATGGTGCCTATATTTTATATATTTTGGTTATATTGTGAAGTTCATATGTGCAGTGTTTTTTTTTTTTTTGTTTTGTTTTTTTGTTTTTTTGGTAGAATGCAGGCACACTCGGAGGAGCCACACTACTATGCTATACTATTCCTTAGAGGTCAGAACTAAGCTCTGTCACGTTTACTGTTTATTTTACTGAGCAGATCTTATACATAAGGCAATCATAAGATGACCTACTCATCAAGATATCTGCTTGGTCTTTTCACAAAGAAGAAAAAGTAAACTCGTAGCAGACCACCAGACTTCTGAAAGCTTCATGTTTCTCCTATGCTTTCCAAATTTCTTTTTTCAATCTTTCTCTCTCTCTGTCTTTCTAGGAGTTTGGTTTTATGTGTGAACGCAGGCACACATATGCTATATCATGCGTGTGGAGATCATAGGACAACCACAAATGAAAATTCTTGTTTACAATCTTGTTGGAGACAGGCGATTGTTGTTGCTTGCCACTGAATATGTGAGAATGGCTTGGCTTCAAACTTCCAGAGATTATCGTATGTCTGATCTTACCTTAGGAATACTAGTATTACAAGTGTGAACTATCACATCCAACTTTACACAGGTTCCAGGGATACAAACTCTGCTCCTTGTGCTCGCAGAGCAAGTGCTTTACCCATTGAGCCATCGCTTCAGCCCTCTTACCAGTTTCTTTTTTTAAGTAATCTTTTATCTAGCATAGAGATATTTAGATATCATTTATTCTTGCATTTCCAAATATCATTTGTTTTAGGTTACTCCCACCCCCCTCCTTTCTCCAACTCTCTTTCCTCCACCCATTTCTCTCTTCCTCCTCTGTTCTCCTTCCTTTCGGTTTCAGATGTCACGTGTGTCCTTTCATCTTTCCCAATACCCTCTTTCTTATAAAGATGGATGAAGGGGCTGGAGGGATGGTTTCATGGTTAAGGCATTTGCTTCCAAAGCCAAAGGACCCAGGTTCAATTCCCCAGGACCCACATAAGCCACATGCACAAGGGGGGGGCACATGTCTGGAGTTCATTTGCAGTGGCTGGAGGCCCTGGTGCGCTTTCTCTCTCTCTCTCTCTCTCTCTCTCTCTCTCTCTCTCTGTCTTTCTCTACCTTCCTCTTTCTCTGTGAAACAAATTAATAAATAAATAAAAATATTTTTTAAAAAGACAAAACTAACTAATAAAGAAAAAAAGAAAAAAAGAAATGCAAAGTGCAAAGCAATTTCTGTAGCATGATTGCATTTTTTACAAATAAATAAATTATGGAGAAATTATACATTAAAATAATAATATAATAAAATAAAATCTTGAAAAAGAAGACATGAAGGAGAGAAGAAAAAGCTGAGCAGTAAAGGCATCAGTTCCCTTTTTTTTCTGCCTCTTAGAAAGTTCTGTGGGATCCTATTCACTTGCCACTGATTTTACAATAGAGTTTGTGTGTCCCTTGGCAAGTATGTCATGGAAATGGGGCAAAGATGTGTTTGTAATCAGGAATGTAGCTTGATCTTGTAGAACCAGGTGCCCTGAATTCTAAGTTCCACAATGAATCTATGCCTCAAAAAACATTCATTTTATTTTACTTAGTTATCTAATATTTCTGTCCATATCCTATGCATAAAACACATGGAACCATGTACTGGTGATACAGGCATCAATGAGACAAATCCCAGCTTTTAGTGCACACTTGCAGTCTAGACTATGAACAATGACTTTAATTAAAGTCGCAATTAAGACAGACATGTCCCCATTTTCAATGCGTAAAAGAATTATGATTAGAGAAATTTTCTAGTGGCAAAAGACAGAGTCTGGATATAATTGAAATGGTAAGCATTTAATCCTAAAGCATACTCCCTTTTAATCTCAAGGCAATAAATATACCTTTATAAAAGTAACATGGTACTTTATTTTAGTCAAATAAATTCAAGTACAATTGCACAGCCTTTGAGCTCATTAAACCAAAAATTTGAAAGAGTACATTTCTCAGTAACGAAAACATTAATGTATTAGAAAACTATCCTGTGCCTTGCTGTAAGTTTATTCATCTATCTGCCATAATGTGTACAAACCTAAAAATTTAGCTTTTAAAAATAATCACCTTTTTACTGGGCTCCTGTGCCACTATATGGTTTAATGTCTATATTTTACACAAGATAAATTCTCCTTCTGTTTAATAAAATATCCCATTTTCTTAGCCACTAAAGAAATTTGGAAAAAACACTCATCATTTTAATAACACTGTAAAATTCTCTGTTTAAAAATTGGCATCCATTTCCTTGCCTAAGTGGTTTAGACTTGTTTTGTTCCTTTTTCCCCAATTATAGAATTTGCTCATGGATCATTATTTATTTCTTTGTTTCCAGATAGATTTGTTTCTTTGTGGATTATTTTCTTTATCATTTGGTTACTCTATTATAGAAATTTATTACTTTTCCTGAGAAAATAAGGGTTTCTTAGAGACCAATTTACTGCTATAGTAACTACATTTAGGTTTTTCATGTTATCTCAAAAAGCTATAATTGCTGCACTGAAATTAGATGAGTTCCATTAATTTCACAGTTTTCTAAGTTGTTAACTCATACTTTAGTGGTTGAGGAGGAAAATCTTTGAAGAATTCCTGCCTTTGGCAAATTACCATATCCTTTACAAGTATCCAATTGTCAATTTTTTTGGCTTTTTACAATTAATAGAAATAACTTTAAAATGTCTCTATATTTTGTTTTTAAACAATATTGCTATAATTGTCCATATAAATGTTATATGTTGCCACCAAAGCTAGCCAACACAATTAAATTCATTGAAAACAAGAAGTCAAGAAAAAACTGGTAACACTACTACCTAGACACTACTTTGAGACAAATCCATCAGTGTCCCTTAGATTAAGCCTGCAAACTTTGTTGTAAATGTTAATCCTAGAAAATGCCTTCTTATCTGTAGCATGGGTATAGTCTTGCCTACCCAGGGCCCAAGAAGAATACAAGCTTATCTGTGTACCTGGAGGCAAGCCAGAAAACATGGTCCAAATATACACTCTAAAACCACCCTGAAACTTAATTTCATCCACTCCTGTCAATGGCACTGGAGAGTCTTGTTTGTTCACCCAGTGGGCCACTAGGTCCCATGCCATCCATGTTTCCTAAAGTAGATCTGATGATTTGGGTTTTAGCTGTGGCCTCTCAAGAAGCCCTGTGACTCAATTATAGCCATGCTCAACATGATTTGGGACCACTTCTGCTCACCCTGGATCTTACCCTAAAATAAGAATATTCCCAGGGATACGATAAGAGTCACACCCATTTTCATACCTACTAACTGAACCATCATGTGCAAACCCAACTATGGTGTTTTGAATGTAAAATATCCTCCATAGCTTTGCTTGTGATTAAGCCTCATAATTCCTAGTTGGTGGCATTATTTTGGAGGTTTGTGGATCCTTTGGGAGGTGGATCCTTGATGGAGCAGATGTGGCACTAGGGATGAGCCTAGGGGTTTATTGTAGCTGCCTTCATATTGATGGCACAAAGCACCTGACCAAAAATGGCTGATGGGAGGAAAGTTGTTTATTTTGGCTTCAATCTTGAGGGAAAGCTCCATGATGACATGGGGAAGGATGCCATGAGCACAAACTGGATATCAGGTGTTTTCACAGCAGCAGAAGACTGATCCAAACTCTGACAAGGGGAAAATAGCTATAACAACACATCAGCCTGTCCCAAGCAACACATCTCCTCCAGCAGAACTCCAATTCCCAAATTGCCACCTGCAGGGTATCAAGCATTCAAAACACATGAGTTTATGAGTTAATTCAAACCACCACATTCTACCTGTGCCCCCCCCATAAATGGATGACCAGCCACGATGTAAAATGCAATGCATTCATTCCAACTTTAAAAGTCTTCATAGTTTTTTGTTTTTATTTTTTATCAATTCCAACATTGTTTAAACATCCCCATAGTCCAAGGTCTCTAAACTGTTAGCTTGTAAAACAAAAATAACATAATGGCACAGAGTAAAATTTCACACTGCTAATGATAGCATTAGGTATAGCAAGGAACGACTGTACCAATGCAAGATCTACAACAAAATAATCAAGTTCCATAACTCCAAGTCCAATTTCTGTAACCTGTGACTAAGTTTCTGGGTTTCCATTTCCACCTTCCAGCTGGGCTACTCACAGCTCAAAGAAAACTCTGTCCTTGGCAGCTGTCCCACATCCCAGGCATCTCTAAATTCTTTGGGTATTGACGATAACCCATGGTTACTCTTCATAGTTCCATTCAATGGCCTTACTGACCCTTCACAAAAAGATTTCAACCCTGATTCACATTGTGCATGCCAGTAGCTCCTGGAATCATGTGCACTTCATTATCCTTTTTCTGGTATTTCTCATTCTTCCAAAGCCAACACAAAGAAGACAGAATAGCCAAATTTCTAAATCCATGGGAAAATAAAGCTTTACCTTAAAGGCTTGATACTCCTTCAGCAACCTTCCTCTTAGCTGCTTCCTTTCAAAATATGTTGCATTCTTATAAGCTTGAACTTTCCATGGGTTGCTTTTAATCCTTAGGATATCTTTATCATTGCACCAATGCAAAACAGTTGGCCCATCTTCAATGGGAGTAATTTCCATAATAGTTACAGCATAAGTCTAAAACCAATTTTTGTGCTTATAACTTCAAACCTGTTTTAATGCTTCCTGTAATAAAATGTGCATCTTTCATATCTTTCTGTACTGTACTTCCACTAAACACGCCATTAAAGTTAGTTCGAATGCTCAGGATATGGGCAGAATGCAGTAAGCCTCTCCCATAAACAGCTTCTAACCCAGTGAATACAAAGCCTTTTTTCCCCTTATAAACCAAACCTCACACTCCACTGTTTTTATTCCATTTAGGTTTCTTAACTCTGAACAGAATAGTCCATCAAACTCTGCTTGGAGCACTGCAAGGCATGTCTTACACCAAGGTTTCAAGTCCTTCTACATTCCTCCCACAAATCAGTTCCAAAAGGCCAAATGCCAGTCAGGATTCTAGTAGTAAGGACCCCACTTCTTGGTATCAATTGTCTGTAGTAGATACGTTTTCATTGCTGGGACAAATACCCAACCAGAAGCAGTTTATGGGAGTAAAGGGTTTATTTCAGGTTTAAAATTTCCTAGTGAAGCTTCATTATGGTGGAGGAAGTGGGCTCCCTTCATCACACATCCACAGCAGAGAAAGAAAACCAGTAAGCAAAAGCTGGCTCTGAACACCTTATGCCTGGAATCAAGGTCTGCCCCATGGACAAAACTCCTCCAGCAGGTCTCTGCCTCTAGAGATTAAGTAGCAGTCTTAATCTTAACCAACAAATACCTGGGGCTATGGGGACATTACATTTAAACCACCACAGGGTTCTATAACCATCTGTGCTATCTACATTCAGCTCACTCTATACTTTTTCCTAGTTGATATGGACATGAGACACCTGACTAGATATTTTTGTCATGCTTTACCTACCAGGATGAAATGTAATTTTGGAACTGTAATCTGGAAGTAAACACTTTCCTTCCATAAGATAATACTTTATGTATTGTTGTTGTTTTGTGCTGGTAATGAGAAGGTAATTGCTACACCAAATATGAAACCCAAAACTAGCCAAGATCTTATGAACAGTCAATTCACTAGGGACCAGGTAAGATTCCCACTTTCCCAAGGCTTCCACTCCATATCTAGAAGCAGTTACATGAAACAAGTCTAAGCTCATTAGACTACAATCCTAGAATCAATTCTGTTAGCCTAAGGAACCTACAGGAGCAGGATTTTATTTGCTGAAATAATCTACAAAGAGTGGAAGAAGCTGGACATGGTGGCACATGCCTTTAATCCCAGCACTTGGGAGGCAGAGGTTGGAGTATCATCATGAATTCAAGGCTACTCTGAGACCATATAGTGAATTATAGGTCAGTCTGGGCTAGTATAAGACACTACCTCAAAATAAAAAAAGAGTGGAAGAATGTTTGCTCATTCAGATGCACAGATACACCAACTTAAGGCTGCAAGGATCATAAAGAATCGAGCACACATCTACCATCAAGATAAATTAACAAGGCTCTCATTAGCAACCACAAAGAAATGAATATCTATGAACTATATGAAAATGAATTCAAAATAGTCATCTTGAAGGAGTTCAATGACATGCAAGAGAGCACAGACTGCATAAAATCAAGAAAAAAAATGCATCAGCAAAATGGGAAGTATAACAAATAGTTCATTACAAGGAATGAAGGTGCTGAACATGGTTACAAACACCTATAATCCAAGCAAGTGAGAGGTAGAGGTAGGATGATCAGAAATTCAGTTTCAGCCTCAGATACACAAAAAGTTTAAGGCCAGCCTTGGATATGTGAGGCCCTTTCTAAAAAAGAATGACCAAAAGAAAGAAAGAAAGAGAGAGAGAGAGAGAGAGAGAGAGAGAGAAGAAAGGCAAACCTTAGGGGTGAACACTATAATAATATAATAAAACAGAGCTTCAACAGGATACTTGACCATGCAGATGAACAAGAGAATTTGAAGAGAGGCCATTTGAATTTATCAAATTCAAAAACCAGAAAGAAAAGAAAACCAAAAAAAGAAGATAAATAGGAGACCTATGCCATACTATAAGATTAAAAAGTATATGTTATAGGAATATTAGAAGAAGAGAACAACAGAATGGAATCTTTTTTCTCTCTCTGTCTCCATCAAAATAAATATACTTTTAAAAAGAAATGCTAAAGAAATAATGGTAGAACTTTACCAAATCATAAGAGAGATATGGAAGTACAAATTCATGACAATGAAAGAACATGAAAAAATGCCAATCCAAATAAGCCTACGCTAAAATATATTATAATAGAATTGCCAAAAGGGAAAACATTTTGAAACCAGCAAGTGAAAAAAAAAGTAACTTGTCACTTACAAGGCATTGCAGTTACATTCTTGTTGCAGGAACACACACCTGGCCAGAAGCAACTTATGGGAGGAAAGGGTTTATTTAAGGCTTACAGATTCCAGAGGAAGTTCCATCATGGCAGAGGAAGCTGGCTCACTCCGTCATACTTCCGTAGCATAGCGAGAACACCTAACACAAGTAACCATACACAGCCAGAGTTCCCTACACACCTAGTAGTGCTGGACTATCCCCACTGATAAATCTCTTCCAACTGTGCTTCACCTGCGGAAGACTAAATGGAAGCTTAATCAAAAATACCTGTGTCTATAGGGAACATACATTTGCATCCACATCACAGCACAAGACTGCTTCAGTAATTCTATCAGCAGATTGCTTATCAGTAGTAATACACACAAGTAGAGAATGGGAGATATATTGTACAGGCTTCAGCAACACTCTCTTCCAGAAATAAAGGAATGAAGATAGTCCCAAACAAACAAAATCGAAGGGAAATCATTGCCACTTAAATGTGTCTTATAAGAAAGGGTAAATTGAATTATATTAAGTTGAAATAAAAGAATTCTCAATAACTGTATAAAAACTTATGAAAACAGATACCTCACTAGTAAAGATAAGTATATAAATGCATTCTAATTTAGACTAGTCTAATACTCTAATGGTTGTGAGTAAATCACTTTTAACTATAAAACTTAAAAGATAAAAATATTTAAAAATTAGCAGCACAGGAGATGGTTCAGTGGTTAAAGGTGCGGTGCTTGCCTGCACAGTCTGTCAGTTCAGAATCAATTCTCCAGTTCCCACATAAACCCAGATGTACAAAGTAGTGCATGAACCTGGAGTTCATTTGCAGCGACAAGAAGCCCTGATGTATTCTCTCTCCCTCTCCCTCTCCCTCTCTTTCTCCATTTTTCTCTCTATTCCTCTTCTTCTCCACTGTTAAATAAATATTTGAAAAATAAAATAAAATAGCAAAACCAGGCACACCTACAGTAATTTTCCAGTTGATACACAACATAAAAGATATAAAGTGTGATGATATCAATAGCCTTAAATTGGAGGTAGAGGAAGAAGTAAAAGTGTCAATTTTTATGTGAACAAAGTTAACTTGTTATTGGTTTAAAATAGACTGTGATAATTTTAGATAGTTTATATAAAGTTCATGAAAACAACAAAGGAAAAGCTTTGGGCAGATACAGAGAAGTTAAAGGAAAAGAAATAAAACTATACTAACACAAAAAAATTAATGAATCAAAAGAAAAGTTATAGACGGGAGGTAAGAAACAGTGGAACTATAAACCAGTCTTAAAATCCACAAAAAAGCAATAGTAAGCACTTACCAATCAATAATTGCTTTACATTCCACTCGAAAGACATAGAATGGCTGGATGTATTAAAAGAATAAGATCCAACATTATGCTGCTTGTAAGGGACTCGCTTCACCTGTATACACAGTCAGGGTGAATGGGAAGGGACGAAAAAGAGAATATACTCTAATGGAAACCAGAGGAAACCTACATGAGAAAAGATAACTTTTACTATAAATCTGCCATAAGAGACAATGAAGGTCATAATATCATAATGCAGGAATTAATATATCTAAAGTATACAAGTATGAATATATATGTATCCAACATTAGAGTGCCTAAAAATAAAAAGCAAATATTAACACAACTGAATGAAGTGGAGGATTGGATGGGGGAAGAAAAGTGTGTTTGAATTATTTGGTCTCTGCCAAAATTCATAAGTAAAACCTAATTCTCCATGTAGTAGTATTAAGAATTGAGGCCTTTAAGAAATAATTTATTCATGAAAGCAGAGCCTTCCTGAATATGATTAAGGTCCCTATAAAATCACTGAAGTTTGCTGAGGAAGTCTTCCTTTCTCATGAGTTTTCTTGCCTTTTCTCCTTTTGCTATAGAATGGCATATCAAGAAGGCCCTTACCAGTCGCTGGCCTCTTGATCTGGTCTTTCTATCACCTGGAACAATTAATCAATAAAATTCTGTTCATTATAAATTAATTCATCTGTAATATTCTACTATAAGCAGCATAAAATATACTGACACTAGGTAACTTTCATCATAGTTAATAGTACTATACTGTATATTTGAAACTTGCTGACAGAATAAATCTTTAGTGTTCTCACCTCTCCATACACAACTCTTACGTGTGTGAGGTGATGGATATAGGGTGAATGTGATGTTTTTTTTTTTAATTGTGATGTTTATATATATAACTGTGTCAGTTAGACTTCAATAAATTTAAAAAAGGGAAATGACCATTTCTGACTCTGCCAATGATCCACTGAGTAGAAACATGTGAGTCTACATTCTTGCTCCATTTCCTTTTTTCTAACAGGGTTTGTAAGCATATTTACCTCATCTTCTACCAAAAATGACTTGAGGTGAAACAACATAGTAATATCTATCCCTGATGGAGATTTAATTATGAGACAAACCACATAAACTTTTTAACTGGCAGTATAGTACTTGGCAAGGCATGTTAACATTTTACTTTTTTTGGCTTTTTGAGGTAGGGTCTCACTCTAGCCCAGGGTGACCTGGAATTCACTATGTATTCTCAGAGTAGCCTTGAACTCACGGTGATCCTCATACCTCTGCCTCCCAAGTGCTGGGATTAAAGGCATGTGCCACCACGCCTGGCTCATGTTAACATTTTTTAATATTTCCTTTTAATTCTGCTTCAAATAGGCAGCAGGAGACAGTAAGAAACCTCTATCATATTATTTATTGTTTAATAAGTGAATGGACTATAGAAAGAAGCAAACACCTTCAGTCTTTTTCTGTCCTCACAGTGATAGATTAACACCATAGAGCCTCAGGGAAAGAATTTATGGCCCAGAGCAACAGGAGAACAAGGTCCTAGTGTCTTTCTCTGACATGACATTTGAATTATGACATTTGAATTATGTCTATTAAGCAACATGTTACAGAAGATAATGGAGGAACTATATACTTCTTTATTTACTGTAGCTCCAATCTAAGAGTTAGAATTACCACTTGTGTCATGAAGATGGCTAATAAATATTTCTTAAATTGCAAGGTGTGGCGGTGCATGCCTTTAATCCCAGCACTCAGGAGGCAGAGGTAGGAGGACCTCTGTGAGTTCAAGGCCACCCTAACACTACATAGTGAATTCCATGTCAGCCTGGGCTAGAATAAGACCCTACCTCAATATATATATATATATATATAAATATATATATATATATATATATATATATATATCACACAAATATATATATATCTTAAGTTCTTCAATTTATCCTTATTATCAGAAATAAGAAAGTTACTAATAAAGCTAATTTATAAACTGTCCTTGCACTTAATTTTCAGTCACGGATACCCAAAAATTTAAAGCAATAATCTAGGTTATGACTTCTCAAACTGTCTTTCAAGGATCATTTACCTGATTGATGTTAATAACTCCATGGATATGAAGGGTTCTATGGCAAGAATAATTTGGGAAATTCTGTTTTTGCTACTGCTTTTTAAATTTCACAATGACTACTCACACAATAGACTCTAAAGTAGGAAGCCTATTTTAGTGTAATTTATCCATTTGACCATAAAATTTATTTACATATGAAATGCATTATTATCAGATTGCATTTGCTTAATATCAACTTCTAGGATGATGAAAAGTATACAAAAATTATTTAATAGGTAAATTCATATGAAAGCCATGAGTCCTGATCTCAACCTATAGGTATAGGATCTAGAGTTTTCCTAATATTTTCTTTAGTTGTTTATTCAACAAGCTTAATGAGGTCTTGAGTTTGATTTTCAGAACTGTTATCTTAGACAAGTTTCCCTTTTTTCCTTTTTATATGAATGGAAGAATAACAATACCTTCTATATAGGGTTTTATAACTAGAATCCCAGTTAATAGATGATTTTGATAAGTATTTAAGAAAGACAGTATTCCCTAAGACTAAATGTTGTCAAATTCATTAGGAGCATACCAAATAGCAGGCCCACAAGGGAGCCTGAAAATTAAATTTACCAACAGTGAACAGGAGAGCATGAGAGATTTCAAATGGTTAAGATACAACTTTAGCAGAGAGAGATATGCTTACTATCTTGATTGTGGCAATGGCTTCATGAGTATATTCATATGTCCAAGTGCATCAAATTGCACACTTTAATTATGTGTGGCTTGTTACGTGTCATTTATACTTCAGTAAAGCTGCCAAAAAAGGAAACATAGACAAAATCTAAGCTTAAATATCAGACTCCTAAAGTAAAGACACCATCATTATCTTGTACCTTAACCCCTGTTTTCTCCAACTCTGACTCATTCACTGTAAGCTACATTGGAGATACTTGTTTTTCTATTTATAGTTGATGATATTTACTTGTTCTCAGATGGTAACTTTTCAATAATATTCTAAAATCAATTGTTCTCCAAGCTTCAGCTCAATGCTTAAATGCTGAGAAGCTGGCTAGACCTCGAGTTAGCCCAGCAATTAAGGCATTTGCCTGAGAGCTTGACAGTTAGAAGAATAATATTATGCTCATTTAAATTATTAATTAATAGAAATAGTAACTTTGTAAACTTAAAAAGACATAAGTTGGAGTATTGTTATCTGTACATGAATGGGAATGTTCATTTTCTAAGAAATCAGTCTTGATGTATGAGCTATTCAATACTATTTTAACTTTAAATAGTGTCTTATATTGTCTTTCAAACATAAGTAGATACTCAATAAATGTGAAATCATATTTAATTGAATAATTAATTTACAACTAATTGCATCTATGTAAATAAGGTATTTAGAACCAGGTTTGCCACCAAATACTTGGTCTTCACTAATGCACTAGCTAAGCTTTTTCTGAAATAATATACTATGATAAATCATTCCTAAACTAAAAAAAGGAGATAATAAATTCTTCTGACTAGTTTTGTTCACAAAAGACACAAAAATTATTCTGGTAACTTTGTTTATCTGAATAACTAGTACCTACAATAATCCTATGTCCATTAAAAAATGGAAGCCTATTCTTACAATTGTACAAGAATGCTCAGTGAATTGACTCGTATCTTCCTAGTATATATTTCTACAAAAGAAATGCACCGAATCACGCCTGAAAACTATATATAACTTTTAAGGATAGCTTTTTTGACATCCCAGAAAATAAAAAATATATATATATTGATGGCATACCAAACAATAAAGGTTGTGAGAGTTAACATGCATAAGTCCTTATAAGGTAAACTTTCAACTAAACACTTTCATTGCTTAGTATTGAGACTAGCTAACATTGGTATGGTGCATACTGTGCTGGATTCTAAGTACTTTATACATATTAACTCATTCAATGCCCATAATGGTCAATGGATCCATTGATTACCTCGAATTTGCAGATAAGGTAACTGAGGAACAGGAAGGTTAAGGAACCTGCATAAACCCCACAAAACTAAGTGGTAGATTACAATCCAATTTGCTTCTGAATGAATGATGTCTGCATTCATCATATGTATCCCTCACAACAGCTCTGTGCAAGCACTTTTTATTATGCTCTCATCACAACGGAGAACATGAAAATTGAAGAAGTTAAAGCACTTGCTGGTGTCAGAATAAAGAGAACAGTGCACAGTGGGAGTGAAAGTCAACAAAAATGATCAGATCTTGGTATTCCAAGCCTGACGGTCTGGCATAATGAATCCTCCTTACATGGTAGGTCCAGCAAGCAACAAAGCCCTAGCTGGCTTCTAGAACCTGAATCCTACCTCATAATACGTATTGACATACTCAATTTTTGGCTGAAATACAAATAGGTTGTCTCCTATCCCTGGTTTGCCAAGCACAGGAATACCCACTAGTTGTAGTTGATGGGTAAGGTTATGAAGAGAAACAAAAGGACATTTAGGTAGGATCCATCTAAAAATTAGATCTCAATACATCTTTCTTTTTTATCAGTCCCTGTAGCTGCAGAAGAATATATGAGGGTCACCTTACTGCCTAATTGGAGCTGAACATAGGTGCATCATGGTCTCACTTAGTACAATAATAAAGCAAAGAATATCTACTGAAAACCATGTGTATAGAATACAGATGGTAATATGTGATATAATAAGGCCTTATTATACTAAGACTAGCAAGCAATTTCAGTGAAAACACAAAAGAAAGAGCCTCACAATATGCTTACACTAAGAGCTGTGGTC
Organism: Dipus sagitta; assembly: GCA_036346955.1. Classification (NCBI taxonomy): domain Eukaryota; kingdom Metazoa; phylum Chordata; class Mammalia; order Rodentia; family Dipodidae; genus Dipus; species Dipus sagitta. The sequence goes on along the minus strand of CM070776.1, from coordinate 11,953,068 downwards.
TTGGCTAATACACACTTGCAGGGTACATTTTTTTTCTGACAGTGGCAAATTACAGAGCCTAGGAAGAAAGAGGTCAGTGATTTGAGGAAACAGAAAGTGTGGGAAAACATTATAATGAGAAAGTAGAAAAGGTTTTGAGTTCATAGTTCATAAAAGTTATAATGATCCATAATGATGAAAATTAGTAAGAAAAATGGCTTCACTCATTTTAATGTCCTTAGATTTTGTTAATGACCATCTCCCACTTCATCATAAAATATCTCCATTATTATAGATTCTTTTGAGCAACTCATGCATGTAAAATTAATGTTGAACCTAGAAGAACCAGAACAATTTTAAACCAGGGCATGTTTTCAATGATATAATATGGTTGCCACTACTGAATGTCTTAACATCTTATTTATAGGAAGGAAAAATGATGGACGATAATTTTGAGACCTACCCTATATTCAATAAATCCATTGGAACTCTAAATCCATAAGTGATTTCCAGTCCTTCCTCTATATGGCTGAAAAGGTTAAATAAATACCTTCAAAATACTACTTTACTTTTCTCATTGCTGAGACAAAATGCCTGCACATTGGGTCTTCCTTACTTCAGGAAGAAAGGAACTTCTCCAGAAATTCCCTCATAGACATGCCCAAAGGTTTGTCTTCTAGGTGATTTTAAATCTCATCAAGTTGACAATCAAGATTAACCATCCCAATAAATAAAGCTTTTGGGATACTGCATATTTTCCCTATCATCAGAAGATTATGCCTAAAGCCAACATACAAGTTTCATTTTTTTTCTGTTTCCTTTACTTTTCTTTTTATTTAGTAAAAAAGATGTACAGACAAATCGTGTGTTGGCACCATCATTTCTCTCCTCCCTGCCCCCACTGTGGGACCTCCTTAGTGGTATTGATGGTATTCACCATAGGGTTGTGGATTATGAGTTGAGACAGCAGCAGTCAGTCAATGTGGCAGGGCAGTGGGGAGCAATACCTCTGGATATTCACTCCCACCCCGTGGCTCTTAAAATCTTTCCACACCCTCTTCTGTAAATTTCTCCGAGCCTTGTTGGATATGTTTTAGCTCTATTTTAATATTGAGCTCTCAGCAGCTTCTGGGTTTCTGCTTTGTTGCGTTTTGAGTATCCTCAGTGTCTGTCTCCATACCCTGGCACAGGTTGCCAGGCTTACTGTGGAAGCAGCTCTCTTGCTCATCTTACCAATTCCTCTGTGGTTTTGTCTGGTCAATAGCTGATATGTGAGGGGTGGTTCATCTCTTGCCAGGGATTCAGATATCATTTTTGTCTTGTTGATAGATTTTGGTTGTCCTTGGTTCTCACTGCTTTTTGTAAAAGAAAAACAGATTCTCCAATGGAGTATGAGGGTAGCATAGGTTAAAGAGGATAATCCTTGTTAATTTAGAGAGATTTTGATGGGTGTAGCCTCTCCTTAGCCCCAAGATTAATGGGATCTTCTCGGAGTCTATAATCAAGGTCTCCATAGGATTCTGACTGGATTCCCAGTTCCAGCTTTGGGTTCCTTTCCACTGAGCAGATCTCTTAGTCAGTCAGAGAGCCACTGATTACCCACCAAATCTGGGTGCCTCCATTGCACAGGTGTATGCAACTTGTCCAGATGGTTGCTTTTTAATAGCTGTGTCCCCTGCTTGCCCACAATGTTGTTGGCCACTTTCCCCTAGCAGTTCATGTAGCACATTTCAGCACTAAATGGGCTAACCATCTGAGAACTGGGTCCCTTCCAGATATTAAAAGGGTCTTTTGATGTCTGTGTCAGTAGCATGTGGTGTCTTCAGCAATAGAGTCTTAGATTTTCCATTAGGCAGGTAATCAAGTGCTGTGACAGAAGCCTATCATGTTTTGGGGACCTCATAGGTTTCTCTGATAAATAGCACACTGTGGGTTGCAACCAATTCCTGGTACTAGGAGTTATAAGCCAGAGCCAGTGTTTCAAGGTTTGGCTTCATCCCACCCTCTTCAGGGACCTTCTTACCAGGGAATGCACCCATACACTTTTTGAGGGTTATATCTTTTAGTCTGCTATGCAGGAGGAAATTTTCTATGGTAACAATTCATTTTGGATTTAGTTCTGTGTATATCTCCCCCTTCCCCCCCATTCCCGTCCCCCAAGCTTTTCCATCCTTCTTATCTATCTCCTGAGTTACCTGTCAGGTATGCATGCAACTTAAGTTATCCCAGGTTAGGAACTACATATGAAAGAGAACATGAGGTGTCTGTCTTTTTGTGCTCATGTGAGTTTGCTGACTATGATCTGTTCCAAGTCCATCCATTTTTTTGTTTATTTTTATTTATTTGAGAGTGACAGACAGAGAAAGAAAGAGGAAGACAGAGAGAGAGAGAGAATGGGCTCGCCAGGGCCTCCAGCCATTGCAAAAGAACTCCAGACAAGTGCGCCCCCTTGTCCATCTGGCTAATGTGGGTCCTGGGGAATCAAGCCTCGAACTGGGGTCCTTAGGCTTGACAGGCAAGCACTTAACCAATAAGCCATCTCTCCAGCCCAAGTCCATCCATTTTTATACAAATTTATTTATATCATATTCCTTACTGCTGAGTAGAATTCCATTGTGTATATGTGCCACATCTTCATTATCCATTCAACAAATGTTGGGCATCTTGGTTGGTTCCAGTTCTTAGCTATTGTGAATTGAGCAGCTATAAGCATGGTTGTACAAATATCTTTGTAATAAAGAGTGAAGCCTTTAGGGTAGATGTACAGTAGAGGAATTGGTAGGTGAGTTGGTAACTCCATTTTCAAGAGCCTCCATGTTGATTTACATAGTGAGTGCTTTGTGACTTGTACAAGTTTGCACTCCCACCAGCAGTGAATGAAGGTTTCTCTTTCCCCTAATCCTCACTAATCTTTACTGTCATTTGATATTTTAATGATTGCCATCCTGACTGGAGTAAGGTGTAATCTCATAGATTTTTTAATTCGCATTTCCCTGATGGTTAAGGATGTTGAACATTTTCTTAAGTGAGTGTTAACCATTTGCATTTCTTCCCTTGAGAATTCCTTATTCAATTTTCTGTCCCATTTTTGAATGGTTTATTTATTTTTATTGCTCAATTTTTTGAATTATTTGTAGATTACGGATATTAATAAATTTCCTTTGAAGACATCTTTAGTCAAATATTCTCAGAAACTCAAATCCAGAGGATAATCTTACAGGTAACACAGTAGGTAAATGTGGCCAGCAAGAATCGCAAGCCATCCACTCTGATGTGTTAAAGCATATATATATGGTTTACACTCTATAAAAATCCACTATTTGCTTCAGATCCCCATTCTAAGGAATAATCACTTTATTCCATTTTCCTCAATGCTGAGTAAAGACTTATAAGGACTTTGTTTATTGGAAGAAAGCATTCCTTCTAGCTATTCCTCAGAGCCACAATCTGTCCAGAATTTGCCTAGATACCTTTGTTCCCATCAGATCTGTCTTTAATAATTTAAATGGGTAAGTGCCCACTGTATTGTCCCTTATTTGCCACTGTAAATCCTTCCTTAGTTATTGTCCTGTCATATTGAGTATATTCCCCTCGCCTGAGACATACTGAAACACACCATAACTCTAGGCTAATTACTTCCAGAATCTGGTAACCTTCCCGGGCATCTGACTGGGAAAGAAGACTTGGGGTTTTCAATTAGCTCTTCATGGAGAATCAGCTTTTTAAAACTTTTTTTTATTTTTCTATTAATTAATTTGTATTCAGCAAATACAGTCAGTTTGGTACCATTATTAGGCTCATCCATGACCTACCCCCTCCCCTTGGCCCCTCCTTGTTGAGGTATATGGGTCATGCATTGTGAAGTTAGCCCACAGTTATGGGTGAGCTAAATGTCTCTGCATATCATGACCCAACATGTGGCTCTGACATTCTTTTGAGAAGATGCGGAGCACGTGTGAACTTTCAAAACAACCCAGAAGTCAATGTCTTCTTACTTGCCCTAGAGTTGCCCCTTTTCTCCTGTGCTTTATGGGGAACAGTAAAGTTCATTCTGATTTATTGGATAGCCTTCTTAGCTTTATCCTTAATTCCTTGAACATTTCTTCTGCAAATACTTGGTCCCCAGCTAATAAGTACTTTGTGATATGGTTGAGCAAATGGAAAAAGAAATAGAAGTGACCAAACAGTATGAAAAAAATGAGGGATATCATGGTGGGAGAACATTGGTGAATATTGCAAAATTTCATTGTGCTACCCAATATAAAGATATCTGAAAAATGTGAACTCTATAAGGGGTTGACTATATATGACCCTGGGTATAGTATTTAATTATTATAACACCACTTTGTCTATAAAATGAATAACTACTTTACAAAATCATTGTATGATTTAGAAAAACCACAGCAAGTAAAGCTTTTATCAGAGTATGGAAATACAAAGCATTTACTAAGTGGGAGTTACTGTTGTCATCATCAAAGTTATCAACTTCATCACTACAACAGAGTGATCAGGAGCAAATTGCTTAAGCCTTGGTATCTCAGTCTCTTCATTTATAAATGTGGCTAAGAATGTGCATTTATAAGCCTTTGTCTAAGGATCAAATGAGGTATGTACATGAGAGTGCTTTGTGACTTGGAATCAGTTAGTTCACTGTGTGAGAGGCTGTCATTGCTGCTCTTGAAATTGCAGGGTAGGGGACTGCAGAATATGAGTGAACATGCATTCAAACCAAAGAAAAGAACCTTGGTAGAAATCTAGTCTTTCAGGATAAAGATAGCTTGACTAATGATTAAAAAGCTATAATATAGAAGGTTTACAAAGGCACCCAGGGTTGTCCCTCTGGTATTGGAACCCATAACTTAGTGGTGAATTGACTGTGGGGACCATGGAGGTGTGCAGAAGTGTGGTGACATGGTGACAGGAATAAAAGTGATCTTATTATTCTGTAATATAGAAAAATAGGGATGGCAACATTCAAAAAGCCTGTGTTCTGCTGGGGTGGAAGTTAGGTTTAGGATAAAAAATAAAAACTAAGAATTAACAAACCGTTCTCTGTAAAGGACTAGGCTAGTAAAGATTTTATACTCTGCAAGCCATTAAGTCTAACCCACAACAACTTACTTCTTCCATTGATAGCACAAACAGTCATCATAGATGATGCATAAACAAATACTTGTGCCTATGTTGAAATTATATTTTATTCATAGAAACAGAGGTGAACAGGGCCAGATTTAGCCTGCAGACCTCATTTGTTGACCTCTGACCTATACCAGTTAAATCTACAGAAGACTAGAGAACAAAGAGATAGAAAAATAAAGCAGAGGCTAGAAGTGATTATAAAGACATAGTAAATATTACCTAAACTCTGTTGTTTGGAAGTAGACAAATTGGAAAATAATGAGAATATAAGCTAATGCATAAACATCATAGTATGATGTGATGGTTTCCCTAATCCTTCCAAATCTCCCCGCCCCTCAAATTAATAGCTACCATATCTTTACCCACTGAGAAGTACATGCTCCCATATGGGAGGTACTGCTATTATAATCTGTACAACACCATGTTATCAGCATTTGTAAACTTGTCTTTGTTACAATTTATTGTTTCTTAATTACAAGTATCAGTATTGGCACAATACCATAGCTGCAAACCTGAAATCAGACAAAAGTAACAATTTGATAACACCAATCAGAAAGTCCAAGATGGGCCTTCCTGGTAAATAGATGTATCTTCCTCAAGAAGATAATACAGGGATCTGATCTACAGCCACTCCATCTATGGTTCTACCATTGTCAACACAAAGCTCCCTATTTGCCCTTGTTCAATTGACAAAAGAGGAAGTGGATATTAGGGCAAGTGGAATATTTCATAAAATCACTGGGCAACACTTCCACTACTCTTCCTTTGGCAAGAAACCAACCAGATTCTGCCTGCTGAGGAAACTCAGTATAGTCTATGTGTGCAGCCATGTAGTGCAGGGAACAGGCCTGACAAATCTTGCTTTACTCATTATATTTGCTGCCAAGCCTATCCCCATACTCAGTACCAAACTGGAAAGAATAAAAAATGTTTACAGAAAGAGTCCTCCAAGTCAATTTAAAACTGTACATCTTTAGGGATGAGGGTGCATGAGACCCTACACTTCCAAGAGTAGCTAGTGGCGACTGATAATTGCTGAGATGAACTCATGTTCATCTGTGGTATAGCCATTAAACCAGCCTTCCACTATAAGTTAACTCAGTGGGTTAAATAAGTAAATAAATAAGGCTTTTAAGTAGGATGAGGATCAAACGGAAAGGAAAAAAGTTTTAATGTAAGGGGGATGAGAGAAGAGCACTGGGGAGAGTGGGATTAAAATGCATTGTATACATGTACAAAAGTGTCAAAAATTAATATATATATATATATATATGTGTATATATATATGTACATATATGTGTGTGTGTGTGTGTGTGTGTGTGTGTGTGCGTGTGTGCGTGTGTGGCTGGGGAGATGGCATAGCAATTAAAGTGTTTGTCTCCAAAGCCTAAGCCTCATGTTAGAATCTCCAGATCCCACATAGCCAGATGCACAGTGATATAAGTGCACAATGTCACACATGCACACAAGGGGGGCCATGCGTCTGGAGTTCGCAGCAGCTGAAGGCCCTGGTGCTCCCATATTCATTCTCTTTCTGCTTCTCTCTCTCTCTCTCTCTCTCTCTGTTTCTCAAAAAATATATATAGCATTAAACAGATAAAATACAAATGAACAAAAGCCCTATTCATATATGGACTAACAGTACTCTCATATAATTTCTATAGTTTGAAAATCAGATTATTAAGTAAAATTAAATTAAAACTGAATAAATATAAAATAAAAATTCAATAAAGATATGATTTTTCAAATTAAAAAAATCTGTCTTTAAAAAGATCACCATACATAATTTTATTAGTTTTGAAATTGTGTGAAAATGAATTGGTCCACTTTTAAGCTATTGTACCTGACACAGGTTCATTTCTTCTTGTCTTCTGTTTGTTTCTGTGTTGATTTTGGCCTTGCCACAGCATATGTTTCAAAGATCCACACCACTTCATCACTGTCATCTGCTATATGATCACCATCTGCCTCACTTTTACTAACTTCATTGTTCTCAACCTTTCAAGTCACCTTAGGCTCCATTCATGAAATGAAGTATTTTGTAAATGTTTATATCATCATGATGGAATTAATTTGTGTCTATGCTGCCCTCATTCAGTGTCAGATCACGTACCCAGCACAACCAACCACATTTATCCCAATTGATCTCTAATTTTGCATTAAACTCAACAATCTACCTTCTTCCAAGAAAATTGCAGTGTATCTTGCCCTTTTATGGCTGGTGGGGTATGGTGAAGGTTATGCTTATACTTTATGTTTATCACTGACATGGAAAGACAGAGATATAAATCATTTTCCTGTCCTAAATGAATCAGTAATCTCCCTGCATCCTATTCTTGTTAAGGAGCAGAGATTCAGGAGCTCAGAAGAGAGTTGCATCTAGGATAGAGAAGATTGTGGTTCTAAACAAAGAATTTTCCATCTAGCTTTCTCAACTTGGACATGTAACAGCTGGAAGGAGAGCCTATAAGCATTCTTGGTTTTTTTTTGTTGTTGTTGTTGTTTTGTTATTGTTTTTTCAAGGTAAGGTTTCACTCTGGCCCAGGCTGACCTGGAATTCACTATGGAGTCTCAGGGTGGCCTCAAACTCACGGCGATCCTCCTACCTCTGCCTCCCGAGTGCTGGGATTAAAGGCGTGCGCCACCACGCCCGGCAGCATTCTTTATGAGACTTCTGTGGGGGGTTTTGTTGTTATTTGTCTTTAGACATGGATATTTATTTTACTTTAACAATGTATTATGTAAATTTATTAGGCATGTTAATATGTGACATTAAGGACCTTTTCAGATAAGTATATATTATACATTATACATATTCTTCCCCATTGCCCCACCATCCTACTTCTCCCCCTACCTCTCTCACCAGTCCCCTTTGTTCCCCTGGACATCCTTGCTTCTCCTTTCACACTGTATATGTGTACATCATTTTATTTATCTATATGAAATATAGGAATAACAAAGAATTAAAAACATGGTATTGTCTTTCCAAGACTAGCTTCATTCTGTAAATATGATCGTCTCCATCTATACCCATTTTACTTCAAATGACACAACTTCATGCTTCTTTATGTCTGATAATTTTCTATGTGTATATATGTCACATTTTCTGTACTGAGTCCTCTGTTGGTTGGTTCCAAACTTAGCTATTGTTCTATAGTAAAAACTGATATCTGCGTGTTTCTGTGATATGACAACTTGGGATACTTAAGGTAAATGCCCTGAAGTAGTATAGCTGGGTAATGTGGTAGATAGTTTTTGGGGAAACTCTATATCAATTGCCATAGTGGCTGGACTAGTTTACAACACCACTAACAGTATATAAGGGCTCTATTTTTTCCACATGTTTTCCAACATTTGTTTTTATTTGTTTTCTTAATAATTGCTATTCTGAGTGGAATGAGATAGAATTTCAATATAGTATTAAGTGACATTTCTCTTTTAATATCTTTGTTGGACATCTGTACTTCATCTTTTATCAACTTTCTGCTTGTTCAATTACCCTGTTTAATAATTGGGTTATTTAATTCCTTGATCTTTGTTTCCATTTTTTTCTTTTTTTGGTTTGTTTCTATTTTTGGAGGTAGGCTTTCACACTAGCCCAGATTGACTTGGACCTCACTCTATAGTCCCAGGCTGGCCTCAAGATCACAGTGATCCTCCTACTTCTTTATTGCCTCCTAAGCACTGATCTTAAAGGTGTGCACCACCACACCCTGATTTTCTTTGTTTCTTTTAAGTTTTTTAATATATTCTAGATATTAATTCATTCTTCTGTGTAAACAACTATCTTTCTTTCAATTAAGATTTGTGACCCCCACCCCAACCATTAGATCTTGGTGATGTTTTCCAGTCATTGAAGGTGCCCCCCAACTCATTGAAAACAACTGGGGATTATTGTCAAGAAATATTTCCAGCTGAAGCTTACTGGAATTGGTAGTACATTCTTCTCTCCCACCCATAGATGGGCAGTTTGCTGGTGGATGCAGATGTTGCAAGATGGCAGAATATTCATGAGATGCTTAAGAAGAGTAGAAAGAGATAATGAGGCTAGTTCTCCCTGTTGCCAAACAGTGGAGCATAGATCTCTGTGAAGATCTTCCCTCACACTGTTAAGAACACAGATATTACAATAGCACACACTACTGTGTTTATAAATGAAATGAGAAGACGGTGGATGCTAGGATCAAGCAGAAAAAGTTTCTGGGAACAATATGCAAAAAGGATTGTATAATCTATTTCCACTCTGTTGCTAGCTTTTTTTTTTTTTTTTCATGTAGGCAAAAGCCGTTGAAAGAGGCACTTGAATGGAATTTAATGTGTGAGGAAAGCAGAAGGAAGCAGCCGTCATTTATTAAGCTTATCTCTGGACAACATAAACTAATTCTTTGCACATCTCTGTGAGTGGAGCTAACTGGCCTCATTTACAGTTGAAGAAACAGGATTAGACAGGCAATGTACAGAAGTTCATATCATACTAACAAGTTCTGTATTTTGTTCAAAGTCACTTGAGTAATACTTGATAAGGCCAGGAGGCAAGGCCTATATTCATCTGCATATGACCCTTTGGTTGTGATGAACTTCAGACAGAGATAATAAGGGGAGTTATGCAGGAAAGAAGACAGTCTCATCCCCAGAGGTAGTTTAAGGAAAGAGGGACCCTCATTATGTGGGAAAAGGGCTAAGCTGACTTTCAGTGGTCCCCTTTTAGAAACACTTAGATGACAAGTGGGCCATCCTGAAATGACTGGTAAATGTGAGAGCAGAGTAAGACCAACAAGAACCATGCATATCCTAGACAACATGAAAACTCTCCCTATTGCTGGCAGAAGGATAGAGATTTTTCTAGCTGTATAACCACTAATAAGGTGCCCTTGCTCCGATAAGCAAACCTAATAAATCCCATTGGGTTATCAAAAAACCCTGAGGGTAGAAAGAAAATTCATTGGGAAGTGGAAGGAGATCAGCAAGAGTAAGGGAAGGATAACAGAAGCAATGCAGATCAAAGATTAGCAAAATATATTTTGTGAGGTTCAGGAGTGACCAAGACCACAGAGACCACTCTGAGGCAAAGATGGAAGCACGAGCTGCCAGGACTGACTGTCAAGAGTGGAGCACAGCCAACTTTGAGATTACAGATAGTGGGCTATATAGGGTTCTTCAGTTCGTGAAGGTGAGGAAGGGACTCCTTTGTTCTTTACATTAGCCATTTCAAATAGCTATAGTGTGAGACCAGAACTGTGACCTGAGAGATAAGGGAGCAGGAAACCTAGACCTGGGGCATAGTTAGGCAAGAAAGGGATAATGGCTGGGTGATTCCTTGTGGAATGTGGATGACCCACTTCTTTATGTCTCTGTCACCATCCTGCTGACTCCATTTTGTCCTGACCTAACATATTATATTACATAACAATCCATTTTATAACAGCATAAAATGAAATATATAGATTCATGCCTCCAATACATATGTCAGTGAGGAAAATCACAAAAATTGTGCATCCTGGGCTGGAGAGATGGCTTAGCGGTTAAGCTGCTTGCCTGCAAAGCCAAAGGACCCAGGTTTGATTCCCCAGGACCCATGTTAGCCAGATGCATAAGGTGGCACATGCATCAGGAGTTCATTGGCAGTGGCTGGATGCCCTGACATGCCCATTCTCGTTCTCTCTCTCTCTCTCCCTCTCTCTCCTGCTCTCTCTCTCTACTTCTGTCTCTCTACCTACCTCTTTACTTCTGTTCTATTCATGTTCCATTTTATGGACAATATAGTCTACATCTGTGTCTAATAAATGGTATTGCTTTGTGGGCTGAGCATTCTTAGATTTTTACAAGAAACACGTCAAACCTAAATTTTCATCACATACTCTGAAAGTCTACCCCAAGGTATTTTCATTTATATTTAATGTTAAGTCACGGATATTAGAGGTGGAACAGACTGTTCTTCATTGTGTCCAATCAACAATATCAGCTCATTTGAATTCCAGAAATAACATTTGGAATGTTCTTTCTCATGGGGCACTTCAGGGTATCTGGATAACTTAGAGCATGGCAATTTGCAAGCTGAATAACCAAACACAGTAACAAAGGATCCTACCATTGAGATTCATAATAAAATTTAAAATTTAGGGACTGCTTTTAACAGTACCAAATTTTTTTAGAACATAATTTCTTGCCCTCTTTAATTTTCTGTACATATTAGGCTCCTTTAGCATAGTGAGCTACCAGTTTCCATTATTTGACAAAGTAACACAGTATGTTAGAAACCTTTAAGAACAGCCTTCCCCTGTAATTTCCTTTATAAAATCCCTCTCTTTAGACTTAAATATGCAATGTGTCTTAAAGCAGTGTCGCTGTGATTAGTAAGAGAATGCTGGGCTGACATGAAAGAAATACCATTCAAAATGTTTTAAACAGATACAGGAATTTGTTGGGTAGTCAAACACAAAAAGATATGAGGCAAAGCTGGCCAGACACAAGAAGATTTGGGTGTTGAGACTTGGTTGTGTCAGGAACTTTACATCTTCCACCTCTTGATTTGGCTCACTTCCTGTTTTGGCTTTTTATTCCCCCCTCAGGAAATTTCTGTTCTAATAGTAATAAGATTATATGAGAACTCCGACTGGGGATGTAACTCAGTTGGTAGTGTGCTTGCCTATCATGCACCAAGCCCTGGATTCTATCCTCGACACTGCATAAATGGGACATATTGATGCACTGCTGAAATCCCAGCACTTAGGTGATAGAGACAGGAAGATGAGAAGTTCAAGATCATCCTCAGCTACAGAGCAAGTCCAAGACTAACCTGAGCTACACGAGACCCTATTTCAACAAAACAAGCAAAAACAACAACAAAAAAGATTGGATAAGCTTAAGATTTGTGTGCTACCAACTTCAAATTTTACAGTCAATCCACCAGCTTTCCCAAGCAGAACTTTCACTTGTCCTGTACGGTGACGTTCACACCTAAGTGAATCACTGCCTGTTGGGGATTGGAATGTGCTAGAATGTAACAGGGTTTTGCAGAGAAACAGGAGCAGAAAAGTTCCATGATGGGCTGTCTGTAAGCTAGTGGTCCAGAGAAGTGTATAGTACAGTCCAAGAAACTGGAAGCTAAAGCCAGGAAGTCCCATTTTATAACCCAGGCCAGAGCAAAAGGTCTAAGAGACCCAGAGGGCTACTAGTGCAAGTTCAGTATCCAAAAAGCAGAGACCCTGAATCCTGATGTACTAGGGAATAGATGGGAGAAAATACCCTGCTCCCAAAGGAGGAGTCAGAGGTGAATCTCTCTGTTCCACATAGACCCCTAGCCTATTGCATGGTGCCCATCTAGCTCAGTTTGCTGACCACATGTCAATCTTCTGCCCAAATATCCATAGGCACATCCAGAAGTAATATCTCAGTAGTCTTTAATCCAGTCAAGTTGGTACCCCAAATTAACCATCCTAGATATCCAGAACTAGATTGTGTGCCTGCCCTGCACTGTGGTAGCAATGATTCTCAGCGTCTATGTGTGGGGAAGAATAATTTTGCAAAGGGAATAAAGTAGGATTGTTGAAATAATGGAAAGAATGCAAGACAATGGAATAACTACCACTTCTGTTGCTCATTCATAGCTGCAGTTTTTTCTACAACCATTTTATTATGCAAAAGTTTTATTGTGCAAAATTGTTCACAAGACCATAAATGTAGAGAGCAGACCATTTTTTTAACCACCCAGCTTCAAAAGTTATTGATTTGTAACCACACTCCATACAGTAATGAACTTCCCCAAACTTAGATGATACTGAAGCAACCCCTAGACATAACATCTGCACTAATTTGGTATGTATCTCCAAAGGATAGCTGTTCCTCATAAGAAATAAAAACCCATATCATTTTCATACCTCACAAATTAAAAAATTCTTCTTCATATTAGCAAATATCCAGTCAGTATTCAAATCTCTTCCTTGGTCTCATAGAATAATTGGTTATTATGGTATATTTGTGTCATATAGTGTAATGTTTCTAGGTCTTTTAATCCATAGAGAGTATGAGGGTGTATGAAGTATTATGCTCAACATACAATATATATGCACATAAGTGAATGATTCTTTTCATTTATAGCTTCTCTTTCTTTTATTGTCTTTCAGAAAGTTAGTTGATATTGTTTTCTCTTGTAGAGAGATTCCTAGAGCCTGGATTTTGCTGATTGTATCTCTAGAGTTTTATTGTACATGCTTATCTCTTTTTGTGATATAAGAAACTATTAACACTAATTTATTAGTGATTGAAAAAGAGTGGTGCTCTAATGCTATCATTTACTATTCAATTATTACCCAAGAAACTCTATGAAGAGAAGACTATTTGATTACCTCAGGGAACAGTTTATATGAAAGAAATGGAACAATCACTTTACTGTATAACTTTATTTGCCAGTTTTCAAAACAATGTACAAGTTCACTAGCACTCTCAATAAAAATTTGGGCTGGAGATATGGCTTAGTGGTTAAGGAGCTTGCCTGCAAAGCCAAAGGACCCAGGTTCAATTCCCCTGGACCCATGTTAGCCAGATGCACAAGGGGGGTTACGTATCTGGAGTTCATTTGCAGTGGCTGGAGGCCCTGGTGTGCCCATTCTCTCTCTCTCTCTCTCTCCTTCTTTGTCTGTCAAATAAATAAATAATAATAAAATATTTTAAGAAAATAATAAAAATTATTTCTCAGGTAGTTTCATAATAGCAAAATATAATTGATTTAAGTATAATGTACATATTTAAGTCAATTGATGCTACTAGTCTAATTAAAACTCAATTTACCCATCTTTGGTAAGTGGGAACCTACTCAAGTGAGCTGTTGAGTCCTGTCAATATAATGCAAATAGCTTTTCAAATATTTTTCATTAATAACTTCCATGATTGCAGACAATATCCCATGGTAATACCCTCCCTCCCCCAACTTTCCCTTTTTGAAACTCCACTCGCCATAATATCCCCTCCCTATCTCAATCAGTCTCTCTTTTATTTTGATGTCATGATCTTTTACCTCCTATGGTCTCCTGTAGGTAGTGTCAGGTACTGTGAGGTCATGGTTATCCAGGCCATTTTGTGTCTGGAGGAACACGTTGTAAGGAGTCCTACCCTTCCTTTGGCTCTTACATTCTTTCCGCCACCTCTTCCACAATAGACCCTGAGCCTTGAAAGGTGTGGTAGAGATATCAGTGCTGAGCACTCCTCTGTCACTTCTTTCCAACACCATGGTGCCTTTTGAATCAACCCAAGGTCACTGCCATCTGAAAAGAGAAGGTTCTCTACCAAAAGTGAGAGTAGCATTAATATATAGGTATGAACATTAGGAAAATTTTCAACTTTCATGTGTGCCAGTCTAGCTGGCCTGTGGAGTTTCCAGCTTTTCTTTGTTCCACTTCCCACTGCTGTAGGCATGTTGGGATTAATGATGCCTATACCACTTTGGGTTCCAGGCAAATTTCTTTTATGTGAGACATGAGTAGTTTTTGTTAGTGTCTTAGTTTTCTTATGTAACAAGGATCAACTTATATATATGTTGCTCCTGATCTGTCAACAGTAAATTCTCCAAGGATCTGTGATTCCTCTTAGTTTGAAGTAATATTTAGTGCACTGAATGCCTATATGCTATTAATAAGAACAGAAAATTGATAAAGATAAAAATCATCAGGAGCTCATACTGGTGTGTCCAGTTCAAATTTAGGACAATAGATTTTTATGGAACCTCATCTACCCTGAATCATTATCTTCCTTTTATTAATCCCAACTCTCAGGGACACAATCATTACCTGTCAACAGCAAAACTGGCACACAGGATGATTTCAGAATATATTTTAAGGTATTTTTAGTGACTAGGCATGGTGGACCACACATATAAGTCCCAACACTTGGGATGATGAGAAAGGAGGACTGCTATGCGTTCATGCCAACCTGAGCCACATAGTGAATTCTAGGGCAGTGTAGACAACATAGTGAGACCTTATCTCAAAAAACCCCAATAGGACTGGAGAGATGGCTTCATGGTTAAGGTGCTTGCCTGCAAAGCCAAAGAACCATGTTCAATTCCCCAGGACCTAGGTAACCCAGATGCACAAGATGATGCATGCATCTGGAATTCATTTACAGTGGCTGGAGTCCCTTGTATGCCCATTCTCTCTCTCTCTTCCACGCTCTTTCGCTCTCGCAACTAAGTAAATGAAACTAAAAATATTAAGAAAAACAATAAAACAAAACCAGACAGACAAAAAGAAGGGATTTTGTAATTGCAGTTCACTTGGCCTTTATGGCATATCTCACAAGGGTATGAAGTTCCTCCTTCAAAATATCTTGGGATAATTCTTCTATATCACTTCCACTAATAGGAATAGCATATTTAATTATCTCATTTTACATATAATTCTTTTTTATTTTTTTAATTTTTTTTATTTTTTATTTATTTGAGAGCAACAGACAAGAGAGAAAGAGGCAGAGAGAGAGAGAGAGAGAGAGAAAGAGAGAATGGGCATGCCAGGGCTTCCAGCCACTGCAAACAAACTCCAGATATGTGCACCCCCTTGTGCATCTGGCTAACGTGGGTCCTGGAGAATTGAGTCTTGAACCGGGGTCATTAGGCTTCACAGGCAAGCGCTTAACAGCTAAGCCATCTCTCCAGCCATACATATAATTCTTATAGATGACTTTTTTAGTTTAATTTTGTTTTTAAAATTATGGATAACTATAACTACCCCACCAGCTGAATATAAAAGTTATTTATTTCATTTTATATGTAATAGTTAAGAATTGCTTTGTACAGTGTAACTGAGGTTAGGATCATGTATAATATTTATATGATTACAACATCAAAGCTACAAAATATAGATTCAAAGAAGTAAAACTTATGTCTTTGTTTCTATTTTCTCCTCTATATATATCACTTATTTTTAGTTTCATTTTATGGTTGATTCTTCTACTGTTTTTTTTTCTTTCCTTTCCTTGGCTTTTTGTTGCTAGGCATTGAATTTAGGGTTTCATGCATGCTAAGTATGGGCTCTACCACTTAGCTACACTCCTTCCCCATCTTTCATTGTTTAATCCCTGTCTATTCTTAGAAATGCTAATATAGGGCTAGAGAGATGGCTTGGCAGTTAGTGCTTTTGCCTGCAAAGCCAAAGGACCTTGGTTCAATTCCCCAAGACACACGTAAACCAGATGCACAAAGTGACGCATGTGTCTGGAATTCGTTTGCAGTGGCTGGAAGCCCTGGTGTACCAATTCTCTCTCTCTCTCTCTCCCTCTTTCCCTATCTCAAATAAATAAACAAAAATAAAATATTAAGAAATAGTAGTATAATAGACACACTGTTATTCATATTGCTTTTATTTTTACTAGTTATCTACCTTGCATTCACTGCATTATATGTACACACACACACACACACACACACACACACACACCAAAAAAAAGAGAATTGGTATGAATATATGCATACATGTATAACCTACAAATTACAGAGATGCATATTTTTCACTCTAGTGGTTGTCATTGGAAAATGCTTTTATATAATACATTAGCCCTCTCCTACACACCTATCTCACTGCCCCTAGTTCAAGCTTTGATCTATTGGTTCTTACTATGAGCATTATTGAAATTAGCTAGGTAAGCTCTTAAATTTTCTGCTCTCTTCCAGAACATTTGATTTGTACTAGTTTCTTTCTACTCTCAATTACCATTGATACATGCAACTCATGCAGCTATATGACTCTACTCTTCGCACACTTTGCTCTTTCTCCCTATTTAGGGTTAGACGTTTTATATTCACATCCATTAGATTCAAGTCAGTATGGGTACTGCCTGTTTCCAGTATAGCATTAGTCATAGCTTTTGAGCTAAATTTCTGCCTGATTCTCCCCACTCTGCTCCAGTGTCTGTTGTGAGAACTATCATGGGTACCTTCCGTTTGTTATGGCGATTTCCAGAATGAGACTATTTGACTTCTTTTAAATTTATTGTTTCATTGATTTATTTATTAGAGAGAGAGAGAATGGGTGTGCCAGGGCCTCTAGCCTCTGCAAACTAACTCCAGATGCATGCACCACCATGTGCATCTGGCTCACATGGGACCTGGAGAATCGAACCTGGGTCCTTTGGCTTTGGAGGCATGTGCCTTAACCCCTAGGCCATCTCTTCAGCCCCTTCTCTGGCTTCTTAATAGGACCTTCTTGCACTTCCTTGGGATTTCTGTTTCATGAATCATCAGAAGCTTTTCCCTTCCCCCATGTCTTCCCACATGGATGCAGTTGGTAGTTTTCTCCATAGGATCATTTGGCGTTCGTGGGAATATCTTGTGAGCTTGTTTGGCTAGAGTTGGTGTCCCTGGTAGCCTTTTGCTAACTTAGTTATTTTCTCACTATTTAACAGAGCATTTAAAGAGTTCTAAACTATTTTGCAAATTTCCCGTAATCTTACAGTAACTGCATATTTTATTTTTTAAAAATTCACTGTTAAGGATTGTTTATAACTATTCAGTATCTCTTATGATCATTTAGTAGTTTAATTGAGTAATTAACAGTCGAGCAGACAAATATAAGCAAATGGTAGTTCTTACAAGCTTAGAAAAAGTTAATCATCTATAATGAAAAATTAAAACTTAGCTATCATTTTCTTTATTTTCCTTGAAGTGATTAGTAAATTACTTTTGTGATGCATGTGTAATTACTACATACATTTTAATTGTGGAGATATTACACTTGTGGATATCAAACAAAGTCTAGATTTTATTTTATTTTTTTTTTGGTTTTTCAAGGTAGGGTCTTACCCTAGGCTGACCTGGAATTCACTATGTAGTCTCAGGGTGGCCTCGAACTCACGGCAATCCTCCTACCTCTGCCTCCCGAGTGCTGGGATTAAAGGCGTGCGCCACCACACCTGACATGTCTAGATTTTTTTAAAAAAATCTATTTCCTGCCAAGTAAAACAACTACAAAATAGTATGTTCCATTCTGAGCTTCTCTCCACCATTAATATTTTCATGCTACATGTTTTTCCATGATTAATGAATGTGACAAAAAGACCATAGTTCACCTTCTCAAAGTAGCAGGATCACCAAAATGTCTTTTTTCTTCTCAAATTGAGGATGCAGAGAGTCAAAGACTTGGTGTATTTTCCCAGAGTTATGCAACAGTGAATAGCAAGGTCCAGAATCAATAATAGCAAATAAGAAATAACCTGAGAAAGATTGTGGACATGGCACAGTACCTGCCTCAGCAAAAGGAATAGTTCTAACCATTACTGTTAGAGAACAAAATAGATTTTTCACGTGTATTATGAATAGTAAGAAGAGGAAGAGAAAGGATATGAAAGGCTTGTTGTATCCTGTTTTTTATTTTTGTATATGTGTATGTCACTGTGTTTGTGGGAGTGTACATATCATGGTGTGCATGTGGAGCTCAGAGGACAACCTTGGGGTGTTGGTTTCCTCCTTCTACCTGATTGAAAGGATTGTCTCTTTTATTTTTGCCACTAGGAAGATGAGTTTAGCTGGCCAACAAGCTTCAGGATTCTCCTGACCCTACCTCCCCTTGCTATAGGAGCAATAGGATTACAGATGTGTGTACCACTGTTGCTTGTGGCTTTATGTGAGCTGTAGACCCAAACAGTAGACTTGCAGAGCCATCATCTTTAACCACTAAGCAATCTTGTCAGCCCCATGAAAAGCTGATATACTCTAAACATTACAATTCAGTGGGTTTAATTTCTTCTTCCAAGTTTTATAAGCTACAATTCAGAGAGGCACCAGGGTGTTATCTGCCCACCTCTAGATTGAAAAAGAAACATAGAATCAAGGCTATTCTAGGCATCTGTCAAGCTATAATTACCTCTTTGCTTAGAGAAATCTTTATGTAAGACTAATGCAGATTGGCGTTTCTTTGGTTTAAAAGAACATTTCAGTCACCATTTTAATAGAATGATCCTTATTAATGATGGTTATTTCAATATGTTTTGATATAGGGGAAATGTTCCCAGTATGGCCTTGACATGGGAGATTATACATTTACTATGGTCTTTTTCTTATTTACTTATAGTCTGTAAATATTTCTTAGTATTTCTCCCTCATCTTTCTAGTTCAGAAATTGCTTAATGGCATTGAGCTAGAGTTTACAATTAAGCTGGACTTCTTTTCTAAAATGTCTATAGATAGTTTCCCAGAAAGTTTGCTCAAATTATGACGATGAAAGGTGCAAGGGATGGGCAGAAGATTTTGCTTACTGTTTAATACACTTGCCTGTGAAGCTTGAGGACCCAGGTTCAATTCCACAGCACCCACATAAGCCAGATGTATATGGTGGTACATGCATCTGGAGTTTGTAGTGGCTAGAAGCTCTGGTGTGCCCATTGTCTTTCTCTCTCTCTCTCTCTCTCTCTTTCTCTCTCTCTCATAAGTAAAAATTAAAATTAAAAATATTTCTTTTTTAAAAGGTGCAAGAGAAATAAAAATTTGTAGACATACTACCAACTTTTGATCACTAAGTACTTGTTCATTGTCTGAGATTAGGCTCCCAGAAGTTCACTCTAACATGAGAGTCTCTACATAATTGACTCAGGTCAAGTTCCCAACAACAATAATTAGGGATCCAAGAGGAAAGATGTGGGGAAAAGGAAGCCAAACATAGATGTGGTATGAGGGGCTGGAGGAACAACTCGATGAATAAAGACCTTTCCATGCAAGCATGAGGAGTTGACTTTGCATCTACAGCACTCAAGTAAATGCCAGTCACTGTGGAAGTGTGTACCTGTAATCCCAGCACTTGGGAAGTAGAGGAGACTGACAGAAATAGCTAGATCCCTGGAGCATGCTGGCTACCAGAACTAAACAAATTAGTGCACTCTGGATTCAGTGAAAGATCCTGTTTCAAAAAGTAGAGGGATAAAGGGAGACATCTGACATCAACCTTGGCCTGCATGCACACAAGTGAACATGCACCTGCACACACATGTGAACCTGTGCACATACAAACACACATACACACACTGCACACATAACAAACGTCTGTGGTATTAAGCAGAAGTTTTAGGAGGGCAACTTGCACTAAGTCTAGAGGGGAGTCCTACATACTTTTAGGTCACATCTAATAGTTGTCCTATCAGAATCAAAAATATAATGTTTATAGGATGGTCACTGGTTAGGAACTACTCTCTGGGATCATTGTGCCCATTCCATGTGTTTAGGTAGCAGAGAACATATAGTAGGCTGAGGGAATTTCTTGAAATGACTGAGTCTGTGTGCTGGGTTCTGGGAGTGAGAACATTCTGGATCAGTGTACATGTTGACTACTAGCTATCTCCTTTGCCTTCACTCCCTTCATTATGTGTGTTTTATTCCCCCTATTTCCATAATGATCTCCTAGAATCACCAAGGACATCTTATGCATAATGAGCTTAAGTTGTTACATTTTCTAAAATTTACCAAATCAAAATTTGAAGACCCCCCCCCCATATTGAAGTCCAAAGTTTGTGTCTGACCAAAAAGTCCACAGTCACTGATCGTTATTTCTAGGGAAAGGATTTTGGAGTGAATGAATTTAAGTAGAGAAAGATAATTGTTTGGAGAAGAAAAGGCTTGCTTTTCTGATCTTTAACTGAGATTATGAATATGCAAACAAAGTAACCTGAGAGTCCTGACAGAAGTGATTGATCACCAGGCACTCCAATGCCATCTGAGAGAATGGATGGTGTTTCCAAGAAATTATCTGATCCATTAAGTCTGTAGATATGCAGGAGAGAAAATGACCAAGTCCCAAATACTTCTCTGGGTGTTTGGCATATGTAATCATCATAGCAATTGTCTAAGGCAAGTACAGTTAGCCATTGCTAAATGATGGGAACATGTTCTGAGGGATGTATCATTAGGTAATATTGTCATTGTATAA
The DNA here is from genome assembly GCA_036346955.1 of Dipus sagitta. Classification (NCBI taxonomy): domain Eukaryota; kingdom Metazoa; phylum Chordata; class Mammalia; order Rodentia; family Dipodidae; genus Dipus; species Dipus sagitta. The sequence continues at coordinate 11,932,051 of CM070776.1, read as the reverse complement.
ATATCATAGAGCATAATTACACAAAATAAGTTACAGCATCACAAGGCAATATAATCTCATTGAACCCCCATTGTATGTGCAGACCATCATTGACTGAAACCTTGTTATTCAGCACATGACTACATTGCTATTTCTGTATTAGAAGTAAGACACAAAAGGCTCAAAGAGATGAAATGTATTCATCCAATAAATATTATCTGTCTACTAAGGAAGATGGATAATGAAATGTGAAGCAAGTAAATCCAGGGCTAATTACAAATGATGGTACTTGTCATAGAGGTAAAGAACGGGATGCCACTGGAGATAACAATGGCATAGATGTAAAAGAGGCAGAGAAGGCTTCAATTAAGAAATGACATTTAATCTGTGAACTGGAGCAGAATTGGAAAATACCAACCAGGCAAAGAGTATATTGGGTAAACAGGTTTAGTGTCCTTGGGAGGCATAAAACAATAGTACTGTAGAGGTTCTTGACAAGCATAGGGAAAGATGGTATGGGTAGGTGCAGAAGGATTGAGGTAAAGGAGGGTATGTGGGAGTAGAAGCTGGCATATGGTCCAAAGGCCCCAAACCCACTTTTGCCAATCAAGTTTTCTGGGAACACAACCACACCTATGCATTCTCACATTGCCTGTGGCGACCTCTGCTCTATAAGTGTAGAATATACTAATTGTAATGGAATATATGGTCCACAAGGCCTAAAACACTACCTGGCTCTTTGTAGAAATAGTGCTGACCCCTGATCTAGACTTGACAAAGATGCCTGGGTTTTATTGTAGGCAAGTCAGGAGCCCACTGACAGTTTTTTTTTTTTTGTTTTGTTTTGTTTTGTTTTGTTTTGTGTTTTTTGTTGTTGTTGTTTTTGGTTTTGTTTTTGGTTTTCGAGGTGTGGTCTCATTCTAGCCCAGGCTGACAAGGAACTCACTCTGTAGTTTAAGGGTGGCCTTGAACTCATAGTGATCCTCCTACCTCTTCCTCCCTAGTGCTGGGATTAAAGGCATGCGCCACCACGCACTGCTCCACAGAGAGTTTTTTTTGTTGTTGTTTGTTTTGTTTTTGTTTTTGTTTTTCGAGGTAGGGTCTTGCTCTAGCTCAGGCTGACATAGAATTCACTATGGAGTCTCAGGGTAGCCTCGAACTCATGGTGATCCTCCTACCTCTGCCTCCCGAGTGCTGGGATTAAAGGCGTGCACCACCACGCCCGGCTTCACAGAGAGTTTTTAAGCAGTACCGTCACATACATTTTTGCAAAACTAAGTTGGACAATACTTTGTAGAAAATAGAATCTGAGAGACAAGAGAAGAAGCAACAGCCATTTGAAATTCTTGAAGCTCCCTGGTCTAAGTCATGATTGCTTCATAGGACGTGTGTAAAAGTTCTTGAAAGAGTCCAGATGAACTGTCAGCAGGAGGACTTGCCCAGAGCACTGTTCTGGACATAGAGAAAAGTGTAGAGGAAGTGCAAGTGGGACATAGAAAGGTATGTGAGGGGAAGATTGAGAGGAAGCAAGAAATACTACATAGCCCTGAATTTCTAACTTGGGCCCAGGATGGATAATGTGGCCAGATGATGAAGTGAGCCATCAAAGGAGAGAGAACATAACTTGAATGAGTAAGTAAGCCTAGGCTTGTGAAAGTTCTTGCTTATTAAAACTTGGAGCCTGCCCTGAAGACCAAATCTCTATGTTTGTTTCTCCACTACAACAGTCTCACATGGATTAAACTTTCAACTAACAAAAAAGAGAAAAGAAAAAGAAAAAAAAAAACTCCAAACACTAAATTTTTCACTGCAAATGTTTGGAGAAGTTTTGTAAGGAAGGAGCCACAAAGGTGTTAAAGGGCTGGATAGATTGCTTAGTGGTTAAGGTCCTTGCTGGCAAAACCAAAGGACCTAGTTTAAATTCCCCAGGACCCATGTAAGCCAGATGCACAAGGAGACACATGCATCTGGAGTTTGTTTGCAGTGGCTGGAGGCCCTACAATGCTCATTCTCTCTATATATGCCTTTCTCTCTCTCTCTCAAATAAATAAATAAATGAATAAATAATAAAAATATTTCAATTAAAAAGAAGGTGTTAAAATGATGTCTTTGAGATAGAAAGATATAAAATTGTTTAGTCTCATCTTGATATCTTACAGTATATATGTTGTATGAATACATACTTATAAGCTAATTTTGAGCCTTATCTTCCAGGTAGCACATTTCCAACCACAGATTAAAGTCTTTTATACGTAAATTAAATAACCATTGTTGTGAACTGTGTTAAGAAGGCATACAACATAGGACTCTAAAGAGTTATGAGACTTTTTGTTTGTCTGTGAAAACTGTGGGGATCCACATAACATTTTGCAGGTCTTGATTTGAAATTGGAAGACTCCAAGACTGTGCCTAACCACAACATATAAAGGAGTGGCTCTGAGGGTTTCAAGCCCAAACCAGACCTGTCACATCATATATCAGGTCACTGTCACTTTCCCCTCTTAAATAAACATCTGGTGGTCATGCTGCTCCTCTGAGAGTGAATGGAATCTCAAGACACAGGCTACCCCTCACATCTTTGTAAGTAATAGACACTGGCCCAGTATAGAATCTGATACAACATAGGGGATATGTATAGAGAGAGGGTTTTATTTTCCCTTTTAAAAAATCATATCTAATGGTACTTTTAATGTTGCTACTGTTTCCAAATGTAAAATAAGACTTTATAATTTTGTCAAACAAAAATTCACATGCTATTAGACTTGCTCTTATTTTGTATCAACTCCTAAAATTATTTAGCATTGTTTTCAGACTTTGTTTTTTTTTATTTCATATTGTCTTCCTTCCTTTTCTCTTATTATTTCCTTCCTTCCATCCTTCTTTCTACTTTGCACATGTATGCATATATGGTATGCATGTGTCATATGTGTATGGACACACATATATGTACATGTGTATTCAGGTACATGTGGAGGTGAGAGGGCAACATTCAGTGTCTTCCTCAACTTCTCATTATCTTACTTTTTGAGAGAAGATCTCTCACTAAATCCAGAACTTACCAATTCAGCTAGACCAGCTAGCTAACAAGCCCTAGGGATCCTCCTGTCTCTACCTCTGCAGTGTTGGAATTTTAAGTGCACACCAACATACCCAGCATTTTATGTGAGCACTGGGATCCAAACTCAAGTCCTTATGCTTTCAGGGCAAGAACATTTTCCATTTAGCCATCTTTTCAACTCATCCTTTTTTCTCTCCTTCCTTACTTCATTCCTTACTTCCTACCTTCTTGCCCACCTTTCTTCTTTCATTCTTTCCTTCTTTTCTCCCATACTTGTCTCTCTCTTTCCTGCTCTCCCTCTATTTTCCTTCTTTCCCATTCTCTTCATTTATCTCCCTCCCGTTTCCTCTTCTCTCGTCTCTCTTTCCCTTCCTCCTTCCCCCCTTATATGTTTGTTTTAAATCAAGGTCTGGCTACTTGGCAATCACTATGTAACCCAGGCTGGTCTCAAACATGGGGCAATCTTCCTACTTCAGCTGGACCAGTGCTGGAATTATAGGTATGCACCTCCATGCCTGGCTCTCATATGGGTTCTCATGTAAAATATATGGTATTATGCCTCACTCTTTGAATCAAGTTTTAAAATTTTTTCATTTATTTATTTGCAAGCAAATACAGAAAGAGACACATAGAGAGAATGCACAAGCAATGGCTTCTAGCCACTGAAAATGAACTCCAGATGCATGTGCCATTTTGTGAACCTGGCTTTATGTGGGTATTGGGAAATCAAACTGAGGTTGGGTTTAGGAGGCAAGAGCCTTAAACTCTCAGCCTTCTCTCCAGCCCTCATTTTTTTATTCTCATTTTCTTTTACTCTTAAATATCTACAGGATATTTTTCCTGTTTTACCTAGTTGAACATTGATTTGGGGGGATATTTACGAACCTCAAAAAGAAATGCTTAGGCATGAAAAATACAAGATCATTAAAAATGAAACCCACAGCCTCTAGTCTCTGTCCCATGTAGTCATGAAACTAGAAAGAATATCAGGCAATGGGACTATCCAAACTCCATCTGTTACTGTCTCAGGGGATATGTAAGAAATTAGTGTGAGCCATACTCTTGGGTTCTATTGGAAGGAAGCTATTTATCCAGTTGTGTTTGGTTTACTTGTTTTATCTTTGTTTTTATCCCCAATGGATATCTATTTTTGAGAAGTAATCTTTATGTAATTCTTTTTCACAGCTTTTGGATAGATTTTGGGAGTGAAACACTTCTGTATTTCATATAGTCAGTACAAATTCCAACTATAAACTCTGTAAGTATAAAGCAGAACATTCTCAGAATTCAGTTGCAAGGTTAGTGTGGCCCAAGTTCACTTTCAAAGTAGTATTTCCCAACAGAGCAGAAAACAGGATTTTTCTCTTCCTTGCCATGGATGAAGGATAGCCATTGATCAATTTATAAGTAGTTTTCCTAGGTCAAGGCTAAATCCAAACAGGGAAGGCATACTAAAGAAGCCTAGTATTAATCCCACATCCTCCTTCCCTTAGAGAGAATATTACTGTGCTTAACTGAAAACCTGCTGGGTTTCAGAGTAGAATGAGGTGTTACTAGGTTTTCTGAGCTTTGCAGGGTCATTTCAGAAATGCCATGTTTGAACTATATACATGTTCTTCCTTAACCTCGTTTTTACTTTCTGATAAGGTTCTAACTTGTAGCTATTTATGAGGGTCTCCATGTTGCATGTGCCATCTTTGAATTGAAACTTCTTCCAGAACATTATTCTACCCCCACAACCAAAATGATATCTCCCTGTTAATGTTTCTCCCCTCTCATGTACTATGCATATGAAACTCACCAACTGGAGAAAGAGTCCACCTACTCTAACCTTTTTTTAATATTCAAACACAAGTTCAATCCCACCTGAGCCCCACATCATTCTAATTTCAAGAACTATAGATTGGAAGTTGATGGTTATTATCATTAACCCTTAGGAATACCTGGAAGAGCTCTGACCTCCACGCCCAGTACTTTTGGCTCCAGAACATTCCACTTACTTTATTAGTAGTATGCCTCTCACCCTTAAACCCTTTAAGACCACTCCAAATAGGAGTTCTGGGTACAAAGATTTCCTCTGATACCTGCATCTATGTGACATCTGGTCCATTCTTCTCCATGACTTAATATTTTCCCTGTAGCTACTCAGTCATAATTTTGTTTCCCAAACAAAATTGTTTAGGATAATCATTTTTCTGTATATAGTTAATTTGGAAGGAGACACCAGTCAGAGAATGGGAAAGTGAGATAAAGGGTAAAATGACCAAAAAAAAATGAATTTTCAAACCATTTACCATTGTGGATAGCTTAAACTTCATCCTCTTGGGGAATATAGTCCTCACAGTTATTGAGCTGAGGTGTGACTGGTATTGATTAAAGGTTACTCTTGGAGCACTTCTATACCTTTGCCAATGTACTATGTGTGGTCAGGATGGGCTTTCACAGGCAAAGTGAGCTCTCAGACAATTAGAAATAAGAAGGATACCCTAATTGTCTCTTATACCTCCTAAGCATTTCCACCCATCCTCTGAAATTCTTACTTTACTGCAAATACAGTAACCATATGCCATTTCATTACCATTTTCAGACACCTGCCAGGTTCTTGTAATTATTATATTGAAAGGAGGTTAAATACCTATGCCACTTAAATCACAGGATCAAGAAATAATTTTGGCATTCTCCTGGCTTCTCATTAATTTTTAGACCATCATTCTTTCATTCCATTCCAAAATTTGCTATACTATTTATTACTTATGCTGGCCAAAAAATATCGTAAGTTCTCCAACTGTGGGGGGCATTCCTCACATGAATTGAAATCTGGATGAACATCAAGATTGAAATAGCCACATGAATGAACTTACCATCTCAGTTTATTCATCTGTATAATTCTAATCACCTTCTCTATGATTCCATTTTAAGAAAGAACTCGTATGTCCACATCCTTAAACTTTTGTGACACCCAGAACAGACCCTCCTGTAACAACATAGGCTTACTGCATCCCATATCCCTCTTATCTGAGCTCTCTCCTCTATGCTTGTTGAACCTTCTTTTTTTTAACAGTTTCTTAGTCTCTGTTCATGCCCCCACAATGCACAGCCTTTACATGTCTCGCTTACTGAAGTCATCCCTCACGTGCATTCCCTCTCCTTCTGGTACTCCTAAATGCACTGTGTTAACTCCTGCCTTATTTTCTTTGGCACTGCTATTCCTGCTGATTAAAATTACTTTCTTTGTATAAATCAGAGGTTAAAGTCACTTGCTTGCAAAGCCTGGTGGACTGAATTTGATTCCCAAAGTGAAACATGTATCTGAGGTTTGTTTGCAGTGGCAGGAGGTCCTAGTTTGCCCATACATTCTCTCTCTCTCTCTCTCTCTCTCTCTCTCTCTCTCTCTCTCTGTCTCTCTCTGTCTCCCTCTCTCTCTATCTTTCCCTTTCTTCTACTGTAAGTCTTTCTCAAGTAATTAAAATATTTTTTTAAAAAAATCCTTTCATGGGCTGGAGAGATGGCTTAGTGCTTAAGGTATTTGCCTACAAAGCCAAAGTACCCAGGTTTGATTTTCCAGTACCCACGTAAAGCCAGATGTACAAGGTAGGGTAGCACATGCATCTGGAGTGTTCATTTGCAGTGGCTTCAGGCCCTGGTGCACCCATTTTCTCTCTCTCTCTCTCTCTCTCTCTCTCTCTCTCTCTCTCTTTCTCTTTCTCAAATAACTATAAATATATTATAAAAAGATATCTTTAAAAAACATTCATTTCATTTCCTTGCCCACTGAGAAACTCCTTAGTCCCTTAACACCAGAATCTCGTACCTTAGAAATGCTTCTCTGAGTGTAACATTGCTACGTACGCCCTGAGAAGAGTGGACTCATTCTTCATCCATGCTCCCATGTACCTGTGTGTGCTTCTACGTGGCATCTTCACTGTGATTATGTTTACCTGTCAGTCTAAACTATGGGCTTCATGAGGACAAAGAACCTGTGATGTTCTTCATATCCTTACAGCAGTTTCCAAAATTTTCATTGAATGAAAAATAATTAATACATGAAGGGGTGAGTGAAAAAACATGATTGACAGCCAAATCAGACTGGTTTTGAAAATCTTTATTCTTGTGTCTAGCTTCCTTCTCAACAAATCACTAGGTTTCTTCTAAATTCCAATAGTAACACTAGACACTGTATTGCTATGTTACATCCACTAAAGCAAAATTAGACTCATGAAGTTGACGTTTCACCTGTCACTCCACTCTATGCCACAGGCACTGTAGTAATTTCTATAGTGTATAATACCTGGCAGTGTCCTCTCCCTTTGTAACAATTTTATTGCTGAAGAGGTGTGTATTAGCAGATCTTCCTCATCTCTTCCCAGGATTTCTTGACAAACATTCTCTTTCAGGAGCCATTCCTTACCAATCTTGAATACTCATTACACTTGGAAGTAGACTTTTCCAGGCCAGAGAAATAGATTATAGCAGTTGAAGTATTTGCCTGCAAAGCCTAGGGACCAAAGTTCGATTCACCAGTACCCACATAAGCCAGATGCACTAGGTGGTGCATGCATCTGGAGTTCATTTGCAGTGGCTGGAGGTGCTGGTACACCTGTACTCTCTATCTGCCTCTCTATCTCTCCCTCTCAAATAAATAAATATAAATACACCCTTTAAAAAAAGAAAATACACTTTTCCTTAATCAGAATGAATTAGTTACTTTACTCATTGCTGGGACAAATAGGTGACCAGAAGCAACTTAAAGAAGGAATTGATTCTGACTCAAAGTTTCACTGGGATGCATTTCATCAAGGTAGGAAAAACACGGTGGCAATAACAGGAGGCTGGCTGGGAAAATCACAGGCATAGCCTGGAAGCAGAGGGCAAATAGGCAGTGGATCCAGGCTATAAAACCTCAAGGCCCACCTTCTATGACACACTTCCTCTAGCAAGGCTCCACCTCCTAATGATTATGCAACCTTCTCAAATAGAAGGACCAGTTGGGTACCAGTGTTCAAGCACACAAGCCAATACAAGATATTTTACATTCAAACCACAACATAGGCCCTATGTATTCCTACCTGCCATCCCATTTTTACCTTCTCCACCCCAGAAAACTACTTTCCTTGGCAAAGTCTTACTCATCTATCAAGAGCCAGCTCAAAGGCTATCTTTTGTTTTTAACAGAAGGAAAGGCTTTATTTTTAGCTTATAGCTTCATGGGGAAGTTTCAAGGAAGGAAAATGTACCAACAGTAGGAAGCTGGCTCAAATATTAGTAGGAAGTGAGGTGTCTAGTGAACACCCAGCAGGGCTAGCTTAATAAAGGTCCAGGTCCGCCCCTCCTTCAGTGTGGCTCCACCTCCCAAAATTCCACCATCTAGGGATGAAGTATGTTCTCCCTTATCCCTCAAGTTAAACATAACCGTTTTATATTGTTTCCAGATCATCTATAATAGCTCTGCATTGCAACTGCCAAAAGTTCCCTGTTAGGAAAAGTGGGCAAATTATTTAACCTGTCTGTGCCTCAGTTAAATCAACTACCAAACTGAAAAAGCAATAGGTCCTATGATAGTTAATCTTCATTGTTAACTTGACAGGATCTATGATTACCCAGACAACAAATCTCTAATTATGGGTCTGTGAGTGAGTATTTAGTTTAGGTTGTGATGGGAAAACCCACTGTAACTGTGGGTGGCAATATCCCATGGGGATGGCTAGGGTCCTTTATTGAAAAAAAATGGAGAGAGTTGAGAGAGTAGCAGTGTTCACTCTCTTAGCTTCTTGGCTGCAGCTCCTTTGTGCTCCTGCTGCCATGCCTCCGTGATGGACTGGACCCTCAAACTGTAAGCCAAAATAAACTCTTCCTTCCTTAAGTTGCTTCTGGTTCAGTATTGGGCCATAATGACAAGGAAAATAACTAACACACTTATCTTTCATTGCCACTAAAAAGGAAAATAGCTAAAAAAGATCGAAAGAAACATTATATCAACATACTTTGGAATTTATGAAGACAAACACAATATGTATTTTTAGTGTATAATCCTAAGAACACAAGAAAGATGAAATCTGGAAATTTGGGCATGTTAAATACTGACAATGACTTTGTGATGGTCAGGTTGAAAACAATTAGTGTATATGGCCAGGGTTAAACTCCTGGTTCTACCTCAAATGTGCTGTATGGCCTTGGACAAGGTGTTTAATCTCTTTGAAGACTGCCCATTTCCTCAAATATTTAGTGAAAATAACAAAACCTGCCTTGCAGAATGATTGTGAAGATTAGAAATGATGAGGTTCAAGCAGCCTGATGATGCAGACTGGTGCAGTAGATAATGAATAATAATAACTGAAAGCTGGTATAGCTTTGACAACTGCAACCCAGATGGCTCTCAACATTCCCATGTGGGCCTGTGGGATGAAGGTACAGACCCTGGGTATTAGACAGTGTTACATGAGTTGACAAGGCCTGAGAGAAAGTGACTGTCAGACTTGTGAGACGGAATTCTATCCTGGGAGGTGGCACTGCCAACCTGGACTAGTGTCAAGATCTTACTTTAGAAACCTGCTTTGCAAAGTGTGGCACCTCAGAGTTCTCTGAGTCATGGCTGAGAGCAGTCAGTCTATAGAGTCATCTCAGCTTCTTCAGAAATTATTCTGGGAACCTCAAGGATGGTGGGCTTAGACAGACACTCTGAGAATGTGCAACATGCATGGGAGGGAAGAGAAAAGCCACTTTTTATTTAGCAACAAAATGAACCAAATCCATCATTGGGCCAAACTCTCCTCTATGTATTCTAGGATGCTCTCCTGTGGGGCTTTGAAGACAGGAATTAGTATTAGTAATTACTAATAATTAGCAATGTTTTAATAGCAACAGCATGAAATACCACCATTTATGAAGCCATTATTGAGGGTTATGTATGGAATATCTCTCATATGTTGTCCTACTTAATCCTACCATGCATAATTCAGATACTATCCTATGATTGAGCCTGTGACAGTGTCATAGTTAAGGGTTCTATAATAGATGAAGTGGACAACTCGATAAATGAGGTTGGTATGTTTGATATTTCTGACGTCTTTGTTTTAAAGTATTTTAATTTTCACAGCCTCTGCACTTTCATCTCTAAATGAAAGTTTTAATAACAAATTCCTAGCATACTTGGAAAAATACATGAGAAATATTGGGTATACAGAACTTTCCACAGTTCTACCTTACAAAAAACATGATATAAATGATTGCTTTTACATGTAGTTTGTCTGAGAATATTTTTGGTTTTCCTCATGTTGATCCTGACCATCTCTCGTTCCTGCATCAAAACCTTGTACATAGTAGTCTTCTGATGAAAAATGATGCAAACAGGTTAGAGAAATGGCTCAGCAGTTAAAGCACTTGCCTGCAAAGCCTAATGATACAGGTTTGATTTATGAGTATGCACGTAAATCTAGATGAACATATTAGTGCATGCATCTGTAGTTTCTTTGCAATAGCTAGAGGCCTTGGCACACCCAGTCTCTCTCTCATTCCTCTCTCTCTCTCTCTCTCTTCCCCCCTTCTCTCTTTCTCTGCTTGTAAATAAATAAATAAAATATTTTTTAAAAATGGTGCAAGCAACTTATCTCTTCCTGATTCTCTTCTCTTCTCTTCCTCTCTCTATCTCTTTCTCTGTCTTGATGGAAAAATCTGGGAAAACTTAAAGAAACTATTCCTGCACAGTGTTCTGAGGAACATTTGTTGGGAAAAAAATCTAGCAAAATGTTTTAGAAAAAGGACTATCCTACTCCATTTTGTGCTGCTATAACAAAATATCCGAGGCTGTATACTTTACAGAGAAATGAGATTTAGCTGACTCACAATTCCTGTGATTGGAAGGTCTAGGAAGTATGGCACTGGCATCTTGGAAAGGGCCTCCCTGGCTGAGTTACAATATGGTGAATAAAAAGAAGGAAAGCCTAGTCATGTGCATATAGGACCAAGGCATGGAATAATCTCATTTTCTAACAATCCTCTGTCATGAGATAGTATCTATCTATTCATGAAGATGAATCCCTATGACCTAATTACCTTCCTCTAGTTCCCCAGCACCTTAATACTACCACACCAGAAAACAAGCATCTAGCTCATGAAATTGGGGTGATATATCATATCCAAAGCATAGAAACAGCTTTGGACAAAAATCTTAGAATGATGTATGGATCTCAGCTGGAACGGTAGGCAACTTTGAGTATCCAGGAGAAGCCTATGCAATCTGAGCTCTGTTCCACTTTCTATATCTTCAAGGTGAGACTCCAGATAGGGAAACAAGAGGTTCTCCTAGCCATATAAGGGATCCTCTGCTCCAACACCTGAGTCTCAGGTAGGAAGGATTCTTGTCTGTCATGATAATTAGTGTATCCACAGATTCTAGAACAGTCTGATGCATAGTAGGGGCTTGTTACCTACTTTATGACTGAATTCCCAATGAGAGTGTCTCCAATGAGAGTGTCTCCTATTGGGAGAAAAACATTAAGAGAGCCAACTGGAATCAGTGAAACATTGGAAACAAGTATTTTGAGAAAGGAAGTGACTGACTCATTTCTAGATGGATGGAAGTGACAGAACTTAGGAGGGAGTCTGCAAATTCTTGGTAAAATTTTAATTTCCCAGGTATACTTACTGAGTCTCTAGCCCAGGCTAGTATCAAGCTTCCTATTTGCTAAGGATGACTGTGAACTCTTATCCTCCTACACCCACTCCCTGAGTTTCAAGTCCTGGGATCATAGGTATGCACCACCACTTCTGGTGTATGTGGTCCTGGGGATCAAACCCAGGGCCTCATGTATGCTATATAAACAGTCTATGGATTTATCTATACTTCCAACTCTAAATGAATTAATCTTAAAACAATGCATATGTTATCACAAAAGACATACATTTCTTGTCATGTCTCACTTGGACCTTATTTATAGTACCAAAAATAGGAATTTCATATCACTCATTATAAATTGCAAGTGACTGACAGTCAACCTACCTTGTGTAATGCTCAGTTTAAAAGAACAGTCACACATATGGTCATTTGCATGCCAATTCCCTTTGAGCCTGCAGCATCAGTGCCTGCCTGGGAACCAGGCATTTATAATTTCTTTAGTAGAATAATCTCTGTGCATGCTAAAGTTGAACAACATGATGATGAAAATGATGGCAGTATCCACCTCAGCAAAAAGGACAGGATTCTATCAATAACACAAACACAGACTCTAGAAACCTGCTGGACAAGAATGAGAGCAGAGGTCATCCTCACAATCACTCCACCTTCCTCATGGCTATGAATTTCAGTAGCCGAAGTTTACAGAAGCAGATGAAGCTTATTAAAGCCTATGCCCTTGCCAAGAAACACTTTACTTGAGCTATTCCTTGCTTCCTTGAATTATTTCTCTCCTCCTTCATTTCTTGCTCTTATCCATACCCACCCACAAAGAATTTTTTTGGCACTCTTCAAGGAAAAATAATGAAAAGAAAAAGAAGTGGAATTTATATAATACCTTCTTTCCAAGATACTAAAAAGCAGTTCAACCATCTATAATTTGTTCTTACAACAATCCTCTGAACAGCCCTGTTATTATTACCATTTTTATTATTATTATTTCCATTTTTGCAGTCAAACCTCTTAGTGCTGAGACTTTTAGCTAACACCTCATTTCTTGAACAATTTTAGCCCCTCAGCATAAGTACAAAAAATACTTCAATTGCCTCCATCTATTTGTGATTTTAACATGTATTTCATTACAGTTTCTGGCCCTCTCCTTAATTTTATCATTTAAAAATAAATTAAATTTCTGCACGGTGATTGCCTTCAGGATGGCAGAACAGAAGGTGAAGTTAATGCTGAAAGAGAACAAAATCAAACACAAATATCTTCCAAACTAAAAGAGAAATGGAGAGCAACTGTCAAGGCAAATTGATTTGAATTGCATAAGAATGTGATTTAAAAAAATGACTTGGGATATGAATTATTCTTTCTAAGTGCTTCAGCTTGGCAGATGACATTACCTGTGTCTTTCTAATCTCTTCTCATCGTTCAGGCTCCAAATTTGTATTGGCTTCAAAATTTTTAACATCTCAGAAATGTTTCCAGCTCACTGAATTCCTATAGTCATGTCCCATTCCTCATGCCAAGGCCTCCCATGGGAATGAGCCACTTGCCAATCATGTCATTTATTTTTTAATTACATCAGCAATCAGTCTGTCCCTTGCCCCCTACTAAATTTTTCATAGACAGATTTTATTCAACAGGACAGATGTTGAATCTTTTGTACCTCCCTCCAGTTACTGTCTTGCCCAAATTGCAGTCAGATGTTTTCTCATAACAAATAATGGCAACATCTTAATAGCTTAAAGAAATTTGTTCATTGTGGAAAGTATGTATGCTATGTAACATTTCCATTTAAGCTATTTAAAAGCTTATAATTCAAGTACATTAATTATGTTCACAGTATTATGCAACCATTACCACTATTTCTAGAATTTCTTCTTCATTACTCCTTACAGAAACTCTGTTCCTTTCCCTCCTCTTCCAAGTACTTAGTAATCTCTAATCTACTTTCTCTCTATGAATCTGTCTGTTTCAGATATTTCAGCAGAATTGTAACCCACAATCTCAGTGCACATATCAGTGGAGTGGTCAGTCTAAATGTCCACAGAGATATCCAGGGCTCTGCTCTCTGACATGTTGTCCTATGTCAGAGAGTTACATGGAATACAATTTGTAAGCCATTATTTTAATCTATGCTCATTCTTTTCCCGGATCACAAAGAAAAAAGAAAGGAAGGGAGGGAGGGAGGGAGGGAGGGAAGGAGGGAGGGAGGGAGGGAAGGAGGAAGAAAAGAAAGAAAGAAAGAAAGAAAGAAAGGGAAGGAAGGAAGGAAAGGAGGGAGGGAGGGATGAAGGAAAGGAGTGAGGGAGGGAAGAAGGAAGGAAGGAAGGAAGAAACGAAGGAAGGAAGGAAGAAGAAATCCTAACTTGCTGATGTGATTTGCTCCCAAGTCAAACAGCAAATTAATTCTGTTGTAGAGAGGAGACAATATAAATAGTCTTCCTTATTCCTTTCTATATTCTGTAAACTCTCAGTGGCTTTTCTGGTTAATGACAATCACTTCTGCCTACTTTTCCCTCCAGTCTGCCATTTCAATTTGCACTTGATTAAGATACATCATACTAGTAAGTGGCATTTTTATTTGTCAGCCATGGTGAAAGGAGGTTGACCTGCATAGTGAAAAGGAAGAAAGGGATGGAAAATTACATTCAGTAAATACATAAGTATATATAGAAAAATATGAATGCATTTTCACTCCCAGATGCACCAATCTATATGTCTATGTATGCACTCATAAATAAACATATGCACATCATTTTGTGAATCTCAAGTATATTGTAGAATATTAGGAGGTCATGAGCTAGAAGTCAAAACTCTATCCCTTAATAACTTAGTAACTAGGGAGCTTTGGACAAAGTCCTTAGCATCGCCTCTGAGTTCATGGTCCTCTAGATAACTATAGCTATAGGGTGATGCAAATATGAGTGTTTAGGAAAATTAAAAGCTCCTTCTAAATATTAGCAACACACATTAACTTGGGAGTATTACTGGTACCATGAAAATCCCATGCTAGGGCTAGGGAGATGGCTTTAGTGGTTAGGGCACTTGCCAGCCTAAAACAGTGTGAATTATCCTTCTACTTTTCCAAGTCTGTATGGCAAGCATGGACTATTATTACCTAAATATTAGGGTTTCATGGCTCCTAGTAATTTTCAAATTGTTTGCACTAAGCTTGAGAATGTTCAACAGGACACACTTACACTTACATCTTTTTTTTTAGCATCCTTCAGTCATCATCATTTCCTGTGGCTCAGAAAACTGAGCACAGTTTACCTGGGTGTCTATACCGGAAGATCTCTTACAGCACTGTGATCAATGTGTTATCAAGGGCTGTGGTTTCATCTGAGGCTCAACTGGGAAGGAATTGAGTTCTAAGCCCCTATGTGTGTGCAGAGGGTTCCCTGCACACAGGATTGTTTCTTATAGGCTTGGTACTAGGACCTTGATTATTTAAGGACTGTCATCCAGGGCCTTCCTTGGTCTCTGGCCATGTCAGCCTAAAAAGAGACAGCTCACAACATAGCATTTGCTTTCTGTATGAGTAAATGAGCAAGAGTAGAAGAAGGAGTAGTCACATAGTAGGAATCCATAGATTTTTTTTTATGACCTAACCTTGAATGTGACATCCTGTCCCTTATGCCATATTCTTTGTTTAAAAAAATCAGTAACTTTTCTTTTTTTTTTCACAATCAAGGCAAGGGGAATATGTACAGTCTGAACATGAGGTAGGATTGTTTGGATTCATTGTGGTAGGCCCCTACCTTAAGGATGTTTCATTTATAGAATTTAATAAGCTGCACTCTTCAAACTTGTGTGCTTTTCTAAATATACATTATTCTAAGATTTTTGATTTATTGGACACTCAATTAACAGGACACCTTGATCACTCAAAAGAAACCTGCAGCCCTTAGATAGACATCACCTCATTAGAAGTCCTTAAATAAACTTTGCTCTCCAAAAATAAAACCCTTACAACCTCCCTTCGCTTGTTGGAGAAACTGCAACATGGTAAAATGATTGTTCTTCTCTGTTCATTATTACATTAAATAGCTATATTCATAACTTGTATGAAATACCATGAACCATGAAGACCTGTGTTTATTTTATTTTTTTTTTACAGTTACATTGGCACAAAGTCTAATGTTTCTTGTGTTGTGGAAAGGAAAACTCCTTGCATGATGGAGTCAAAATCTGGATTTGGCCAGCATGGTGGCATATACCTATAATTCCTGCACTCAGGAAACTGAAGCAGGAGGAAGGCCTTGAGTTCCAGTGCAAGAGGGTCTTAAAAAAAAAAAAAACAGGGCTGAAGAGATGGCTTATTGGTTAAGGCATTTGCCTGTGAAGACAAAGGAGCCAGGACCCACATAAGCCAGCACAAGGGGCACATGCATCTTGGAGTTTGTTTGCAGTGCCTAGAGGCCCTGGTGTGCCCATTCTCTCTGTCTCTTTCCTCTCTCTCTCTCTCTCCCCTCTCTCTCTCCTTGCAAATAAATAAATAAAAATAAATATTAAAAACATCTAAATAAAAAACAAAAGATGAATTATCAAACTGGGCTTTCTGAAAAGAAAAACACTGTTCTCAGATTGTAAAAACAGGAAATCCTCTGGAAGAAGAAGAACATAATTTTTAGCATTTAAATTCACCCTTGAAGAATACGGAGATGGCTCACTTAATAAAGTAATTGTCACACTTCCATGACAATTTGAGTTCAAATCCCCAGCACCCACACAATAAGCTGGCTGTGATCACACTTACCTTGATTCTCAGTGCTGGGGAGGCAGAGACAGGAGGGTCCCTAGGGCTTGCTGGTTAGCTAATCTAGCTGAATTGGTGAGCTCCAGATTCAGTGAGAGGCCCTGTCTCAAAAATTTTGATGAAGAGCAATTGGAAAATACACGCACCATTAACCTCTAACCTCCACACACATACACACATAGATGTGCACCCACACACATGTTTTTTTTTTTTCATTAAAATGAAGTTACTTCCTAGTGATGAAGAATGTAAAAAGGGCCAGGAATGAGTATTCTTTGAATAACATCAGAACTGTTGCAGAGATATGCTAAACAGAACCAGCCTGTTTCCAGTCACTCCTTTTGTTTAGGGACCTGAAACCAATACTGTGCACATGCAAAGAGGTAGGAAGGAATGGAGTTAACTAGGAAAATCATGCCAATGCTTGGGAAATGTTTGTAAAGGTGATGTAAATTCTTAATGCACTCTATTTCTCTTTCTAAAGGGGGCTTACTGACTCTTAGTAACCACTCCATTTTTCTCCATTGCATATTCTAAGCTATGGTCACACAATAAGGTGATCTGGTTTTACCTGGCATATATCTTCATCCATGGCAAGGCCTTTATGGAAGCAATCCACTCTAAATTTTAAGTATTTTTTGTGTGGTTTTAGTTTTGCCCTGCTAGTTCCTTCCAACCTTGTTTATGAGAAGGGCTATGAAAAGTCAAGATTCATTTACAAGGCCTTCTAAGGGGTCTTTGACTTCGTGATTTGGAAATTACTTATAGGTATTGGTTATTTTGTTTATTGCTGTGAGAAAATAACTGATAAGAAGAAGTTTAAGGGAGGGAAGGGTTTATTTTAGCTCATAGTTAAGAAGATACATTCTGTCATTGTGAGGAAGGCATGGCAACAGACATGGGATCCTGGCTAGTCACATTACATCCACTGTCAGGAAACAGAGTGAGTAAATATGAAGTGAGGCTAGACTATAAACCTCAAGGACTGCTCGCACAAACCCACTTTCTCCAGCCAGCCTCTACCTCCTAAAGGTTCAAACTGGTACAATAACCTAATACCCAACACTCACAAATGCCTCATTTTTCCACGTCATAATTTTTATACAAATCAACATTATAGAAATTTTTATGTTTTTATCAGTTGTACGGACTTTTGCCCAATTAACATTAAAATTTTCCCAAAATGTCAAAAACAAAAATCATTCGTATTAGCTTCCAGGAAAAAAGTGAGCAAAAGAAATAATTATACAATTAATATAAAAATGTATTCTGTTTTAAAAGTGGCATTGGTCTCCAAATAAATCTTTAAGGCAGGTAAATTCCACATTTTCAAATAGGAAGTTCAAGTTGATAAGATTTTCTTGTAGGCAAATCCTCCCAGCAGTCTCCATTTTTGGAATATTGCTCTCTGAACGTGAACATGTTCAGGTTTGTTAAGTATTTACTTCCTTGCTTTGTTCCCTTGGAATGAAGTAGATGTTTATTTTGACTTCCCTCATATCATCAACTGTGCTGTTTTATAGATAGTTTATAGGTGTCTGGGTTTATCCTTGATTTTGTTCATCACAGGTTCACTTATCTGTGTTCAACCTTGTCCTAAAACTATTACCTGTAAAATTCTAGAAATTAACAATTTATAAGATTGAAACTGTGTGCTCTTCTAAGCAGTTTGATAAAATCTTGAGCTGCTCTGCCCACATCCCATGTGTAATGTGAATCATATCTTTGACCCTCATATGTATACTGTACAAGCCACCCTCCCCATTAGTCATTTAGTAGTTTTCTTGGTTATCAGATCAACTGTCAAGGTACCATAGTACTTATGTTCATGTACTATATAGAGTTCAATAATATCCCTGTCCCCTATGGGTAAAAGAAGACGTCTCACTATAGTTTTCATTTACTTCTAATTAAATGTCTTACCTCCATGGAAGGTGAAATCTGCCAAATTTAGCACTATGCTGTCTGTTTTATTTGTGATATAGTTTGGGGATTTCCAGTTTGGGCCTTATTAGCATTTTATGCTAGAATTTTGGTATGGGGACTTTAGGATGTTTAGAAGCACAAACGGCCTCCAAATTGTGACAACTATGCATGTGATCAGACATTTCCAAATGTTTCCCCCACTGTGCTGTAAGGTCATTTCCCATTCAGAATCCCTGCTGTTCCCCAAAAGCCTGACCTGGGGTAAGAAGTATTCACTAAATATGTGTTAAGCGAAAGAGCAGAATAAGAGCCATTTGGTGTTATACATGTAGACAATTTAACTTTGACCTCAATAACCTTTGTTCTCTTTTTAAAAAATATCTTAAGAATAAGTCCCATTTTCATTTATTGAAGTACTTCAAAGGCCAAAGACAATGTTCATTCTGCAAAAATATCAACATAATGTACAAAACATCAGATCAAACTACAAAACAGATATCACATGCAAATAAAGCTATTTTAGCTGCAATTTCCAAATTCCATGTGCTGAATTTGAAAGTTAATTTCAAGAGTTTAAAATATAGAGGCTGGAGAGGTAGTTCAGCAGTTAAGGTACTAGTCTGCCAAGCCTAACGACCCAGGTTTGATACTGCAATACCCATGTAAAGCCAGTTGCAGAAAGTGGTGCATGCATCTGGAGTTCATTTACAGTGGCTAAAGGTCCTGGTGCACCCATTCTCTCTGTCTGTCTTGCTGTGTTTCTGCTTGCAAATAAATAAGTAAATAATAAACATATAGTAAATTAACGTGTTTTAAATTATATAATTTCATCAAAATGTTAATTTTAATAATTATTAAGTGAGTGATAAGGATTTTAATCTTGATAGCATAATATGTTTCACAAAGAAAATTACTGTCTAAAATATTTTCAAGTAAAATATGTATTAGACACTGGAAATAAATTGAGTTTCTCTTGGTTTTTTGAAAGGCACTGGTTGTATGTAATCAATTACTTTGAAGCCTAAAATTTTAGCATACTTTGTTTATTTTTATAATTCTGATATATACCCCACAATGTTGTATAAATGTGCCTTATAAATTATTCTTTGTAGTAAAGCTGTTTCAGGTCAAGATACTAATTGAGTACTGTCCTCTTCTCTAATTTTGTTTTTTTTTTCTTTCACCCAATGTCTAAAAGTCCATAATTAATGCTATAATTGTGCTAACCTATTCACAGCCATAAAAGCATAGTAAAGTATAGTCTATACTTCAGCATACTTACATAAGATGATATCAGTTGTTCTGTTTGGTGACTTGGCTTGTTTTTGTTTTGTTTTGTTGGTTTGTTTTGTTTTGGTGTAGATCATAATTACAATATATGAGGGAGCCACTAGCTTAGATATTTTTCCTTGCTTGATAATAGAGACATGTTTCTTTTTACAACCATTTCACCCCTTTGAATTCCTATGGCTTTAAATGAAGGTTTTCATATTCTTTATGGAAAAATGATTTATGAATATCTATTACTGTCTACCAAATGTACACAATGACTTAATAACGTCATTTATTATCCCTCCTGGTTCTGTGGGTTGGCTATTCTCATTCTGATGGTTCTCAATGGGGTCTCTTGTGTGGCTGTACTTAAATGGCACTGAAGCCATCTGAAGGCTTGACAACCATGAGTGCTTTGTCACTCTCATGTTGCTGCCTGGCCTTGGAGTGCTGACATAGTTGGGACTAATCAGGTGTCTCTCCTTCCCTTTGTGCTACTTTCTCATAGCATGGGGCTCACGGGGCTATTGGAATATGTACACAGCAACTTGCTTCCCCCACATTGAGCATTCCAAGATAGTTGTGGTGCTTTGAATAGAATAGATGTCCCCCAATATACTCAGTTGTTTATTTGTTTGTAGTTTGCATCTTTAGCCACCTGGCTGGAGGCAGTGTCACTGTGTGGATCTTAAGGTGTGGTGGTGGGTTTCAGGTTTCAATCTAAAGATATGCGAAGTGTGCCTAGCTGGAGCTCCTGAAGTGTGCTGTGTGGCTTTTGACCTTTAGGCTTGTGCTTCTCTCTCTCTGCTTGGTCCTGTGAAGGCAGGCCAGCTTCTTCTGCCATTATGGAACTTCCCCTGGATCTGTAAGCTTCAATAAATATCCCTTCCTCCATAACTGTGTTTGGTCTGGAAGTTCATCTCAGCGAACCCGAAGCTGTCTGCTACAATAGTCATGTGGACACTGCAAGACTTCTAAAAATCTCCTGCCAAGGCCTAGAAGTCATACAGTGTCATATCTAGAAGACTGTATTTGCCAAATGCAAGTCATGATTCAAGGGAAGAGACTACAGGAGTATGTGAATACTAGAATGAGTAACTAATTGCTTCCTGTATATGGAACCTTTGTATTACTCTTGGCCGAAATAATAATACAGTTACCTACTTTTTCAGAATGAACTCCTTAACCTATTGTTTAGTAAGGAGGTTTGCTTCAATTTTGCTTAAAAGAGAAGTAAAGATTTCTCCTTACTTCCTCTTTTAGTTATGAAACTGGTGGGATTTTTTTTCCCATTGACAGTATGACCACTCACTCCACAATGTAAGTGGTAAGATATTGTCTGTAAAATTGGTAGAAATCATGCCCATTCCATTGCACAAAAGGACCCTTTAATCCATCTTTTGTCTTCATGTATTGCCCTGATGACTCTGGTGGCTTCATTTTGTCTTTTATTCCTCACCATCCCTTAAACCTCACTGAGAATGACAAATAATCCCATTGCTTTTCTTTGCCAATATCAGTGTAGAGGCCAGCTGCAGCAGCAATGGGAGGAATTAATGCTTCATCTAATCCCAGGCTGGATCACAGCCAGCATGGACTGACCTCTTCTAAATGCTTGGTCATTTTCTGGGTATTGCCATTCTTTCCAATAATGGCTTTGGTACCTGTTTGCATTGAGATTGTAATTATCCACTAGATCAGTTATGAGCACTGCAGAGGTCAGCTAGATGGAACCTTGAACTGCATTCCAAATCTAGTCCTGTGGTGACTTTTCTGAAACTGGAGGGTGACACTACTTCCTCCAGCTCTGTGTGTGATTGACTAGACTGGCACCATGTTATGACTGGTTATCAGGTCAGAAAAATGTTCGTACTTATTTCACATTCCGGGGCCAAATAGAGAGAGAAAATAGAAAGCAAGCATGTGGCTCTATCACAAAATACCCTAGAATTGAGTACAGGCCCTTCTGAGCAGTTATTGAAGAAATGCTATTAGTTGGTTCTTATTTCCATCAACAATGGCTGCCCACCAGCTGAGAGGTGATGGGTTGGTATGCACTAGCTTGCAGAAAAAGTTTTTTTTTTCTTTTTCTAATCTTTTTGAAGAACTCTGAAGTGTAAGAATAAAGCGTGTTATCTGCATGTGTACTTACCTTAGGGTGAGTTCAAAGACTCCTTCCCTGTGCTTTACCACATTGCTTTCCAAAGAAAAACATTGCACACCAAACTTTTGAATGCTTTTAGAGTGCAGTTTCTATAGTTTGCAAAATATATTCATTTGTAGTCTCAAATTTCCTCTTCGTTAAATCCTAACCTCTCAGCCTCCACAGATTGATAATTTCTACTTTAAAGCCCTATAGTTTACTTGTTTTGACTTAATGGTTTTAAAGGAAGACTCTTGCGTTTTGGCACATAATATCTTCCTTCATGTTTCTATTATTTGATTTTTATTTTATTGCATTATTACAATTTCTGAGGAAACCTCAGTACTTTTATAACAGTTGAATTTATACTACTGCCCAAGTTATATCAAGGGAACTAATTAGTTGGTCTGTAAGGAAAATATATGACCACACATGCTCATATGATTACATAATGAAGAACTAAAATGGTATGACTATAAAATTGGAAAGACAGCTCAAGAAAAGTGCCAAACTCTGATGTTCTACGTAATTGAGAGCCCCAGTCTTCCTTCACTGAGAAAAGTGATTTTAGGGTTAGGGTTATAGATCACTGGCATGGCTGCTCTAGGACCTAGTCTCAATTCCCAGCTTGGGGAGGTGGTTTTGATTTGACACAGAAAACTGTACCTCATTATAATCTGAGGTTCTCCTTCATGTGGCTTGCTGTATCAATGAACTGTATCCAGTGAAACTGTGCAAGGGATATGATACCTAACCATGGCCTGAACCCACTCATGCTGAGTATCCTAACTAGGCCCTAGCGAAAACCCATTCAAAAGGGATGAGAAATAAAAAAAAAAAAATAAGAAGAAGTGAAGGTAAATTTGGCAATGAAAGTCTAGGTTAGGTTAGACTATATGGTCCCCTGCAGATCAACCATACAATTTGGGGGTTATTTTTTTAAATAAACTCATTTAAGAAAAATACTAGTGCTGAAATTCGGAGTTACTCCTCTCATCAAAAGTAGGAAATTTAGCCAGGCATGGTGGCGCATGCCTTTAATCCCAGCATTTCAGATGCAGAGGTTGGAGGATCACCATGAGTTCAAGGCCACCTTGAGACTACATAGTGAATTCCAGGTCAGCTTGGGCTAGAGTGAAACCTTACCTCAAAAAACCAAAAACAAAAAAAGTAGAAAATTTACTTGGAATTTATTATGAAATACTTCTCTAAATATGCTTCTGCCTGGATTTTTTTAAGCCTCCAGCTATTTTGAACCTTCCTAAAAAGAAGTTATCTGCTTGCATGAGTATAGCATCTTCTAGTCCTGATTTTATCTTTCTGTTGAAGTTATTTTAAAATGACTTAAGTCTATTTTCTTCCTTCTAGGATCTTAGGATTGAGAATTCTAAGGGATGTAAAACATGATGGAGTTAAATTTTCTCAGTTGGGCAATAATAATTAAATAATGACTAAATGAGGGAAAGTATGTCCTCAGACTTGATGACAAATATAATTTTGGAATATTTAGTTTTGATTCAGATAACTTCATTTTAAAATATAAAAGTAAAATCAGCCTGGGTTATGTTTCAGGCAATTTGCAGAACATTATAATAGATACAAAGACTTTAGATATAATATCATATCTTGATAAATGTCTTCCAGTTTTAAATTAATAAGGTGTGCTAGGCAATGCTTTTACCTGTTGGCAGAAAAAAAAAAAAAAACTTATATAAGATGACGTTGCAGGTAAACTACTTTTGAGATACTTTGATTTATTCTTGAAAATATTTTTATGTATCTATGTGAGAGAGCAAGAGAGAGTAAACACTCGTGGCAGGGCCTGTTGCCTCTGCAAACGAACTCCAGATGCATGTGCCCATAACTTTGTGCATCTGGCATTATGTGGGTACTGGGGAATTGAACCCATGCCAACAGGCTTTGCAAGCAAGAACCTTGTACTGATGAACCATCTCTTCAGCCCTAAAGATTTATTGTTGTTTTTTTCAAGGTAGGGTCTCACTCTAGCCCAAACCAACCTGAAACTCACTCTGTGACCCCAGGCTGGCCTCAAACACACAGTGATCCTCTGACTTCAGCTTCCCAAGTGCTGGAATTAGAGGTGTGCTCCACCAAGCCCAGCTCTTGAGATGCTTTTAGATTACTTAGTTACAAATCTCTCTGTGTTAGTATGACAGGCAGAGTATAAGACAGATATAGATTCCTGTGTAATATTCACAGCTTTGTGTACTTCTCTGTTTTAGTTTGGCTGTGACTGTGACTTGCTTTCAGCTGACAGAACATGGCAAAGTTGATGGCATTTCCACGATTCTATTATATAAGATTGTAACTCAGATCATGTACTGTTTTGCCAGCTTTGATGAAGCAAATGACCCTGTCAGATAGACCCACATGGCAAGGAACAGAGGGTGGTCCTAAGCCAACCATCAACAAGTAACGAAGGTCCTCCATCCAATTAAAAAGGAACTTAACCAAAAATCATGGGGTGAGCTTGGAAGGGGATGTTTCACAGTCAAGAGCCCAGGTGAAACCCCAGCCCTAGCATCATGGGAAAACTTGAAAAGGATGACTAAGCAAAGCCACGGTTGTATTTCTGACCCATATAAACTGAGATAATAAGTGGGTATTGTTTGAAGCTACTTACTTTGAGATAATTTGTCGTGTCACACTCAGTAATAAAGCTGGCATCTGTGGCAGTTACAATGTCCTCCTCCTCATCTGCCATCTATGACTGCTGATGAGATTAAGACAATTATGGGAGTGATCATTTAGACCCATGTAATCACAAGGTTCTTTATCAATGAACAAGAAAGACAAGAGTGTCAGGAGTTATTTGAAGATGCTAGTCTACTGAGTCTACTGTCTGTGAGGGTGGAATACATCTACTAAGGCACTCAGGCAGACACTAACAGTAAACAAAAGGCTCCATGCGTCTGAGGACATGGCTCAGTGGTAAAGCACTTGCCGTGAAAGCATGAAGACCTGAGTATGACCTTCAGGACCCATGTAAAAATGCTGGAGTGGTGGCACACTCCTGTAATCCTACCACTGGGGAGGTGGAGATAGGAATACCCCTGGGTCTTGCTGGATGGCCACTCTAGCCTAATAGATGAGCTTCAAACCAATGAAAGACCCTGTATATAAAAGAGGTGGGAAGTGCTCCTGAAAACAATACCTGAGGCTGTTCTCTGGCCTCCACATTCACACATGTGTATGTGTACATGCACAAACACATATATGAACATGCACATGCACATATCACACAAAAAGACAAAAGTCTCTGTAATGAATGCAGCCCAGTGGATTCATTGATTTAGCCCAATGAAACCCTGTTCAGAATTCTGACCTCCACAGGTGTAAGATAGATTTGTGGGTATTTAGAATATTTTATTTATATATTTAAGAAAGAGAGGATGTGTGTTTCTGTGTGGGGGGCAGGGAGTGAGTGCCATGGCTTCTTTCTGCTTCAAATGTACTCTAGATATATGTGCCACTTTGTGCATCTGGTTTTCCATAGTACTGCGGAATTGACCCTAGGCTGTCAGGCTTTTCAAGCAAGCACCTTTAACCTCTGATCCATCTCTCCAGCCTGGTTAGTGTTTTGTTAATCCGCTAAGTTTATCATAGTTTGTTACAGCAACGAGTAAGAAGCTAAAACAATACCTATATTTACTGGCACTTACAATGAGTAAGTAACAAGAGTCCTTTTCTAGGGGTCATCTGTTCTGAGATGATCTACTAGTAGCAGAATAGCTACTGCACTGGAACTATGAATAACAGCTCTCTTTTCCTGAGTGAACCAATAAATATGGTACAACTAAACATGGAGAAAAAAACAGACCTGCCTGACAGTCTATGGCCCATCTCTTTCTTGCCCAATCTGTCCATCATCTTATGATCTGCTCTTATTTTTAGCCATCATGCATGTGCTCCTATTTTTAGTGCTTCTCCTCAGGGTTCAAATCTTTTTAATCAAGAATTATTTGAAGCCGGGCATGGTGGCACACACCTTGAATTCCAGTACTCGGCATGCAGAGGTAGGAGGATCGCCATGAGTTCCAGACCACCCTGAGACTACAAAGTGAATACCAGGTCAGCCTGGGATAGAGCGAGACCCTACCTTGAACACCCCCAAAAATGTTTGAATTCAAAGAAAATGTTCTATGAACAACTGAATAAATATAAAGATATCTGGAAGAAATGTGCAAGCAGGTCTCAGAAGGTGTAATCATAAGGCAACTATTTTCCCCTCTTCTGTTTTTCAATCATAATGGCATCCCACAGGCAGTCCTAGCTCCCAAGAAAATTTCAGGAAGATCTTCTAAATGAAAAATTCTCCTGATATGCACACACTTGTGATCACAATGATTTATAATATGTAATTAGAATGTTGATTTGTCATATCACAAACTTATCACAAGATCTTTATCCCTATTTCAGACTCGGAAAGCCTGCTGTGGGTCAGGGAGCATCATCAGTGTTTCCTAACGTTCTTTTCTAGCTTTAGCTACTTACAGATTGTAGTGGGGCTGGCCAGGTTAGTGAGGTAAAAACGAAAGACAATGCTCACTTGAGTGGCACCAGTATAATCTAGTTTTGATTTATTTTTTCTATCCATGGAAGAAAATGATGGTTGAGTGTTCCTTGTGGGTGATTCTGTGGATTCCTGGAAGATTTCTATGTTGAGTGGTTTTTCAGTTACAGCCTCCTTGAGTCAGGCAGAACCTATGAGTTGGCTATGCCCCACATGTCCTCGGCTTCTGCATCTGTCTGCTAAGGACTGGAAACAGCTCAGTTGATCGATTGATCAAAAGGCCTTTGTGTAATGATCCCAAGTCAAAATTTCCACTGTGCCTTGCCCAGGAGCCACACTCTTTTGATGTGGCTCAGTGGGGATGTAGCCTCTGCTTTGGGTGTGTGCTGCTTCTGCTACCCTTTCCCTATTTCCCTTTGGGGGGGGGGTAATAAGCCATGAAGCAGATCTCAAGGAGAGTAAGGGGTTAAAACTCCAAAATCTGGTCTTCAATACCTCTTGCAAATGTCTGAGAGCACCCTTCTTTTACCTGTGGAGATGACTGGCATCTGCTGGCATGGGGCCCTGCCAAAACTGTCTGAATTCATCTTGGTGTACTGTGACATACAAACATATATGGATATAGTATTTTATTTTTTTCCCTGGGATTGGGTTAAGAATTCTAAGTGATCCAAAGCACAGCAGAATGAATTTTTCTTGTCTGTCAGGTGATGATCAAGTACTTATAGATAAGAGAAAACAGAAGTCATTGCTCCTCCTCAGAATGATGATAGATAAAATATGGACACATTTACATCAATTATTTTATTTCTGATGTAACAGTCAGTGACCAACTCTTGGGAATAAAGAAGCCAGCATTGTTCAAGGACTTTTGGCACTCTTTCCTAGCTCTCTCTTTCCTAGCTCTTAATCTCTGTGTCACCTCTTTCTATTTCTGGAGAATAGAAATCTGATTGGCTTATTCCAACATTCAAATCCAATGAACCAGTCCCAGAGGTGGGACTCCCAGAGGCCACTACCTACTCCTAAGGACTCTAGGAAAAAGTTGGTACAGACTGATCCAGGCAGGTTGAATATATTCCCTAATATGGCTGCCACACTCACCAATTCGTTTTTCTTTTTCTATTATTTTATTAATTTATTAATTTATTAGAGGCAGAGAGAGGGAAGGAGAGAGAGACTGGGAGCACCAAGGCCTCTAGCGACTGCAAATGAACTCCAGAAGTATGTGCCACCATGTGCATCTGGTTTACGTGGAAGGTGGAGAATTGAACCAGGGTCCTTAGGCTTCGCAGGCAAATACCTTAACCGCTAAGCCATCTCTCCAGCCCTCACAAATTCTTTGGTCCATGAGCTGTATCACATTTATCTGCTGAATTCTTTTTTACTGAGGAATGAGAACAAAGCTACAGTGCTTTCTTTCTGCTTGTGTGGCTCTCTGCACGTTTGTCTGGTATTTGCTATCCATGGACACCCAGGATTCCTCCAGGGCTTCACACACCCCCAACATCATGCTGTGGGGAACATCATAATCCACAATTCCTTTAATGCAAGTAGCAGAATTCCTTTGTGAAATAAAGCTAGAATGGACTAGCTGGGTCATATGGTTTTGGTACTGAAGTTGATTTAATGCTGTCTGATTGTTCTTCCTGACACCACCAAAAATGCACAATCTTTATCTTTCCCACTGAAACATCACTTAATTACACTGTTCCTCTACTGACTACAGTTACTGGGCACTCTGCCAACCTGGACAACTGAGAAATGATGGGAATTGTTGGGTTGCTGACAGCATCATCCTAAGTGTCCTGTATCTTTTACTCTTCCTTTCCCTGCATCACTAATTCCTTACCCCCCACTCCACTTCTTCCTCAAGGGCCACATTCATCTACAAGAAGTCAGTAAGCAGATCATGGTGCAGCCAGCCAGGGTGAATGGGCTAAGCCATACACCCATTAGTGAGGGAAACGTGATTTGCAGTGGTTTCCTCAAGGGAATAGATTTGCAACATATCTCCTTTGCCTAGCTCATTTGAGCAATAAATCATAAAAGCAGGTAATTCATTACAGCCTAACATAGAAAAAAAAGTTAGCTCTTCTTCAGCAAAATGGCAACTGACTTACTTATGATTCAAAAGGAATGAAGAAAGGGAGAAAGAAAATATTATAGCCTCTAATAGGATTTTTCCTCCAGGGTTTGAGTCATTTGAAAGGTTTGAGTTACATAGAGGAAATTAAATAACCCATTATATTCCATTGTTCTGCTTCAGCTCTGAAGCACTCCCTATTGTGAGCAGCATTTCCCAATTGGTGCCTGTCAGCAATACTTATCAGCTCTGGGTTCTGGGCATTGGGCTCACTAGGCCACGCGGTGCAGGAAACAATGTTGGCTGCTATGCTGTTTTTACATAAGCAACTTCTCTGAAGGCATTTTCCTTTCATGAGTCTTTCCCTGAGAAGATAATAATTTTCTATGAACTGATAGAATGTTTTCAAGTCTCTCCCCTTGCAGAAAATGACAGAACTCTTCAGGCAGCAAGGCAGAGCAGGCTCAAGGAAAATCAATTTTGAGAGCAACAAAAAGTATATTGATTGACTTGATGCTTCTAAAATCATTCTTTCTTCCTCAACTTTGCTTCTTGGGCCCTTCTGCTCAGCCACACAGGTGGTTGCTCTCAGGAAACACTTGGTGTGGATTTTCTCTGTGGTCTGAAAGCCCTCTTCTGAGCTGTTTGCTTTGCTCTGCCCTAGGAGCTCAAGGAACATTCACCAACACATCACACACATTTGCTCTTGAAAGAATACTGTCATTATTTCAGTCTGTGCTCTGTGTATTTTGTAAATATGTTTGTTTTTCTCTCTTACAGAAGCTGCAAAGAATCGATACTGCTCACTGTCATTCAGCCTTACCCAGTAAGTGTTCTGTGAGCAAAACTGCCATTGAATGTTCCAGAGCTTCGAGTCTCCTCCCTCCACTCCAGGAAAGCCACCAGGAAGGATAGCAGTGGGGGGAAAAAGCAAGTGCTAACATATCAGCTTAAAATTTTTCATTATTTCTACTTTGTTCTCCATGTTAGCAAAACTATTCACTGGGGAGAAAAGAAAGCAACACACTCCTGAAATATCTTGAACGTCAATCAGCTATTCAATTCTGTGAAACTATCACATGTGAACATGCCACAGAACTCAGGACATCCTTGCTCTCCAGATTTAGAATCACAAGTCTCAGAAATGTCTAGTAGATAGGGAGGTTTTTATTCTTGTCCCCTTATCTAATTAATTTGATAGGAAACTGGATAACTCAGACTGCTGCAAAGGTGCTATAAGAGGAATGTGGTCGTCAGAATTTGATTTTTGCCACCTGAGTTAGAAGGTTGGAAACTGTTGAAAATGACACTGCATTCAGTTTTATTGCAGTTTTTGATGTGCATACGTGTGTAATATGTGTATCCATGTTTATATGTGGGCTCATGTGTGTGAATATGTGTTGGAAGCCAGAGGCTGATGTATGTTTTCCTCAGTCACTCTTCCCCTCATTTTTTTTCTTTGAGACAGAATCTCTCAGTCAGCCTGAAGCTCACTGACTTAAGCATCAGGGATCCTCCTGTCTCCACTTCCTCGGCACTTGGATTACAGATGTGCACCACCATGCCTAGCTTTTATGTTAGTGCTGGAGACTCAAATTCAGATCCTTATGCTTGTGTGGCAAGCACCTTATCCACTGAGCCATCTCCCCAACCACATGATTTTTTTGAAAAACAGCTTTGCCATGATATAACTTTCATGGTCTGCAGTTTATCCATTTTAATTGTACAACTCAATGGTCTTTACAAAACTTGGTAAAGTAGGCAACTGTCAACACAATGCACTTGCAGAATGTTTCCACCCCCCCACTGCAATCCCTATTCCCACTTAGAATTGATTCTTGTTACATTCTTCAGTCCTAGGCAACCACTAAGTTCCTTTCTATTTATATAGACTTGGTGTTACTTATGAATTCCATACATAGTTAGTTGAACAAAAAAAAAACACTACAAAGGAAAATTTCTTTAGAGTTCTAATCAAACCATTACCATTAATGAGTGCTTTGCTGGGGCTTTATATACAGAGACAGAAATCTAACTAGTGTTAAGTGTCTCTCTGTTCTTCCTGATAGCACTGAACACTTAGTATTTGTCAGGCTCCACCATTTGACCAAAATCTTCATTTTCCTTGTCCCAGAACTTTCCAAGTACAGTGACCAGGCATTTTAGTGAGGAAAAAGCTATATTTAGAATTATAGCACTCCTGATGTAACTGCATAAACTCAGTGTGACACTGACTCTTTCTGACAAAACACTTTTGAATTTGGGGCCACAGAATGTAAGATAACTAAGATTTGAGATCCAATGCCCAGCAACATAAGAGGTGATTTGCATTTCCTCATCTGTATGAAGACAGGAATAACATTGTAGCCAAGGGCTCCCTGGCTGTACTATCTCATGATGATGTGATTGCTACCATATGCTTCAATATAAAGGACAGCTGGCCTGTTCTTAGATCTTTTTAGTTTAACCATATTGTTATTCCCACTGACGTCCAGCCTAGCCTCACTTCTTAATCTGTTTGCTGGGGACAAATCCATTTTGGCAAGGGCAATGCTGACAATACGGAAGTGATTGAATAATTATAAATTCCTTGTGGACCTTCAACTTTATCTTGTTTGTCCTTAAATTTTTTCTCCATACTTTACAACCCATTACATACATAATCAGAAATATATAATCAGAACCTTTGTACTCTAAACCAGATTATATGTGCAATATGTAGTACTATTTTACCCTATTCAGGAAGCAGAGAGGAAACAAGGCACCTGGTATTCAGGTTCAAAGTGTATCTTAGGATCATGAGATTTTTCTTGCTGTATTGGCCAGCTGAGTGAATGCAACTGAATGATTTCTCTAAATATTCATTTCTACCAGTAAATCCATAAACTTCCTTCAAGTGGTAAACTGGAACTTTCTATGATTTCAGGTAACTGTTGTTCTGCTTGGAAATCAACGGTAACCATTTTGCTGCTCCAAAGTCACTCTGACCCTAGCCAATCATTGCACATGATTGCCTTTGACCAGCCTTTCTTCCTGAAATGCCCACCATGCCCTCAACCCCTCCTGTCTCTGCCTAGCCAATCTTCCTTATCTTTTAGGTCTCAGCCCTAATCCTAAATGCTATCACAGAATATCTCTGCCTCCACACCACTGATGCTTGGGCTAGGGAGTTGTCTGATCTGGGTCACCCCTGGCTTCTGTTCAAACAATGGCAATGGCATCTTCCTTTTCTCTTAGTCTCCAGAGACTGCCAAATGTCCCTTAGGAACAAAATTACTCCCAGTGAGGAACCACTGTCCCATCTAAAGCCTTATCATTTGTTTCCAGTCCAAGGTGGCTTGTGAGAACTGATACTCTGAAGTTAGTGAAATAGATATATTAGATTTAGAGAGGAGAGCAGATGGGAGAAGAGGCTGAAGGCTTTTTGCTTGTATGTTTGTGTTGAGATTTTCTTACTGGTAAGATGCTTCTTTAAGTGTATGCACACGTGCATGCATGTGTGTTAGGCATAGTAGTTCACGCCTATAATCCCAGTTTGCAAGACTGAGGCAACAGGATTGCTATAAATTTGAGGCCATCCTGGGTTACAGATTGTTCCCTGTATCAAAACAACAACAAACTTAAAATTGGATTTTGTTATTTGTTAAAACTCCTTTTGGCAACTAAGATTGACTTACAGAAACAGATAATCCAGATGAACAAGAGAAAAATCTGTAAATTATTCTACTTCATTTATAGAAAAGTAGGCAAATTCTATTTCCGTTATACCATTTTATTTTTTATTTTTTATAATTCGCTGGCCAGTAACTTTTATGACACATGCATATCTTCTTCACTATGAGGTCCCAAAAATTAATAAATGTGCCAGTGTTTGTGCTTTCCTGCCACACTGTATGTTTCTGGGGCCCCTCACCATTGCTCAGCCACAGAGTCAACCTCAAGGCTTACATCAAGGGAGTACTAGGAGAAGAGTCTTAAGGTTTCTGAAATTCTTCCTCTAATAAGAAGTAATACCAAACAGATAACTGCCTCATTTTTAAAAATATTATGGAGGCCTCACTTACCCCACTATTTTCCTTTATTTTTGTCCTTAGGGAAAAAATGTAGAACTACAAAAAGAAATTCACAAATAGAAAAACATATCAGCAAATCTTTACCTAGCTCCTTCTAATCTTTTTTCTATGCCTTGTTAGTAGTCATATTGTGTAATTTTATTGTGCTTTTTTCTCTTAATATGTCATAAGAATTTTTCATGTTATCAAAAATTCTTTATAAACACTTTTTTAAATAGCTACACAATATTTCCTTGAACTGAGATGGGACTTACCTAAGACCCCCTTCATTGGGATTTTCATACTTTTAATGCTTTGTATTATAAATAATACTGCAAAGGCCATCTTTGTAGATCAATTTCTGTCTATATTTCACAGTATTTCTCCATGATGACATTTCTAACAGGGTTGGGGGTTTGGGTTGCAGATGTATTTTATTTGTGTTGTTCTGATAGAACGTCTTTCCTCGTACTATTATTTTGGGGTCTGGCCTTTACATGGGTGGCTGGAAAATTGAGCTCAGGGCCAGCAGACTTTGGAAGCATGTACCTTTAACTGCTGAGCCACGTCCCCAGCCCAATATAGAGTTATTTTTCATGGCAGATCTTCCATTCACCAATTCCTTCCTTCTTTCATTTGATTCTACCTTCCACAATTTCCAAGTGTAGAACTTCCAAAACTTCCTAGTCTGTGTTACCTGAGACAGAGAATATTAAGTTTCCACAATCCATAGCCTTTCTTCACACAACCCCAAGTCAGTGAGACTTTTATTAAGCTTCACTCTTGGTGCTGGTATCCTTGTGCAACCATGATCTATGTTCCCTTGGGTTTCTTCAGAGCTAAAGGCTCAAGGGACCCGGGTGTTAGTCTCCCACTCCTAACTACCTTCCAGTGTGTTCCACACACAAAAGGGAGACTATGTCTTCATCCTAGAAACACTGGTGAAGTAGATACTATCACTGCACAAATCATAGCTCTCTTGTTATGTGTCATACTAAACATGCCAGTCCAATTCCAGTGGGGAGCATCAGTGATTTTTTCTCTGAGGAGTCATTCTGTCACATGTTCATGGAGAAGGCTAGAAGTGTCCCAAGGGCAGGATTCTATGTGTTTAAGGACATCTGGCTGCAGCCACTAGAGGAGACACAGGGAAACATCATAGTCATAGTCACAGTTCCTAAGGAGACCAAATCACTGCATACCAAGAGGGGAATCACATCAGAGGGAGTACCAAGGGACGGGCTCCACCAACCAGGTGGAGAGCATAGAGAAAGGGGGAAACACCTGTGGGCAAGAAAAGTTGCAAGGAAAACCAGATGTGTTGGTACATGCCTATGATCCCAGCGCTCTGGAGGCTGAGTTAAGAAGATCAAGTTCAGTATCAGTCTAGGCCACATAGCAAGATCATGGCTCAAAAAAGGGAGAAGGAAAGAAAATATAAAGAAAGATTAGAGAAGAGAAGATTTGCAAGAGGATTGCATTAATACTTGTTCCAAATGCCATTAGGTCAAAGTCAGGTGAGGGTGGGAAGGACTGGGACAGGGGTCCACGTTCATTACTGTGGTGCACCTGGTTACCTGATCAAGTGCTCAGAGCCTGTAGAAAGAGTTTCTGAGGATGCTGAGACACCAAGTAAAGAAGTTTTCAAATGTGCAATACAAACAGTTATTCCATTAGTGATTGATAGGAGCTGTTGGATAAGTACCCCAACCCCATC
Source organism: Dipus sagitta (assembly GCA_036346955.1). Classification (NCBI taxonomy): domain Eukaryota; kingdom Metazoa; phylum Chordata; class Mammalia; order Rodentia; family Dipodidae; genus Dipus; species Dipus sagitta. Next base: position 11,897,908 of record CM070776.1, on the reverse strand, counting down.
TCTACTTGTACAATCTAACTCCAGGGCAAGTGGTCTGCCTTGCTTTGCAAAGGTTCCCAGGATAACTAATTGCTCGTTTCTTAAAGTGGAGCTCTATTTAACATTGAATTCTTCATTGACTTCCTCCCTACCTCTCTGTCTCCTTTCCTCGGTTCACCTGCCTCTTCTCTTGGAAATACCTCCACAATTTTCTACCTTTATGCAAATCCCTGTGTTAGGTCTGGTTTGTAAGGGCTCTAAAACAAGCAACCTAGCAAAATGTATAATCTAGCATCAAATATTTTCTCAATGTCTTATATATTAATATTAGGGTAGAGCTACAAAGGCTACAAGTTCAAGGTCTTATACAAATGTTTCAAGGTTCAATCTTCCTTATGTAACTTTTAAAAACTCTGTTCTAGTGGCTTCTAATAGCCTCTAAAAGCAACAGGAGCCTACCACACTACTATGGCCACCTTAGCAACCAGAAATTTGGAAAGAGATACAGGAGTTGATTAGGGACCTGCTAATGTTAAAAATAATTAACAGCTGGAGAATCTGAATATTCTAAATGGAAATTGCTCATCATTTCCACCACAGGAGATGAAATGCTTATGATCAGCACCTATAGATTTCTAAGAATTAATTCAGTAGGCTTTGGAGTTATACACACTGCATTTTTTTTTAGTAGAAAAGAGAAATCTAAATTAAAACAGCAGTCATAATTGGTGTTCACTACCACATAAGCTATTCCTGCCCCTCATTAGATAACCTTCAGACTTGGAGATTGTCATAGTTTAAATATGATAATTTCAATGCATGGCTCCACGGATTCAGGTGTTTTATTAAAATTGAGCTTGTTGGCTGGAGAGATGGCTTAGCAGTTAAGGTGCTTGCCTGAAAAGGCCAAGGACCCAGATTCAATTTGCCAGAATCCATGTAAACAAGATGCACATGGCGGTGCATGTTTCTGGAGTTCCTTTGGAGTGACTAGAGGCCCTGGTGGGTACATATTCTCTCTCTCTCTCTCAAATAAATAAATAAAAATGAAAAATATTAAAAATTGAGCTTGTAACTTGGGTCTCCAGCCAATGAATTCCAGCACAAAATTGTGGGGAGAGCAGTTTGAGCTCTGGCTATTTGTGTTTTGTGATGTTGGTTGTTGGTGATATCACTCTGGTTGGGTTCATGAAAGGGAGCCAGCTTCTTTCACCAAAGATGGTGTTCCCCTGGACTCTGTAAGCCTGAAATACACCCCCTTCCTCCCATAAGGTGTGTCTGTCTGGATGTTCATCCCAGCAAGAAGGAGGATCTGAGTTATAATAGAGATATATTTTTGTTATCAAAAAGTAACTTCTACAAAAACAAACACTAAAAAGCTGGGCGTGGTGAGACATACCTTTAATCCCAGAACTCAGGGGCAGAGGTAAGGAGGATCACCATGAGTTTGAGGCCACCCTGAGATTATGTTGTGAAGTCCAGGTCAACTTGGGCTAGAACCAGACCCAACCTTTCAAAGAAAAAAGTAATTTCTAATGTTAATTATATGAAATAGTCACCAATCCAGATTAAGAAACATGTAATTTCCATGAATTCTTGAACTTTTAAACCATGCCTGTTGATGTTTACTTAACAGTGTGGAATATCTAGTTTCTTTTCTTTCTGGGTCCTGTTAGATTATCATGTTTGTCAAGAGGATATGGCAAATAAGTACAGTCATGGGGCTACCTAGGGAGGATATGCTATAGTTCCACAGGGAAGAGAGAAGCTGCCCCAGCATGGTACATTCTACCCTATGAGGTCATTTACTTTATGGACTGTGTCAGTTTTGGTGGCAGCTGTAACAAAAAGACATGAGAGAATAGCTGGACGGGAGATTTTTAGTTTGGCTAATGGTTTCTGTCTACAGTTGTCTCCATTGATTATTGGCCTTTGATGAGATAGAACCTTATAGTCTTAAGAATTTTTGAAGGAAGATAAGACTTATATCTTATGGATGACAAGAAGGAGTAGGAAGGAGAGACAGAAAGAGAGAGAGGGTTTTGAGAAAGAAAGACATATATAAATAGCACATCCCCAGTGGTCCACTTTCTCCATCTAGGTTCTACCCCTGAAAGTTTGTACTAACTCTCAATATACAACTACTAACTGAGGAGCAAGTATTCCACATGTGAGCCTGTGGGGAAAAGTTTCATCTTCTAACTATAACACGGATAAATAACCCTATATGTTTCCATGAATCCTAGGAACATCACTCTTTTCTAAGATTATATCAGATTATATGCATCCAAAAAAGTAAATTAGGTTAATTATACTTTTATTGAAGCAATCATTTATGTAACGACATTGAAAAAAAAGTATGGTCAGATAATGAACTGAAAAACCAGGATTCATAGAGGAATAAAGTGCAGTATGTGACACCTTACCACATGTGGAATATTTCATCCCTGAACAATGCTTGGAGAAGTTGGGTGTTGCTGCACTAAAAATCTCATCTAATTAGTAGTGTCTGTTCTGGGTAGCTTTATTATAGCCGCTTCACTTGTGTTAAACTCATTGTGCCAATGTAAATACTGCCTGCTCAAAATCATTAAGGGAGAATAATGTTTTCCCTTTAGCTAAAAAATGGCATACCAAAAGCAAATGAACTCACCACTGTATGATTTTCTCGTTAATCATCACTAAACTTGGCCTATAATTATCCAGACTGATGAGAGCTCCACTGTCACAGCACTTCAGTGCTACAGCAGGACTTTTAAAACTCACATTGAGCCTGCTGAATGTTAGTTTTTTTGAGGCGCAGCCATTCAGAGTTCTTTTGGATTTCATTGGTGCATGCGTGTGGTGTTTATGTTCTGGTGTTCATGGATATGTGTGGGTGTATATGTGGAGGCCATGGGTCAATGTTGGGTGTCTCCTCAGTTGCTCTCCACCTTATTTTTTAAGACATGGTGTGATGGTTTCATTCAGGTTTCCCCATAAACTCGTTGTGTTGAATGCCTAGGTCCCCAGCTCGTTGCAAATTGGGAATTAAAGCCACCTGGAGACAGTGTATTATTGAGGACAGGCTTATGGATGATTCAGCCAGCTTCCCCTTGCTAGTGTTTGGCACAGTATACTGCTGCTTTTGTTCACCTGATGTTTTCCAGGAAGTGATGTCCACCCTTTGCTCATGCCATCCTTTTCCCTTAGCATCATGGAGCTTTCCCTTGAGTCTATAAGCCAAAACAAACCCTTTTCTCCCAAAGCTTCTCTTGGTTATGTGTTTTCTGTCAACAACACTAATCTGAATGCAACACATGGTTTCACACTGAACCTAGAGCTAAGCCAGCCAGCAAATCCCAAGGATCTTTCTTTCTCCACCTCCCTAGAGCCAGAATTGTTTTCGTGCTTTTTTTTTTAAAGAAAACAGGACTGCCATCCTATTCAACATGTCTTTGCATAAATGGTTTAATTGAAGCTTTTGAGGACACATCATCTATATTTCCAATTTTTTTTTAATTTAACTTTTTTTGGGGGGTTTTCGAGGTAGGGTCTCACTCTAGCCCAGGCTGACCTGGAATTCACTATGGAGTCTCAGGGTGGCCTCGAACTCATGGTGATCCTCCTACCTCTGCCTCCCGAGTGCTGGGATTAAAGGCGTGAGCCACCACGCCCGGCTTAATTTAACTTATTTTTTTAATTTTTTGTTATTTTTATTTATTTATTTGGGAGCAACCAGAGAGAGAAATAGGCAGAGAAAGAGAGGGAGAGAGAATGGGCGCACCAGGGCCTCCAGCCACTGCAAATGAACTCCAGATACATGCGCCCCCTTGTGCATCTGGCTAACGTGGGTCCTGGGGAGTCAAGCCTCAATCCTGGGTCCTTAGACTTCACAGGCAAGCACTTCACTGCTAAGCCATCTCTCCAGCCCAATTTAACTTATTTTTTATTGACAATTTCCCTAATTACAGACAACAATCCATGGTAATTCCTTTCCGCAACTTGCCCCTTTGAAACTCCACTCTCCATAATACCCCCCCCCTTTCGATCACACTCTCTTTTGTTTTGATGTCATGATCTTTTCCTCCTATTATGATGGTCTTCTGTAGGTAGTTCAGGCACTGTGAGGTATGGATATCAAAGGCATTTTGTGTCTGAAGGAGCACAGGAGTCCTACCCTTCCTTTGGCTCTTACATTCTTTCTGCCACCTCTTCAACAATGAACCCTGAGCCTGAGCCTTGGAAAATGTGATAGAGATATTTCAGTACTGAGCACTCCTCTGTCACTTCTTCTCAGCATCATAGTGCCAACTGGGTCATCCCAAGGTCAACACCATCTGAAAAGTGAAGCTTCTCTAACCAAAAGTGAGTGGAGCATTAATATATGGGTATGAACATTAGGAGAAGTGCTTACTGGGCAGTTTGGTGAGCATAGTATATGCATTTAGCCAAACACCAGCAGGCATTAAACCCCTAGGGCTCATGACCACCCCTGTTGTAGGTTTTCAGTATCAGGGATATATTCCCTCCTATGGAGTGGGCCTTCAGTCCAACTAGATAGTGGTTGGTTTCCCTATTGCACCCATTGGCTCATTTTGCCTGGCTGTCCAAAATTAAGGCTTGCAGTGTCCACGTTGACTATCTCCACTGGTGATTTCTCTCTCTCCCATTAAACTGCATGCAGCGTAGCTTTTTCCAGATTTCTGTCAGCTGGTCTACATGGAGGAGGTTTTCAGCTCAGCTCTAGCAGGATTTCTCAGTGACCTTGCAGCCCAAGTATGTGGAGTCTTCAGCAATAGGGTGCTACCATCTTTTCCTGGTTGGAAACCAAGGGGCTTGGCAATGGCCTGTAATGTTTTGGGGGTATCAGTTACCTCCCTGGCCAAAAACTCACTGGAAGGTATCCCATCCCTGGCACTGAAATTTTTCTGGTAACAATCTATGGCTTCTGAATGTTCCATTGTCCAAAATACAGCTTCTTCAGGAAATGATGCTTGGAAAACTGGATATGTATCTGTAGAAAGATGAAAATAGATTGTTATCTTTTCCATGCACAAGAATTAACTCCAAATGGATCAAAGTCCTTAATATCAGACTTGAAACTCTGAACCTGCTAGAGGAAAAAGTAAAGGAAACCCTTGAACATATTCATCTTGGCAAAGACTTTCTGAATATAACCCCAATTGATTAGGAAATAAAACCACAGATCAACCACTGGGATCTCGTGAAATTACAAAGCTTTTGTATAGCAAAAGGACACTGTGAATAGAGCCAAGAGGCAACCTACAGAATGGGAGAAAATCTTTGCCAGCTATACATCTGACAGAGAATTAATATCTAGGATATACAAAGAACTCAAAAAGCAGAACAATAAGAAATCAAACAACCCAATTAAATAATGGGCTATGGAATTAAATAGAGAGTTCTTAAAAGAAGAAATATAGATGGCATATAAACATCTAAAAATTTTTTCTACATCCTTAGCCATTAGGGAAATTTAGACTAAAACTACATTGAAATTCCATCTCACTCCTGTCAGGTTGGCTACCATCATGGAAACAAATGACCATAAATGCTGGTGAGGATGTGGAAAAAGAGGAACCTTTCTACACTGTTGATGGGAATGCAATCTGATCCAGCCATTGTGGACATCAGTGTGAAGGTTCCTGAGGCAGCTAAAGATATATTTACCATATGATCCAGCTATACCACTCCTAAGCATATATCCTAAGAACTCATCTCACTACCTTAGAGATACTTGCTCAACCATGTTTACTGCTGCTCTATTCACAATAGCTAGGAAATGGAACCATCCTAGATGTTCCTCAAGTTATGAGTGGATAATGAAGATATGGCACATTTGCACAATGGAGTTCTACTCGTGGTAAAGAAAAATGAAGTTATAAAATTTGCAGGGAAATGGATGGATCTGGAAAGGATTATACCAAGTGTGGTAACTCAGGCCCAGAAAGCCAAATGTTGCATGTTCTCTCTTATATGTGGATCCTAGCTACAAATGATTGGACTTCTATGTGAGTAGGAATAAAACTCAGTAGCAGAGGCCAGTAAGCTATAAAGTGGATATAAAGGGAATAGAAAGGGAGGGAGGGGGTTTAATAGGATGGTATTGTATATATCTAAGTAGAAAAACAGATTAATGGGGATAAAACAGCCTGAGTGAGGTTAGGGGAAGAGATTGAGTAAAGGAAAGGTGGAGGGAGGGCTAATAAAAATCTAAGGGGGTATAAATAAGTCATATATGTTTAATTTTCTAACATGCTGCTTATAGAAAAGATGTGGATAGGTGTGCAAGGGACTTCAGAACACCTAATGTAATGGCGCTGGGAAGGTTGAGTAAGCAGGATTATGAGTTTGAGAACAGGTTCAGCTATATAGTGAGACCCTGCCTCAAAATATAAACAAACAGTATTTGACCAATATTAAGGCAAAAACTTCACTCAAGAAAACATATTTCATCATGTTTCTTTCAGCATCATGTTGTAAAGATTCATCCACATGCATCACTATTTCTGACATTATTTTTATGCTGAATAGTATCCCATTGTGTGGACATGCCATATTTTATTTATCCATTGCATATTTTACTTATCTATCTCATCAGATTGTTTTCAATTAACTTAGTTGATTTCTAGACTATTTTTTAACTTTTTATTGATAACTTCCATTCATATACACAAGATACCCTGATCATAATACCTTTCTATGATCCTGCTTTGTTCCTGCATCCTAATTCTCCCTCTATTGAATCCCTGCTTTTTTCCCCAACTATACCCTCTTCTATTTTGATGTTATATTTTTTGCCCTCATATTATGCTAGTCTTGTGCAGGTAGTGACAGTCACTATGCGGTCATAAATGCAACAACCACTTTGTGCCTGGAAGACAGTGTTCCAGAGAACTCTTTCCCATCTTTGGCTCTTACATTCTTTCTACCACCTTTTCAATGGCCCCTGGGCCTCAAAGAGTGTGATAGAAATGGTCAAGACTATTTTATTTGACAAAGAGAGGAGTCCTTTAGAGAAAAACTCACTTGGAAAGAAGAAGTACAGTTCACCCTAAATTGGGGGAAGGGCATAAGATTGATACAATATACAGAAGGGTAAATGTCTGGGTAGATTCTTGAATCAGTTACCTAAATGTGTCTGACAGGAAAAAAACAGAAATCTTAAACAACTTTTATTTGCCTAAGGACACACACCTAACTACAAAAGAATGGATTTGAATCCAGACCGTCTGGCCAGATGTCAAAGCCACCTCACTAGGGTTTCTGAAATCATATGAAAGCCAGGATCTGAATGAGTATGGAGAAAAGATCATTATTTGTTCTAGGAGGCACATTGCACTCACTTTTTGCTAGGAAGCATTGTCAGGGCTCTTTCTGGCTGTTTGTAAAGCAGAAGCCAACATTTTCCCACAAGCTAGAGTACCTCTCAATGACAACTACACTGCTTAAAGTAGAGATCCTAGGAAGCCCTGTGAGAGGGGAGAAAGAACTGTCCCTGCTTGTGACTTATTAGTTAGAAAAGCCAATGACAGCAGCTTTCATCACTTATGTCCTTAAGAGAGCTGCCATCCCAAGTAGGTGGTCACTGGATTGGCATTGGCTCTGTATACCGATAGCCTTGTCCTGGGAAATGCTTGGATTTTGTTTGTTTTTCTTCCATGGTCACAAGATGGTCACTTCCTGTATTCTCTCAGGGGTGAGGGGTAGAGAAAGAGAAAGAGGAATGGAGGAAGAACCATGTTAGTTGTAGTTGTTTCTTTTTTTAATATTTTTTGTTCATTTTTATTTATTTACTTGAGAGTGACAGACAGAGAGAGGAAGAGGCAGGTAGAGAAAGAGAGAAAATGGGTGCACCAGGGCCTCCAGCCACTTCAAACGAATTCCAAATGCATTGCCCCCTTGTGCATCTGGCTAACGTGGGTCCTGGGGAATTGAGCCTCAAACTGGGGTTCTTAGGCTTCACAGGCAAGCACTTAACCGCTAAGCTATTTCTCTATCCCTAGTTGTTTCTTTTTCATGAATAGATTATGATTCTAAAATCTTCCCAGTAGATGCTCATTGATTTTTCTAAAGCCCATACTTCTCTCATAGACACAAGGTTAGGTAACAGTATGAGTAGTTAACTTTCCAGCCTCTGCCATGGAAGTTGCCCAAGGCTAAAGGAGTAGTAATAACTCTTGGGTCTCTAGTCCATAGTGTTGGCTCACTTCCTATAGTTTGTTTCCAAGTTCCTGCTTCTACGTGTCACATGACAATATACAAATGGAAGGCTCACAGATGAGCAAAGACATTGCCCCTATCTACCACAGTACACAGTAGAACATGGCTTTGTTCTTCTGTGAAAACCATTGGTAATTGCTAGTATTTGATCATTTTAGTTTGCAAACTAGTAATCATATGACTCAAATTAAGTATTTATCTCTGTTAGTTTCAATAGAGAGTGCAGTTGTTTATATTTTTGTTGTTATTATTGTTGTTTAAATACACAAACGATATTGGCAATTTAGTCCACACCTGCTAGATGTGAGTTCCTTTCCCTTTAAGCTTCATTATTACACAAAGATGATTCTGAAAGTGACTTTACCAAAGCTAAGTAGCAAAGCCACTCCCCTCTTTTCCCCTCTTCTATGCAGATTCTTTCATTACACTGCAAAGTTCTGAGAAAGAACTGTGTTACTCAGCCCTTCTTTCCAATAAAAGCAGAGAATGAATCATACAATAGAAAGCAACTTTAAGACAAGGCAGAATATGCAGCCAAATTTAACTTGTAATTATATGTATCTCCTCTATCATATAAATAAACTCAGAAATCATGTTATCAACATGAGGCTATAACTGAAGTTTTACAGACAGAAAGCATAAATGCTTAAGAGAGAGTGTGTACTTGCTTATGCCTACATAGTCCTAATGTGAATAGCAACATTATTATCTGACATTTTGGAATGAGCAGAAGCTCATCTACCCTAATTAAAAGAGATAGCTAATTACCAGCTTATCGTTCATTGAACAGTAGATATGACTATCACCTCACTGCTACTTGGTGTTCAGAGCTCTGCATTAGAAGCAGGGTATAATAACCTTGGAAATGTATTCAATAAGAACATAAAACACAGTGCCAGTAGTTCTGGTCTGGTAGCCAAATCAAGCTTATTAGTGTATGAGCATGGCAGGGTTATATTTCCATCCATAATTTGCATTTCATCCTTCAATTGGGCATGTATCAAATATGCTTACCTTTAAGCAATAATATCATTGAGGATAAACATGAAAAACTACAGTCACAATGTTTGTATCAGGATGCCAGTAATCAGATATTTTTTTCTTTTCTTCTAGTCTCCCAAATCAGCATTTATTAGTGCTGCAAAAAAGGCAAGATTAAAGTCCAATCCAGTCAAAGTACGCTTTTCTGAAGAGGTCATCATCAATGGCCAAGTGTCGGTAAGTTCATAATCACCTGCTCTGTTACTCACAGAGTCACTGAGACAGGAACTCTGAAGTCAAATAAAACCAGCAGAATGTTCAATCTGGTGCTGGGTGTTGGTTTGCACAGAACTATAAAGGCTCAACTCACCATCAGATTGTGCCTCCATTCCTTCTGTCACGTCCAGAGTAGGAGATAGCCCAACGTTTTCTAGAACACTTGCAGTGCTGTAGACATCACTGTCATGCAAAATAGTTCATTTAATCTGGCATCACTGACATTCAGTCATCCATATTGAGTAAAATATGCCTCCCACGAAACTTTTACTTCTTTCATCCCATTGGGCTAACTAAGCATGCTTCCATATGTATTTTGAGAAAAGTATTGCTTCCCTTGAGCTTTTCCTTACCTAAAAGTAATAATCTTTCAGAGACTTAGAAGATGGCTCAATAGGTAAGAGTGATTGTTGCACAAGCATGAGAACCTGAGTTCATTCCCCAGGACCCACATAAAAATCCAAACATAGCCCTGTATGCCTGGACCTCAGTGCTCAGGGTGGGTAGAGACAAGAAGATCATGGGGGCTCACTAGTCAACTAGTCTTAGAAAAAAATAAATGAATAAATAAGTAAAGCAAGCAATAAATGAATAAATAAATAAGATTTCAGCTCCATTGGGAAATTCTATTTCAAGGAAATGCTGTAGAAGGATGATATAGGAGGACACCAGACATTCTCCTCTGACCTCTGCACATGTGCACATAGGATGTGCACCTGCACACACATGTGCATGAACCACACACAGTGCATTCATATATACGCATATACATATACATGCATAATCATTAGGTTGGGGAGATTGCTTAATGAGTCTTAAAGTACTTGCCACAAAGGTGTAAGGGCCAGGGTTCTGATCCCCAACATTCACAGATAGCAGATGCTTTTAGGAAACCTTCACCAAAGGCACTAAATTTTTTTCGACCTTGAAAATGACAGATTTTGTTGTTGATGTTTGTTGACTGCCATTGATCTTCATCCTCTGAACTTATGCCCAGGCTTATTCAGTGAATCAAGCAGCAAGAAAGTCATGTGGAAAGGCCACAGAAGTAGAAAGCATGGCAAGAAAAATCAGAGGAAGAAGTAGGCAGTGAAAGACAGGAAATCTGTAAAGTAAATGTACAAGGGTTGAATGTTCTCAGACTCTGAGATATTGACAAACATTGGAACACCTTGTCCTTAATCCCCATATCTTCAAACCAAAGGACATATCATTTTGTGATTGCTAAGGTCACCAATGTCTCAAAAACTCTGATCAGCTATGTCTATATAATTCACTTACCCCAGGAACTCTTACATCTCACATACATGGGCCTCATGACTTCCAAGAATACGTTTCTCTAGTTCAGTCTCAGTCATATGTCATGTTGGTGTCTCTTTTTGACTTATTTCTGGATTATGGTCTGTTCATTATAAACTTAGGCTTACTGCTGTACTATTTATTGTGGTACTGTGAATGGAATTCAGGGCCCACCTGCCTACCAGGCAAGTGCTGTACACTGAGCTAAAGCCTCAACCTTGTGTTTTTCTCTTTTCATGCACAAGCCAAGCCTATTCCTTATATTTTCCCTTTGATTTGAGAAATGAGTTAAAAAGAATTTTCAAAAAATAACTTTATACTTGACCACCTACATGCCTATGACTCATTGCCATGACCACCACCAGGCAACAGCAGTACCATGTCACACAGCATCCTGACTGATCATTGGTAAGCTCACTTAACCCTTATCCACAAATTCAAGTCTTGTGGTTCCATACAGAGATGCTTGATTACAAAGGAATTATGTCTGTAATAATGTTTCCCTTGGGGAAATCTTGAGTTAAATTAAACACATCTTGTTTTTCTGATGGACAAAATAGCTTTTGCTGGCATCAGGTGAGTGAGCTATTTGCAGCTGGAAAAAAAAGTATTGTCATGAGAAACTTAGTACAGATACCACCAAAATGATACCTGGTTGGCCTTTGAGAGATTGTTTTTGTTTTTAATATCATGATAATAATAAGCAGTAGACATGTGTTACTTCTGCCAAGAGTAGAACTTCAACTTGACTGATGTGCATGACCACCTCCTTTCTTGTCTGTTGTTAAACAGGAAACTGTTAAGGACAATTCGCTGCTTTTTATGCCAAATGTTTTGAAAGTCTATTTGGAAAATGGGCAAACCAAATCCTTCCGCTTTGACTGCAGCACTTCCATCAAGGTAAGATGTGCTAATCTCTTTGCCTGGACTCAGTCACATTCAAAGTGAAAGGCCAAATTATCCCTTTGTTTTTGTTTTGTTTTCTTTTTCCATTGTGGTAGCTGCTTACATACAAGGTCATGTATGATATATAAAATCAAACCAAACTAAAAGGTTTAAGCTAAGAAGGTTTGTTCTTTCCTTTAAAAAAAAACTTGGTGTTACAAAACAATACAAGAAGCTATCAGCAAAGAAACACCAGGGCTTATCATCTTAATGCAACTGTAGATTAATTAAAATAGCATGACTGTCACCAAGAAGGTTTGGCACCCTGCCCAAAGCCAGCATGATTTTTCAGCAATGTCAGCTACCAAAAAGATTAAGATGTTAACTGTTAATTGAATATCTGCCACTTCAGTGTCCAGCATAAACAAGGGCTAGAATAATGTAAAGATTTTAGTTTGATGGTTGTAACTGGTTTTATGGGAAGGATGCAGAACAAGTCAGAACTAAGGCGTGCTTCTCCAGAGGAAAGAGAACAAGTCACAGTGCAATTCTAGGATTTCAGAGCCACAGGTGAGTTTTACATAATAGCTCTAATAGAAAAGCATATGGGTTCCCCCCATGCTTCCTTCCTGGGAAAGAAAAGTGCATATTCTCTTTATTTTATTGGACAAAAGTGTGTTCAGAAATTGATTGCTCCCTGATGCTTCATCAGCCTAAAATAGGCTTTCTTCAAATGGCACAGTAAAAAAGATTTTATGGAGGTAAAAATGTACCTAGTGATGATCTGCACAATAATCTATCAAGAGAATATCAACTCTGTGTTTAAAATGTCTATCAGTAGTCAACCTACTAATTCTTGGTGTTTGGAAGTACTTGGCATAGACCTCACGTGTGCATGCATTTCTGCAAAAGCCCACTGGCTGTGCATACTTATTGTCATGATACCAGCAGGGCAGCTTGGTTTGGATTGCCTTAACTATGTAGTGATTCAGTAGGCAATGGAGCGGACAATATTAGTAGATTAAGATTAATTTTGGAACACTAAGTTATCCTTAATCACCCCAGATGAAATATTAACTCCCTTCCTATAACTCTGCTAATTTTAAGTGGTGACAACTGACAAAGTCCATTTCATCTTTTCCTATTCAATACCAATTTATGAAGATATGTTATCTGATCAAATTATTGATCAACTAACCCAATCTCATTCTACAAAGAGTCAGAGAGTAAATACTTTAGGCTTTGGGGGCCATTGATCATCTGTTGGAATTCTTCCATTTTGTTGTTTCAACAAGAAAGCAGCCATAGAAAGGTAGGGTACAGAGGTCTTCAAGACCACCCTCAGTTTGAACAACTCACTTGAAAAACTCTCAGAATTCAGCCATTTGTTACCATCACATTACAGTTTATTACAGGAAAAGCTTAGAGACTGGGAGAAGCAAAGGGAGTCAGTGCACAGGAAGGGCTCAGGGGAAGTCACATGCAGAGTTTTCAGTGTCCATCTCCCCATGGATGCCATAGGCAGTGTTTCATTTTCCCAGAGGGTTGCCCACCAAGGAAGCTTCTCTGAGTCTTGGTGTTGATATTTTGCATGACTGGTCCTCCTTAGTCACCAGACCCTCTGGAGGGTAAGTTGAGAGTCCATGCATGAATCACATTGTTAGCATAGACTGTCTGCTGTGGCTCAGAACCCCAGCTAAACAAAACTACTCCAGTAGGGCTAGAAAGATGGTTCAGTGGGTAAGGTGCTTGCTATGCAAACATGAGAAACTGAGTTTGGATCCCAAAAACTCAGTTAAAATCCAAGACTTACACCTATAATCACAGCACTGGGGAGATAAAGACAGTGAATCCCTGGAGCTTACCCATTAGCAAGACTAGATAGTCAGTGAGCTCTAAGTTAACAAGAGATTTTGTTTCAGCAAATAGATGGGGATTGCTGGAGATATCTAATATCTATCTCACATACATGTGACCACTCACATATAAACACACATACACACATGCATGCATACAACAATTCACACAAAAAATAAGGTAGAAAAGGCATTGATAGGGACATTTGATGTCAATTTCTTGCCTATGCACACAAGCATGACCCAACATGCATATGAATATATACATACATATAAGCAAACCACACACACACATGCATGTGCCAACAAAACCCCACTCTTGCCAGGCAGGCTGCCTCATGGGCTGAGAGGTTCCTTTGCAAAAGTGAGCATCACACAGGGCCACATCTGTCCTTAGGGAAGGTTAATCTGTTACTGCTCAGGTGCTATGACAGCAGATGCACACACCCAGCTAACTCTCAACACCAACCCATAGAGGTACATTATTGCAGGTCTGTCTGCCACTCTGTTAGTGACTACTCAGTACTTTGCTATTTAATACCTCCTACCCCACTTGATGACAGGAGTAAAGATGCATACATTTATTTTTTATTTATTTATTTGAGAACGACTTACAGAGAGAGAAGGAGAGAAAGAGAGAGAGAATGGGAGCAACAGGGCCTCCAGCCACTGAAAACAAACTCCAGATACATGTGCCACCTTGTGCATTTAGCTTACGTGGGTACTGGGGAATTGAGCCTCGAATGAGGGTCCTTAGGCTTCACAGGCAAGTGCTTAACCACTAAGCCGTCTCTCCAGCCTGAGTGTATTTCCTATCAGAAATAAATCTAAATTTAAGAAAGCTCTGTTGTCAATTCCCTCCGGCCACTTTATTACAGGAACTCACACTAGACTGAATTTGAATTTCCCAAGGAATATATGTGACAGAAACAAAGAGTTCACCTCAAAGTCATTATCTTATACCTAACAGCTTTCTTATCACAATAGACACTGGTTGGTAGATGTCAAATATAAATAGTACGGTTATGAAAAGAATGTGATACCGTTTAATAAAAGTTGCCAAAATTCTCACTACAGAAAGTTACAATAGGAAAAAAGGATCACACTTAACTTCCAGTGTTCTCTATATTGGTCAATAAAAATGTTCTCAAAAGTACATGTTGCCACATGCCACACAAAGGCTGGTTAACTTCCCTCTTTCGCTGGGCCATGTGCAAATATTACAAGGCAGAGGAACTTTTTATATAATGTTCAAGATAGTCAAGCCACTTTCATTGAGTGATTTTTCTCTCTGCCACTGTATACTTGTTCTGTGTTGCCAGCTGCTAGGCTCCTTGCTATTGGGCACTGTTTGTGGAATGGAGGAGTAGTATCTTAAGTCGACTTTGAACAGAGCCTGAGGAAATGACAACAGAATACAGTCAAGTAGCAGGAAAAGAGAATGTTGCATATGGCAGGGCTTCTCTACCTTCGGACAGTTGTTATTTGGAAGGGGATCATCCATTGCTGGGACCGTCCTCTGTATTGTATGATGTTCAGCGTCAGGCCTGGTCTGTACACACTTGATTCCAATGGCATCACTAGCCTCATTATGACAAAAATTCCTCCAGAAATTTCCCAATGTTGCTGTGGGGATAACATCTCCTCTGGCCAAGATGCCCTATTCACATCCAACTATAAATTAACCTGACTAGGGATTATTTACTAGTTTTCAGGTACATGAACAAAGGAAAGGCTGAAGAGATTAGATTTGCATTGCACTACATATATTGTGTGTGGAGCAACTTCTTGACTATAAATATTTAACCCTATAAAAGATTACGGACAAAGCTTGTTCATTCCACCTGTCCCAGGATAGAAACTAAACTAAACTAAACTAAACATACAGTATTGTTAGGCTGCCCTAACGCTGAAAAAAAAGGTGTCATGACTAATGTTTTCTATGTATGAACTCATTTAATTCATCCATTCATTCCAAAGCAGGCATTATTGTTTCCCACAGTTTACAGATGGGGAAACTAAGATACTTAGATGTTGAATGACTTACCCAGAACTCACAGCTAATTAGCAAGAGAGCTGGGATCAAAAAACAGATTTTCTCAGGCAAGAAGCGCTTGACCCCTCCCACACTGCTCCTTCAGAAAGGTAAGCCAGGGGCCACCTAGGCTTTTCTGAACAGGGCTAACAATCAGTATTTTAGGCCTCACCATCCACTACTCAATTCTTGTAATACAGTACACAAAGCAGTCTTGAGAAATAAAGAGATAGGTCTACTTGTGTCCCAATAAAACTTTATTTACGAAAACAAGCAGTGGGCAAGATTTAGCATGTAAGCTGTATTTTGCAAACTCCTTGGGTAGAATACATTCAGAGCTCACTTTCAGACTGGTTTAATTGCCACCTCCTTTAGAAGAAAAGAGTCTGGAATTGACTAACACTCTGTTAACAATGGTTATAACTCAAGACCTTACATGATGGGTAAGCTCTTCTCCTAGATCTTTACATGACTCTCTCTCTGGTTTGAACTTGTAGCGAGTTTGGATATGGCTAGAGGCAAGAAAAGGCCAAGAGAAGAAAGGCCTCATTTCTTTACTTTTTGGTTTCTTTATATATATGGCATTAAATTTCAGAATCAACCAGCGGTGTGTAATTTCTAGGTATAAAGTCTACATAAATGTGTGACTTTCTGGTCATTATAGAGTTCCAAAAAAGGCAGTGTTGATTTTGATCTCTTTGCTCTCTAAGGATGTCATTTTAACACTCCAAGAGAAGCTGTCCATCAAAGGCATTGAGCATTTCTCCCTCATGCTGGAGCAAAGGACAGAAGGGGCTGGAACTAAGCTGCTCTTGCTTCATGAACAGGAGACACTCACTCAGGTCTGTGAAATTAACCCATCAATGAGGCTGCTGGAGGAAGAAGAGCCAGTGCCCTCCATCCTGTCTTTTCATTGTGGCTGCCACTATATTCTCCAGGGCCTCCTTGAAGGAACCACTACCTTGATGACGCATTTGGCACCTCAAGAGGATGCTCCCCTATTTGTCAGTCTTTCATAGGCAATCCATGAGTCTCCCAGATGTGTCATTCGAAGACTCAGCAACTATTCACTGGGCATTTAGCTCTATAGAGTAATATTTCATGTGATTGCAGTGTGTTTTTTTTAACCTGTTTTGATTGCTGATCTATCTTCAAATCATTCAAAAGGAATGGTTTCTGAGATTATGTAAATTAAGTCAAAATCATCTTTGTTGTTTTCAATTCTGGATGTATACTTGAGACTGTTTTAGGAAGCCTATAATCACTGCCCCAGTCCTGCCTGCTATGAATATTTGATCTACCAATGTGTCCCAATTCCTAGTTCCCAAGATGCCACCCCCATCTGTTGTCTGGGGAGACAAGTAGGCTGCTTGCTGCTATATTCAATGTAGCACCCTCGTTTGTCTTAGAAAGTTGTCATTTGTGTTTATTTCTAGTCCTGTGTCTAAACTCGACTATTATTTCTATCAGGTTTAAATCTAGTTGGTCATGTTTAAGACTACTAGAAAAATAACCTGTGCAAAATTTTCTTGGAAGAATGATCCTTCATGAATCTAATAGTTTTCCTCTCCCCATTGTGTGTCTGACAGAAAGAGAGAGAGAGGAGACCCACAGAAGCATAACTTAAGCCAAGGATTTAAATGCATGGGATTTAGTTATTTAAAAGATCCTGGAAAATTTGGGGACAGGAATTTAAAAAGGCGCATGGCAAAGTTAGGGAGTCAATAAAGAAGTGTTAAAACACATGTGATCACATGGGGCCCAAGGTCAGGCAGGCAAGACCAGTCCTCCTGCTGTCCATGGTCCAAAGCTGAGTGGGAAAGCAAGACCAGTCCTCTATTGCTAGGAAAACCCAAGGTCACTGCGGTTATGGACTTGGGTCCTATCTAGTGCTTACATGACTACTAGCACATATAGACTGAGTCACATGACATGGAACTCTCCAATCCCCCACAAATACTTTCAAAAGGGGACCACCTTACTTTGGTGTTCAGATTTCCAGAGACTGACTGATACATCTTTCTCTGTCTCCCTCTTTCTTTCTTTATTTCATTGTCTCTCTCTATTTATCTATCTCTCTCTGTGTCTGTCTCTGTCTCTTTCTTTCACTTTGGGCCCAGTATGCCACTGTGGCATAAGGCTTCCACCTCTCTGAACAAAGGTTTTAACTCTAAAGAGGATCTCATATGTGTTTTCCTGTAGCATGCCATGCTCCCTCTCAACAACTTCAGGCACCTGGGGCCCTACTAGAGGACTCTGGGTGATAGTGTAAAATACTTTTCAGTGGTACCCACATGAAATTTATGGGGAGGTAGTTGTCCACCAATGCACAACCTAGCATTGGTTGGTGGGCTATGCCTGAAGACACTTAAAACTCCCTGATCATTGATCATTCAGTTACCTTGAGCTGTCGTATGGCCACAGGTATTTGCAGCAAGTAGCTTTTAGCCAGTGGCAGTAAATGTCAAGGGGATGAGGCCAAACTACCAGTTATTGAACCTAACAAAAGCCCCTTTATACTTTGTATCTTCCCCTTTATATGCTCTCTTTAAACTTCTATGTGCTATGGCTTTATGGTGAAGAATTATGCTGATGTAGTTGGAAAAAGATACTTGAAAGTTTCTTCTGATGCCACACAACCAAAACTTAAGAGAAATGGTTAACTATCTTGAAACAAACTTGCTTAATATCTCTAAATCTAATGCAATGCAACTATTCATTTCTGAGCAGGATAAAAATGTGTGTAACATAGTTGCCCTTTAACATTCTTGGGATCTTCTCTCCTTTCCTAGGCTACTTCTCCTTTTCCCTTCCTGACTCCTCTTGGGAGCAGATCCTTACTAAGTCCTATAGAAGTTATCTTTCATTGCTAGGACAAAAAAGGTTAACCAGAAGCAGCTCATAGGAGGGAAGGATTCATTTCAGGTTTACGTTTTCCAGGGGAAATTTCAACATAGCAGAAAAGCATCTAGAATATCATATCTCCACATGAAGCATGAAGGCAACCATCTCCGTGAGCCACTTCTGAACACCCAGTATGGCTAATCAACCCAAGCCAGACTTTCAGCAACATACCTCCTCTAGTTAGTTGTACCTACCAAAGGCTTCACCCGCTGGAGACTAAGTAGGAAGGTTAATCATAAACCCTTAGGGCTGTGGGGGGCATTTTATATTCAAACCACCACAAGTCCCTTACACATAAACCCTCACTTCAGGGCCTGCTGCCCTCCGTCAAGGGATCCTGTAATTTTCAAGGCATGATTATCTGTGGTAGCAACATTAAAAAAAAGAAAGAAAAGAACAGAAAACACTCACTGCTTCTGCGGTTGGTGTCACAAGAAGTGGCTCTGCTTCTGTGTCCTTCAGTCATTGCTCAGTCCATGCTTAAGCACTGTTATTTGATGGTTCTATTCTTCCAGGTGACACAGAGACCCAGCTCCCATAAGATGAGGTGTCTCTTCCGAATTAGCTTTGTCCCAAAGGATCCAATTGACCTGTTAAGGAGAGATCCAGTTGCTTTTGAATACCTCTATGTACAGGTAGGTGAAAATTTTGGCATATTTTATTTTTTGTGAATTTTGTAGTATACATTAGTATTGTTTTTACCCTTTTTTCCTCATTGCCCCCAATTCTAAGCTTAAGGAACTATAAAATGATTATATGATGCCTTTTTATTTTTACATTTGAGTTTAAAATAATTTTCCTGCTTAGAGTATGATGTTATCTCTGCCTCCCATCCATATTCACCAATTGTTAATGTCTCATCACATTTACTTTGTCTTTATTGTGCAATATATTCCTTATACTTTTTGCCACAGAAACACACAGAGAGTTTTTGTTTAAACATCATGAAAGTTATTTATCAGCATCATGCTTTTACTCCAAAATATACCATTTACTTTTCAATAAGAAAGACATTTTCTTATACAAACATTGTTCAATTAACATCAAGAAATAGAACATGTGGCATTTTTTATCAATTTGTAGTCCATATCCAAATTATGTTTATTATGTTCCAAATGTCCTTCATGCCAGCTTTTTTTCTAACACAGGACAATAAGACTGCATTTTGTATTTGTTTGTCATGTCTCTTTCATCTTATCTAGGTCATACTTTATCCTTCTTTTGACTTTCATGGCATGTAGAGTTTGAGTATTTGTCATAATTTTTAGAAATCTGTCCATTTAGGTTGCTTTTAGATTTTCTCATGATTAAATTGAGGTTATACATTTATTTTATTTTATTTTTGAGAGAGAGGGAGAAAGATGCAGAGAGAGAGAGAGAGAGAGAGAGAGAGAGAGCATGCCAAAGCCTTTCAACTGCTGTGAACAAACTCCAGATGTGTGCAACAGCTTGTGTGCATGTGCAACATTGCATGCTTACGTCACTTTTGCATGTGGCTACATGTGGGACCTGGAGATTCAAACAAGTGTTCTTAGGCTGTGCAAGCAAGTTCTTTAACCACTAAGCCCTCTCTCCAGCCCAGAGGTTATCCATTTTTTTAAACAAACAACATGCGTATGTTGTCCTCCATGTCCCTCATAGCATAGCACATGATGGCAGCTTACATATACTCTTAACAGCAATGCTAACTGGACTCTTAGGTGGTGTCCTTCCAATAATTACCACTGTTCCTTTTGTAATAAACAAGGTATTTGTGGCAAGTCACTTTGTAACTCTCATGATCCCATACCTCATCAGATGTTCACTCACTGATTTATCACTAATTTATAATTCTTACCTGAATCCATTATCCTGATTAAAACTGACATGCTCAATTTTTATGATTTTTCTTCAAGAATGCAAAAAAAAAATCCCCAAACATTTGTTAATTCCGAGTAATCGATATACTGGTTGCATTTTAAAGCTTTTGTAGTTCTCCAAGACTGGGTGGGAAAAGAAAGTGGATGGAAGATCAAAGAGCAATATAGACTTTTTATATAAACTCAAGGGACAGTAAGTCCTAGAGATCAAAAATGAAGCCAGAGAAAATACTATAACATTCCAGTAATAGATGTTCTCAGGCCCTTTAAACATTCCCTATGTCAGCGGTCTTTGGAAAAAAATAGTTTCTATAGCTCAATAAGATGATTAATGTTCATGAAGAGACCCTTGCATCTTTAGGACCATTCAAGAATATGTACCCTGTTCCAAGTTAAAAATATGCATTTCACTTTCCACCCCCAAACAGTAAGACTGTCATGTGTTGAGTTTTCTAAATGGTAAACTTTAGTTGCATACATCCTTCACTTGGCAACAATATCCCCTGTTCTCCAACTAGCCAGGAAACACAGCCAAGTATGACTGCCTGAAACAAAAAAATGTGGGTCTCAGCTGATAGATAGGTTACAGCATCTTCCCCATATTCCTACTGAGAACCAACTCAGTGCTTGGTCACTGCAGCTAAGACCATGTGCTGCATTTATTAGCTTGTGAGTTGCAAATAAATAGCTACAAGTACCCATTGTACATAGCTGTAGACAGTGATATCCATGTAGCAGTAATGCACTATAGTTACATTCTCACCCTGATAACAGAATGGTGTTTAAAGCCATTTGACTTCTGTTTAAACATCACAAGTCCATTGCATTTATAAAAGAACAATATGACTGTGTTTGCCTTAGAGAGGGGAGACAAGATAAACTCAATTCTTTTTGAATCGGATCTGCTCAAATCGAATATATGGAGAGTTTCTCATTCAAGAGACACAGCTTTTATACCAGGGGATGGACCTTAAAACAAGAAAACCTGTCTGTAGACCTTGCCTGGGGACTAGATGAGAAAGACTGATGATGTGGATTATCTAACTCTTCAAGAAATATCCAGCAAGAGAAATGGACAGCAATATATACTGGGCAATGTAAAGTGAAATCAAGCTACTGTCATCCTCTTGCATATTCTCTGCAGAGAATAGGGAGTGATGTTTTTTTTTTGTTGTTTTTGTTTTTTTGTCTCAGATTCTACTTTGAAATGTCTGTATACCAGAATGCATGGTGCGTCTAAAATAACACATTTGTCTGATATAAGTCAATGGGTCTACAAATGGTGCCTGTGTGCCCATGTTGATTTTAAGATATTAAAGAGATGCAATGAAATTAACCTAGAGAACATACGAGTAAGCAGAAGCAAGGCACGTCACTTTGCAAAAACATAATCAATTTCGCCAGTAGGCTCCTCACCAGGATAGTCACCATTGACCAGATGAAGCACAACAATAGAAACCGATTTGGATAGTGATAATATCTACTCATCTCCTGGTCAACTAATGGAGCATGAGATCTTCTTTTTGTTTGTCTGTTTGTTTTTTGTTTTTGTTTTTCAAGTTAAGGTCTCGCTCTATCCCAGGCTGACCTGGGATTCACTATGGAGTCTCCGGGTGGCCTCGAACTCATGGCCATCCTCCTACCTCTGCCTCCCGAGTGCTGGAATTAAAGGCATGCGCCACCATGCCTGGCTTGGAGCATGAGAACTTTAACAGATTTTAGCATATACATTAGGAGTATATTCTAATAAGCCAGATTTTTCGAACACATCGTGGAATAGGTTCTACTGGTGTCTGGTGTCCACTATCTACTAAGAAAAGGGGTTGTTTACACCAATTATTAAATAGTATAAAACCGAAGAGGATCCAAAATGTCTGCAAACATGTTCCTAGTATTGGTTTCCTCTTCAACATATACGTAAATTATAAATGAACTTTTTGTAGGCCTACGGTGGAGCCTGTTAGGACTTGTACACAGCAAAGCAGTGACCACCATTCACTTATGAGACTGTATCTTAAGTAATATATTTAAGAGTAATAAAAGTATGATTAATATCTAATTCATACTTTCACACTAATCCCCCAAGGTTAGTCTGAACTAATGAAATAATATAATTAAGTGACTAATCATTTGTCAAAAAAATTCACCCAGAAGTCTGGTTAAATATAAGGTAAAACAGGGATGGGAAAAATGGTTGTATCCAGAACTCTTTTAGAAATAACAGTGATGACTCATGTTTTTAAAACACATTCCATTTTCTGAAACACCTTTCCATTTATCCTGTCAACTCTGCAATCAGTTGTTAACTTTCCTGTTAGGTATTCTTAAGAGTTCACCTATTTTTCAGATAAGAAAACTAGCACTCAGAGCAATAAAATGTCATGTCTAAGGTCATTAGACACACCCTAGAATCAAATCTGGGCTTTTATCTCTGAATTCTGTACAAAAATCTGCTTTAAATCCTTACACTATAGAAGTCTTTAAGAACATGATTTGTCAAAGTGACTTCTCAAAGAGCAGATTCAGTACCTGATACTGTGCCAAGAGGCTTACTCATCACAGAGTCTCAGAAGATGACAGAAAATGATCACATCTGGGCTGTCAGTGCCTTGGAGCCCATATGGACAACCCTTAGTATTTGGACATGGTTGACAAACCCAAAACAAGCAAAACAAAATGACCACCTAAAATTGCATTCAAAGGTTGCCCCAACCCACACCTAATTCATGACAAGCCTATGTTCAATAAACACTTCCATTATTGTGAAGATTTTTCAGGGAAGCAAAACTGAAAGACCATATTAGAGATGGATGGAGGCAGAATGGGACTCTCGGGGCAGTGTGGCAATGGGTGAAGAGAGATGCTTCCCAGCCACACTCAGCTCCCTTCAACAGAGGGAAAACACTACTCTATGACAAGTCTCTGTGGTCATATAGTACCTTCCATTTTACACCCACCTGTTGTCCAAGCTGTTCAGCCTCCACCTTGCAGTCCTCCTACCTCAGCTTCATAGGTACTTGGAACTCTAGGCAGTACCACCTTGCCTCCCCTCAGCCTATCTTTCATTTGATCCTCACCACAAACCCTGTGAAATGAATAAACTAATACACTAATAAAACTAATGTCAAATGGTGTAGTGGAATAGCTCCAACACATTCAAAGAGGTACAGCAGCAACTATCAAAATGAATGGAGGGTTGTAACAGCTGCCCTTCTCAGCATGTACCCACCCATGTGATAAATCATTTGTGTTCCTATCAAGTCTCATGGCACAGGTGCATAAACAGAGGTCAAGAGTTCAAGCTAATAGTCATAGGTTTCATACACAGGTAGCCACAGGCAAAGCCAGGACTACATAGCAAGCAGAAGTCCAAAGTTATTATACCTATCACCTTGATATTCTGTCTCCCTGGTTATGGGGAGGAGGCATAACAGGAATAAAATGCTGGTGGCAACACTAGTTACTGTGTAAGAGTGCTTAAAAGCCAAGCTTGGTGGTTCAGACCTGTCGCCCAAATACTCAGGAGGGTGAAGCTGGAGAATCAAAAGTTCAAGGCCTACCTAGGGTACAAAGAGAATTCAGGGTCAGCCTGGGCAGCACAGTGAGACCTTTCACAATATAGAATTTGTTTTAAAAATTAAGAGCTCTGGGAATATTTTTCAATGGTAAAGCATTTGGTTTCTACAGCATGCACTGGTCACTGGGCTTGATATCCATTACACACTCATGAAAATAACAATAACTGAAAACAATCAATAAAAAATGAGTGCTTATGGGCTGGAGAGATGGCTTAGCGGTTAAGCGCTTGCCTGTGAAGCCTAAGGACCCTGGTTCGAGGCTCGATTCCCAAGGAGCCATGGTAGCCAGATGCACAAGGGGGCGCACGCATCTGGAGTTCGTTTGCAGTGGCTGGAGGCCCTGGCGCACCCATTCTCTCTCTCTCTCTCTCTCTCTCTCTCTCTCTCTCTCTCGCTGTCTGTTGCTCTCAAATAAATAAATAAAAATGAGCAATTTTTTTAAATGAGTGCTTATACCTTATGCAGTACAGTTACTACTAATGGATTCCCGTTTTAAACTCGCTTAGTACCACACTCGGTAGTTAGCACCATTACTCCAGTTTACAGAAAGAGAAACTGAGGTGCCATCAAATAAAAAGGAACTTGCCCAAGGCCACACCTCTTATGAGCTGGAAGAACAAGTTTGGAAGGAAGGATTCCAACTCCTACAGCCTGGCTGCAAGAACCACATCACACCATCGGTGCTTCGTGGCTCAGCTGCAGCACCTGTGTTTGGAAATTCCATGCCTAAATTCCTAATTATTTTTACAAAAAGCTAAATGTTTAAATAACAGCTTGTCGATGAATGTTAAATGTTTTGTGTGGTGTCCGTGTTTGTGCGTGCAATTAAATACTGACTCGGTTCCAAGAAGCACGATGGAGGGAGATGTTTCTACATTTAGCCCCTGTGCCTTCAAAGTGAAGGTTGAAACACTTGGGAAATGATTGTTACCTGTTCCTCTAAGACAGCGCTGGCGGCCCATTCTCTGACTAGCTGCGCCCTCTGCTGGTCTCTTCTCAGAGTTGTAACGACGTTGTTCAGGAGCGCTTTGGCCCGGAGCTGAAATACGACATCGCCTTGCGGCTGGCCGCGTTACAAATGTATATTGCCACCGTTACCACCAAACAGACGCAGAAAATCTCTCTCAAATACATAGAGTAAGTGCTAACACTCAGGGCTGTGAGATGCCATGGGTTTTTGTGTTTTGACTCTATTTACAGAATTGATCTTGTTGGTGGAGACCATTTGTAAACCATAGTAAAAATACACAATTCAATTCTTATCGAAACCGCCTTTAGAAATTGTAGCTAAAGTGAGGGTCCTTATTGAAAGCCTAAGTTTTGTTTGATTATAAATCCCGGTTTTTTGGGGGACAGGGCATTGAAGCAGGAGGATTGCTACAAGTTTGAGCACAGCCTGGGCCACAGCAAAACAGCAAAAGCCTGTCTCAAAATCACCAAGATCAAACGAACAAAAACACCAAGTAGAGCCTGGTAGGCAGGCTTATAATATCAGCTACTCAGAAGGCTAGGTAGGAATATTGCAAGTTACAGGACTTCAGAGTGAATTCAAAGCCAACTGGAGTAAAATTATTGATGCCTTATCTCAAAAATAAAACTGAGGAAATGATTAAAAATAAACAAATCTTTAAATGGAGCAGAAATTTTATGTCCTAAATGCTAAATGCTAATCCTAAATGTTCCCGATTCTAAGTCAAGTTGTATAGTCTCAGTACATTTTAGACATTAACATGTTCAATTCTCATAGCGTCCCTGAGATCAATAGGAAGTTAACTTCAAAGAGAGGCGAAGAAACTGAGGTACAGAATGATTAAGGTGCCTTCCCTAGTCACAGGGTTGAAAGGGACAGGATTCTATTCTAGGAGGTGAGACTCATTGTGTTGATCTGAGTGATGGCCTGAGGTACAAGCCTGGACTCTGGCAGCCCTACCAAGATAGGCCCTGCCACCAATGCCCAACACACCAACAAGAGACAAAAGTAATAGTGAAAAGAAGAGAAGTAAGGTTGTGACCACATTGGGAAGAGGAACAAATAAAAGTGGTCCAGTGACCCCCAATTCCATATTTATAGTCCTGGTATAAGGTTTAGATTTAAGTAGAAGACAAAAGGTATGCACAACTAGGAATTCCTGGTCAAGGTGTGGTCTCATCCATCATTGCTGTCTTGTCTCTCCAGTAAGGTGCTCTGAAAGATTGTCAGAACTGTGAAAAGCCTCTTCTGAGGAGACAGGTTCCTCTTCTGCCTGACACCAAGACTTCAGCCTTTCCCTTC
Source organism: Dipus sagitta (assembly GCA_036346955.1). Taxonomy (NCBI): domain Eukaryota; kingdom Metazoa; phylum Chordata; class Mammalia; order Rodentia; family Dipodidae; genus Dipus; species Dipus sagitta. The sequence goes on along the minus strand of CM070776.1, from coordinate 11,871,758 downwards.
CCCCAGCATGAAATTCCTGGGGGAAATTTCATTCTTTGGGGTTTGTTGTTTCAATAATCTGATAGGTGTATGGGTGGGTGCCAGGGCACTTACAGAGCACCTGTCTAAAAATGTCTGCACTGCATGAGTCCATTTTTGGAGAGTCAAAATGCAATATCAAAAGTAATGCCAGGGCTGGGGAGATGGCTTAGCAGTTAACGCACTTGCCTGTGAAGCCTGAGGACCAATGTTCCATTTGCCAGACCCACCTAAACCAGATTCTGAGGTTTATTTGTGAAGGCTAGAGGCCCTGGTGCACCCGTTCTCTTTCCCCCCAACTTTTAAATAAATAAATAAATAAATAAATAAATAAAGTGTTTTTTAAAAAGAAATGTCAGAAGCTGGGCCTAAAGGCACGTGCCATTAATACCAACACTAAAGGATCATGAGTATGAGGCCAGCCTGAGATGGATTAGTAAGACCTTGTTTTTAAAAATGTGTGTGTATGTGTGTGTGTGTGTGTGTGTGTGTGCATGTGCATGCTTGTGTATGCATGTGTGTGTCCATGTGCGTGCGTGTCTGAGGTTACAATCAGGAAGCATAGCATTTGACCATTTGTAGTAAAGAACCATGAAGCAGCTGGCAAGGGCATGGCACAACAAACTTGCATCTGTAAATCATATCTTGTTTGGAAACTATGCTTTCTCTCGTTTAGGATAGACACCATTTTACCACCAGTACCCTTCTTTTGTCAGGGAAGAAGCCCTTTTCTTGGAAAATAGTTTGTATTGCCTTCAGTCAATGAGTCTATTTAAGGGCCATCTTTTAAGAGGAGAAGCTCTGTCCCCCAGAAGGGGATCCTATAGCCTAAAACATTCTTGACTTTACCCAGTAGCTCTTAATGCTAACAAAAAGGACAGCTGATGCCATATCCACATCTTACACTGAAATTCTGGGACTCCTGCCCCATTCCTACTATACCCCCCCCAGAGATGTACAGATTAATTCTAAACCCTCCTTCCAAAGATGCTTTCTAAGGCTGCTTGTATAATGTTCCATGAAGCCATGTTACTCCACTTGGGGATAAAATGATTTTTCTCAACAGATTCTTAAGCTTGGCTTGGGGGTGGAAAGGGATGAAGCTAATGATGGTGTTGCTATTCTGGTGACTCTTTCTTTACCTCCTGAGCCCTAAATGATACCAAATTCTTCTATGTGATCCCTTCCTACCTACAAACATACACACACACACACACACACACACACACACACACGCACAAACACCTGCATATATATGTATGCACCCATATAGATGAACACCTGTACATACACATACATATACACTAGACTCATGCCAAAAGATACATTTAATTGTCTTCAAAATCTTTGCAGGTTTATATAGCCTACTTTTAAAAATGGCAGCCAGTTTCATGTGTTCCTAAGAATTTCAGAAAGAGGAATAGAAGAAGGTGTGAGATTTCTGAGTTTCTTTCAGACTTCAGTCACTCAGTCTCTGTGCGGTGTGCATGCTCGTGCGTGTGTGTGTGTGTGTGTGTGTGTGTGTGTGTGTGTGTGTGTATGCATGTAGAGGCCAGAAATCTAATGTTGGGTGTCCCCTAAGTTACTCTCCACCTTTTGTTTTTTTGGGAAAGGTTCTACTACTGAACCTGGAGCTCTCTGATTGGGCTTCGTCTTTCTCTGCCTCCCCAGCACTGAGCTTATAGGTGACACCACCACATCCAACTTTTACATGGGTACTGGCCAACTGAATCCAGAAACTCATGCTTTCAAGGCAAGGACTTTACCCACAGAGCCATCTCCCCAATCCTTAAAAGGCATTTATATTCCCACTCTCTGTAGCCACATTTTCCCAGGTGGAATATTATACAGTCTGCAATAATGTCATTAATTAATTCTCTTACCAACAAGTATTTACAGGGTATTGTGTATAGTATTTATATTAGCTAGTAGAAACCATCAATTTGCATAAATTATAATCTTTTCCATCAAGGAACTTGTGGTCTGATTGCAAAGATAAGACATGAAGATGTGAAAAACAGTCATTAAAAATGATGATGCAAGGCCGGGCACTTCTCTCAGTGGCAAAGCACTTGCCTAGCAGGCATGAGCCCTGGGTTCCATCCCTAACACCAGAAGTACGCTGCCTTATGCACACGTAGTTGAGCCTTCCTGGCTTGTGAGAGCCCAGGTGTTGTAAGTTTTCTAGGAGACACTCTGTGGCAGAGAGGCATTCCTCCTCCATTTTTACGGCTAGGAGGAGGTCGTCCATGTATCATAGGAGAGTTGCCTCAGGTGTTTCCTTGCAAAAGGCCTACAAATCTCTATGAAGAGCTTGCTTCATCGAAGAGGGTGGGGGAATTTTTAAATCTCTGAGGAAGCCTAGTCCAGGTTAATTGCGCACTGGTGCCTTGTTCCAGATCTGTCCATTCAAAGACAAAAAAAAAATGGGTTGACTTCCCTTTGCCAATGGGATGCCAAAGAGAGCATCTTTTAGATCCAAGTATTATCAGATAATGGCACAATTAGATCAAAAGAGTCACCCATAAAGAGTCAGCCAGACTCAGGTGGGTGAAGACAAAAGTCCAAATTGAGGAGGTGGAAGAGGACATAGGAGTCTCAGTATGTGCAGGTATGGAAATGACACAGCAGACCTCACTGATCTGGACAACTAGTATGTGTTAATAAATATAACAAAACATCATGTGTAGCAAAGAATTTAAATGGTCAAATATGGGAAAGTTGTCTTCTTACCTTTTGGAGGGGACCTGAAGGTCTTTATAATCTACAAGACACTAGTCAAGCACACAAACAATCAGAACAGAACCTTCTGAGAACAGGGTTGTAGTCCTTGCAGGGGAAATGGGCTCTTGCAAAAATATGATAGCTCAGTCCTATGTAGCGCTTCCCTACCCCACATGACATATCTATATCCATATGTAATGCTGCATCTTCCTATCCATACAGGCATGCTTGGTGACATGAACTACCCTCAACCCCACCCCCCCCCAAATGTAGTATGGAAGGAGTTAGACATGACTTGGCTGGGACAAAAGAGAATCAAGTTTTCCCAGAAAAACAACCATTGATGAGAGAGGACAGAGAATGTGGCTGAGGGGCAAGAACTTATCCTTCTAAGAGAAAAGAGAGACCAAGGCAAAATTTGAGCAGATGAGGAGATACAAGAGGGGGACTCCACAAGGAAGTGACAGAAGTTGGTGATGGAAATACAGGTGCAGGAAGAATTTAAAAAGACTCAGTGCATTGGACAAAATGTCTCTTTCATTTCTATTGATCCCCATATGGCTTATTAGCATTCTTTCTATAGAGTAAGGACCCGGTTCCTTTTTCAAAGGCAAACATATGTATTAATGATCAAATAGTATGCTTCTCGCATGCAAATTAAAAGTGGCCTCCCTGTCTTAACCAAGAGTTCATCTGTTCCAACAAACATCAGAGTGTCATTTTGTCTTACATAACTAATTCTCCACAAGAATGGGGAATTTAAGATACGCTTTTTTTTTTTAACAGGAAAGAATGGGGATTAGAGACTTTTCTTCCCTCAGCTGTGCTGCAGAGCATGAAAGAGAAGAACATCAAGAAAGCACTTTCACACCTTGTCAAAGCAAATCAAAGCTTAGTACCACCGGGTAAAAAGGTACCACATTTGCATCTTAATAGATTTTAAGGAGAGAGGTTTGCATGCATTTCTAAAAAAAATGTTTAAAATTAGCCCATGAATAGCATACTTAACACCATATCTTCAGAAGGCAGTAACATTGTAAAAATGGTCTTTAACTATTCACATATTTCTAAGGCTAATGAGATTTAAGTCTTCTTATGGAAACCTATTTTCTTCTCAAAGGTATAGACTCCTTATATTATGGGGACCTTGTGATCTGAGGATAAAATTACAAGATAATTCTGGATGTCCATCATGTCCTTACTTAGTGCTCAGGGCATCAGGAGAGGTTTCTCCATGATGGCATTATTGACATTTGGTAAGAGAGCATTCACTGTTGAGGGGTAGCAGTGCTGTCCAGAATATTGTATTGCATGTAGCATTATTCATGGCCTTTAGTGACCAGATGCCAGTGTCACCCTTCCCCTAATTAGGACAAACAAAATGTTTCCCCACATTTCCAAGTGTGCCCTGGAGAACAAATCACCACCTGTGGCAATTTTGGATTAAATTCTACTTTGCAAGGAAACAGAAAAATATTCCTATCACTCACTGTTAGTGTTAAAGTCTTTTTATTTGTGTCTGCTTTCATTAAATAGAAGATGCAGGAAGGGTATTTTAAAACATACTACTGGCCACAAAAGAAACTTATGGTTTATAATCCATAAGAAAAAAAAAAAACAAAGGAATCCATAAAGCAAAAAGAGAAGGCGCCTGGAATGACTGGCATGTAAAATGGAAAGAGGGCTAATAATCTGAGTACACCCTCTAGCTGATGCAGGCAATTAAAATGAGTGTGACCCTAATACAACCCACCATCCACGTGGATAGTTCTCTGACCTTTGAATCTGATTTTCAGCCATTGTTATAAGGCACACTTACTCACATTCCCTCCTCATCCCATAACTTAAAACAAAAACATATAATCAAGCCCAAAACATTCTCAGTCACGTTAAACTTATGTCTAAGACTCAAGGGAGACTATCTTCCGTGACTTTGAGCATTCAGCTTCAGAAACACAGAAAGATGTTAAGGTCAAGACTTTGACAAATTCAGTTCTCGTTTTCACAAAGCTAATACCTGTTAACTGCTTTCACTTGATTTCTTTCAAGCCTGGTCCACTAACCTTATAAAAAATTAGTTGCCATTATTAGTTCATTTGAGCTACAATCTGTCTATCAATCAATCAGTTGATCTATCATCTGTCAGTCTATTACTATACTATGAATGAGTAGGCTGCTTTCAGAAAAAACTTGGAAATGGCTTTAGGTTTTTGAAAGATGTAAGGTGAATGAATTGGTGCTACATCACAACAACACAAAAGTCAAAAGTCAGTACCTTTAGGAATAGTTAGTTTAAGAGAGTTGGCGATCATGTGCAATGGAAATAGAATTTTACAGTCATTGTTGCTTAATGATGATCATTGGCACCTTGTCGAAAAATTTCATTCAAAGAAATATTCTTAAAAATATTTTTCAGCTTCATAAAGATAAATTGTATCTGTAATTAGAAATTTATTCATGAATTGAATTCACAAAATAAGCACTTATATAAGTTCAAACATTTCTACACTGATTGGACTTCAGAAAGTTCATGTTCCCTGAAAACTTGTAGAATGGAATAATGTCAGGAGGTGTAAGAGCCTGTTTAAAAGACTTTGCATAGATTTCAGGTGCATATACAAAACAGGTGCCATTAACTCTATGCACAGGAGAATCTCCTGTGTTATGGGAGAAATTTGTGTGCAACTTGCCTTTGTCACTAATTATGATTGGAAAGTACCACTCACTTCATGCAACCTCCCATTGAACAGAAGTTTCCACGTAGCAATACAACAGCCTGTTCTCATTTGTAGAGTGGCCTGGACCATCTGCATCATTTCCTCCAGAAGTCATAGGTATCATGTTCCAACACATCATAAGAAACCCCAATAGATAACTATTTACTTTTCTTCAATTGAGAAGTCTTTGTCACACTCCATGTAGCCAGTAATGAAAGCAGTTTTCTGGGCTGGGGATGTAGGTCAGTTGATAGAGTTCTTAAATAGCAAACATGAGACCCTAGGTTCGACCCGCAACACCACATATACCAAGCATGGTGGCATATGCTTACCATACGGCACTGCAGAGGTGGATGCAAGATGATTAGAAGTTCAAGGTCATTCTCAGGTTCCAGGAAAAACTATCCATCTAGTTTGCCCTAATCCCCATCTGGTCACCATCTGAAATGGAGTCACACCCACTGGAGCCCATATTTGAACTTTCTTTTTCATCCCTTAGCTCTCTGCACTGCAAGCCAAGGTCCACTATCTCAAGTTCCTCAGTGACCTGCGACTGTATGGGGGCCGTGTGTTCAAGGCAACATTAGTGGTAATTTCATTTTCTTTCTTCTTCTCTGGAACCATGGAGGCCTGTGAAATGTCACTGCAGAGGTCATCTTCAATGAATTCTTCTGGTGACAATAACAAACAAATAACCTGTGAATATCTTCTGTCCTTTGTTCCTACCATACCTACAATAGTCTGAAGAAAGCTTGAGTAGAGTTGAAACTAGATGGCACCACTGTAGAGTACCCTAGAAAAAGAAATGCAAAGAAACAAGGGAATCAAAGGTCTCCGAGAATGGTGGGCTTCCAAATCATTGAGCTTAAAGTTGCTTTCACAGTATAACAAGGGAACGAACAACTCACAGGCCTCATTTCCAAAAGCTTCTGATGACTGTGAATATTTTGAGTGATGATGACATCTATTTTCAACATTATTCATAATTTATTTATCAAAGCCTCCATGTAGTCATACATCTGGCTTTTCTAATTGGATGCTTTAGTACAGCATGACCCAGAAATATTATTCCCTAAAGAAAAAATGTGACTTTATAAACTAGTATCTCAGGACTGGGGTGAGGACCAGCTTCCATATGAATGCCAGGTAGCTGTGGGGAAGTGAAGACAAGAGGATCCTTAGGATTTGCTAGATAACTCGTTTACCTGAATCAATGAACTCTAAGTTCAGTGAGAGAGACCCTGTCTCCAAAAGTAATCTGGAGAGCAATTGAGAAAGACCCAACATCAGTGTCTGACGCTCACACACGCGCACACACGCGCGTGCACACACACACACACACACACAAATATGCATACATACACTCATACACATCCACACATGCAGTTGAAAGCAAATCAACAAGAAGAGAAGAACAGGCTCTCAGGTTCAGATTCACATGGTGCTTCAGAAGTCTTGGATTTTAAATATTTTGTTTCCGTCTTTTTCTCAGCAGGCAGAGAAACGCTCAGAGGTGACTCTTCTGGTTGGACCACGGTATGGCATAAGCCATGTCATAAACACCAAAACCAATCTGGTGGCTCTTTTGGCTGACTTCAGCCATGTCAACAGGATTGAAATGTTTACTGAAGAGGAAAGCTTGGTGAGGGTAGAGCTGCACGTGTTGGATGTGAAGGTAAGCCCTTCCAATGTTGACACACGGTCCTGGTTTGAACAGCTTGTATCTGATAACACTGTTAGTATTTATCAAGCAGGAGAAAGCTAATGTGTGCAGAGCCTCAAAGACGCCATGTGGTGAAAATTAAACAAATAATTCCATTCAACTGAGGTCCAATGGCTCTAGCCCTCATTAAATAGTTGTTTGATCTGGGGATAAGTGGCAGTACTTCTTTAGGTACAGTTTCTTTATCCGTACATAAGGAAGCAAGCTATACTATTTCTAGGTCCATTCTGACTTTAGAGTACTGAAGGCAGAGACTCAGGGAGGTTTTCCTATTACCTTGCTGGGATATATGACTCAAATAGGGAATCAGTGAGATTTCCTCTAACTTTCATTAGAATTCTCATTATCTTTGGTTAGATTGGGACCAAATGTGATCACCATTATGGAAACATGAATATTGAAGTTACCTTGTCTTATCATGCCATAGCAATTGATGATAAACATCTGACCACTATGAATGTCATGGACATGCCAATAAAGCCACAACAGATTGTCCACAAGGGGCTAAAAATGAGTTAACAAGAAAGAATTCAGTTCATTTTTCTCTACATTCTTTTCCCACTAATGATACGCTGTAGAGTTCTGGCTATAGTGATTTATATGAGTTTCTATGAAGTCAAGCACTGGGCACAAAGGGAAGCAGTACCTGTACAGAGAAGTGGCACCAGACAGGAGAAGCACTTCAGCAGCAGCCTGTCTCCCACTAGGGAGGAATAGGATAAAGGTGGCTGAGATGATGGGAAAAGCTTTCTGTGGGACAAATCAGAATGTGCCTCTGTTCTCTAAACCAGAAACAGGTGACCACGGCACGGAGATTACACATTAGCTGTGGATGTGAGCTTTCATGAGAGGAATGCCAAAGGCTCCAATTGACACCCTGACAGATCTTAGTCCATGACAAGAAGTGCTGGGAGAAAGAGTCCCAGTGCTGGAGAGGGCAGAACAAATTGAACTAGATGCTGTCACTACAGACCTGGTAACAGGAATAATGTGTCCCAACCAGAAAGGAATGATAAGACTTACTAATAATGTTCTGCTTGTACTGAATAACTGTGGGGTGGCTTAGAGTCTGAGTGGAAATGTTAACTCAGGTGGAAAGAAAGACATTTCAACAGGGACTTTGGATGGAAAGTTTTTTTTCCATCAGCCAGGGGCATTGAACCTGGCCAGTCTCCTGCTCCCAGGAGTGAAACTGGAGAGATTTCATCTCCCTGTCTTGGCCTTGTTTAGTGTCTGTGTGTTGTTGCACCCATATTTCTCTCAACAAGAGCACTTCCAACTCAATGATAAAATTTGCTCCATAAAAACTTCCTTCCTTACAGAACCAAGTTGTAGTTCTAATAAGTTTCAGCAAGGTTTCTTTGCAACTCTCAGCCCTGGTTCATCTTTTTGTGAATTTACAACTGCTCAGAGCATTCTTTGTCTGGATCACTTCAATACTTTTTGCTCGGTTTTAGCAGAAATGTGAACTTCACTTTTTTCTCTTTTCTCTCTTACACTCGTTTGCACCACCAACCCCAAATTGAATCACTCCTTTTGTTTACATTTCATAAGCATAAAGGCAGGAGGACCTTAACCAAAACATCTTTCTTGTGCAGCCCATAATACTCCTTATGGAATCATCAGATGCCATGAACCTGGCCTGCTTAACTGCCGGATACTACAGGCTGCTTGTGGACAACAGGAGGTCAATATTCAACATGGCCAACAAGAAAAATGCAGGTGCACAAGACCCAGGTATTTTCTTTCTAACCTCCTGAAACACTGGTCCTGTCTACAACCACCACTACCATCACTCCTAGAACTCACCTAACAGCTGTACCTTCAGAAGCTAAAATTGTTTTGGGGCTGGGGTTCCAGTTCTGTTGGAACAGCATGGCTAGCATGCATAAAGTCTTGGTTCGATCCCCAGCACTGCATAAACTGGGCATGGTGGTGCATGCCTGTCATCCCAGCATTAGGGTGGTGGAGGCAGGAGGATGACAAGTTCAAGATAATCCTCTACTTTATAGAGCATTTGAAGCCACTTGGGGATAAATAAGACCCTATCTCAGAAAGAAAATAAAAACATCTAAAATTGTAGTAGAGTACATTCCTGGGATGTGTGAGGCCCTCAGGTCAACCCCTACTAATACACAGGAAAAAGAAGCTAAATTTGTACCTATCAAAATGTAACAAAAAAAAATCCTTCTGATACTGATAGTATTATCCAACTGTTTAAAAAGAAACAGGGCTGAAGAGATGGTTCAATGTTAAGGCACTTTTCTGCAAAGTCTAATGACCCAAGTTCAATTCCCCAGTAGCCACGTAAAGCCAGACGCACAAAAGGGTGTGTGAATCTAGGGTTCATTTGCAGTGGCTAGAGGCCCTGTTGTGCCCATTCTCTCTCTCAATCTTTCTCTCTCTCTCTCTCTCTCTTCCCCCCTTTCTATGTCAATGTCTCTGCTTGCAGATAAATAAAATATTTTTAAATAAAATAAACATACTGATTTCCTATCACATTTGAAATGTCATTTGGAAATGGTGGGTGCCTACTTCAAACACAGTGGTTTTATCACTATGAGAGTATTTATGGCATTTTTTTCTGGTGCTTGGGATGGAATTTAGGGTGTCACATATTCACATATACTAGGCAGAAGTCCACCACTGAGTCTCATCCCCAGCTTCAGAGCTGCATTTTTATTGCCTCAGTCTTACAATGGACAGGACAGTGAAAACTAAGGACAGAATATCTGGGTAAAAGGTCAAGTTCCCTGCTATAGAGCTTCTCTTTACTTAAGGTACTGGACTTGGGCGAGAGAGAGAGAATGTGTGTGTGTGTGTGTGTGTGTGTGTACATGCGCATGCACATGTTGTGTTCATGTGTCCCTTCAGGTTCATGTGTTGTGATAGCATGATGTGGAAGTCAGAGAACAACTTTGGGTCCTGTGTTTTACCCTGTTTGAAGCAGGACCTCTAGTTGTTCCATGCTATCTTTGCCAGGCTATCTGGCCAGAGAGGTACCAGGCAGTTCTACCTGTGTTTCCTTCTCATTGTAGGTGAGCTGAGATTACATATGCTCCTGCCACAGCATCCAGCTTTGTACATGGGTTTTGGGTATCCAAACTCAGGGACTCAAGCTGGTATAGCAAGTGTTTCATCCACTGAGCCATCTCCCCAGACCTTCCTTTTTTGGTAAAAACAGGGTCTCACTATGGAGCCCAGGCTGGCCTTGATTCTGTGACATTCCTGACTCCTCTTCCCAAATACCTTTCTTTGACTTGGAAGCTCTAGAAGGAGCTTTTTGCACCTGGAAGCCACTTTGAGATCCATTATATCTATTGAGAGAGTCAAAATAATCGCATAGTTCATTCCAGCCACTTGGCAGGACACAACGCCCCTAGAGTGAGGACAAGGAGGACCATGGATGTTAAAATGATTGCTTCATTCAGGATGAGTAGTTAAAATTTGTTTTGTAGCTTTTTCTCAAGTATTTTAGACCTTTCCTCAATGAACAATGAATGCTCAGTAAATGGGATTGATGGACAATCCCATTCCACACAGTTAGTGACCCCTGACAAAATGTGGAGTAAGAGTTCCATAATTGGGAATTTGTAAATGAAAAAGAATTTCAAAATGGATATGGTGGTATACATCTTTAATCCCAACCCTCATGAAGTTGATATATTAAGACCAGCATGAGTTTGAAGCCAGTTGGGCCTGTAGAGTGAGTTCAAAGCCAACCTGTTCTACATGACACCCTGTCTCAAAAACAATACAACAAAAAATAATATAAGGGGGCCGGAGTGATGGCTTAGCGGTTAAGGTGTTTGCCTTCAAAACCTAAGGACTACGGTTCAATTCTCCAGGACCCACGTAAGCCAGATGCACAAAGGGAGCATGCATCTTGAGCCTGTTTGCAATGGTTAGAGGCCCTGGTGCACCCATTCACTCTCTCTCTATCTCAAATAAATAAATACATAAAGTTTAAAAAATAACATAAAGTAATTTTAAAGAACACATTCATTATCATTGCTGCTATCTTAAAAAAAAATAAAAAACCTTGGAACTAGTGAGCCCCAGTGATCCTCTTATCACTGCCTCTCTCAGCAGAGGAGATATAGGCATGCATAGTCACATCTGGCTTTTATGTTGGTGCTGGGGATCAATCTCAAGTTCTTATGCTTTCACAGAAACTTCTCTTACATACTAAGCCATCCTCCAAGCCCTACTGTTACTGTTTCTGAGAGGAAAGGGAACAAAAAGAAAGGAACATCCTGTAATTTTTAAACTAAATAGAAACACATATCTTTATTCCATAAATATATTCTAATATGTACATGTACACACATGCATGCAGGCATGTTTGTGGTTTAGTATGGAGGCTATCCATGCCAAAGAAGTTGCAGTCATAGACAAAGGGAAGCCAGAACAAAACAGAAAGAAGGAGACTGAACCTGTTAGATGGGAGCTTTGACTTCCTAGTCCACCTTGAGTTGCATGTGGTCTCAAATTTCGCTAAAGTAATGTTTCTTAATTTGTATAATATGGATTAAAAATGTAGTTTGCAAGGTAAAGATTAGGAAAAAGAATCCAAGAATAGCACCTAAAATAATGCTCAATACTTTTGTTAGTAGTTGACGGTGAAAGCAAACTGACACATAAAATATCAAGAATGAAAGTGTTTCAGATGCAGAAGGGAGAGGAATACATAAAGAGATAAAGAAAGCCCCTGAGAGACACAAATAATTAGAGAGGGCTGGTGATATAGCTCAGAGGAAGAACACTTACCTACCATGCATAATCTCTGGGTTTCATCCCTAATGCCATATGAAAAAATAATAATAACAATTCAAGAAAAGGAAGGAACAAAAAAGGAAGTGGTAAGTACACACAAGGTCTTGTGGTAAAAGGTTTTTATAATCACATTTTCATTGAGCCAGATTTAGAGCAATTCAACAATGACCTTTGAAATTCCAAACAACAGTTGAGCAATTTTAACAAAATCCTTTCACATTGGAAAACCCATTTTTGGCCTTTTTATTTACAAATTGTAAAACCTTTTCCACATAAGCTATTCAAGGTGTTCAGGTGCAGGAACACAACCAAAGCCACCATTCTAAAAATGGTCACAATGGGGTCTCAGTGTTGTCCTGTTTATAGTGATGTGAGGCTTAGTAAAAGTTAGAGGTGGTTTAAAAAGTGGTATCACTGGAACTTCTCAACGATTGTTTCAAGTTCTATAGCAAGAATGAGGGTGGAGAACACATGCTCAAAAGCCATCCCCATTCTGATAGAGGGCAGCATACACAAATCCTCACAAAAAGAAATTGATGCACCTTAGCTGAATAACATCCTGTGGCTTAATATCCTCTTTTCTTTAAAGACTATCAGAAGACCTCTTGAGCAATAGGAAATGTCAAAAGTGAAGTCCTTGATTTTGTTAATCTTCTCATAGCTTTGACACAATACCATTAACAACAGCAGCTTAAGGAAGAGTTTCTCTTGGCTCACAGTTTGAGAACACAGTCCATCATGATGAGCAAGCCATGATGGAAGAAACAGCCCAATGCATCCATAGTCAGGAAGCATAATGAATGGTGGGACTCCGCTTAATTTCCCCTTTTTATTCACACAGGGACACCATCCCATCGGATGGTGCTACCCATATTCAGGATGGGTATTCCCTCTTCAGCTAAATCTTTCTGGAAAAATCTTCACAGATACAACCTGAGGTGTATGTCCTAGGTGATTCCAAATCCAGTCAAGTGGACAATGGAAATTCACCATCACAGTTCATAAGTAGGGTACTAAACACTAAGCCAAAATCCTTACTCCAGATCCTCCCATGTCTATAGAATCCTTCCAGGAAACCAAAGAATAGTATCTTTTGAGAAGGAATCCCAAATTAAACACATATTTTCTTCTCATCTCAAACTGAGATAGACCTTACCAAAATTTCAGTAAGGAATTTTATGTCATCAATTTCCCCTCTAGATTGAAAGTATATTTTCAAGCACTTTTAAAATCGAAACCCTCATCTTTCTCTGCATCTTTAGGGGGAGGTCTAAATAAGTGTCATTTGCTTTTAACCTCCTGCCCTATTTAGTTTTTCTTTTGGCCCAAACCAGAAGTTGGCAAACTATGGCCAATGGGATGAATCTTGTTCTTATAAATAAAGTTTTTTTTTTTTATTGGAATTCAACCACATTCACTGTATAACGTTCCTGGGGCTACTACAGTGAACTATCACAAATAAGACTAAAATGAGAAGAAATTTATTCTCTCACAATTTTGGAGGTCAGATGTCTGAAATTAAGAAGTAGGAATAACTGTTCTCCCTCCAGAGGATTAGAGGAGGATCCTTCCCACTTCTTGCCATTCTGAGAGCTGCCAATATTCCTTGTGTCTCCACCTTTTACCTCCATCTTCATATGGCCTTCACCTCTTCTGTGTGTATACAGCCCAAATCTTCCTCTTTTTCTGTCATAAAGATACATGCCATTAAAGGCCCACAAAGATAATTCCTCTCAAGAACTTTTTAAAAAAATTTTTTTGTTCAGTTTATTTATTTATTTATTTGAGAGTGACGGAGAGAGGAAGAGGCAGATAGAGAGAAAGAGAGAGAATGGGCTCGCCAGGGCTTCCAGCCACTGCAAACAAACTCCAGACACGTGCGCCCCCTTGTGCATCTGGCTAACGTGGGTCCTGGAGAATCAAGCCTCGAACCGGGGTCCTTAGGCTTCACAGGCAAGCACTTAACCGCTAAGCCATCTCTCCAGCCCGTTCTCTCAAGAACTTTTAAATAAATCTGCAAATGACTTTTGCCAAATATGGCCCTTTGTCCAATAAAGTCACATTCACAGAGTAGGAGCCCATTTTAGGGCCACTATTCATCTCATACTCCTCTCTATCCATATACAATCTCTGACAGCTTTTGTGTTATACCATCAATGTTGAGTAGCTGCTCTACTGAAGAGCTGGCCTGAAAAAGCTCATATAGTTACTACCTGTCCCTGCCCAGAGCTTTATAGGACATCTTTCTTTGACAACTCCTTGTCTAATTCTAGAGCTGTGTTACAATGCAACTTTGCTAGACACTCTATCTCACAGAAACAATATAAGACAAAGTCAGAGAATCATAATCTAAATTCTTTCTGTTGATAAAATTGTTGCGGTCCAAAAAGCTATACTAAATATAAAGTAAGATGTAAATATGGCCAATGCAAAACTCATTGTCTTCAAAATTCTTTCATATGCTGTTAAAATGCATGTATTCAGAATATCATTCAGCATTATGTAAATTGTATACTTTAAGGAGAGCAAAAACTGCTTTAGTAAACCTAATTTTCAAATGTCTTCTTCACCTGATGTCAGTATTTCCCACATATGAGCTGAGCGAAACATTGTCAGAACAGATGGAAAAATGGTAGAGGCCTTAATTTTCCTCAGAATGTAGCCTCTAGAATGTACAAAGCAATATCAACAGAATGACCTACTTCCCACATATAAACTTCATATTAAAAGACCCTTGAAGATCAGAGAAAATAATAATGTTTAAATTAGTATTTTGCAGTTTTAATTTGTGGAAAACATCAAATAAATCTTCACATAAGTTCCCTTAACACAAACAAAAATTAAAATTTGTCTAAATATTAACCATGCCTAGAAATAGCAGAGGAATGCTTGCGAGTATTCCATCCTATGCATTATATGCTTATGTATGCACACATACTGATAGGAATACTGACTTTTTTACAAGACTATATTATACCCACTAGGATATAAATAGAATGAATCTAGAGGTACAATATTTAGTTTCCTGAGAAATATGACAGAAGTATGAGGATCTTTGATCATCTCTTAATTCAAAGAGGAAAAAAAAAATACAAATGTTCCTTCCTCTAATTGGGAAGAAGAAAGTAGCTATTATTCTGGCAAAAAAAAAAAATTCTGCTGAAACATCACCTTTAATGGTAGTAAAAGCATGCTGTATAGTTATACTGACAGATGTTAAATGTGCTTACTGTACAAGCCTAACTAAGAACACTAGTTTCATTGCTAGTAACCATGTCAACGTCAGGTGTAGATGCATGTGCCTATAATCTCAGAGCTGGGCAGGGGTGGACAGAATGTCAGATTCCTGGAGCTCACCAGTCTAGCCTGCTCTGGAAGCTCCAGGTCTCCCATCTCAAAAGTAAGACATTGGCGTGCTTGAAGATATTGCCTACACACACACACACACACACACTCACACACACACACACATACACACACACAGAGACTCACACTTATACACTTATAAAAATGCATGCACACGAATGGCAATGCTATTGATGTCTAACAATAGAACCAAGGAGCAGAGGGAATTAAGCTTTAGTTTTCTACTTCCAGATGCTAATTACATTTTATCAAATAGTTATTATATTTTATATAGTGTCAATTTTGTTACAGGCAATTTTCTTAACTAAACAATCTAATGCCTGTAACCTATACCAACCAGTGTTATGTATGGAAAGTTGAATGACTGTACTTACAGGATGCTATGAGCAAATGATCCCTACTCTTGCCAAACCTGACAGCATAATAATATTTCTGCATGATTCTTTCTCTTTAGGAACTGAAAATAAAGGAAAGCATAACCTCCTTGTCCCTGACTGGAACTGTATGCCCCAGATGACCACCTTCATTGGTGAAGGGGACCAAGAAGCCCAGATCACATACATAGATTCCAAGCAGAAGACAGTTGAAATGGCAGATAGCACCATGTGTCCCAAAGAGCACCGGCACTTGTACATGGACAGCACGTACAATCCAGGTGAACTTGGCCAGGCGATGACCCAGCCAGGTGACACCCCTTGTGAAGCAGACTATAGAAGTCTAGCTCAGCGGTCCCTGTTGACCCTCTCAGCACCTGACCCTCTGAAGAAAGCACAGGAATCTCCGCGAGGAGCTAAAGTGTCCTTTATTTTTGGAGATCTTGCCTTGGATGATGGCATTAGTCCCCCAACTCTGGGCTATGAAAGACTATTAGATGAGAGTCCAGAAATGCTAGAGAAGCAGAGGAATCTCTACATCAGCAGTGCCAATGATATGAAGAACCTGGACCTCACTCCGGACACAGACAGTATCCAGTTTGTGGCAAATTCTGTATACGCAAACATAGGTGATGTGAAGAACTTCGAGGCCCCTGAGGGCATAGCGGAGCCCCTGCTGCATGACATCTGTTATGCCGAAAACACTGATGACGCAGAGGATGAGGATGAGGTGAGCTGTGAGGAGGACCTTGTGGTGGGCGAGATGAACCAGCCAACCATCCTCGACCTGTCAGGGTCAAGCGATGACATCATTGATCTTACGACCCTGCCTCCTCCGGAAGGGGATGACAACGAGGATGACTTCCTCTTACGTTCTTTGAACATGGCCATCGCTGCACCCCCACCTGGCTTTAGAGACAGTTCGGATGAGGAGGACACTCAGAGCCAGGCTACGGCTTTCCACGAGGACAAGGAACAAGGGAGCAACATACAGAATGAAGAGATCCCCGTGTCACTCATTGATGCTGTGCCCACCAGTGCAGAGGGCAAGTGTGAAAAGGGCATGGATCATGCTGTCGTTTCCACGCTGGAAGCTCTAGAATCACTTTCCGTGTCAGAAGAACAACAGACAAGTGACAATTCAGGTTCTTTCACGATTGTTACATTTATTCACTGATAACCATGTCATTCCATCCTTTTGTTCTCCATTTCACGCATGTCCTATTGCATAAATATGCTAAAATATCGTCATGGGGCTTTGTGTTATGTGATTTCCTTTGTTGCTATTAAAAATATACATATATATGGCACTCCACCCCCCCCCCTTTTCTGGAAAACTGTGCAATAAAGTCAGACTCCTTACTAAAAAGGGAAAAGCTCATTCTTGTTTTTATTTTTGTTTTGTTTTGTTTTTAATAATAGTGAGTCCCATTATCTTTCATGTCTCCAAGTGTCTGTGCTACATGCATTAATCACTTCTTGTTTTTTACGGCATGCAGGTGTAGCCATCTTACGGGCTTATAGTCCTGAGTCTTCTTCAGACTCAGGAAATGAAACTAATTCTTCTGAAATGACTGAGAGCTCTGAACTGGCCGCAGCCCAAAAGCAGTCAGAAAGCCTCTCCCGCATGTTCTTGGCCACTCATGAAGGCTACCATCCTCTCGCAGAAGAGCAGACAGAGTTTCCCACTTCCAAGGCTCCTGCAGGGGCCTTACCTCCAAAGTCCTCCCACAGCCTGACTGCTCGCCCAGTGACCGACCTCCAGCCCAAAGTTGTGCCTTCCAAGCAGATACTTCACTCGGACCACATGGAGATGGAACCAGAAACCATGGAGACCAAGTCGGTCACTGACTATTTTAGCAAACTGCACATGGGGTCAGTGGTGTATTCCTGTACCAGCAAAAGGAAAAGCAAGCTGGCTGAGGGAGAGGGGAAAGCTTCCTCAAATGGGAACACACCAGGGAAAAAACAGCAAGGAACCAAAACAGCAGAGATGGAAGAGGATGCCAAAGGCAAAGTTGGCACTGTATCTTCAAGAGACAGTCCACACCTGAGCACTTTTAACCTGGAGAGAACTGCCTTTCGCAAGGACAGCCAAAGATGGTACATGGCTTCTGATGGTGTGGTGGTGGAGAAAAGTGGTCTGGAGCCAGCAGCTGTAAAAGCCTTCCCCAGAGCTTCTGGCCTCGGGGTGAGGGAAGCTGAAGGGAAGGAGGATGGGGCTCTAGATGGAGAATCTGGTGATCATTCAGGACATGGCCAAGGGGACCTTTTCCTAACAGATGTGGCCTGTGTGGCCTCAGCCAAAGACTTAGACAATCCTGAGGATGCTGACTCACCCACTTGTGACCATGCCGCCAAACTTCCGGATGCTGATGACAGTGTTGCCCGCCTTTGTGACTACCACTTAGCCAAGCGGATGTCATCACTACAGAGCGAGGGCCATTTTTCTCTCCAGAGCTCTCAAGGCTCTTCAGTGGACACAGGTTGTGGCCCAGGTAGCAGTGGCAGCACCTGCGCCACTCCTGTGGAGTCACCCCTCTGCCCCTCCATGGGGAAGCATCTGATTTCAGATGCTTCCAGCAAAGGTGGGAATTACATCTCTTCAGATGAGAGAGCCACTGGCCTTCCTAACCACGGAGGCGCCTTTAAGGAACTTCATCCAGCGACAGAAGGGATGTGCCCGCGCATGACAGTGCCTGCTTTGCACACAGCCATTAATGCCGACCCTCTGTTTGGCACTTTGAGAGATGGATGCCATCGGCTGCCCAAGATTAAGGAAACTACAGGTACAGCAATGATGGATTTAGTGTTCTGTGTTAAATGCTGGGAGCATATAAACCCTAGTTATAACAAACCCCCAAATATAGTGTGGAACAAAAGTGAGCTGTAGAAAAAAAGGCCACAGAAATGTTAAATAGCAGTCATTAATCCTTTGTTGACACATATCAGTTTCTAGGTTCGATCCAATATTGGAGATGGCATTTTTTCTTTACTGTCTTGCTCTGCTCTACCTTCAGAACTTCACGGAGCATTTTTTCCCTCTAAATTGTAAGTGCACACTTTTGTCACGGCCAGTTGTGATGCTTAGTTATAAAATACTATTGCTTATGGTCACATAACCGTTGGCTTTTATCTCATTGACATCTCTCATGTTGAGGTTTGTTGGTTTGTTGTATAGAAACAAGGAAGGCTATAGAGCAGGCTGTCATGGAGTTTGCAGGGTTCTGTGAGATCCTGGGCCTTAGCTGTCTTATAGATTCCTCCCTCCACTTTAGGAGATGCCTCACCTACAGGAATATTCTCAAGTATCCAGTGTACCCAGTGTCAAAAACATTTTGGAGCTATCAGAATGAACCCCAAAATAATAAAATATAGACGAGAAACAATAATACAGCCAACTTCTCTCCCCACCCCAATTCCACTCACTGATCCACTTGGATGGTCCTTGGGTGATGAAAGCAGATGCATATAAAGTATAACATTGTATCAGTGGTGTTTTTTAATTCCCCACATTCGTCAATAGCTACTCCTTAGATTAACACTGGTTAATTTCCATTCCTAGTTTTCAAAACAATCTTTACAGACCTTTAAAAGGTTTGCTATTTTCCCCAACCCCGCCATTAGCTTTGCCTAGCTTCAGAAACTTATCTGTAAATATCACCAAACTCATCATCCAGCTATATCCCCATTTTTAAAAGAATCACACCACACTATTTAATCCTTCATGGTTCGCAAAGAGCATTCATTTGAGTTACCTCTTGCTGCTGTTTACAAGTCTACGTTCTCAAGAAAACTTGAGCAACTTGTTCAGTGTTTGGACTTCAAGTCCTATGAGAAGGCAAACCTGTATCTCCTGCTTTCCTCAAAAATTTAAGTGAATTGGGCTGGAAAGATTGCTTAGAGGTTAAGCGCTTGCCTGTGAAGCCTAAGGACCCCGGTTCGAGGCTTGGTTCCCCAGGACCCACATTAGCCAGATGCACAAGGGGGTGCACGCGTCTGCAGTTCGTTTGCAGTGGCTGGAGGCCCTGGGGCGCCCATTCTTTCTCTCTCTCCCCCTCTTTCTCTCAAAATATTTTTAAAAATTTAAGTGAATTAATTGGGATTCCTCTTTGTTTAATAAAAAAATAGCCCATGCCAGAATTGTCCCAACTCTCTTAAAATGAAGTTTACATATCTTAAACATGTTGTAGTACTCTATATATAAGATGTTTGTTTTTTAACTACATGTCTAATCTTTTTTTAAATTATTTTATTAATTAGTTTTGTATTCAGTATATACAGTCAGTTTGGTACCATTATTACGCTCATCTGTGACCTACCCCCACCCCTTGGCCCCTCCTTGTTGAGGTATATGGGTCATGCATTGTGGAGTTAGCCCACAGTTATGGGTAAGATAAATGTCTCTGCATATCATGACCCAACTTGTGGTTGTGACATTCTTTCCGCCCCCTCTTCCCCAAAATTTCCCTGAGCCATGTTGGGTTCACTTTTGGTCTGCTTCAGTGATGAGGTGTTGGGGGCCTCTGGGTCTCTGGCTCTGTGATTTGGTAGGAGTTGATTTTTCTCTGTGTTGATCTCCTCTAATCTTTGATAGGCAAAAAACGGGAGCAAGGAAATTCATGAACTGTATGTACCACTGTATTCCAGAAAATGTCTGGGATTTTTAACACAATTTCAAATGGATCACTGGTTCCAAAAGTAACAAATTCTACTATTTTTTGTCATCCATCTTGAAATGGAAATCTAGGGTGAGCCTGCAGGGAGGAATTTTTGGAAGCAGGGTGGCCCTGACATATGGAAGCTCTTCTAAAATCCATCCTTGGGAAATGACAGGCATCACATAGAAATATAGTGAAAATATCCCCCAAGGAGATGCTTAATGAATCTCTCTGTTTTTCTACTACCCCTAGTGTAGCTCTGACAGAGCCTGGGAAGGAGAGACAAGGAGGCATGCCTTCAGCTTGGTCTCAACACTCTGAAGTTGATCCCATCCTGCTACCATCAAAAATTCACTCAGAATCAAAGGTGCCAATTCCAAATCAAGACCCTAATAATTACTCCCAAGCAAATCAGGCATTTGGAGAGGCTGTGAGTTGGCGGCCAGCAGATCTGAAAGGGGGGAGCCTCAGAACACCCCCCATCCAGAGGGCTCTCAGACATAGCAGTATCCTCTCAGGACCCGGAGGTTTGGAGACCTTCCAAGGGAGAACCAAGGGTGCTGTCAGCTTGAAGTATCCGGGTATCACAGAAGCACAGGAGACAAGATCTGAAAGGCGAGCAGAACTCCCCCTGGGGAAGAAGCTCACCAAGAGTTTTTCCCAAAACTCAATGCACTTGAGCTCTGAGGGCAAGCTCCACAAAAGGCCCCCAGTGGCTCATAAAGATTCAAAGTTGTATAGGACCTTACCCTTGCGAAAGCTAGAGGGCAGCAATTGGAGATGTCGAGGACCCTTCAGCTACTGTTTCCTGAACCGAGGGCAGGATGAAGATGGAGATGATGAGGAGGAGGAGGGAGAGGCCACCCTTCAAGTCTCTTGCCTTTATCGACCACAGATAACTCAAGCCATGCCAGAACCAAGCAACCTATCCCTGACAGTTGGGATGCAGAACCAAGGAGAAGAGATATCCAGAGGATCAGTACTGAAGGACTGGGCAGAAGAGTTGAGTGGTCCAGATGAATTGGACTTCAGTAGTCTGGCTTTTGATGCCAGAATTGCAAGGATAAATGCCCTAAAGGAGAGCACATATACCATGCCTGATGGGTTCCTTGAAGCCCAGAATGATGCCAATGAACTGCTCTGCCTCGTCAGAGCAACTAAGGGGAAAAAAGAGGAGTCACACCCCGAAACATATGACCTTACACTCTCTCAGTACAAGCAACTGTTATCTATTGAGTCCAGACAGTTGGGAAGTGCCTGTAGGAAGATGGCGATGGCCGAGAAAAGCCCAGAGGAGATGCTCTTAGCTATGAGTTCCAGCTTCCAAGTGCTCTGTTGCCTGACAGAAGCTTGCATGCGATTAGTGAAAGTCGTGAACTCTGAAACACAGCGGCAGGAAATTGTAGCGAAGATTGATGAAGTGGTCATAAATTACATTTGTCTCCTGAAAGCTGCTGAGGCAGCTACTGGAAAGACCACTGGGGATGCTAATACTGGACTCTCGATGCGACATTCAACCACCATGGCCGCTCTTGTAAGCACACTAACACGTTCTCTCAAGATGCTTTTAAATAAATAAATATGAAAGTCATGTCATAATCTACCTTTGCAAAGCCATACATGAACTTTTATTTACTTTCTGTGTACAATGAACAGATGTCTCCTTCCTTCTTTCTGTATATTTTGTTATTTTATATGAAATAGGAGATAGACGTTACATTGATGAAATGTTGAAATGTCCTGATCAGGTGTATTCTGTTTATATTATACATATATATACATTTAAAAGAAATATATGAGAAAGTTATGGCATTTGGCTATTTTTCATGTAGTCAAAACTCCAAATATATGATGTGAAGTTTTAAATTCTATCATATTAGAGCAAAACAATGAATCCTATCCCTTCTTCCAAGTACATACTTGGAGACCATATCATTCATACTTATAAGTAAAAATCAAAAAATTAGAGCTCACAATGTATATAGAACAGTACTTGTGTTTTAAAATTATGATTTTTAAGCATTGGAAATAGCAAAAAGACATTTAAAATTCAAGAAGCTACTATGAATTATTAGAAAATATATACAATAAATTAACTTTTTGCTCATAGTGTTTGGTTACTGGATGCTTTCTTCCAAGAATCCCACATCTTTAATTTTGGCTTATGCTATTTGGGCTACAGATGGGTAGGGGGTTGGTAGATTCTATCATGTCAACACAAATGCTTTCCAATGTCTCTAGAACTAAAATAGCTTCCCAAACAGATGAATAGAGGGAATTATGGGCAGGTCCTAAACAATATGTAGAGTTATGGACTATATAATTACATAAAATAAACAAAATTATGAATACCAGAATTAAATTGTTTTATACAAATTGAGATCTGCTCTGACTAGATGGCAAAACATAAATGAAAAGCATTATTTTCTCCCAACCTCAGATCAACCATGAAGTTTGCTTTGGTTTCTATATATTGACAGAACATCTACTAAAGCATTTGTAGAAGTACAAAACATAAAGATTTACTGATCATGAAAAGTGCAGAGCAAGTAATGCAAACCAGACCTCACACCAGCACCTGCAAGAAATACATCTCAGCCCTCAGCCCTTAGTCCTCAGCTCTAAGCTCTCAGAAGCATTTCTTATACCAACTTCCTTATAGGAGTCATGGCTATCAACCAAACCTGGAAGAACAGCCTAATACCAAGGTAAAATCTCAGGACTGGAATATTCCAGAAAATCAGGATGAGATGGCTACTCTCATAATTGAAGCCATGATTGAATATTTATTAAACAGGCATTGGATTTGTATTGGATGATGGAAATGTGAAATCTGAACTAAAATCTGTCAAGTCTGATGATTTCAAAAGAAATCAATGAAATACAGGAGTTTTCAGCACCTATATCTCTAAAAATATATCTTTGGATCAAAACAAAAGGATGCAACCCCTTCAATTATAAAATAAAATTACTATGTACATACATATTTCGTGAATCTTTCAGTATTCAAGCTATATACACTCTTATTTAAGTAAGAGGCTCCTTAGAATATGACAATAATATACTAAGTACAAATATTTCCAGTTTTGTAGGCTACTAGATGGGAGACATAACAGGGTCCACCATTGCTGTTTCTCTCTGGTCAGCCATTCATTCCACAGAGATTCACCAAAAGTCACACCACAGGTGTGTAGATGACAGCAAACAAAAGAAGTTCAAGCATAAGCTGTTATAAATAATGTTTAATTGAATAATAAAACATTATTTCATTGAAATTATAAGTATTGGTGTTTAGATGTTGAGAGCTATTATTGGTGTTTACTGTGGAAAATCTTAGTAAATATTCTGTGTACCATAATACTAACAATAATAGGATGTGTGCTCTATGTCAGACAATGTGCTAAACATTATCACATATCTTATCTCATGTAATCATCACAGCAATATTTTGGTTTGTCCACTATCATTAATTCCTTCTGGAGTCATTATGGTTTTAATAGTTAAGGATATGAGGCTTGAGATCAGAAGCATCTTGACTTAAATTTTGGTTCTGCCATCTCTCTAGTCCTTTCATCTTGGGAAAGCTATTTTTGTGCCTAAGTCTGAATTTCCTTATAATGAAATGGAACTCAATAAATATAACTATTTCTATAGGGTTGTCACAATTTTTAAGTAAAATTCTGTATGTAAAGTTCCTACCACAATATCTGGCAGAGAATAAGTACTCAATGTTAGATATTGTAATAAACCTAATTATTGTGTTCAATATATTGCCCAAGATACTATGTGGAGGATGTTTGTTTTATATGCATATTATATCCTGACTGTGTGCAAACACATTATGTGTATTATCTATATATAAAATAAGTGTACAAGGAAATGATGGTCCTTGTTCAAATTGCAAATCTAGATAAAACAACTTCCTAGTCCATTGTAGTTCTTTGAGAAGTCTCAGGGAATTAGCTCTGGGTCTTTCAAGCCAATCTCCTGTAATCTGTGGCTGCTCCAGTAAGTTTCTGTTTCTTGTAGACAAACTCTTTACTACTTAGAAAATCTCAAGGGTACCCTCCTCTTCACTAGCATGGGGCTCCAAACTGGAGTCCAGGTCCATTAGATTACAGGAAGAACATACTAAAATGATACTTGTGCTTATTTTTAACTAGTTTTTTTATGTTTGTGTATGTTTTATAATGGCATAATAGTACAGTGGTACATGTACATAATTTTAAATAAATGAATAAATAAATAAGCATATGCCTGGTACATGCATGTGAAATATTGTCACAGGTAGGGCTGCATTCACCAAAGTTTAAAGAGCACCAAGCTGGAAAGAAAAGTATCCTTCCTCTAGTGGTTGTTTACATTTGAATCCCAGCCTGTTTTTCCACCTGGATCTCCTACCATTGCATCTTTCATTAGAAGGCTTTCAAATATGCATGAGAATGGATAGAATCATATAAGGAACCAATGGGAACTCATGAGGCATCAACTCATGTCTAATTTCATTTTCTTTTTTAATATTTTATTTTTATTTATTTATTTATTTTGAGAGAGGGAAAGAGAGAGAGAGAATGGGTATGCCAGGACTTCCAGCCACTGCAGATGAACTCCAGATGCATGTGCCACCTTGTGCATCTGTCTTACGTGGGTTCTGGGGAAACTAACTGAGGTCCTTTGGCTTTGTAGGCAAGCTCCTTAACCACTAAGCCATCTCTCCAGCCCTCTAATTTTATCTTCTATATTTCTACTCAACTCCTCCCATCCTATAGGATGTAGTAGCAAATTCCAGATCATTTAATCCATGAATATTTTACTAGGAATCTTCTATACACAATAAATTTTAGGCATAACAATAATGCCACTCTTAGATTTCAAAATTTACCAATTCCTTAATGTCCTCAGACAAACTTTACAGAAAGAAGCACAAATACAATGAATGGGTTTTTTGTTTTGTTTTGTTTTTAGGAACATCCAACCTTAAAGACAGTCATTGTCTACAAATGAGCTCATCTTTTCTTTCTTTTGTAAACTTAGCATTGGAATCAGAGTTGGGGTAAGCACATTGGCCTTCTACATGAGCCTCAGTTCCATCATACTTCATGTACATGGATGTGTCAGAATTGACATGGAAAAACAGTGCTCACACAAATGATCACCACAGCATTAAGCTTCTAGTAAAGTCCAATATTTAATGCAATTGTCTTCAGACAGTAAAATTAACATCACTCCACTGACCCAAGGCTCAGTGATAATGAATCTAATCAAAAAATGAGTCCACAAAGGACAGACGAATTAATACTCCAATCACCAGCTGCAGCAACACTATGGAGGCTTGATTCCTTTTGATTCCTTTCACTATGATATATCTTGCAAAACATAATTTCAACTTGTTTATGTTCTACTTGCATATGTTTCTTAAAGACCAGTTATTAATTGTCTGAATGTTATTTCTAAGCTATTCAAAATGTTGCCTTTTTCATCCATTGGGATGGTGTTAACTGTTTTTGAAATTAAAAGGGAAAAATTTCATTTAGATGATTCCTTATCATTCCCAAACATTTAGAAACCTTTGCATGAAGCACAGGAATGGTTCTTGGTTCAATACCCAAAAGCTGAGAGGAAAGGAAAGGAAAGGAAAAGGAAGGGAAGAGGAGAGAGAAAATAATTGTGATCAAAGTAGATGACTTGTCTCTTGTCTGTTTTTATTCATCTTTGCCTTGAAAGTAGTCAATTTGATCTCTCTCTCTCTCTCTCTCTCTCTCTCTCTGTGTGTGTGTGTGTGTGTGTGTGTGTGTTTGTGTGACTAGATTTCTACTTTGCTTTATAGAAAGCAGTTGTAGCTTCTCCTCTAATAGTCCCAGAAGTATGAAAACAAAAACTGAAATGCAACACCGCAGGTCTTCCTTAAAAGGCAGATTGCAGTAGTAGCTTCCCAGCTTTGAAAGATCGAACAGTAGATATCTTAACTTTTGAACTGAATTATTATTCATATCAACTTGACTATCAGTCAATTGTATAGATTTTAGTTATTCCAGTTATGTCTGTGTCTACCTGTGTCACTTTTTAAATTTCAGAGCCTATACATAGAAATTCTATGGGAAAACCATCATATATGTATCAACTATTTTTACTGTACAAAATAATTTTATATGGTTGGAAGAAATAGATAATTATTTCCAGTTCCTTATAAAATAAACCAACTGCCTCTGGCTGAACTTTTTCTAATCTTTCCTCTACATTTATAATTATATCTCAAATTTCTGTTATGCATTAATTTCAGTGCTCTGGATTCATTTTTAATTCCATGCCATGTGTGGCATATTCTTGATAATATAGTCAGAACACATGTTGATGTGAGATCTATGAAAGATTTGGGGAGCTGAGCTTTTCTTTCTTTTGTAACCTCCAGCTATTTCTGTTTGTCTTCATTTTCATCAGTACCTGTTTTCTGTTTTGCTCTTTCATCAGTGATCTATGACTGGTTTCTGTCTTCTACTTGAAGAGGCAGGGCCATTCACTCATTGAACAACTATGATTACCTATAATTTGGGTAAACACTTGCTCAGTACAATATAAAGGAGCATTATATAATGTACAATGTACCATGTGGCGAATACGACAAAAACATCTATTAAATATAGACTTCCCATTTTCAAATGGGTAAGCCTTTATCATTCCCCAAACAATGTTGTTCAAAGCTAGTTAATATTCTAAGCAGCCCTCCTTTGCATGGTAGCTCTGGACTGGAAAGATGACAAGCTGACACCATGCAGATATATATTAATGACCAGAATAAAAAAAAAACATACAGCTATACACAAAGTTTATGCATAACTTCAAATACACATTCTGCCAACTACAAATGATTATGGACATAAAGTATAGACAAAATGCTGAGTGTGGTGGCATACACCTTTAATCCCAGCACTTGGGAGGCAGAGGTGGGAGGATCACCAACAGTTTGAGGCCACCCTGAAACTACATAGTGAATTTCAGGTCAGCCTGGGCCAAAGTGAGACCTTACTTCAAAAAAAAAAAAAAAGGTATAGTAAAATTGCTCATTTAAATTTTTGGTTGTTTCATTTTGAGATACTGTCCCCAAAACAAGCTGTAGCAGTTAACTTTTCATTGCTGGAACAAAACACCCAAACAGAAGTAGCTTATGAACAACAACAAAAAAAAAGATTTATTTTGGCTGACAGTATCAAGAAGAAGTGTCACCTTGGTAGGGAAAGCATGGCAAGCACAGCAGGGTGTCACATCAGCTGGGAGGAAGCAGCAAGATTGAGCTAGCTCATACTGGCAAGGGAGCTGGATTATAAGATCCCAAGGTCTGCCCCCAGTGACATGCCTCTTATAGCAAGACTCTACATCCTTATGGGTCTACCAGGTGGGGAATCACAAACACATCAGGCTATGGGGGACATTGTACATTCAAATCACCACAGTAGCCCAGGCTGACCAGGAACTCCCAAGTGCACACCATCATGCTTGGATTTCCAGTGTTTTAAATTACTCTACTCATGAGAATGGTGATGCAGCTTGGGCTACTTAGTGAGACTTTGTCTCACCATTTACACTGAGAATTAAGGTGAAAGGGGAGCTGAGTATGGTGGTCAAAGTACATGATATCCTGGAAGTCACCCTTATGAAACCCTTTGCTCTGTACAACGAAATGCACTAATTCAAATCTTTAAACCCCACCAATAAAACTAGAAACCTTGAGAATTAAAACGTCTTTTTCATATATGCTTAACAAGAGTAGTTTAATAAGTTCAGTGCTTTGGCAAATTTTCATGCCCTTTTCTAAATTTGGATGGTTTTCCAATGGATTTTCATTTATGCTTTTAATCTTATGAAATATCTTCAAGAGTTCCTTTAATGTGACATATTTTCTATGTCACTTCCTCTGAGAAAGCTTCAGCATCCTTTTACTCACATAATCTCTCTCCTTGTTTATGGCAACACATTCGCCCTCCCTGCATCTCTTGGGCTGCACATCTACAATCTCAAATGAAGACATGCAGTCCCCACTGTCCTCTACTTCTTCAATTACTCCACTGATACTTGATTTTAATTTCATCTACAGCATTGTCACTTTCAGTTTCTTTGTGGCACCATAAGCTTAGTTGGCCAGTTCCATCTTGCAGTGCTCTATTTTTCTAAAATGACCTGGGATTTTATCACTCAGTGGACTAAAAGGAGGGAAAATAAGCTACATGCTTTGCTGTCTGTTAGAAACTGACCAGCAGCTTCTCAGTGAGCAGCAACTGTCAGTCTTTAAAGACATGCTATGATTGGCTGCTCACATCATGCACATCTTTCATTTACATAGGGAATTTTGGATTGAAGGGCTCACAGCAAAGTTTGAACAATAACAGTTAGCACGCCATGGTAACTGGAATTTAAACTATGTTATTGAAGGCTAAATAAAACATAGTCACTGAATCTCATACATATCCAAACCATGAATAATGAGGACTGCCTGTACTCAGATGTTTAAAGTGTTCAAAATAGCATTCAGAGGATAGGGAGATGGCTCAGCAGTAAAAGCATTTTATTGCAAGCCTGTCAACCTGAATTCAAATCTCTATCACTCACATAAGGCTAGATTCAAAGTGGCATGTAAATCTGTAATCCCAATGCATATGACAATTGGAGGCAGAGCTAGGAAGAATCCAGAAGCTCATGGGACAGATAGACTGCCAACATGCCTAGAGCAATTGGAGACAGGGCCAAGGTGAATCTGGAAGTTTGCAAACCAGCTAGATTAGAGCACATGCAGTGGCAAAAACAAGAGAGACCATGACTTGAACAGAAGGTAGAAAGAGAGGACAAACACCTCAAGATGTGCTATCATATGTGTTCGCCCATAAGCAGACACCCAAGAACACATATCACACACATATATGCATATATGTACACATAATAAAAATAGCATCAGCACCGTAGAATTTTTCTGCAATAATGGAAATTTTCTAACTCTATGATGTTCAGCATTATAGCTAATTGCTATCATGTGGCAAGTGCATACTTTGAATATGGTCAGTATAATCAAAGAACATAAATTTTAACTTTATAAAATTTAAGTTAAATTGAACACCTATATATGGTCATTTGTTACTATAACAGTGCAAATTCTAGTAGATAAGCAGAATTTTTAAATTGAGAACTTTGTTATATAAGGATATTGCGTATTGGTCATATTTCCATCAGATTATACTCTTACGTTCCCTTTCACCTACCTCCATTCCACTGTGGACCTCCTCAGCGGGGTTAGCAGTATTCACTGTGGCATCATGAATGCACTGGTCATGGCAATAAATACTGAGAAGACCCAATACACA
This sequence comes from Dipus sagitta, assembly GCA_036346955.1. Classification (NCBI taxonomy): domain Eukaryota; kingdom Metazoa; phylum Chordata; class Mammalia; order Rodentia; family Dipodidae; genus Dipus; species Dipus sagitta. The sequence goes on along the minus strand of CM070776.1, from coordinate 11,842,052 downwards.
TCAGTATGACAAGGAAAGAAAGTCAGCTGCCTAGCATGAGACAAGTCATTTCTATTATATCTGTCAGGACCCAGGAGACATACAGAAGAAGTGGTGGATTAAATATGAGTGATGCTCTTGATGCTAGCCTAGGAACCTCCTCCAGAGAGATGATGTAGAAACTAAGACGATTCTAAACTCATCAAAACAGCAAATCAGAGGCTTCTGAGGACTCGACACTAAAGGAAACTTATAACATACCCTCTAAGCTCAGGGAACATTGCAGAAGAGGGGACAGAAAGAATGTACAAGCTACAGGGTGGAAAGTAGTATTCTGAGGCATTGTCCATCCCCCCCCACACACACACAGAGAGAAAAAAGGATGATGAAAAGTTACAGTAAGATGATAGGTTATGGAGGAAGATATTATAAATAACTCAGGGCTTTATCTAGATTTGGAAAGAAGGAAGTAACTCAGATTTGCTTGGATACATGACACCCATTTCACACAGGCCCTGCTGATATTTAAATGACATATGTAATGGAGACAATAGAAGATAAAGACTTCATCCTCTCATTACACCAGAAGTTCACCTTACTCAAGTCTTGCTGTTTGCCCTGGGTATATCATAGATGAAAAGCAACTGAGTATCCTCTGCAAATACAGGATGGGCAAGATAGATGGGTGAGTAAAGTGCTTGTCTTACAAGTATGAGAACCTGAGTTCAATCCCCACAACCCGTGCTTTAAAAATCTGCCAATGCTGGCGAGGTAGAGACAGGATGATCCTTATGGCTCCCTGGCCAGCCAGTTTAGCCCACTTGGTGAGCTCCAGGCCAATGAAAGACCCTGTCTCAAGGAAAGGCAAATGGAATTTTTGAGGAATGACAACAGAGGTTGTCCTATAGTTTCCACGTGCATATGCAAACATGTGCACATACCCCTATGCACAAGTGCACCCACATGCACGCAAACACATGCATGCATAGAAAACGAAAACACACACACAGATTCAAGCATGCTCACTTGTTCTTCACCATGTATTAAATGATGACTTGTGATTTACACATGTAATCATTTCTTCCTCAAGATCTAATGACCATTTTCTGCAGAATGTTTGCTAAACATTAGTTGCAAAGATTGACAAAAGTGTTGGAAAGTGTGAAATACTGTGGCAAGTACTGGCCAATATCCATCGCAGCACTCGATTTTCCTAAAATGCATCCTACCCAACACAGCAGGCCTCAGCTAAGCGCCTGAACATTCCTTGGCTTTATTTTCATCTTTTACCCTGTTCTTGCATCCAGTTTACTTTTTAGTTGGGTTTCAAAACCACTACAAAGTTCACTGAGATGTAGCCCTATGCATCCTTCAGACATATGTGTATATACATAAGTAGTATGTGAGTATATGTGTGTGTGTCTAAAGGGACAGAGCAACATATGAGGTCAGAGTTTTATAAAAGCCAATTCAAATTTAGTCTCCAACACCTATTACTTCCTCCCGCTATCTTCTTTCTTCTCTATTTCTTCAGGCATTGTTCAGAAAAATAATATTATTATACTAAGAATAGCAATGGTAGTAATAATAACAATAATATCAAGGCCAGGCTGCAAATGAGTGGTATAGAGCATTTGCCTAGTCAACATGAACAGATACCTGAGTTAGAGCCCTGCACCATATAACAAAGTTAATGACTTCCACAAGACATTTATTATCTCCTGGTCACTGTGGCTCATGAGTCAGACATAGCTTTACTGTCTTGCAATTAAGGGTCTAGTTGGACTGCATTCTTATCTGAAGTTCTGACTAAGTATGAGCTTCTGAGTTCATTCAGGTTGTTGGAAGAATTTATTTCCAAATTGCAGCTACTTGCCTGAGGTACTTGTGTTGTGCTGGCTAGAAGCTGGTCATAGAAGCTGCCCAGCATTGCATATGGCATCTCCATTGTGACTAGTTATTCATCACATTTTCAAGAAAAATAAAGACAACCCTAGTCCCTCCTTTAAAGGTTTCCTTCTGATCAAGTCAGAACCACTCAATGTACTCTGTCTTTTAAACATGCAAGTTGGCAGCTTTGGGAATTTAAGTGCATCTCCAAACTTTCTCCTCCATTGCCATGTACTATTAGTTAAAACCATGTTATGGGTCCTCCCCACCTTCCATGGGAGAGGAGTGGATGGAACATGAATTCCAGGTGGCAAATATCATGAGAACCACGTTGGGGTATGTTTGACATGCCCTTCAAAGCTTTTGTCTCAACTACAGAATCAATATATCACATAATCCTCTAGACAGAAGATTTCTTCCACTGTAGAAATACAAATCTAATGTGAGTCATTAAAGGCCACATGGGACACATTTGGCCTTCTCTGTCCTGGAACAGGCCCATTCCCTAGATATATTTCTGTGTTAACATGCCAACTTGCTCCGGGATGGAAAATCCGCTAATTATGATGTACTGACCTGCACAGGTCACGATTTTTATTAGTACTTAATCCATAAGTAAGCTTGTTGTGGCAAGGTGAATTTTTCCATTGCACTCATTTTAGAGTCAAACTATAATGTTAGGCTCAAATTAGACCAAATAATTCAACCAGCAGTGGAATTATTAAAGATACTGAAATTTAACCAGTGTAACATGCCTTTCTCAAGTATTCATAAGGCAAGAATATGAGGTCAGCTGAGGTCACTTGTTCCTAAGTTATTCATCTGGCAACATAGTCCATGCATTCAAGTTCAATTCCCCACAAGTTCTACTTGAATCTCTGGGACATAGGTACCTTGAAAGGATGTGGTTCCTTTCATGCACCCTCCAACAAAGATGATTATCGAATAAGACTTATTTATCTGTATATTTCATGTCCATTTATTCTCTGCCTTATTGTCCAAAGCTATATGAAGCTATGTTGGATGGGGATGATACCTGAGGTCTCTTGCAATAGCCAAGGTTAGCCGTGAACTCATGGAAATTCTCTGCCTCAGCCTCCAGAGTGCTGGGATTACAGGTATGTGCCACCACATCTGCTGAGGCTATATCATTTAATCAGTTTTACTAAAGTGGAGTGCTCCTTCTTTAGTAGTCTGGAGTTTTGGAAAGGTGCAGTAAGACAAAGACATTCACATAACACACACATACACACACAGACAGACAGACACACACACACACACATGAACACACAATTTATAAGATATAAGTCAATGTAGTATATCACATCATCCAGAAATAGATGTTGGAACCAGATTTGGCTTTCCTTACTCCACTATGCATATAACTCTTTCTGCTGTGGATTCAGTCTCCAGCCTGTTGCCAGTATGTTCATGATAATAATGATGATGATGATAGATAGTAATTATTTACTATGCAGATATGGCCTAAGGTTCCCCATGCATTATTATTGCATCGATTTTAGAACAATAAGTGGCAATTACTATTATTTTTCAAAATTTTAAGAAAGGAAATTGATGTGAGAGACTTCAAATAACTTGATTAAAGCCATGGATATTAGTCAGGCTAAAGATTTTAATCACTAGGCACAATGGTGCATACCTGTAACACCAGAATTAAGGAGGTTGGAGTAAGAGAATCACCACAAACTCAGGGCTAGCTTAGATTGCATAATGAGAACCAAAATTAAATTTGTAATAAAATTACAAACCAAATAAAATTCACAATAAAATTAAATTGTAATTTTACTCAGTATTTTTTTAACCAAGTATACTAGCCAGGGTTCTCTAGAGAAACAAAATTAACAAAATGAATCTGTATTACAAAGGGGATTTATTAGATTGTCATATAATACAGGGTTTGCAGTACAACAATGTCTATTTGCTGGCTGGAGAGTCAGAGAACCCACTAGCTACACAGTCCATAAAGTGGGATGCTTTAGCAGTCCCAGTCAGGCACTGAAGGACTGAAGGATTTCTGGACAGTTGCTTGTTTTCAGCCTACATTGGAAGACTGATGAAGCTGGGTTCTTATGTCAGTGAAGGATAGCAGCAACAAGGTAGATATATTCATGCAAGTAGCAAGGGCAGAAAGGACAAACCACTGCTTTTTCATGGGACCTCATTATATATCCATTGCCAAAAGGATTGCCACCTCTGGACATGCCCTTACAGAACTGCCAAAGAGGCACGTCTCTTACTTGATTTCTGATCTGATCAAGTTGATAACAAAAATTAACTATCATACCAACTAACCTATTTTTAACCAGCTTGATTGGTTTTAGTCAAAGAAAGACCAGCATATAGTTTTGTATTTTTAAATCATTACACTCAAGAACTCACAACAGAAAGCAGCCGTCTCCCATCCTAAGCTCCCCATCCTTATTCCAGGTCTAAGAGAACACAGTATTTCAACAATTTTCTTGTTTTGTCATTTATTTAGTATTGTAGGAGATATAAAGCATGACATCCCATACACTAAGCAAAAGTTCAAGCCAAGTCCAGTCCCAGTTTTGGATTTTAATGTTCTTTTCTCATTTAAATAGTTATATTTATCAATTTTATTGACTTGCCAACATTGAAATGATTTTTATCAATTACTCTTGAAAATTAATAATGTGCTCTTTTGTTACCTTTCATCTTCTCCTCACTCAACTAAGTTTGATAGAAAGAATATTAATCTTTATTCTTTGGTATTTATTTATCTTTAAATATTAACACTGCATTTCTGCTTTTGATTCAACCATCTTCTTGACTCTGCACCTATAAGAACAAATAAGTAGAAAATTGTATGGATACATCATATGTTAGTACCATCATTTCCCTCCTCCATGCCCCCATTCTGCTGAGGGCCCTCCTCAGTGCAATTGCTGATATTCCCCCTAGGTTTGCAGGGTATAGATGTGAGAGAATAAGTCATTGTAAGTGAGGGGGGCAACACCTCTGGACATTACTGTCAACTCTGTGGTTCTTACAATCATTCTGCTCCCTCTTCCACAAAATTCCCTGAGATGTGGTGGGTATATTTTAAGTCTACTTGAGTGTTGTGCTCTCAGTAAATTCTAAATTTTAGCTTTGGTATGTGTTGAGTATCCTCAGTATCTGTTTCCATGACCCTGGTGCTGGTTTAAAGGCTCGCTATTGAAGCAGCACTCTTGCTCATCTAGCCAGTTCCTCTACGGTTTCACCTGGGCCCTTGCTGATGTGTGGGGTTAGTTTATCTCCTCATTCCAGCTGCCTTCTGAAAAAGAAAAAGAGATTCTCCAAAGGAGCCTGAAGTCAGCATATGTTCAGTGTAATAAGCATTATTAATTAAGAGAGATTTGGGTGACTGTAGCCTCTCTTTTGGATAAAGACTAGTGGGAGCTTCTTGTTGGAGTCCATAATTTTGGTCTCCATAGATTTTGGCTCAACTTCCAGTTTCACCTATGGGTGCCTTTCCGCTAAGCAGATCTCTTAGCCAACCATAGAGACACTGGTTACCCATCTATGCTGGGTACCACTATTTCACAGGCATGTCCATCTTATCAAGTCAGTTGCTTTGGTATAGCAGTGTCCCCTGTTAGCATTCAAGGTTGTTAGTCATTTTCCCACAGCAGCTCATGTAGCACTTGCTAGCACTATATGGGTGGGCTATCTGGGGACTGGCTTCCTTCTAGATTGTACACAGTCCTCTCAATGTCCCTTGTCCTCAGTATGTGGTGTCTTCAGTAATAGGGTCTTACCTTTTACCTCAGGCAGATAACCAAGTGCTTTGGCAGAAGCCTGTCATTTTCTTGGGACCTTGTAGGTCTCTCCAAAAAACAGCTCAATGTAGATTGTATCTGAATTCTGGTATTTAGAGTTACAAGTTGAAGCCACATGTTTTAGGGTTAGGCTTCATTCCACCCTCTCCAGGGCCCTTCTTACCAGACAATCCATGCATACTCCTGTTGGTGGTTGTATTATTGAGTCTGCTATCTAGGAGAAAGGTTTCTATGGTACCAATTCATTTTGGATTTAGTTTTGTGTATATTTCCTCCAATTCCTCTTCCCCACCAAACTTCCATCCCTATTATCTGACCCTCAAGTTGCCTGTCAGGTCTGACTGCAACTCAAACTGTTCCAGGTTAGGAACCACAGATGATGGACAGTGTGCAGCGTTTGTCTTTCTGTGCTGGTGAGTTCACTTAGTATGATGTTTCAAGTCCATCCATTTTCCTACAAATTTCATTGTATAATGTTTCCTTACTGCTCAGTAGAATTTTATTGTGTGTATGTACCATACCTTCATTGTCCACTCATCAAATGATGGCCATCTGGGTTGATTCCAGTTCTTAGCTATTGTGAATTGAGCAGCTATAAACATGGTTGAGCCAATATCTCTGAAGTAAAGAGATATTGGGGTGGATAGATGCCCAGCAGAGGAATCGCAGGGTCAGTTGGTAGCTCTATTTTCATTTTTTTTTCAAGAGTCTCCCTACTGATTTCCATAGTGGTTGTACAAGTTTGCACTCTCACCAGCAGTGAATATGGGCTCCTCTTCCCCTACATCCTCACTAACATTTGTTGTCATTTGATTTTTTAATGATTGTCATCCTGACTGAATAAAGGTGGAAAGTCATAGTTGTTTTAATTTGCATTTCCCTGGTGGTTAAGAATATTTAACATTTTCTTAAGTACGTATTAGCCATTTGTATTTATTCTGTTGAGAATTCCCTATTCAGTTCTCTGCTCCATTTTTTGAGTGGATTATTCGATACTGCTGAGGGGTTTTTTTTTAGTTCCTGGTAGATTTTAGATAATAGGCCTCTGTCAGTGGTACAGCTGGTAAAGATTTCCTTCCATTCTGTGGGTAGTCTGTTGACTCTGCTAATGGTATGTTTTTCTGTACAAAAGCTCCTAAGCATCATCTTATCCCATTGGTTAAGTGATTGTTTAACTTTCTGGGCTACCAGGGTATTAAAGAGGAAATCTTTTCCCTCACCTATATCATGGAGAGTGCCCCCTGTTTTTTTCTTCTGGGAAATTAAGAGTTTAAAATCATATGTTGAGGTCTTTAATCCATTTGGAGTTGACTTTTGCATATGATGAGAGGAGTGGGCCTAATTTCATTTTCCTACATATTATTATCCAATTTGACCAGCACCATTTATTGAAGATGTTGTCCTTTCTCCAGTGAATACTGTTGGCTCCTTTGTCAAAGATCAAGTATCTGTTTTGAGCCAGTGCCATGATGTTTTTATTACTATGGCTTTGTAGTATAGATTAGATCAGGTATGGTGATACCTCTAGAAGTGTTTCTTTGCTGAGAATATTTTTTGATATCTGAGGCCTTCTACCATTCCACATAAGTTTTTGAGGTCATTTTTTTCTACCTACATGAAGAATTATGCTGGGATTTTTATTGGTATTGTGTTGAATGTGTATATTGCTTTTGGTAGGATTGCCATTTTCACAATATCAATTCTATCTATCCAGAAACATTGAAAGTCTTTCCATCTTTTCTTGCCCACTTCAATTTCTTGGGTGATTTTATGTTTTCAGTATATAGGTCTTTCTCCTTCTTGGTTAGTGTTATTCCAAGGTATTAGTTTTTTTGTGTATATTGAAAACAGGACAGCTTCACTGATTTCTTTTTCTGTATATTTGTCTTTTGTGTAGAGGAAGGCTACTGGTTTTTGTGTGTTCATATCCTGTCACTTTGCTAAAGGAATTTATCACCTTTAGAAGTTTTACAGTAAAGTCTTTCAGGTCACTTATGTACAGGATCATGCCATCTGCAAATAGGGCTAGTTTGACTTCTTCCTTTCCAATTTGTATCCCTTTTATATTTTCCTACTGTCTTATTGTTTGGGCTGAAACTTCTAGTAGTATGTTGAAGAGCAGTGGTGACAGTGGGTACCCTGTCTTATTCCCAATCTTAGTGGGAACTCCTTGGGTCTGTCCCCATTAAGCATTGTAGACTTTAGGTGCTTAGTATATAGCCTTTATTATGTTGAGATATAGACCCTCCATGACTAGTCTCCAGTGTTTTGATCATGAAGTGATTCTATATTTTGTCAAAGGCCTTCTCTGCATCTGTTAAGATGATCATGTGGGTCTTGTATTTAACTTTATTAATGTGGTGTATTACCTTAATCAATTTCCCAAACAAATAGAAACATGAAACAAGTAAGTGTGGCTATACTAATATCTGACAAAATAGAATTCAAACCAAAAGTAATTAAAAAGTACAAAAGGACACATTTTACCCATAAAGGAAATGATTATAATTGAACAAAAGGGCATCACAGTCATAGATCTGTATGTACCACACAAAGGTGTACCCCACATTATAAAGCTTTTATACTTTACAACAAATCAGAAATAAATCCCAATACCAACATATTACGGGACCTCAATGCCTCACTATCATCATTATACAGATCATCCAAGCTGAAAATGAACTAGGAAATAATAGATCTCAACAATACCATAATCAGTTAGGCCTAACAGATATCTACAAAACATCCCACCCCAATTTTACAGAATACACATCCTTCTCAGCAGCCCACAAATCTTCTCCAAAATAGATCATAAATTAGGGTATAAAGCATGCCTCCATAAATTCAAGAAAATTGATGTAACTTCCTGCATCATATCAGACCACAATGCCTTAAAGGTAGAAATTAATAACAAGAGAAACAACAGAAATTTTATCATTTCCTAGAGACTGAACAACATGTCACTAAACAATTAATGGGTCAGGGAAGAAATCAAAAAGGAGATTGTAAAATTTCTTGAAGTGAATGATAACAAAAATGCAACATACCAAAACTTATGGGACACAATGAAGGCAGTCCTAAGGGGGAAAATTGATAGCACTAAATGTCTTCATAACAAAGACAGACAGATCTCAAATTAATAACCTAACCATCCACCTAAAAGTGTTGGAAAAATAACAACACTCCAAACCTAAAAGTTCCAGATGGAATGGAATAAATAAGATCAGAGTAGACATTACTGAATTGGAAACTAAGAAAACAAGAAAATTGATGAAACAAAGATCTAGTTTTTTGAAAAAATAAACAAGATTGATAAACCCCTGGCCAACTTAATCAAACAAAAATAGAGAAGTCTCAAATTAAAAAAAATTAAAAATGGGGCTGGAGGGATGGATTAGCAGTTAAGGCATTTGCCTGAAAAGCCAAAGGACCCAGGTTCTATTCCTTAGGACCCATGTTAACTGGATGCACAAGGGGGCACACGCATCTGGAGTTCATTTGCAGTGGCTGGAAGCCCTGGCACACCCATTTTCTCTCTCTCTCTCTCTCTCTCTCTCTCTCTCTCTCTCTCTCCCTTTCTCTGTCACATAAATAAAAATAAAATATTTAAAAAATTAAAAAAGAAAAGGGGAGGTCACAATAGGCATCAATGAAATTTGAGGAATCATGAGGACCTATTTAAAAAACCTCTATTCTACACAATTGGATAACCTGGAGGGAATTGACCAATTCCTAGCCATATAGCATCTACCAAATCTGAGTCCAGAGCAGAACAATCTCCTAAAAAATTCCCATTACATCCATCAAGACTGAAATGTAATCAAAAACCTCCTCAAAAGAAAAAGTCCAGGACCTGATGGATTCTCAGCCAAGTTCTACCAAACCTTCAGTGAAAAACTGAAACCTCTTTTTCTCAAGGTATTTCACATAATCAGAAAACAGGGAACCCTCCCAAACTACTATGAAACTAGCATCATCCTAATACCAAAACCAGACAGAAATACAACAAGAAAGCTATAGACCTGTATCCCTGATGAACTTGGATGCAAAAATCCTGAACAAAATCCTTCTAAAAGGTACAAATCTTGGGGCTGGAGAGATGGCTTAGCGGTTAAGTGCTTGCTTCTGAAGCCTAAGGACCCTGGTTCAAGGCTCAATTCCCCAGTACCCACATAAGCCAGATGCACAAGGTGGCACATGTGTCTGGAATTCGTTTGCAGTGGCTGGAGGACCTGGTACGCCCATTCTCTCTCTGTGTCTGTCTGTCACTCTCAAATAAATAAAAATTTTAAAAATAAAACAAAAAAGATACAAATCTTTTTGTTCCCCTAGCTTCTCTTTCTGTCTGCCCCTACCAGCTCTTCACTCTTTCCTCCAACTGTAGGCCATCAATTCCTTTCCATTTACATCAGTAATGCTATTTGCAGAATGCTCAACTGTCTTATCAAAAGCCATGAAGTTATTCAGACATTTTTCACAGGGACAAGAAAAAAAAAAAAAAAAAGAACCAAAATACTAAGCAAAGAAAGGAAGAAGGAAGTCTAGAAAGAAAAAAAAAAAACATGGTAGAGCGTGAATTCATTAGCTCTGAAGGCAGTGGTTCTCAAAATGTAACTGTCCAAACCAATTGTATCAGCATCACATAGGAACTTGGTAGAAGAGGGAATTGGGCTTCACTACAGGCCCATGGAATCAAGGATTCTGTGAGTAGAATCCAACAATCTGTGATTGAACGTGCTCAAGTTAGAGAAATGCTGTGTTGAATGACTAACAAAAGATGCAATTTAAGAACCAGGACTCTGTTTGGTATTAATCATTGTCTTGTATTTTAAAACATGTTACTAAAACTGAAATACACAGAGAGATTTTGATTAATATTCCCTGACCCCCAAAAGTGACATGAGGCTACATGTATATTGATGAGCACACTAACCATATCGGACCTTCAGCACCATGAGACAGCATAGGAAGGGATTTCACAAGAAGGAAATGAAGAGAGAATACATGCCTGGTACTGAAAACCTAATCAAAAGCCTATGGGGAGGGAGGTCATGAGCCTTAGGAGTGTTATGCCTACTCTTGTCTGGCTAAATGCATATATTATGCTCACCAAACTGCTTTATAAGCACTTTACTTAAGGTTCATACCCATATATTTATGCTACTCTTACCTTCAGTTAGAGAAACTTCTCTTTTCAGATGGCAGTAACTACTGGGATGACCAAAAAGGCACCGTAGTGCTAAGAAGATGTCACAGAGGAGTGTTCAGCACTGAAACATCTATATCACACCTTCAAAGGCTCAGGGTCCATTGCAGAAGAGAGAGCAGAAAAAAATGTAAGAGCCGAAGGAAGGGTAGGACTGCTTACAATGCCATCATCCAGACAGAAATGGGCCTTGATATCCATGACCTCACAGTGCCTAGCAATACCTTCACAAGACCCTCATAATAGGAGAAAAAGATGATGTCATCAAAATAAAAGAGAGACTAATGGAGGGGAAGGTATATGATGGATAATGGATTTGTGAAGGGGAAAGTGAGGAAGAGGGGGGATTGTAGCGGTGATTTATTGTCTGTAAGTTTGGAAACTGTCATTAAAAATAAATTAGGGGCTGGAGAGATTGCTTAGTGGTTAATGCACTTGCCTGTGAAGCCTAAGTGCCCAGCTTCAATTCCCCGGTACCCAAGTAAGCCAGATGCACAAGGGGGCACATGCATTTGGAGTTCTTTTGCAGTGACTGGAGGCCCTGGTGTGCCCATTCTATTTGCCTCTCTCTCTCTCTCCTTCTGTCAATAAATATCAAAAAAGAACCAAGTATTATAGGTCTCCAAAATAGGACACATACACTTCGGAGAGCATGCAAGATCATTCACTGGAATGCTGAAAAACATTTTTTAACAAAATTAAAAAATAAAATAAAGATGGAAATGAAGTGTAAGAAACACAATTTGAAGTACATTTAATTGAGAGAAATTAGAATTATATAGATATATGTTGTATCAAGGGGATTTTCTGCCTCCATAGTTGCCTAATTTAATGTGGTTCCACTATACATCCCTCTCAGCTAAAGCTAACTCCTTCTTCCAGAAGATTTTGTTGGGATCTACACTTTTCAATCCAACAATAATCATTTTTAGTATGATCATTATTGTGCTACAGTAGTTCCTTTTTTACACATTCAGTATGATGACTACTGGGTCTTTTGAATGAATGTTCAAAGAATCAATATAAAATGATGCTCTTTTAATTTGGATGATTAGAGAACATCAGATTTTCAAAATCATACCATATCTAGATTTCTTTCTACTTTCACCAATAGTTGCCATGTTGCTTTGAAATTCTTTTTTGGGGTTCCTATGGGTTTTCCCTTTATTTCTTATGGACAAAATGAAAACATGCATTAGAAATCACCCACCTTGGGTTGTTGCTCAGTGGTGGCATGTTTGCTTCTCGTGCACAAGGCCCTGGGTTTAATCCCAAACATAGTGAAAACAAAAGCATCCACAAATGGAAACCACCCTATCAGGAGTGCCCAAACTACATCTTATAGGCTACAAGCATACCAGGAGAGCTATGAATATGGCCCAACACATTTGTAGATGACAACATCAAACGGTTAGACACCCCTGAGAATTTAGAGTCACTTATTGTCATCTTTACTGATTCCAACAATAGTATCAGCTAGGTACTCATCACTTGGAGTCTCCCATACAGTTCCAGTTAGGAGATGACAGAGCCAGAGGCAACTGCAATTTTGACTAGGGTTCAATAACTCATCCTTCATGGCTACCATTTATTTGGCTGAGAGCCCATAAAGGGCTATCAATTCTACTCAAAATTGGTTATATCTTCATGAGGCTTGGCCATCTTCAAGTACAGTGTTAAGGAGAAAGCATCATTTCTTATTTGGTCACTGGCTCCCAAGCAGCATGAGCATTCCAAAATTACTGGGTGGTATGCGTAAAAAGAATGCTAGGGTTAAAATAGCAAGGTCAGGAATGTTGGGAAAGATAAATAAGAAGGCTTGACGTTAGATATGAGATATCCAAGCTGACCAGAAGAGAGGAAGGTCAAGGCTTGGGAAAAAACAACAGATCCAGCTTCCAGCAGTTTCTATGGAGCCCTTTCTTAAGGAGCAGGGACAAGTCACCTAACCCTTCTTCCTATACATATACATATTCCTGCATATAATGCGTGTAGTGGTAATAAACTGAACTCCGGATAAAGGGAGCCTCCAAGAAAGTCTCTACATATTCCACGATACAGATTACCCTGGACTGCTCCAGGGGTGAACAAAGGGAGTAGAATTGGGAACCCCAGACTACAAGCCCAGCAACCAGAGACAGTCCTTTGTCACTCCATTCTAGAGAGTGTACTGTCTACTTTTACTTTCTCACTTGCTAAAACAAACCTTGATTACTTGCTTGTCTACCTCTACCCAGATGTGAAATCTTGTCTTCTGGAAGTAGCATAAGAACCAAATGTTTTGCCACTGCTGAGAGCAGAGAAAATTGGAGAGGAGGTCCATATTCCCACCCATCATGCAAGCAGAAGCTACTCTGACCTAGTCTGGAGGGACATTGAGAGACTTCCTGTGTCACCAGACCAAGTCAAGTTAAAAAGAGGAAAACAACTTCCCCCTTCTCAATTGAAGGTGTGACAAAACAATCATGTCATTGCTGGAAAATGGGATGCAACTGGAGATAATCACATTAAGTGTACTAAGCCAGTGTCAGAAAGACTAAGGGGGAGTGTTTTCTTTCACTTTTGATTTTAGGTAGATACATAAAATCGTATATATGGTCCACAACTGGTGGCAATGTTTGGGAAGCTTCTGGAAAATTTACCAGGTAAAGCCTTGCTGGAGGAAGTAGGTCACTGGGGGAAAGGTCTTAGAGCTCTTACTTCCTGTTCTCCTTTTGCTTCCTGTCTCCTTGAAATCTTACCAGTCTCCTTAGGTTCCTACTACCATGCCTTCCTTGCCATGATAGAAAATATTCCCCAGGAACTGTAAGCTGAATTAAACCCATCTCCTTCCTTAAGTTACTCCTGGTCAGGTTCACAACAATGAGAAAGTAATATACAGAGGTAATATGTTCAGTTTACAATATATAGACACATGTGAAAACTTTAAAAATGTTTTTCTATTGTTATGTACTTATTCATTTATTAATAATTTCACACATATGTAATGGAGTTTGATCATAGTCATTCCCAATTACCCTTTCTTATAATTTTTGAAAATGAAAAATAAAACCATCCTGTAACTAGTCACGTGTGCTTACACCACAACCTTAACAGGATTCAGCATTTCAGCTATGTTATCTGCTCCATGATATTAGCTGTATCTAGAGACGTTGACTTCCATTTCTAGCATGAGCCAGTGTTTATCCACATAAATAATATACTGGGACTTCCATCCCCTTTCTAAGAAGAGACCCCTAAGTTCCCTATACCCTGTTCTTCCTAGAGGAAATGTCTTATGAATATTATGTCGAATGTAACCTTTTTGAATTCTTGCATGTATGAGAATAACTTTCCCTTGCCCGTATGTTTTATTGGTGATTTGGTTGTATATGGAATTCCAGGATGAAAATCATTTGTTTAAGTCCCTGAATGTCATTGCCCCAGCATCTTTTAGCATCACTTTGCTAAATGGTTTTGGGTCCATCAGGAGGTTTCCTCCACTGTCATCCAAAATATTCATTTCTTCCACTTACTCAAACCTCTATTTTACAAAGTTGTCTGTCTAAAATTTGTGTTCATTCTTTTGACCTGGAATCTAGTGAATCCTTTCTCTCTAAAGTTTCTTCAATTCTTTTTTATTCTTTGCTCTCTCTTTTTTCTCTACAGTGTTCAGTAAGTAGGCCAATCCATTGGGCATTCTCAAGTGCTGTTACAGAGGTGTAAGCTAGGTTATTTTCATAAAATCCTTATCAAATGCATACGGAACTATAGTTTGACACTTATAGTGCCATCAATGAAATATATGGAGATTCCCTGGCTATGATGCAGGCGTGCACAGAAAGATACACGGGTAACTGTGTTTATGTCTTTTCTTTACATAAGGAATCATCCATTGGTATTGTCAGTTTAGTATGGCATAAAAGAAAGATTATTTTCTACCACCTTCAACAAAGAATTTCTGTGTATGTACCACCAACCTTTGTCAGATCTACAATTTTGCCAAATTGCTTTGAATTTTGATTTGTGTGTGTGTGTATGTGTAAGAGAGAGAGAGAGAGAAAGAGAGAGAGAGAGAGAAGAGGTCAGAGGACGACTTTCTACTCAGTCCTCTCCTACTTCTTTTGAGGCAGGGTCTGTCATCTCTCATTGCTGGGCTAGCTGGCCAGCCAGCTTCTTGGAAATTTTCCTGTCTATACCTCTCTTCTTGCCATAGATATGCTAGGATTACAGAAGCACACTACAACTTTTAGCTTTTATGTAGGGTCTAGGAATCCACACTCAAGTCTACACAGTTATGTAGCACTTTATTCCACTGAGCCATCTCTTCAGCCCATGTATGTTGCTTTGATAAAAATAAATTTCAGAGACAGAGCTGGAATGTTCTGAATAACTCGCTTTACTTCATGCTTCTCTCTCCTTCCTTAGAAATCCTCAAGCTTGATTCTGTTCTATGACAGTTCCAGGAAGTCCCTTCCCCCTTTTTTTTGGTTTTCAGAGTAGATTCTTACTCTAGCCCAGGCTGACCTAGAAATCACTATGTAGTCTCTGGTTGGCCTTGAACTCATGGTGATCCTCTTACCTCTGCCTCCCAAGTGCTGGGAGGGACTAAAGGGGTATGCCACCATTCCAGGCTCCAGGAAATTCTTAATATAACCAACTCAAATTATATGTTCCATATAATGCATAGTGTTGTTATGCAAATTTCTAAAATTTATTTAAATAGGCTTACCTAGACACACTTTGATTTTATTATTCATCATTATTTTATAATACCTGTACGTTTTGGTAGGTATAACTCACATTATTTTATTTTCATTGCTTCTCAGTAATGTACCACCAGGTAAATTTGTGTTCTGCTATTAGTGGATATCGAAGCTGTTTGCAATATTTTGCTACTAAAAGCACTTCTTCAATAAACACTCTTGGAACTGTAATACAAGTATGTTACAAGACTAGAATTTGAAAAAGATATAGCTCTTCTTTAAGTTACTAGATATTGATTCCCTTCCACTGGGAAAACACAACAAAAAAGCAAAGTAATCCACACAGTAGGCTACTTCAATTGTTCTGAATCTTACTCCTCCACTATTCAGTTCTTTGCATCTGAGAAGTCTTTTCAAGAAGGCTACCAAAGAATGCAGGCTTATTTTATACAGAGAGATAGGTTAAGAAAAGTAATAGTAGATGCAGATATACTGTTTGCTCTGTCTCTCTCTCTCTCTCTCCCCAACACTGACCCAAGTCAAAGTAACCAGCAGTATTTTCAAATATACATGCTCCTATTTAAATATGTTCTATGAGAAGTCATTTGTTCCTCTTTATAACAACCTGACTACAGTGTTAAAAAATATTTATGGTGAGGTTGTACTAACTCCCACAGATACCTTCTGGATTTAATCAGGCAAGTGATGACAGAAAGGGAGAAAAGTGAAGAGAAAGAATTAAGTGATTAAAATTTAACAAATACAGTGCTCTTTCATGTGCATGTACCATAGCTTAATAACAATATATCTCATTTTAAGTGCTACAGTTATCTTTATTTTCACATTATTATTAATATTATTATTATTATTATTGAAAAAAATCATATTCCATTCTTTTCTATGAACTCTCTGGTCAAATCCTAGCTTCAAATTACTGTATAACATTCTATTGTGTACATCTTCCACCTTTACGTGTCTATTTTCCAAATGTTATAGTCACCTAGATGACCTTCATCTTCTTTCTCCAAATAAAACTGAAGTGAAAATCCTCACACATGACCCTGTTATAAAATACACACACACACACACACACACACACACACACACACACACACGCAAATGCACATGCACAAAATGGCTGTACCTTCTCTGTATTCCTACAGGACATACATTTCTTTGTTTTAATATGCATCTTCTGATTTCCAAAATGTTTGAGCATCTCATCATATGGCTCTTGACCATTTCAGTTTTCTTGCCTTTTAATTTTCTTTTGCTTTCATTTTTACCTAATATTTTAATTGGGTTTTTCTATTTTTCTATGTTGACATATAGGTGTTTCTTATGTATTTACATATTAAATTCTTGATAGTATGGACATTGCAAATATCTTCTTCCAATACACCATCTGTTAACCTTTTCCTGTGTTTCATTTATAAAACAAAAAGTCTTAGTAATAAATCATAAGGTTCAATATTTATGCATTGATTCTTATACTTTTCAATTTTTTAATATTTTATTTATTTACTTATTTGAGAGAGGGAGAGAAAGAGAGAGAGAATGGGTGTGCCAGGCCCTCTAACCACTGCAAACAAATTCAAGATACATGTGCTACCTTGTGCTTCTGGCTTACATGGGTCCTGAGGGAATTGAACCTGAGTCCTATGGCTTCACAGACAAGCACCTTAACTGCTGTGGCATCTCTCCAGGCTCCTTTTCAATTTTATCTCTCATGTTTTTCTTGTTGCATGTATAGTGGGGGGCAGTGTTTGTGTGTGTGTGTGTGTGTGTGTGTGTGTGTGTGTGTGTGTATGTACCCTTGCAGTATTCAATGTGTTCACCTGTGGTGAGTGCACTTGCCTGTGGAGACAGAGTGCAATGTCAAGTGTCCAGTTCTGTTGTTCTTCCACCCATTTTTGAGCCTGAATGTCTCACTGATCCCAGGGCTGGCTTGTTTTTGTGAGTTCCCCGTGGCACTAGTGTGACAGGTACATATGGTTATACTCAGCAGTTTATGTGGGTTCTGGAGATTTGAACATGTATGGTCTCAGGCCCTTGTGCTTGCAAAGGAAGCACTCTTAACCATTGAGACATATCTGCAGTCCCCTTTTCAATTATTTATGTGAAAAATTATTCTCCCACATTATCCTTTATTTACTTCAGTTTTTGAATCATTCATTTTTAGGTCTCTAAACTATCTTAAATCCGTTCTTTGATATACAATCAACTAGAATCTTATTTTACATTTCTCTGTAAATGGAGGCAATTTCTTTAGCATTAAATCTCTTAGCAGATACTGAGGGACAAGCAAAACATACTGAGGCCTAGATGGAAAAGAATGGTATAGATTGAGGATCATAATTTCTATCATTTCTACCTCTGGTCCACTTGGAGCTTTCTGAGGGACGTACCCTTGATTGTGACAAATATCCCATTGTGATGTGGGCTTGTGGGAAAGCTGTCATACTCTCCACTAGAAGATCACAGAAACATGAACTGAAGTAGAATAACAGGGTGTATATCACACATTCTTCACACAAAAAATATGAACAAATGTGAACCACCAGTAAGCTCCCACATTACTTGCAGGATATAAGAATAGCCAGGCCATTGGTAATTATCATTAGGTTAAGTTTTATGTAACTGTTAGTCACAGAGAAAGGCACCTTTAGGGGCATATTCCTACATTAACACACCTTCAAAGTATATATTCCTTTTTATTTCAGCTAAAACTTTTTGATATACATTGAGCATGTCTAGAGGCACTTCTGCAGGCCATCATCATGTGGTAAAATGAGCAAGCCTGTAAGTGCTCCTGTCCAATTTTAAACTTTCAAGCATATGTTCCATGACTGATAACTGAGCATGCCATAAAAATGTCACCATCATCTTTCCTTCTTGAACCATTACCTCAAACTAAGTATACTTAAGAGTGGATCCTTCCTAGGCATGGTAGCACATGTCTTTAATTCCAGTGCTTCGGAGGCAGAGGTAGGATGATTGCTGTGAGTTTGAGGCCAGTCTAGGGCTATAGAGTATGTTCCAGATCATCCTGGCCTAAAGTCAGGCCCTATCTTGAAAATTAAAAAAAAAAATAAATAACTAATATAGTAAAAAGAAACAACAGAAAACAAGAAAGTATCTTTAACTAAGCATTTCAAGATTATATCTGCCCCTAAACTTCTGTCTTTTATGAAATACATAGGCTCAATGAATATAATCCCCATAGTTCCTCTAAGGAAGATATTGCTTTATACAAAACTCTGGGAATCTCCTCACTTGTTGCACACAATAAATATTCCTCCACTCCTTCAGTTCTTGGATGTGATTTTACCAGATTTTCACTCACCAGCATGTAAACCCACTGAACTCTGTTATGAAACCAAAAAGCTGAAGTGGGTCAAGAGAAACAATAGACCTTTGTTGCATTCTCAAATGTATGGTGGTATTCCCAGAGGCCCCTGAGATCTACATCTTTGAGATCTCCAACTGGGTTCTAGCTCTCACCTGAATCAGGTGTAAGATAAAATACATAAAATGGGAAAATGGATTCATTTGCAGTCTGGCCAGACTTAGAGAGGCAGACATCATTTGCAATCCATCTTCACCCTCCACACCCCTCCATTACAATGTAATAATTTCTAAGATAGTTAGAATAAAAGACAGGAAACATGAGCATATGCATTTAGCTGTGAGGCTCCACACATGGAGCTGAGGGATAGATCACAATTCTTGTGTCAGGGGTCAGGGATTGGAGAGGATCCCAGGTTCCATATCCAGCATGGTATAAATACCCTAAAGGGAAAATTAGAATAATAGGGGAAATAAAATAGCAATGGTTTTATGGCTTTTTAAATGTATAATTTTAAGGAGATCCTGTTATAGTGAAGTGAAACTACCATTTGATTTTAAGATTTCTTTTATAAGCATTATATTTCTAGAACTAAATTGTAGTTTGAAAAGAGAAATATTTTGTTCTTGAAATGAAGTGCGTATATGTCACCTGTTCATTTGTTAAGAATGAAGGATTATTCTATATTTTAGAATTATTCTTCCATTTTAGAACATGCATACATGAAATAAGACATTAATTTCTTTAAGCAGCTAAACAAAGCCAGAAGTGGTGACACATACCTTTAATCCCAGCATTCGGGAAGCAGTGGTAGGAGGATCACTGAAATTTCAAGGCTACCCTGATACTACATAGTGAATTCCAGGTCAGTCTGGGCTACAGAGAGACCCTCCCTGCAGTGGTTTGATTCAGGTGTCCTCCACAAACTTAGGTGTTCTGAATGCTAGGTTCCCAGCTGATAGAGATTTGGGAATTAACACCTTCTAGAGGGAGCGTATTGTTGGGGGTGGGCTTATGGGTGTTATAGCGTTTCCCCCTGTGTGTGTTTGGCACACTCTCCTGTTGCTATGGTCCACCTTATGTTGACCAGGGGATGATGTCCACCCTCTGCTCATGCCATCGCTTCCCCCTGCCATGGTGAAGCTTCCCCTCGAGCCTGTAAGCCAAAATAAACCTCTTTTACCCAGAAGCTACTCTTGGTTGGGTGATTTCTACCAGCAATGCAAACCTGAATGCAACACTACCTCAAAACAAAACAAAACAAAACAGCTAGACATATAAAAAGATCACCACATAATATTTGAAAGTATTTTAAATAAAATGGTATAATTGGAAATAATAACTAAACATAGAAAAGCATTGTTACTCTATCCTTATAGTTCTCTTCTCCTGGGCAACTTGTGTTCAATACTACAAACTGGGGCTATCAGAGTATATTTTTTTATTTTTATTAGATATGGGAATATTTTGTATGTAAACATCACCTTTTCTGAAGAGGCCTTCCTTGTTGGGGATGTAGGTCAACCCCATGGGGATTGTGGGTCATGCATTATGGGGGCAGCAGTCAGTTATGGGGGAGAGGCAATGTCTCTGCAAAATGTCCCAATTTGTGAATCTAACATTCCTTTCATCCCTTTTCTGCAAAATTCCCTAAGCCATGCTGGGAGGATTTTAAGTCTACTTCACTGATGAGCACTTAGGAACATCTGGATCTCTGGTTTGGTAGGCATTGAGTGTCCTCAGTATCTTTCTCCATCACCCTTGTGCTGATAGCAGCTTGACTGAGAGAGCAACATTCTTACTCATTTCCCCAATTCCTCTGTGGTTTCATCTAAGGCCAGGGTGGAGTGCACTGGGTCATTTATCTCCGCAAGTCCAGTTCCCCTCTGAAAAACAGAAGCAGATTCTCCCATGGAAGGTAAAGTCAGAGAGCATTAAATGGGATAACCATTATTAATTTAGAGAGAATTAAAAGGGTTTAGACACTCTTATAGTCGAAGGATAGTGGGAGTTTGACAATGGAAAGCAGAATCATTATCTGGATATGATTCTGACTTGTTTCCCCATTCCATACATGCTTTCCTTTCCACTGAGTAGATCTATGTGCCATTCCAAGAGCAATTGGTTACTGACCATGGCTGTGTGCCACTATTGCGCTTGTGAGAGCATCACGTCAAGTTGTTTGCTTCTGAGTCACTTAGACTTTGAGTTACTTGGACAAATGTTGGCCACTATCCCCTGTTAGCTCATGTAGCACCTTCCAGTACCAGATGGGCTAATTGTCTGGGGTCTGGCTCTCCTCCAGATTCCAACCAGGTCTCTCCATGGCCCATGCCAACAGCATTTGGTGTCTTCAGCAGTAGGGTCTTACCATTAACCTCTGGTGGGTAATCAAATGCTCTGACAGAAGTCTGTCTTGTTTGTTTTGGGAGATCTAGTAGGTCTCTCTAACAGGGTATGTTTTACTGGAAAAAAAATATACATATATTCTTAAAGATACATCCTCATGGGTTGAGGATGTAACTCATTAATAGATTGCATGCTTAGCATACATGACACCCTGTGTTCAACCCCCAGTACTGAAAAAAATGTCTCTTGCTCTGTTGCCCAGGTTGGCTTTAAATTTATGAACATACGAAGCACTGGGGTTACAGGTGTGTCCCACCATATATGTGTTTGTTCTGTTTTTAATCTATCTTTGATAATACAGCATGGAAGGTGGAGGGCCCTTCACAAGTGTCTGTGACAATGTTTTTCTGAGATTGTTTTTTTTTTTATTTTGTTTATTTTTATTTATTTGAGAGCAACAGAGAGAGAAAGAGAGAGAGAGAGAGAAAATGGGTGCATCAGGGCCTCCAGCCACTGCAAACCAATACCAGATACATGTGCCAACTTCAGCATCTGGATTACGTGAGTACTGGGGAATTGAGCCTTGAACTGGGGTCCTTAGGCTTCACAGGCAAGCACTTAACCACTAAGCCATCTCTCCAGCCCTGAGATTTTTTTTTGTCACTGTGCCCCAAATTATTTCCAGGTAAATTCTGGGAGGGCGTCTTCTTCTGTATTTGTCCCTGTAATGTTCTACAAGGTACCTCTACTCAAATTGTAGGAGGTCAGAGTGAAGTAAGGTTTTTGAATTTGTTGAATATTGAAAATGGTAGATATTTGTGTACAGGACTTTGGGAGAGGAATACACACCCAAGTTCTTCTTTAAGATGCTTTAGAAGCAATTTGTTGTTCATCACTTAACTCTTTGTTATGGCCAAATATCTAGCAGGATGAAACTTAAGGAAGGAAAGGGTTTATTTTGGATTATATTTCCAAGGGTTATACATTCCATCATTGTGGAGAAGGTTTGGTGGAAGGAGCAGTAGACCAAGCTGGTCATATTGCAGCCAGAGTAAGGAAGCAGTGGGTGAGCTTCAAGGCTTGGCCCCAGTGACATACTTCCTTTAGCAAGGCTGCCCCTCTAAATGGTTCTACAATCTTCCCAAACAGTGCCACCAATTAGGAACCAAGTTTTCAAAGCCCATGGATGATATTTTCCATTCAAACCACAAGAGAGACTTTTGGAATTACAGTGTTTAAATGAGGTGGTCCATAAGGTCGAGGGAGAATAGAAAAACAAAAACTTGCTCTGTTCATCCTTGTCAAAATAAAGGCTTTTTAAAAATAAAATGAGGACTAGTGAAATGGCATGGCACTTAAGGCCCTAGCCTGCAAAGCCAAAGGACCCAGGTTCAATTCCCCAGGACTCACATAAGCCAGATATTCAAGGTGGCACACATGTCTGGTGTTCATTTGCAGAGGCTGGAGGCCCTGGCACACCCATTCTCTCTCTCTCTCTCTCTGTCTGCCTCTCTGTCTCTCAAATATAATAAAATATATTTTAAAAAATTAAAATGAAATGAAATTCTAAGGCCATTAATGAAAATACTACTCAGATTTACATATAAGGAAATATGGTTAAGACAATAAACATTACAACAATTTTTTAATCAAAGTAATTTTACTATACATAGGCCACAGAAAGAGATGAAGATATATATTTTTGATCCAGAGCATAGTTCAGTAGCTCTACTAATAGTTTTGATTGTGATATTGTCAGGAAGGGTGTATGATTTCTGTGTAGGGCAGTCTCCTGGCAGCTATGTTGAGACTTGACTCAGCCAGCAATAGACAAGAGATGTATAAGGCATAGATTGTTGAAGGTAAGGTAGGGCTCTTTCCCTATCCTATGTCCCCTGAACCTTTACCTATATTTCTACCCTGTCTTAGTAACACACAAATAGTGACATATTAAAAATTTCATGATTGATTTTTTGATCAATAAAGTTTGAACTTATAAATTACAACTTCAAGTAACCTTTTTACTAGGAAGATTGCTAATTCCTTGGAAATTACTTTGCATCACTCACTGTATGCTACATAGATTCAGTTCAGAATCCATCAAAGTTCAGTCTCCTGAAACTTGATTTTCATATTTAATTTGATGAAGCTCTTTATACTGGTTACAGCCTTGTAATCTTATAATCCCCTGAGTCATTTTATTTATTAATCTTATTAGCCAAATATAAAAACTATTGGAGAATAGTCAAATCATCAAAAGAATTCTCTATAACACTCAGTCAAAATAACAATATTTAATTATTTTACATCTAACACAAAAATAGCAGAATATTTAAAAAATGTAGCATAGTAGCTAATGTATAATCCTATTACGCCAGACAATAACTATTAGAACAATTGTCCAAGTAATAACACTTCCACTGAAATTTTTCATATCTGTATATGATCATTTTATTCAAAACCCTGGAATGGCTCCCAATTAATTTTGGATGTTGGAAATTTTAAGTTCATTCCCCCCCCCCAGTGTTTCAATAATTTTCATCTAAGGAATATACTGACAATAGACATAAAACAAGAAAAAGATAACACAAATTTTATTACATCCCTAAAGTATAGGAATATTAGATTTAAAGGGCTCAAAATAATTGTCTCCCTTTTATCCTGTGGTACTATGGATCACAACTAAGGCCTCAGTTTGCAAAGCACTGCCACTGAATGATACCACTAGCTCTAGTTGACCATCATGTAGACCCATGGCATCTGTTAGGAAAGGAGGTAGCACAGGGTATAGGAAGTTCAGAATGAATGTGTACAGTGAGCAAGAGGTCAGTATGATGAAGATTCTGGGTTGTAAAAACAACTGTGGTCATCTCTATCTGGGCAAATGTTGGTCCCTTAACTTCTTCTTCCTCCTAGGCAGAGACAGGGGACAAATCCAAGAAGAAAAACTTTTAACCCGAACTTGCTATTTCTTTTGTTACTGTAGATAGATTGATATTTGTTTTCACAAAAAAAGATAGCTTGTAGAGCCATCCCCCCCATCTGAAGATGTCCACAGCTTCTCGGAGTAGCTAATTCAAAATATTCCAAAGAAACACATTTATAATAGGACATTTTATCTTCTCCCACAGGATATTGACCAAAGCCTTCAAAATTTTCCACACTTATGGTCCAAAGTGACCTTCCCAAATATTTTTTTATTACTTCCATGGAGTATTCAAATCCATTTGGGAAACTGCCTAGCCATTGTATTAGATTGTGTAACCATTTATTTGATATAAATTTGTCAGTGATTAGGAGGTTAAGTGGGATGGAAGGTAAAAGAGAAAATTAGGGGGGAGAGATACTGAAGGGACTCAGCACAAATCTTAGTACTGGTGTAAAGCCTTTGTGTCTGTGGCATTCACCAGACTACAGCTAATGAAAGTCACCATTGGGTAATTTCCTCATTGATCAGGGGCCTCCCAATGGCCAACCAATTTTATGGACCTTGATATTGTGATGGTTAATATTCACTGCATTTTAAATGACTTAAGAAACATGCCTTTGTACATGTCCATGGGGGCATTCCCATAGAGTTTTAACTGTGGGGGGAAGATCTATTCTAATTGTGCGTGGCATAATTGCATGATATGGAGAATCTCACTAAATAAAAAGGAGAAATAGAGTCAAACCTCAGAATTCAGCCCTATCTGCTTCATGACCTTGAACACAATGTGACTAGCCACATCATGCTTCTGCTGTCATGCCATTCCCTTCATGGTATATTATATACCTTCTTAAACCATGAGCCAGAATAACCCTTTCCATCTTGAAGTTGTTTTTGTTAGGCATTTTGCCACAGCAATAAGAAAAGTTATAGGAGTTATTTGTGTATAATGATGAAATAAAAGAAAATACAAACATGTATATTTACCTTTAATGCAAAAAGCATTACAACAAAGTTCAGTTAAGAAGTGGATAAAGACTATATAAACATCACAATAATTTATAAAATGTCTGACATATTACTATAATGCTTGTTAATATCTATAGTCTATTCATTTTATACTCTGAGTGGATGTTTGAATGGTGTGTGTGTGTGTGTGTGTGTGTGTGTGCACACACGTGCAAGTGTGCAGGCATACTTGGTTATGCCATGGTGAAGCTACACATGTGTTGGTCAGAAATCAATTTTGGATGTCACTCCTTGCCTTCCATATGGTTTGAGGCAGGTTCTCATATTGTTCACCACTCTGAGTTGCAGGGTAGCTGGCACAATGTAATTCCAGGCAACTCCCCTATCTCTGCCTCCCTTCTTGCCCTAGGCCTGTCCAGTTTACAGCACTATAGCATATTACTTTATGTATGTTCTAGGGATCCAAAATCAGGTCCTCATGTTTTCATGGCAAGTGCTTTATACACAACCCCAATTTATGCTCTTTAATTGTCTCTACTTACTTTAGAAACTCTTCTTTCATATGTGTTGTACATCAATAAGATCATCTATATTGTCATAATCATCAAATTTTGGAAAACTTTTGTCAATTTTTATATAAACTTCTGTAAACTATAAGGGATCTTGCACAATAACTGGTAAATGTTGTTTCTGACCACACTCATGACATGCTAGTTATCAATGTCTTTATGTAGTAGTATCACATAAATTTTATGGCTTCTGTGGTAGTTTGAATGTGAATGCATATCCCCCATAGCCTCAGCTATTTTGACTGAGCTTGCAACTTAAGTCTCCAGCAGCCTGATGGAGGACCCTAGGTGTGTTTAGAGCCAGTTTTGGATATAGCTATCTGTGTTTGCAGGCTGTTTGATGGTGTCTTTCTTCTTGGATATATGGAAGTGATCCAGGTCTTCCACCATTAATGGTACTCCCCTGGATTCAGTAAGCCTGAAATAAACCCTTTCCTCCCATAAGCTGTTTCTTTTGGTTGTTTGTCCAGAAACAATAAAGGTAACTGCAATAGCTTCTTTGTCAATATTTCATGTCAAGTCACTGAGAAATAAAATTATAAAATATAAGGTTTCTTTGTGACAGGAGAGAATTGCTATTTTGAGTAGCTGAAAATGAGAACCAAATCCCCCAATTAAAATTTTACATATTTGAAAAATTATAAGAAATTTTCTACAGACTAGCTTCTGGCTTCAGATATTTAGAGTTTTATTTCTCTTTACTAGATGCTATTCTGAGTTCCAGATGCAGTAACACATGTCTGTAACTAAAATGGTACTTTTGGCCTTACAATTTTTTGGCACTCCACTGTTCAAGTTAACTCAGTAGGAGATAGGGGTATTCTTTGTTATTATTTATTTGAGGGAGAGAGAGAGAGAGAGAGAGAGAGAGAGAGAGAGAGAGAGAATGGATATTCTAGGTCCTCTAGCCACTGGAAATTAACTCCAGACACATGTGCCACCTTGTGCATCTGGCTTACATGGGTCCTAAGGAATTTACCCTGGGTCCTTTGGCTTGCAAGTAAGTGCCTTAAATGCTAAGTCATCTCTCCAGCCCAGTATAGGGGTATTCTTAGAAGCTCCTCCTACAGCCACATGGAAAGCAGTCCTTCAAGTGTGCAAAAGCAACTATGAATCATTTAACTGTTGCTCACCTGGCCAGGCTAAATGGATTCCAGATTTAAGTACACTTAACCATTTCCCATAAATGCTCACAGCTGCACCTATACTACATAAAATGATAGCAAAAATAACAAAAGGGAAGTCCGGTGTGAAAAGACACCCATGTTAACTAATCCCAGTGAAAATATATGTCACTGAAAATATCTTTTTTTTTTAACAAAACCACATTACCCAAGTCATTACAAGGGGTTTAGAAAGGCATCTGTGGCATAAGTTTACTTAGCTTCACAGAGGAAAAGGTAACTTTACCTCTGCCTGATGCTATGGTTTCAATATGCAACTCAGAGTTCATGTGTTGGAAACTTGACCTACAATGCTGATACATATAGAAGTTTAAATAGGTATTTTAAATAAGTACTTGGGCTATTAGGGCTCTGCATTATGAATGGATTAATGTCACTATTGAGGGTAGACTTGTTATCTAAGTAATAGTTTCCTTATTAATGAGGTTTTTCCGTCCTTTCTTGTTCCCTCTCTTGACATTTTGCCTTCAGACATGTAATAATACAGCAAGAAGACCCACACAAAATAATGACACCTCTGTCTTGAACTTTATACCCTTAAGAACTGTAGCAGTTACTTTATTGTTGCTGTGACAAAACACATAATCAGAAGAAACTTCTGGCAAGAAAGGGTTTATTTCTGCCTTAGTTTCGAAGGTAGGTTTCATCATAGTGGAGACAGCATGGCAAATGCAAACAGCTAGAGATAACATCTCCACAGCAGCAGAGAGGGAGTGGAAAGATTGAGCTTGCTGAGTGCACCAAGCAGGGATGGGCTATAACATACAAAGCCTGCCTCCAGTAACACACTTCCTCCAGCAAAAGTCCACCACCCAAAGGTTCTCACAACTGGAAATTAAATATGAAGCCTAATCAAAAAGGAGGGGTATTTTATATTTAAACAACTGTAAGAACTGTAAGTAAATTGGTACCCTTCAAAGGTCTTCTGTTATAGCAGCATGATATGTACTAAAGACATGTCATCTTAGAAGCCAAACATTATCACTTCATCTGTATTCTGTTGGTTATATGGACTAATGCTGACACAGTATGAAAGAGATTGATGCAAAGGCATGAGTCTTAGAAGAAATGCTCATTAGAGGCCATATTGGAAGCTAGGTACCATACCAAATAAACTAGCAAATCATGGCATTTTAAGTACTATTAGTTTGCTATTATTAAATAAAATTTCTCAAAATTTTTTGATTTTTATCTAAAAATTGTGGGCTAATTTAACTTAAATTAGTTCTCCTGAATCAAATTCTTTTCAGGATAGGCTATATAGTAATAAGTAGAATGCCAGAAAGGAGCAATTTTTAGTAAACATTCAAAACTAAGCAAAACTAAAATAACATTAGGTAGGGATATAAATTATTAGTAGTAAAACTTCAAAGCAAAGCTTGGATATGGCAGCAATAAAGCTAGGTAGTGATTACCTCTACAAGGTAGGAGAGTCATGTGGTTGTATAGGTGATGGAAGGGGTCCTATGGCTATGACAATGTCCCAATTCATGTCCTGGTTGATGATTACTCAGCTTTTATGAAAAAGCAACATATTATACATACTTATGCATGTGTGTTATAGGTAACAATTTAAAGTCTAAAGTCAAACAAATGCATTAAGGAATGGTTAGCCAGCAAGTGGACTATACTGGGACTTAAAAGAACTGCCCCAAGTTAAGAATTCAGGCTTTCCAAAGCTGAGATTCTTGAATGACTCTTCGGAAAGAGCAGCTTTTGAAATATTTTAAAATGGCTGCCAATAGCTCCTAAGGGGCAACCAAGCCTATCCTTATGAGAAGAGGTTGTTTTGGGAGGCTACCATGTGACAGCATCACATTTAGGAATGAAGTTGCCAAATTGGCCAGTGGTGCATTCAGCAAAATGTGGGTAGACCTCTTAGGATATTTCTATGCAGACGAATGAGGGAGTGACCCAGATGGACTGTACGGTTTGGCAATAAAGAACTTGGGCTCTGAAACCAGATTTCCAGGTAAGAATCATTTGTCAATAACTTTAGACAAGCCGGGCATGGTGGCACACACCTTTAATCCCAGCACTCGGGAGGCAGAGGTAGGAGGATCGCCATGAGTTCGAGGCCACCCTGAGACTCCATAGTGAATTCCAGGTCAGCCTGGGCTAGAGTGAGTGAGACCCTACCTCGAAAACCCAAAAAAAAAAAATAACTTTAGACATGGCTTAAGCTCTCTGCAGTTCATTTCAGGTAGTTCAATAAAAGTACCTCTGTTCCCAGAAGCTTCCATATAAAGTTCCTTCAAGACTCATGATTTGAATGTAAAATGACCCCCATAGAATCTTGTGTTTGAATACTTAATACCCAGTTGATGACACTGTTTGACAATGTTGTGGAGCCTTTAGGAGGTGGAGTCTTGCTAGTGAAAGTGTGTCACTGGATGAGGGTGCATTGAAGTTTATTGCCTGGATGCACTTCCTGTTCTTCCTCCTACTTCCTCCCTGCTGAAGTGAAGTATAGCATAGGCTTCCTGATCAGATGTGTTATGCTTTTTCGGCCTACCATAGTAGACATTTCATCACAAAACTACATGCTAAGAATAAACTCTTTCATGCCTTAAGCTATCTCTAGGTTTTTTTTTCTTTTTCCTCAGAATTGAGAAAGTAACTGATACAAAGAGCCATACCTGGGCTGGAGGGAAGGAAGGCTTAGCTGTTAAGGTGTTTGCCTGCAAAGCCAAAGGACCCAGGTTCAAATTCCCCAGGACCCACATTGGCCAGATACACAAGAGGGCCCACATGTTTGGAGTTCATTTGCAATGGCTGGAAGCCCTGGAATGCCCATTCTCTCTCTCTTAAATAAATAAATAAATAAATAATAAATAAGTCATACCTGTATGCTCCACACACATACATGGGTTTTCTCACATGTAAACATTGGCTTTAAGAAAGGAATTCTAACAAAATGCCAGATTTGGGGTACTTTTGATTGATCTGTCAAGAGGAAGAAGAAATAAAGATGTCATGCAGTGTTATCTACTATGTCATCAATATTAGTCATGTGTCTCAAATTTAGTATTAAGCTAAGTGAGCTAGACAAATAGGAAGGTTGACTCTGTCCCTTGTTTTACTTGCTTCTATCAAATCTATCCTGCCTGTCCACTGCTCTCCTGGGATCTTCCATTTGTTCTTGTAAATTCTTTCTAACTTAACTCTGATTACCCAAGAGGCAGGACTTTCCTGTGAGTTAAGTAGAAAGACAGCAAAGATCATCACTCCAAATGAGGAAATCTTTAACCCAGTGGTTTTGTCAACTGGAGACAATTGTGCACATCAGGAGAAACTGGAAATATCTAGACATATTTATCATTGTGATGAACTGAAATGATGCCACTGACATCTAAAAGGTAAAACCCAGGAATGCTGTTAAAAATCTTACAAGGGTTAAGGTACCTCCTCACTTACCACCAACAACCAAGCAATGATCTAATTCAAAATGTCAGCAGTACTAAAGATGAATGCCCATTAGTCACATTTATTTATAACCCCAAAGCACCCTTATCATGCACTCCCTTCTCACATATATGAGTAAGATTAGAAAAATGAGACTCTACTGAATTCATCATGCCAAAGTTTGTGTGTGTGCTTCCTAGCAGACAGTTTAAATATATTCTGTACATTTTAAATTTGCATATACTTACTTAATCTGCAAGCATCACATATTCTGTGAGAAATCTCTCTAGGAACTGCACCTGTTTGCTGCTTTAATGATGCAATTAGGAAAGCCACGGAGATTTTCCCACAAACAACCTGAAAATGAGGTACTAGTTATAGATGGATGGCCATTGCTGATCATTTTTTTTGCCCTGGAAGATATAATAAAACCAGTTGACTTGTTTTGCAAAGAGCTTAAGTAAAGCTTATTGTAGAGCTTTCTTATCTTTCTTTAAGGAAAGGGATTTAGACAGAGTCCACAGTACAGAGGGTTTTCAGGGGCTGCAACTAGTGTTAAAAATAGCCAAATGTGTACACAGTGCATGAGGTGGCAGTAAAAAGATCACAACTGACATTCTCCATAGGAATTTTCTGTTGCCACAGTGGAATTTTCTAGACCTACAATGTTCATTTAATAGCCACTAGGCACATGTGGCTATGGAACATTTGAAATGTTACTAGTGGGAAGAACTAAATGTTATTGTATTTTGCCCAAATTTAAATGTATATTTGCTACCATAATAGAGAGCAGAGGATATCAACTATCTTAATACCATAAAAGTCTTTAACACTTCTTATTAAGAATCAAGAGTAAGCTGAATATGGTGGTGCATGCCTTTAATCCCAGCATTCAGGAGGCAGAGGTAGGAGGATTACTGTGATTTCAAGGCCACCCTGGGACTACATAGTGTATTCCAGGTCAGCTTGGACTAGAGAGTGAGACTGTAACACAAAAATACAAATAAATAAATAAATAATAAAAATAAAGAATCAAAGTCAATGGGACAGATAACTGAATAGGGAAATCTCAATGAAAGAAATACAAATGGCGAATACTTAACAAAATTTACAACATTCTTAACCATCAAAGAAATGCAAATTAAAACAACTGTGAGATTCCACATTACTCCAGTCAGGAGGACAACTGTTAAAATTCAAATGATAATAAAAGTTGGTGAGAATGTGGAGAAGGAGGAACCCTCACTACCTCTTGGTGGGAATGCAAACTTGTACAACCACTATAGAAATCAATATTGAGATTCCTAAAAAGATGAAAATAGAACTACCAAAAGACCCAGTTATTCACTTACTAGGAATTTACCCTAAAGGCTCAATTCTTTACCGCAGAGATAATTGCCCAACCATGTTTATAGCTGTTCAATTCATAATAGCTAAGAACTGGAATCAACCCAGGTGTCCATCATTGGACAAATCAATAATGAAGATGTGGTACATTTACACAGTGGAATTCTACTCAGCAGAAAGAAAAAGTAATACAATGTTTGAAAATGGATGGACTTGGAACAGATCGTACTCAGCAAACTCACACAATCACAGAAAGACAAATTCTGTATGTTCTCCCTCAGCTGTGGTTCCTAACCTGGAACATCTTGAGTTGCTGGCACACCTGACAGGCAACTCGAGGCCCAGACAGGGATGGAAGTGCTTGGGGAGAAGGGAAAGGAAGGTTGGGGAAAATAAACACAAAACTATGCCCAAAATGAACTGATACCATAGAACCCTTTTTTCTTGAAGGTAGACTAAAAGATTTAACCCTCAACAGAAGTATGGGGGAACATCTGGAAAGAAGGGCCCTCAAGAGGGTGGGATGAAGCCTAACCTCAAAACATTTGACTCTGGTCTATGACTACCAGTACCATAAATTAGTTGCTCCTCATATTGAGCTGTTGATCAGAGAGACCTGCAGTTTCCCCTAAACAAGACAGGCTTCTGTCAAAGCACTGATTACACACCTGAGGTACAAAGTAAGACCTTATTGCTGAAGACACCATATGCTGCTGACACAGAACACTGAGAGACTTGGCTGGAATCTTAAAGGGAGCCAGTCCCCAGATTGTTAGCCCATTTAGTACTGGAAAGCACTACATGTGCTACTGGGGAAAAGTGGCTAACAACTTTGTGAGGAAGCACGGGTCAAAGTTACCCAGAAGCAACCAGCCTGACAAGATGTACAAAGCAGTATAATGGTGGAATACAGCCTTGCTTGGTAACTAGTGGCTTTTTGATTGGCTAAGAAATTCCCTCAGTGGAAAGGAATCCATAGCTGGAATTGGGAACCAGGTCAGAATTCTATGGAGACCAAGATTATGGTCTCCATTGACAAGCTCCCACTACTCTTTGGCCAGAAAAGGTGCTACATTCATCAAAATTTCCCTAAATTAACAAAGCTTGTCCCATTTAACCTATACAGACTTTATTCTCTGTTGGAGAATCTGTTTTTCTTTATCAGACTCTATTGAGACCGGAGGAGATAAACCACCCCTCACACTTCAGCTAAGGCCCAGGCAAAACCACAGAAGAATCGGGGAGATGAACATGAATGCTGCTTCCATGGTGAACCTGACAATCAGCACCAGGGTGAAGGAGACAGACCCTGAGGATACTCAACATCTACCAAAGCAGAGCTCCAGAGGCTCCTAAGAGCTCATACCTGAAGTAGACTTAAAACACACCCACCATGGCTCAAGGAATTTTCAGGTAGAGGGAGTGAAAAGATTGTAAAGAGCCACAGGTTGAGACAACATACCCAGATAAGCATTACCCACCCACCCCCCAATGACTGCCTGCTGCTCTCACAACTCATAACCCCCAACCCCAAGGGGATTATCAGCATCCACACTGAGGAGGACCCTCAGTGGAATATGGGCAGAGTAGAGGTAAAGAATGGTACCAACACATAATATACCCATACAAAGTATATTCTTAACAAAAAAATTATCCATGAATGTTCATAGAGGCATTAGTTATAGCAAGAAACAAAGTGGAAACATATGACCACCCAAGGATGTATTTTTAATGTGGCTATGTTAATCAACTTTCCACTACTATAACAAAATACTTTGGAAGATAACTTTGAAATAGGAGAAATTAGCTCTCATTTTGGGTGGTTTCAGCTCACGTTTGGCTGCCTTCACTGTTTTTGAGCCTGTAGCGGAGCAGCACATCATGGCAGGAGAGCATGGTGGAGGAAACTTGTTCACCTCAAGTAAAAGACAGGGCAGAGAAAACCCAGGG
This sequence comes from Dipus sagitta, assembly GCA_036346955.1. Classification (NCBI taxonomy): domain Eukaryota; kingdom Metazoa; phylum Chordata; class Mammalia; order Rodentia; family Dipodidae; genus Dipus; species Dipus sagitta. The sequence continues at coordinate 11,808,438 of CM070776.1, read as the reverse complement.
TTCCTTAATTCCTTCAATGGCATGCCTCAAGGGACATCAAACTGCTCAACCTTAACTTTAACATTTTGACCACTTACATACAAGCGTCACAGGCTGGGGACAAAACTTTTACCACATGGGCCCTTAGGGAACATTTGTCTCAATGGTAAAGGTAGCCTATAGATACAATTAGATATTGTCAGTGAAGACCTGTTACATGTTGCAACAATAAGCCTAGAAAGAATGATACAAAGTAAAGGAACAAGTCACAAAAGGCCACGTATTGCATAATTCCATTTATACCAAATGTACTAAATAGGGAAATCTATAGACAAAAGGTGAATTAGTAGTTGCTGAGGACCTAGGGATAATAGGAAAGGTAGTGGTAACTGAGATTTAAGGAGTGTAGCTTTTTTTTTTTGAGAAATGAAATCAATTGTGATGGCAGAGACATAACTTGATGAATATACTAAGAGCTATTAAGAGCTACTGAATTGTACACTTTAATTTCATGAACTGCATTGTTTGTCCATTATGCTTTTGAAAAACATCCAGGTATAAGTTTTGGGTGTGTGGTTTACATTCCTATGTGTATGCATGTTCATATGTGTGTGCCCATGTGCACGTTTGTGCATGCGGAGGACAGAGGTTGATGTCAGATGCCTTTCTCAGTTGTTATCCACTTGATTTTTGAGATAGGGTCTCATACTGAATCTAGAGCTAGCCAGTAAGGTCAGGATTTTTCTGTTTCTGCCTTCCAAGCTCTTGGATTACAGGAACAGGTCATTATGCCTAGCTTTTACATGGGTGCTGGGGTCCGAGATTGTGTCCTCATGTTTCCATGGCAAGCACTTTACATACTGAGCCATCTCATCAGTTCCACTTACAAGTCTGTGGAAACATAAGTCTTCAAATAATCAAAGATATCCCTCCTTTCTTCCCTCCTCTCTTCCTTTCATGTTGTCATCTCCTATTTGTCAGAGAGAAGGCAGGTGTTCCCTCTGGAAGCAAAAAGTGTTATTCCTACTTTGCAAGGAACCTCATATTTGGTTGGCAATGTTACTGTATCTGTGATCTTTTCAAAATGCATGTTTGACTACAATTTCACCTCCTTAAAACTCTTGTCCAGTCCCTGTGCACACTCCAAGCTACTTGTTCTTTGTGCCTTTAAGCATCAACAATCCTTGGGTCGGGCTGGAGAGATGGCTTAGTGGTTAAGGTGCTTGCCTGCAAAGCCAAAGGATCTCAGTTCGATTCCCCAGTACCCACATAAGACAGATGCACAAGGTGGCACATACATCTGGAGTTTGTTTGCAGTGGCTGGAAGCCCTGGCATGCCCATTTTCTCTCTCTCTATCTCTCTCTCTCCTTTCTTGTTCTCTCTCTGCCTCTTTCACTCTCTCAAATAAATAAATAAACATAAATTATTTTAAATATTTATTATTATTTATTATAAATATTATATAAATATATATATTATTTATTATTAAATAATTTAAATATTTAAATTAGAAGAGAATCCTTGGGTCTAGGATGCACATGCTTGACTCAGTTTCTCTAGAGAATTTCTATTCTCTTTGTATTAGATTGGCTTATACAATATGGGCTAGGCAGTCTAACAATGGCTATCTAAACACTAGAGAAGCTGAGAACTCAGTAGTTGCTCACTCTAGTGCTAAAGGTCTGGAGTATTCCTAGAGAGCCACTAGTCTTGTATCTACATTGGCAGGTCAAAGAACCTGGGTTCATCATTAGCAAAGGATGGCAACACCAGGATAGATGCACTCATCAGCAAGGAATGAAAACAGGCAAAAGCAGTGCTGTCTTTCTCTTAGACCTCTTTATAACTGGGCTGCAAGTAGGATGGATCTGCACTCTGGGGCATGGCCTTCCCCTTTAGCCTCAGTTAAACTTTCTTGGAAATGCTCACACAGACCTTCCCAGAGGTATGACTGTTACTTGATTTCGATCCATTCAAGTTGACAATCCACAGTCCCTGTCACAATTTGGAAGGCTTGGGAAAGCACAGTAGGTAGGATCCATGCCCATCGTGGGCCTCTTCATGAATCTATGGCTGGCTGCTGGTCAAGTAAGACAATCTGTTTCTGAAGGTTGTCTACCTATCAAGTGTGAAAGACAACACTGCCCTAAAAGTCTCTTCGCCCCTGGCATGCTTGACTGAGGTTTCCTATGCCTAAGTATAGATTCTGTGGGCCAGCATTCTCTAAGACCCCAGTTGTCTCCTGAACCTCTAGTCCTGTTTTCCCATTAACTTCATTTTTCCTCAACACCACAGGAAACAATGTTCACGACAATAGAAGCATATGCACACATGCATAAAGGGTAGTCAAACATCAACCTGCTGGCATTCAAGCTGCCTACCACCCCATAACTCCTCATGGTTAAGTGTTACAGTAACGGTCAGTGGTAGTGTCCTCCAAGTCCTCAATTGCCTGTTTGCCCAAGTCAGCATCCTGCCATACCTCTCCCTTCTTCTTCTTTTCCAGAGGTAGTTCTGGACACAGATGGCACCCTCTATGAAAGAGGGTTTTTTGGTGGAGGCAAATGAGTAACATCCTTCAATACTTGAATGTTGCTGTTGGGAAAAGATTAATTTCCATCCTACACACTTCCATATGTCTCGCATGGAATCAAAGATGGGAGCTACCTTTCTACCCTGCTATTTTTTTCTTTTCACAGAATAGCTTACCTCACCCACCTGTGAAATGGGCATGCCTATAGAGTTCCTTGGAGGATTTCTGGAGCACAATTGAAATGACAGCACTATGTAAGCCTCAGGAGTCATTATTAACATGTGCAGATTGGAATAAAAAAGAATAAAACCTGGCAAACTCTGTTGCATGGAAGGAATTCTTTTTTTTTTTTTTTAGACAACAACTTGTTTATTTGTCAGAGGACTGAGTTTTTAAAAATTTTTTATTAATTAGTTTTGTACTCAGCGAATACAGTCAGTTTGGTACCATTATTAGGCTCATCCGTGACCTACCCCCTCCCCTTGGCTCCTCCTTGTTGAGGTATATGGGTCATGTATTCTGGAGTTAGCCCACAGTTATGGGTAGGATAAATGTCTCTGTGCTCACAAGAACCTCCCCACAAGACTCTGGCTTGGATTTTGCTCTGGAGGACAGCAAACTGACCTTCTTATAATGGTTAGAAGTCATGGCCTCTTGTAAATTGCTCATTTCATTCAACCCCAAAATAATAATTTCTTTTAATTTATAAGGGCTTAATGTGTAGCACACAACATCTTCTAAAGATATCTATGAACTAATATGTATCATGTAAAACTTTAAAACAGAAACTGTTTTATCCATATCTTACAGGTAAGGAAACTAAGATACATGCAATTCAAGGCCTCGCCCAATGTTACATCTGGGAAAACACAAATATGGAGTTACTATTCCACCAGCCAACAAAGTGATTCCAACTAAAAACATAGCTTTAAAAATTTAAAAGTCAAATGCATATGTACTAAAAGGTTATTTTCTTTAATGAAGATTCTTATAACAAATGACCCATCTTATTTATAAAAGCAAGGTCCACTAGGAACATGCAAAAATAATTCTATGTATCATTAAATCTGAAAATTAAAGAAAAAAACATTTGTAGCTCTGCAGCCTAACCATATGTTCCTCTCTAGAGAGCCCTATTAAGCATTAAATTATGTACCCTTTATCCCAGCACTACTTGTTGGGGCATTCTATTATAATGATACTGCAAAGCAGCTAAAATGAGCAAATTTGCATAAAGCCAAGTCCTGAAGGGCTTTTAGATCCCAGGGTTTGTTACTTTTACTCATTCAACAGTAAACATTTAATGAGTACCTGCTATTTGCTATTTGCTAGGGATATCTCTAGCTGTTTGCAAATAAACATAATTAAAACTCAGGCCTGGCTCCAAGGAATGAGTCTTGTGTCGTTACATTACTCAGCAGTCAAGGTCCGGTGAGGTGGGAGCTCAGAACGGCCTGGAGAAGGACTTGGGCAGGGCTTGGGCAGGAGTGTCAGAGGAAAAGGGCTTACATCAGTTGAGACATGGAAGCATAGATGTTTTGTAGATGAGAAATTAAGGGCTTGAGAGTTTCAGTGATTTCCCATTGAATGTAAATAACAGGTACAAGACCCAGGACTAAAAGCCAGGTCTTCATGTGCCTGATCCAGGGCCCTTTCCTCTTTACTGTGAGGAAGTATCTTTTAATAACTCTCACATGGCAGATGGTTTCACAGTGTGCCAATGTGTTCATCTGGTAACACACATACAAAGTTTTGGACTGTGACATTTAAGAATCAATTGATCATTGATGACAGTGGCTTCACAGTGACATAGTAGTGGTTTTCCAAAGCATGGTCATAAGCAGCCTTCTCACCTGGGAACTTGTCACAGATACAAATTCTTCGATCCCAGCTAGGGAACCCAAGGTTAGAAACACTGGGCAGCCAGAACTATCCTGCCCAACTCAGACTATAGTACTTACTGATCTACAGAGTATCTCCCATGTAACTCATATGTACCTCCTGGACCTGCATGCACACCAGCATAGCTATGTACATTTGTAGATAAAAATATCCAGTTCCAATGTCAAAAGATTACACACCCCTGATATAAATGGTTATTATAAGAATGTGTTGATTTTTAGGCATTACATGGGAATAGATAACTGATACAGGGAACAATCATGGAGCTTCAGATATGGATGACAGATTATATGATAACAAGTCATTATTACTTTTCTTAAGGGTGATAAAGTTATTGGCATTCCATTATAAAGTCCTTACTATTTTAAGAGATGAGAGGAAATATGTTGTTTGTCTCTCCAAATTCAGCAAAAGCCATATATAAATAGCCTGATAAATACACTAGGCAAAATGTTGATAATTGTTCAGTCCAAGTGATGGGAACATGGGGAATTATTACAGTATTTTTTAAAACTTTTCTAGTCTTGAAAATTTTCATAGCAAAATGTTGAAAAGAATTTTTTTTAAAATTCACCTGCATCCTACATTAAGAACATATTCTATATTCTAAAATGAAACATTTTATGATTTTTTTTGAAAATTTAGTTATGAATAATCATCAGATAAAATTTCTTGGTGTATCTCATGAACACTCAGGTATTCCATGAAGAACAAACTCCAATTATAAATTGCATTCAAATAATCAGAAATTTCTATAAAATTTATGAATTTGTAGATAACAAATTTACGTTTATCAAATTTAACAATGCATAAATCTGACATGCTAAGTAATACAACCACTTAATTGGACACATTAAGTTAAGTTTGATGTGTCAGTGTTATTTTGCTTTTAGAAACCAATGATTTTCCCCCAGTCCTATGTGCTGTCATAGGCTATGTAGGAATAGTCATTATTATGTAATGGATAAAACAAAGCTGGGGATATATCTCAGATGGTAGAGTGCTTGCCCAGCAGATAGGATGGCCTGGGTTCAGTTTCCAACACTATAAAGTGGGTATGCTGGCATACCTGTAATCCTGTCACTCTATTACTCAGGAGGTAGAGGCAGGAGAATCAGAAGTTCATGGTTACCCTCGGCTACATTGCAAGTTTGAAGCCAGCCTGGGCTACATGAAACCCTTTCTCAAAAAATAAAAATAAAAAAGTTAATGGATAAAACGACTGGAGTAGCCAGGTATGCTCCTTAAATTGCGAGAAGAGTAACACCTCAACTGACAGATCCAATAGACAAAGAGAGTTATTATTGTTGGGGGCCAGTGAATCCTGGAACTGGGATATTAGAAGCCACAGAGGCTTGAGATCAAGTCACAGTCATACTATTTTCCAGAAGGTATTTACAGCTCTGTCCCTCAACTTTCTAAGTTTTCAAATGAAGACCAAAATGGTCATGTGACCACATTGTCATGATGACAACACTTGACTACATGACTAGAAAGATATAACAGGAATATGTGGGAAGCATGTGACAGACATATCTTGCACCCAGTGCCTTCTGATTTTGGTTTCCATGCAACGGAATGACTGCCAAGTACAAAGAGCAGGAAGACAGCTGGCAGGGTCCAGATCAGCCCTGGGTGGATCTCAGTGGGTTGGCAGCATAGCCTGGCAGGAGCACATGCAGCTTGGCCTTCAGATCACACAAGGCCCATCCAGTGGAACAGTGGGCCAGCCACATGAGAACCTCCATAATCAGCTTCAAAAAAAAATTGATGGGACTTGTCAGCACACTCCCTAGAAAAAATATTGTAATGGGGAATATTCAAGGAACAAGAGCTTGGATGTCAAAAACAGATGAAGCTAGAGCATAAATACTTAAATAACCTTGGCACCACTAGGCTTGCCATTAGTCTATATGACATTTTTATGGGAAATCTGCCTTTTCTTCATGATACTTTATTGTATGCATCAAATAATTGCTTAAACGCACTCATATTTTTAGAGGCCAAGATAATTTATTATTGTTATTTATTATTATTTTCATAATAAATATATAAATGAATTGTATCATAAATTATTGACAGAACTATTGCTTACTTTTTGCTACAATGTCTAGGTATTCAAAGTGGGATGAACAGTCACATACACACACATACACACTGCTGTAGTGAAGAGCGACCATGCAATTTACTTCCTCTTCATGCCTTCTATAAGCAGCTGTGAAAATATCAAAAGCTCTGTTTTACTGGGTGTGGTGGTGAATGCCTTTAACCCCAGCACTTGAGAGGCAGAGGTAGGAGGATCACTGTTAGTTTGAGGCCAGTCAAAGACTACATGGTATATTCCAGTTCAGCCTGGGCTACAGTGAGTCCCTATCTCAAAAAAAAAAAAAAAATCAAAAATAGATTTAAAAAAAAAAAAAAGCTCAGGGGACATAGCAGAACAGGTGGCAGAAAGAGCAAAAGAGAGGAAGGAGCACTTTGGAATGCTGTCTTCTGAACACAAAGTGGCCATCTATGACCTCACAGCAACTGCCATTATGTGCACAGCTTTGTGCCCATCAACATGTTAACTTCACACACAAAAGTTCTTACAAACAGTCCCCAAATAACACTTGTCCAAATACCTGCTCATCTTGTGGCCCATTCAAGTGGACATATAGAGTTAACCATCATAAAATGCTGCAAATACACACTACAGTATCAGAATATCAAATGAAGTTTTATATTCTCATTCAATGGAAGCCCTACAGTTATGCCATTCCCAGTTACAAAATCCATGCGCAGGTGCCAAATTAAAAATTCTGCATGAGTCATTTTCAATCATTCCTATTACCATTGTTATTTCCACCACTTTTTCTACCCTGCCAGGAATCTATAGTTCAAGTTCTACACCACCCTTGTCACAGAAAAGTAAAGTAGAGCTTCTAGATATGTATTAGGTTACATTTCCAAATTAATTATAGGTGCTTTCCCCAATTTTAAAAGAAGTGTTGCAAATTTCACAAATACAAACTCTATCAGGAACAAAATGTGCATAATATTTTCCAACAAAAAATAGAAGCAATAAAAAGAACCCAGTATTCTCCAGTTGCTGATGTAAGAATCTACCCTCCTCCCTGGAAGCATATGATTTGCCTAGGTGCATATAAATCTAAGAGGGCCCACTGGCTCTTCTATTTCCCAAGGAGTATTGAGGGCTACCACCTCAGGTGGACCCAGGAATTGCTGTCCATGATATAAGTTCAAAGAAACAATAAGCAAAAGTCCTTGAAAGATTCAACTGGAACTAGCTAAGAACAGGAAAGTTTTCTCTTCCACCAGCCTATCTGAAGGTCAACATTATCCCATAGGAGTGGAGAATAGTTTTTCCAGACCTGAAAAGGTATCTCCAGCTCACTTGAATGCAGAAGGTCAGCTGTGTCAAAGAATGGAGCCAATCACCCACAGAGACGGAATCCAAAGAGAAGCCCTAAAACAGCTTCCAGTGAACAATAGTAGATAAGATATTATTAATCATTACTCATCAGGATTTCATCATGATTTCACATATCAACACTGACAAAAAAGAAAATGAAATAGAAGACTTAAACAAATTCAATTAGTGAAGGACTTTCTAGAAGAAAAATTATCAAATGAAATAACTTATTTCCAAGTTTTAAAAGGGACAAGGGTGATAGCTCAGCAGTTCAAGGTGCTTGCTTGTAAAGCTTGACCGCCCAGGTTTGATATCCTAGTACCCACATAAGCCAGATGCTCAAAGTGGTGCATATATCTGAAGTTTGTTTGCAATGACAAGAGAACTTGTGTGTCCAAACTCTCTCTCTCTTTCCCTTTCTCTCACTCTTTTTCTTCACTTATAAATAAATGAGAATTAAATGTACGTCTCCAGGCTCCTGTTTGTTAGACATAGTGAGTACACAAATATATAATAATCAAATAATTCAATAGATAAAGTAAAAAAGGCAATGAGAACAGCAGTAGTTATCTCAAGGTCTAGGAATGTAGCTTAGTGGATAAGCATTTGCCTAGCACGCAAGAAGACCTGGGTTTGATCCCCAGCAATACATACAATTGGGTGTGATTATCCATGACTATAGTCCCAGTACTTGAGATACAGAGTCAGGAGAGTCATAAATTCAAGGTCATCCTCTGCTACTAGTAAAGTTTGAGGCCAGCCTAGGCTACATAAGACACTGTCTCCAAAAAAAAAAAAACAGTTATCTCAAAATAAGTGGACTAACAATGGTATACAATTAATAAAATTAAATCAATACCACAAGGAATGTCACTTCACACCCCTCAGGATGACTGATATACAAAAATAGAAGTCAAACAAGAACAATAAAAAATTCCATAAAATAACAAGTGTGTACAAGAATGTAGAGAAATTGGAATCCTTGTACATTACTGGTATAATCTAAAGTCTTGCAACTATCATGAACAATAGTGTGGCAATTCCTATTTTAAAAATTAAACAGCTAGGCATGGTGGTGCACACCTTTAATCCCAGCACTTGGGAGACTGGGGTAGAAGAATCACTGTAAGTTTGAGGCCAACCTGAGACTACAGAGTGGATTCCATATCAGGCTGGGATAGAGTGAGAACCCACTTCAGAAAACCAAAAGAAAAAATTAAACAAAGTGTTATGATATGGTCCAGCAATTCTACTACTGGAATATGCCCCAAACACTTGAAGTCACCTAGAATGTTGAAACTAATGGAGATACAAAGTAAGAGGGTAGATGCTAGGAGTAGAGGGAAAGAGTCAATTGTTTAATGCATACAAAGATTCTATTTGGAAATATGATAAAGTTACAGTGAAGAGATGTCAAAAAGGAATTTTTGAGGAACAAGATAAGATGTACGAAGAAAGATTGGAAAAGCCAATATGTAAATCATACAAATCTTGAAAGGAGAAAATGGGCTAGAAGAAAGTGAACAATTAAAAGATAAAAGAAGGAGCCAGGCGTGGTCATGCATGCCTTTAATCCCAGCACTTGGAATGCAGAGATAGGAGGATCTCCATGAGTTCGAGGCCACCCTGAGACTATATAGTGGATTCCAGATCAGCCTGGGCTAGAGTGAAACCCTACCTTGAAAAACCAAATAATAATAATGATAATAATAATAATAAAAGTATGATTGTCCTGGGCTGAAGGAAGATAAGTATGTAAATTGAAAGGGCTCAAAGAAGAAGTCCACATAACCTAAGATATTTGTCTGGTGTAGTGGTCTCGGAATGGGAAATGTCCTCCCCATAGGCTGTATATTTGAATACGTAATGCATGGTTGGTATCTTTGGGAAGTTAGTGGAAATTTTAGGATCTACAGCCCACGTAAAGCCAGATGCACCAAGTGGAGCATGAATCTGGAGTTTGTTTGCAATGACAGGAGGTCCTGGTGTACTCATGCTCTCTCTGACTCTGTCTCTGTCTCTGTATGCTTCTCTGGGTCAAATAAATAAATAATAATATTTTTAAAATAAAAACATGGATTTGTTCTTGATAGGTATGTGAGCAATTTTATTCTTGAACATCTGTTGTTTTCATATATTGTCTGTCATCAAGATTGTAAAAACAAGGGCTTTCAATTTTGGAGATGGCCTGCCTGGGCTCCTTTTTCCATCTAGTTGTTTAGTCACTGAGTGCTCTTGTGGGCTCTGGGGTATAATTTGCATCTTGAGGTATATTCTACTTTGTGGGAAAGGAAACAGGTGTTCCTCCTCCTGCCCAACTGGTCAGTGCTTAAGGAAGATGGACACTATTATGGGTCTTGTGGTTTGGCTGCTATGGCTCCAGTACATTTTGGGTAGACCTCAAAAGAAGGTCATAGGCTTCCAAAAACAGTCGTAGTCATGAACAGTTAGAAACAGCATGCACCAAAATTGGAGAGGAATCATACTCAATGAAGTTTGGGCAGAAACATTGCAGCATCAATATAGTTTCCCCCCCCCCCACAACAAACATCACAGAGGACACGGGGGAGGCAATAATGCTGTTAGGAAAGAAAGCTCTTCCTCCCTTAAATTTTCACATCCTAAGCATGTTGTGTTTTTCCTCCTTAGTGGTTAAGATTCTGCCAAATGTCCATATGACCTATTGTCCATGTTTCAACAGGAATGAGTGGAGAAGGTGACAATGAAATAGTCTACCCTCCAGACTGGGGAAATGGCTCATTGGCTATAGCACTTGGTGTGGTCCTGAGTTCAAGCTCCAGCACCCTTGTAAAATCTGATTGTGGTGACAAACATCTGTAATCCCAGTGCAGGGGGGGGGGGTTAGAGACAGGAGAATGATGAGGGCTTACTGGCCAGTAAGTCTAGCCCAATCACTGAGCTCCAGGTTCAGTAAGAGACTGTATCTGCACTTACCCATCAGTTCAGGGAAGGTGGGAACAAGAGAATGCCTGGGACTTTCTGGCCAGCTATTCTAGTCAAATCATTGAGTCCTACATTTAGTGAGAGACTGTCTCAAAAAATACTGTGGAGAGTAAATAAATAAGACAACTGATGTCATTCTCTGGTCTCTACACACCCACATGCACATGTGTACCCACACACAAATGAATACGCATTACACCATTACACACACACACACACACACACACACACACCTCTTCCCTATCAATGCTTTTAGACATTCACTGTCTTAATTTCTTCAGCGGTGTAGCTAATGGTAAATTGTTGTAGTAGATAATCCCATACCCATGCCCATGCAGGAATCCTTAATTAAACTCAGTGGATCACACAAATACAGAAGACAAAAATACATCAAAACTGAAGAGGACTGGTTGGGAAGAAGGGATTCAGTAGAAGGGTACTGAGGAGACAAGAGAAAGTAATAGGAGGAGATCTTGATGAAAATACATTGTATGCATGTATAAAATCATCAGTAATATTTTTTAATTTACTGTCTTTGTATGGGAAGGGAAACCTCCAAGCAAACTTCATTTTACATTATATTACCCAAACTTGAAGGAAATGGTCACTTTCTGTATTAGTTACTATCTCATTACTGTGAACAAATACCTCACCAGAAGAAACTTAAGGAATGACAGGGTTTATTTCCGCTTATGTTTTGAGGGTTATGGTACATTATGGTGGGGAAAGCATGGCATCAGGTGCAGGAAGCCTGATTGGTGACATTTCATTTAGAATGCAAAAGCAGAGACCAAACAAGAAGTTTTCATTTATATATGTGTGGGCATGAATGCAGATTAAAACAAGAATTCCTCATCACATCTGACAGCTCTGTGCTATGGCTACCACTCAGAGCCACTAAAGATAAATTGACCTTCATTGTTCCCTTCTGCTGAGAATGCATGAGGAGGGAACACTTGGTAACTTCTGAAACCAGACTGCAACACAACTGTGCTAGGGAGATGACTCAGTTGGTAAAGCAAGATGCTTGCTATGCAAGCATTTAGACCTGAGTTCAGTTCCCAGAACCCATATAGGGTATGGTGGCACATGCTTATAATCCCAGTGCTAGGAAGGCAGAGATGGGAAATCCCCAGGGCTTACTATCTAGCTATTGTAGTTGAATTGGTGAGCTCTAGATCCAGCAAGAGACTCTGTCCCAAAGAACAGTGAGGAAAGAAATGAGGATGGCCCCCTGGTATTGACCTCTGGACTCAACATGCACAACACATACACACACACACACACACACAAACAAACATGTGAGCCCATGCACATACAAACACTAATGCCTACACACATATAAATGAAGAAATAGTACTACAACTTCCACCTGGCTTCCTCCTTAGATCACAAAGCACAGGAAGCTATAAGAGGTCTGTGTAAGCTGAAGAAGTTCAGAGGAGGAAATCATGCAGAGATCCAACAAAGACACAGAGAGTGAGGTTTGAAGATGCTCAGCTGTTCCAGGCTTAAGTTGTCTTGCTTGCACAATAGGGCAGGGATTTAATTGCTTGAAAGATACTATCCAAGGCCAAGGATATAAGTTCCTTTAAATATCTATAAGGTATAAAGCATCTACAATTTTGAGGTGGGGACGAAGCTCAGTTGGGGGAGTGCTGCTTAGCATGCACAAAGCACTTGCTTCCATCTCTAGCACCAGACATGGTGGTGCATGATTGTAATCCCAATACTTAGGATGCTGCGTTGGGAGGATCGGGAGTTTGAGGGTCCAGCCTGGGATACATGTGAGACCCTATCCTAAAGTAGAAAAGAAGGCCTGAAGAGATTGCTCTGCAATTAAGGTACTTTTCCATAAAGCTTAATAACTTGAATTTGATTCTTCAATACTCACATACAGCCAGATGTATAAAGTGGCATATGTGTCTGGAGTTATTTCACAGCAGCTAGAGGCCCTGGTATGCCCATTCTTTCTGCTGGTCCCTCTTTTCTCCATCTCATCCTGTTTGCAAAAAAAAAAAAAAAAAAAAAAACTATAAAAAAGAAGAAAAAAATAGGAAGGAAGATGAGGGAAAATGAAAGAAAAGAAGAGAAAAAGAAAAAGACTGGGGACATGGACCATTGGATAAAGCAGTTGTCATGGAAGTGTGAGTACCTGAGTGCAGATCCCCAGTACCCGTGTAAAACAGGACAAGTATTAAGCATCTACAATATCAGTATTCCTGGAGAAAGATGGAAAGCAGAGACATGGGAATCCCCTGAAAGCTCTTGGGCCAGAAATCTTGACAAATATTGCACCAAAACAAGGAGAGATCCTACCTCGAAAACTAAGGGAAAGCCAAGGACCACAACACCCGAAGTTGCCCTCCGATTTCCATTTGCACATGCATGCATTGCATGTGTCCACCTGAACACACACACATACACACACACACACACCACACAAGAATAGGCAAGAGTCACAAGAGGGCTGAAGAGATGGCTTTGCAGTTCAGGCATTTGCCTGAAAAGCCAAAAGACCCAGGTTCAACTCCCCAAGACCCACGTAATGCCAGATGTACAAGGTGGTACATGTGTCTGGCGTTCTTTTGCTGGAGGCCCTGGTGTGGCCATTCTCTCTCTCTCTCTCTCTCTCTCTCTCTCTCTCTCTCTCTCTCCCAAACGAATAAATAAAAATAAAATATTTAAAGAAAAGAAAGTATCACAAGAGATCTACCTAAACTTGTGTTAGGCTACACCCCCAGCTTAACAGATAGGCTTCACTAGGCTTTACAACTCCCAGAATAGCCCAGTTGATACAAGACAGGAGCTTCAGCTTGTGACAATGTTCTAGAAGCTTACATTTTCTATCCCTTTAGATCTTTTATTATTGTTTTCATTATTTGTTTGTTTTCCATTCTCTGTCATGAGCCATCCTCACAGTAAATATACTGGAACCCCGCCCAAGTCAACCTGCTCTCAGGTGCAAGTCACGGAGTGTTTACTCAAAAATGGAGCAATCAAAGGTTACTCTTCCAGCTGCAGCTTCTACACTCTGGCTGGGCCTTCTGCTCTGCCTGCAGCCCTACGTGCAACTTCTTATCTAAAATATGCACCCTGCCTATTTCCAAGGGCTTTGAGGCTAGTCACATGCTCCAGCAAAGACACAATGAGGTATTTGGAGACAAAGGGGACCCAAGTAAAGAGAACAAAGAAAGTAGAAAATTATTACACAGCTCTAAATTTCTTGACAGTGGAGCCAAACAAGGTGAATCTGGGGATATATATATATATATATATATATATATATATATATATATATATATATTATTGCTCTTGAGAAACAAGCTTTTCATTCACAGTAAGGTCGTTTATCACAAGTTATTTAATAAGCAAAATGGACACATACCTTTAACTATGCTTAAATAAGTAAGAGCCATTGGCTATCTACATGAAGGAGTCTTCCATTGAACATCCATAATGATTAAAGATGTTCTGCCCAATAGGCTGTCTCTTTTAATATTGTATGTCTCCAGTGACTCTGGTACTGTCTCTGAAAAATCCATTAAGTACTTTTAAGACGTTGGACATTACCTCTGGAATGGAAATTGTCTATTTAATCCTGAATCCTCTAAGATAGAACTGCTCCAACTTGACTGTTCAACACACACCAAAAGAACTTGCGAAAACCCTTGGTCCCATCCCCAGAGTCTTGGATTTTCTAGGCCAGGGCAGAGCTTGATAATTTGAATTTCTTTCTTTTACAACTCATTCTATGGTTTGACAGTTTGCACATGTATATTATGTATTTTGATCACATTCTGCCCCCCATTACCTTTTTTAAATTTTTTATTAGTTATGTATATAATGTGTATATAGCCATGATGGTACCATCATTAGCCTTATCCCTGTAGTCCCCCCATAAGGTTTGTGGGTGTTGCATTCTGACGGTGGCCACCAATTATGGGAGAGAGGCAATGTCTCTGAGCATAATGCCCCAAGTTATGCCTCTAACAATCTTTCCACCCTATCTTCCGCGAATTTCCCTGAGTCATGTTGGGTTCGTTTTAGGTCTATTTCAGTGAAGAGGTCTTTTCCTGTCCTTCTCCCATTCCTGCTGATCCCTCTCTTTGCCTGTCTAGTCCCTTTCTACTTTGATAAGTACTTTGTGTGTGACTCACTGAGTTATATGAGCATGGTCAATTTACAAGTGGCTATACCACCTAAAAAAATGGCTCACTCTCCCCCAGCAGCCATTAGCTGCCAATTCCTCAGGGAGAGATAGGGCATAATGACAAAATGTGAATGGGCTAATCTTGTGCAGCAAACCACAGCTACTGTCACATACAGAAGACAGCATATCATAACACTTTTCCCTATCCTCCTACTTTTCCATTCTTTCCATCCCTTCTTCCACAATGGTTCATGAACCTGCAAAGGTGATATATATAATTCCTATTTAGGGATGAATGCAATAACTTGTTCTCAGCATTGTTACTGGTTATGAGCTTTTTCATGTACTCTTGGCCTTGGTCAGAGGATTTGCATTTCTAACAAGTTCCTGGATGATGCTGATGCTGCTGGTCCAGGGACCAACCACACTTTGATAGTCACTGTTCTAAGAGTTCCCTGAAAAGGTAGGTATCCAAAAGCATGGCTTGTCATGTATTGTATGTAAGGTTTAAGAGAAAGGGAGAGGGGTAGAATGTATATGTACCTGAGAAAGATTGAGCCAGCTTTATTTCCAGATAGGCAGAATACTAATTCCTTTCATTAAACCACTGCAGTAGGAGCAGTGTTTTTTTTTTTTTTCTCAGTCAAGAACATAGGACCAGGCTGGAAAGATGATCCAGTGCTTAAAAATGCTTGCTTGCAAAGCCTTACTGCCCAGGTTTCATACCCCAGTGTCCACATAAAGCCAGATGCACAAAGTGACACATGCATCTGGAGTTCATTTGCAGTGGCAAGAGGCCCTTGTGTTCCCCTAGTATCTTCCTCTCTCTTTCTCTCTCTCTCAGGTAAATAAATAAAATATCAGATCCTTTTGAAAATATATATAAGGATCTAAAGTTATTATCAGATATCACATGGTATTGTGATTATATGGATAAATTATATTTGGGTTGAAAGATCATTTGAAAAATCTATTTCCTTCTCATATATTAGTCTATAATAAACCCCCCAGTGTGGTTTCTAGGAATATGAACTTGTGAGAATTAAGTTGAAAATACACTTCTGAGGTTAAATTAATTTTTTACTTAAAAGAAGATTAAGGGCTGGAGAGATGGCTTAATGGTTAAGGCACTTGCCTGCAAAGCCAAAGGACCCAGCTTCGATTCTCTAGGACCCATATAAGCCAGATGCACAAGATGGTACATGTGCCTGAAGTTTGTTTGCAGCAGCAAAAGGCCCTGGTGTGCCCATTCTCTCTCTCTCTCTCAAAATATTTTTTTAAAGGGAGATTAAAATAGTGAAACATTTTATTGTTACTTGTTCTTGGATAAATATCACCAATCCCTTTCAAGATTGGGTATTTGGATCTCAAAGAAAATCATACAAAAATGGAGATTTGGGCAAAAATTAAAAATAATTTGGATATTTATTGAAATATTTAAATAAAATGGAGAGCCAAGTGTGGTAGCACATATCTGTGCTCCAAGTACTGAAGAGATTGAGACAAAAGGAGTAACAATAGTTTGAGGATAGCCTGGGCTACATAGTGAGTTTCAGGCCAATCTAGGTAAAATAGCAAGAGACCCTGTCTTGAAAAAATTCTAGCTCATTTGCTTCATATTCAAAAGATGCCAAATAAATTTTTAAACCAAATTTTCATTTTCTTTCGGCTTCTATTCAGATACAGAAACACCAATTTAATAATCAGGACTTCCAGAAGTAAAAACATGCAATTAAAATTAACCAATCATTTTTGTTCCATTGTGCAGGCATACATACATAAGCAGGGCATAGGAGAAAAGAATATAATGACACAATGATAGAAGTAAGAAAAGAAGAAGACAATGAGTACTGACTTGGTAGCTGAAGACAGCCAAATCCTAAACCTATGGAGTAGAAATCAAGAAGAAAATTCCAAAGAAGGTTCAGGAATGGGTGGTTCCAGTTACCTGTAGAAGTGGATATAAAGAGGTGTTAAGGGATGGATTGAACCCTGCCCAATTTGTATAGCAAAACCCTAATGTTCAATCCCAGAGACTGTGACCATACCCAAGCCCTTGGAAAACTAGATAAGAGCTCTACAGATGAGCTATATCCCCAAGTTAGAGTCTTTCAAGAGATAATTAAGTTAAAATAAGTATTCTAGATGAACCTTACTCTAGTACAGCTGCTGTCCTTACAGGTAAAGAAAATTTGGGTACATTGGTGGACAGCAGACAATTTGAAGACTTTTACAAAAAAAAAAAATCATCTAAAGTAAGGAGAATTACCTGTAGTGGTACTTTTTGTTATAGCAGTTATCAGGAATATCTAGAGCAAGTGAGGAGCCACTACCTCAGTCTCTGGATTCCTCTCCCACCATTTGATAGATTCCATACATGCTTCTGCCATTGTGTAATGCCAGCCACTATGAAGTCCTAACCAGAGCATAGCAGGTACCACATGATGCCCTTGAACCTCTGGGACAATGAGCTAGATAAAACTCCTTTCTTTATAAAGTACCCAGGTTCAGATATTTTTCTTATATTCACACAGAACTAAGATGAGAGGAATCTTTTTTTTCTTCTTCATTGTATAGAGGATTTCCATGTTCCTTGGTTCAATGATCCACATCATCCCCATCTCTCTTTTCATCATTGCATCTTCTTTTATTCCTACTTTCCTGCTGCCTCTTTCAAATCTAAAGACTCTTTGGGTTACACTGGGTTCATTTGAGTAATCCAGGAAGATCTCCCCATCTCAAAGTCCTTCATTTAACCACATGTGCAAAGTCCCCTTTGAGCATGCATGATAATGTTTTCATATATTTCAGGGATTATGGTGTGGGCACTATAGCAGACAGCTTCAGGTTTGCTGAGATAAACTTCCAGACCAGGCACAGTTATGGAGGAAGGGATATTTATTGAAGCTTACAGATCCAGGGGAAGTTCCATAATGGCAGAAGAAGCTGGCCTGCCTTCACAGGCCAAGCAGAGACAGAGAGAAGCACAAGCCTAAAGGCAAAAGCCATAGCACACTTCAGGAACTCCAGCTAGGCACACTTTGCATATCTTTAGATTGAAATCTGAAACCCACCACCACACCTTAAGATCCACCCAGTGACCTTGCCTCCAGCCAGGTGGCAAACTACAAACAAATAAACAACTGAATATATTGGGGGCCATCTATTCTATTCAAACCACCACAGGCACTCTTGGGCCATTATTTTGCCATTCATAGTGGGGTGCTGACTCTCTACAAGATCCCACAAATGACAAATTTCATTCAATGGCATCCTCTGGTGCTACATCCTAACCATGGGCAGACAGCTAATACACATGAGTTCAGTTTCCTCATCTGCAACAATCCCTACCACAAAGGATTATTGTTAAGATGAAATGAGTTACTATGCAGAAAGCACTTAAAATATTTTTACTTATTTGTAAGCAGACAGAGAGAGAGAGACAGACAGACAAGCAAAGAATGGGTACACCAGGGCCTCCAGCCACTGCAAACAAACACCAGATGCATCAGCTGCTTTGTTCATCTGGCTTTACATGCATGGGTACTAGGGAATCAAACCTGGGTCATTAGGCTTTGCCGGCAAGCACCTTAACAGCTGAGCCATCTCTCCAGAACCACAAAAAGCTCTCAAAAGAGTTTCAGGCAGATAGGAAGTGCTATACAAATGTTTGCTGTTATTATCATTTGAGGAAAATTTCTAATGTGAAATACAGAGAACACAACAATTACACATGGAGATGGAAATGAGATGAAAGAATACACAAAGATAAAACTAGATGGATTCAAAATAGAACTTAAGAAAATAGATCATACTTTTAGTAATTAATAATATCAATCTGAAGTATATGAAATTGCCATTCTGGAGATGAAAATCTTTAAATACTGGCAATTTCATGGTCCCAACATAATATGAACCCAGAAAGGAAAATCTCAATAAGGGCTGGAGAGATGGCTCATCAGTTAAAGGCACTTGCTTGCACAGCCTACTGGCCTGGGTTGGATTTCCCAGTACCCATGTAAAGCCAGATGCAAAATAGTGGTCCATACATTTGGAGTTTATTTGGGCAAAACAAGAGGCCCTGGCACATCCATACTCACTCTCCTCTCTTTCTCTCTCTCAAATAATAAAAAAATAAACAAAATAAAATTCAATGTTGCCGGGCGTGGTGGCGCACGCCTTTAATCCCAGCACTCGGGAGGCAGAGGTAGGAGGATCGCAGTGAGTTCGAGGCCACCCTGAGACTCCATAGTGAATTCCAGGTCAGCCTGGGCTAGAGTGAGACCCTACCTTGAAAAACCAAAAAAAAAAAAAAAATTCAATGTAGAGTTAAATTTTGAGAAAATTACTCAAAGATAGAACAGATAAATAAATAAAAATAGAAATAATATATGATATATTTCTCCAAGAGATATAGCAACTATGTAGGAGAATTTCAAAAAAAAAGGAAAAAAGGGGATGAAAGGGTATAATCACAAATGTGATTTCAGAAACTACCCCAGAATTGAAGAGCATAAGTAAAGCATCCCTGAGAGACTAATGTGGTGAGGAAAATGGGGCCAAGCAAAGGCACATTCTATTATCAAAAAGAAGCTCACAGATGTTTCTAGAGAAGGCAATTGATAAAAAGAACAGTGTAAGATTTAAACCTCACAACAAAAACAACAGAAGACACAGTGTAAATTTTTGAAGAAAATTTCCAATCAAGAATTCTGCAATAAACCAAATTTTAAGTGAGCATATGACATTTTCAGCCTTGTTAGATCTCAAAATCAAATCTCCTGTGCACCATTTCTCATAATGTTATTGGGTAACTGATTCCCTACAAATGAGGCAGTCCAATACAAAGGGAAGTATGGTTTCAGAAAAAAAAAATCTTTGAAGCTGGAGATAAATGTGGGACTAGTCACAGAAGTACTGGGCTCAAATGAAAAGAAAATATTCTTCAAAAATAATATTTTAAAGTATATTTTCAATAATATAAATGAGAAAATATTCTGGAACATGATTCTCAAACTTTAATGAATCACCTAGAGTGCTTGTTAAACCAAAGCAAGCTTTCTGGGCAGAAATTGTTCTGTGTACATATCATTGAGATACAAAGGTTAAATAGGAAAAAAGTAAAGAGTTGAAAGTAGTTGTAACCTGATAGGAAAATCCGGAAATACAAGGGGATACAGGTGGAGAGATGGAGTAAAGAAAATTATTGATAATAAACCTTAGTACAAAGGCATTTGACTCTTTACACCAAGGTTCAATAAATTATGGCCAGTGAATCAGCCGCCTGTGTTTGTTAATAAACTTTTATTAGCATGTAACCATGCCCATTTGTTTATATCTTATCTATGCACCATAGAGAAATCAGTGCTAGAGAATCCATGTGGCCTGAAAAATCCTTGATCCCCTCCAACTATATTGCTTTCCAAGCTGGAAGACATTGAGGAAGGTGAAATAGCTTCGCCATGACCAAAGGTAGCGGGAACTCTAGCAGTATTACTCAGACTCTGATTATCACAGAGTTCCTCATTGATCTCAATGCTGTTATTGCTAACTGATCTATGACTGTATTTGAATGCCTTTCCACCCAGGAGTCATATAAAGTGATTTTAAAGTAGGATATTCCTGAACTGAAATTCACATGACACTAAGGGTCTCTGAATTCTAATCAAGAATTGGCCAATGAAACTCATGAACTAAATATATAAGCAAATGAAATTCCAGAACACTGGAGTATGAAATCAAGGATACCTTTAATGTACATTTCTCCTCTCTCTCTCTCTCTCTCTCATGTTTGTATATATGTGTGGATGTTTGTGCTTGCACATGTGTGTGGAGGCCAGTGATCAATGTCAGGCGTCCACTTCAGTTGTTCACCACCTTATTTTTTGTGACCACCCAAAGCTCACCAATTTGGTTACTCTATCTCACCAGCTTCCTCAAGTGATCGCCAGTCTCTGCATCCTGAGTGCTGGGTTACAGGCATACCACCATGGTGGATGCTCACATAGCTTCTGGACATCTGAACTCCGGTTCTTCACACAAGTACTGCAAACTCTTTCCTGAATGAGCCATCTCTCCAACCCTCAAATGTTATTTTCAATTGCTTTCAGCTATAAAATATCTTGTTAATTTATTGTCAGTTTTTTCATCAACCTAAGTATGTATTTAATGACCAGAAGCCTTTCATTTTCTCAAGACAGGATTCAAGGAACCAAAGACTGAGGGTTTGAATGAGTCATTCATTTCCTTTCTTATAACCTAAACTTCTGTAACAAGCCAAGCCAACAATGCAATGGCTCACATACAAAGAAGTTATTTTTGATTTGCAGGATATTTTTGAAGGAAAAGGAGAAGTGGGTGGTGGTCAAGGATGAAAGGAGAACACGGAAGGGCTGTGTTTCACTAGGTAATTCAGAAACCTAGGCTGAAAGTGGCTCTACCATCTGCAACATTTGACTAGAAAGTCCACTCTACTCACTGTCATCGCGGCCAGCAGTAGGGATAGCCATGGAAGAGTCTGTGAGGTTGAAAGCCACTTTTGCTCAAGTTTCAACAGCCACTACAAAAAACAACTGGTAAATATACAGGTTTCTGAAAAAAAAATCAGGAAATGTAATGAGCTTACTTGAAAGCAATATTTTATGTACATTTCAGAGTAATATGTTCATCAGGTTTTCAGCCATTTGGAAACACTTTTTCATGGGTTTGTTGTTGTGCCTGAGGCAGGTACAGATGGCCAATCACCATCCCTATTGCCATAGAGGTTTATAGCCCAAAATACTTTTCATAGTATTATTCCATTGTTATCACTTTCATCTTTTCTCCACTGGCAAGAGGGAACGAGATGGATGGGAGTAGCACAGGGGTCTCCCATTCCACAACACTCTAATCAAAGCACTTTAAATTGTTGCTTTTGATACTGATTTGGGTCTTGGCAAACTGAAAATTGAAGGATGTGGATTTTAGATGAGGTATAAACACTGAGCATTGTCCCTAAGAACTCTGATTCATTGAGAGCCTTCCTTATTCAACATGAGGCTAGAAAATAATTTGAAAGGGAAACATAAAAAGCCATAGTCATCTACAAGCACTGACAGGTAATACTCAAGGATGAGTCTAAATACCTGTACCTTCTGTGGTGGTTTGAGTCAGGTGCCCCCTTAAACTTAGGTGTTCTGAATGCTAGGTTCCCAGCTGATGGAGATTTGGGAACTAACGCCTCCTGGAGGGAGTGTATGGTTGGGGGCGGGCTTATGGGTGTTATAGTCAGTTTCCCCTTGCCAGTGTTTGACACACTCTCCTGTCCCTGTTGTCCACTTTATGTTGGCCAGGGGGTGATGTCCACCTTCTGCTCATGCCATCATTTTCCCCTGCCACCATGGAGCTTCCCCTCGAGTCTGTAAGCGAAAATAAACCTTTTTTTTTTTTTTTCCCCACAATGGGATCTTGGTCGGGTATTTTCTGGCAGCAATGTGAACCTGACTGCAACACCTTCCATCTCTGTAACGTTTCAAATTGGAGACGATTCCAGTCCCACCTAATGTGGTCTGGACACCTCATCAATGCACCTGCTGCACTCTGGCCCTTCAGTCCTCTGCTCACAGGTTAGCCAGGCGCGCATCCTTGCAGCAGCCTGCTCACCTTCCCTTCCTGGTTCCACTAGTTACATTGGATTGAAGAAAAGATAAAAAATTAACTCTCCCAGGTCTTGCATAAATCATCCTAGAATTGGCGTAATCTGTGTGCTCTTCTGTTTGATTTGCTCTCCCAGCCTTTCCTGGGCCGGAGACAGCTGGAACTGCTAGGGAAAGATTGGAACAGGAGGGCATGCGTCATTGTGGCGTCATGTGGTCCAAATGCCAGTACAACTACCCGACGGGGAAAAGGAAATTCTACAGGCATCAGACCAGAACTGCATTTCCCTTAAAATACTCATTTCGTCCTCACCTAGGAGACATTTATTTGGTTCGCAGTTCTAAGAATGTTTGGATTCATTGTGGGCTTTGGGCTTATACGCATTTTAAATTTACAAAGACCTGCCATCTAGTGGCCAAATTAGTAATATCTTTTGAACACAGAAGTGTTTTCCCAACTCAAATATCTTTTCCTTGAAATTTGAGCTTTCTAATTAATAATTTATTTATGATATAGAGTGTATGGGTGCATCCGGGACTCTTGCCACTGCAAAAGAACTCCAGACACATGCGCTATTTTGTGTATCTGGCTTTATGCGGGTACTAGGGAATTGAACCCAGGACAGCAGGCTTTGCAAGCAAGCACCTTTAACCACTGAGCCATCACCTCAACACTAAAATGTGAGTTTTTTTGAAATGACTAAAACAAAGAAGCTGATCAGAAATGTTTGATGCAAAGTTGGCTTTTTCCAACCAGAAGTTTCATGATCTGGCATATGACATGTTCAAAGAAACACAAATAGAAATCTGACGGTACGTATGGCTAACACCTTTTCTCAGGAAAAGATGATCCAGTATGGATGTCTCCTAAGAGAAATCTTAGGAGGATAAGTATCATGAAATTTCCTGTATACATTTTCTTCATCATCATCATCATCATTGAAGACAAAGGGGATCAAAAACACAAGTTGTGCAAGCAAGAAGACCTGAGTTTGATCCCCAGCACCCGTATAAAAACCCAGGCATGGCTACACACACCTATAACTGTAGAATGAGGGGGCAGAAACAGGGGGATCATTGAGCTCCCTGATCAGATGGTTGAACCAAAAACCGTAGAGCACCTAGTTCAGTCAGAGAGTCTGTCTTAGAACGAAAGTGGAAGAGTGATAGAGGAAGACAATCAATGTCTTCCTTTAGCCTCCACATGTGTGCACACAAGACATGTCTATGCAGGCATACACATAAGCACACACCACACACACACACACACACACACACACACACATACACACACAAGACCAGAAACATATTTTGCTTGAGAAAAGAGGATAAATGGACTGAAGTCTAAGTTTCAAATTTTGCCTATATATTATAGTCTCCTGAGAGTCTTTGAAAGCTTCCAAAGCCCCTGCCAAATTTCACCCCAGTGCAATCACAATCTAGGGCAGTGACCGTGGCATCAGTATTTTGAAGTTTTCAGATCATTCTGATGCGAAGGAAAGAGTGTGGATCAGTAGATTCTGGGTATTTCGCATTGCTCTCCTGCAGTGGGATCTGACATGAGCTTGGCACGTCATAGTTCACAAGAGCCGTAGGCATGGATTGCCTCAACTGATCTTGAGCAGGAAGTACAGTCCCTGGATGACAAGGGCACTCATCCCATTGCTGGTCCTAAGTCTCTGTGTAGTGGTGGCAAATTGGTGGCCAGACAGCTTAGGTGAGTGGTCAGGCAGGTCGCTGTGTGCATCAAGCCCTCCACTCTTCCATATATTTTCTCATTCTTTGAATTGACTGGGGTGACCAATGTGGAAACGTAAAGATACCCCCTTCTAGAGTAAATAGTGCTGCTTTCTAAAGGACATGGAGTCTCCTGTTTCCTTAAAGCTGCCTAGCACCATTGCGACCTAGAATGTCCCAAGGACTCATGGCCAGTGCAAGGGAATGCACATGCATGTTCTCCTCTCACAGTTGGAATCCATGCATTGTAGCAGTGTTCGTTTGAACCAAGTTGAATCTAGGAGGAAAATTTGAGCTTTCTTTTCAAATTCTATTAAATGTTTACTTTGTGAAATGCTTTTTTTTGTGTGTCTATGTTTGTATAGCATTCATTATTGTACGTTCGCACATTTGTGTACATGTGTGTGCGTGCATTTGGAGGACAGAGATTGACATTGGGTTTCTTCCTCAATCACTCTCCACCTTATATTTGACATAGGGTGTCTCTCTTAATGTAGAGCTCACTAATTCAGTTAGAGTAGCAAGCCAGCAGCCCCAGGGATCCTCCTGCCCTGCCTGCCCAGTGCTGGAATTACAGACATGCACCATCTTAGCTGACATTTTACATGGGTACAGGGGATCCCCTAAACACATTCCCTACTGAGCTATCTCTCCAGCCCTTCAAATGTTTCCTTTTACATAAAAAGAAAAAAAAATCACCACAAAATGTCTGAGGAGCACTGATTCCTTGTCAGTTATTGTTAAGTATTCAATTCTATATTCATCGTTTTCAGTAGTCATGTTGGGGTTGAAGTGAAGCATGCCAAAGTATTTGTCCAAATTTTTGGTTCTATTTCCATACTTGTCAGTACAGCAGATAATAAAACAGGAAAGGAAATGCTCCAAGATCCACAAGCGCCTCTGTTAGGGCTGCTGGGTGTGTGGGCCCAGCTTGTGCAAAGCACGGGGAATGACACCCTTTCATTTGTGCAATGAGATGGGGTTGCTCAGAGGTTTAGTGATGTGGAAGAAACAGAGATGTCTGCCTCGTCATTCTAGCTATCACTTTAAAGGTAATGCGGCTTCACATTGGTCTATCATGAATACACCCCTCATATAAAGAACACTTTCCTTTTCTTTATGTGTGTGTGCGTGTGCACATATACACACACATATCACTACACACATGTGAGAGTCAAAGGACAACTTCAAGGGACCTTTGCTCCAACTTCTTTGACACAGGATCTCAGGCCTCTGCCAACTACCATATGACAAATGAAGAACATTAGGCTAGCTGAACCAGGAGCAATATATATATACATATATATATATATATATATATATATATATATATATATATGGCTTCTCCTGGCTTTACCTACCAATGTGGCAAGAATGTTGGATAACAGATGCAGAGCAGCTTTTTAAGGTTTTACATGGATGCTGGGGAACAAAACCCAGGCCAGTAGATGTTGCTAGCAAATGCCTTTAACTACAAAACCATGTTCCCAACCCAATCTTTGCTTTCTTTTGAAAATACATTCCTGGGCTGGCTTAGTGATTCAAGGCAGTTGCTTACAAAGCCAGCAGGCCAGGGTTCAATTCCCAGGCCACTAACATAATTCAGGCATAAAAAGTGGCGCAAGCATCTGATGTTTGTGTACAGTGGCAAGAGGTCCTGTGCACGTGTACATGTGCATACACATACACACATATGCACACTCACACATGCACATATAAATGAATAATAAATAAAATGTATTCCTCTGAGAACATTTTTTAAAGGGCTTTGTTTCCATATATTAAAAGAACCTCATGTCTTGCTTTACCCTAAACTTGAAATGTACCAGTAATAGAATGTGTTGCTTCTCACTTGAATGTGCACCATGCCCCTTAACTGACTTTCAGTACCATATGTGCCATTATTCTTAACAAATGTTGGCTCCCAGCTGGGCGTGGTGGTGCACGCCTTTAATTCCAGCACTTGGGAGGCATAGGTAGGAGGATCACCATGAGTTCAAGCACCCTGAGACTACATAATGAATTCCAGGTCAGCCTGAGCTACAGCGAGACTCTACCTCAAAAAACCAAAAACAACAACAACAAAAAGCTAGCTCCATTTTATTCAAATACAAACTTAACTCTTTCCTCAAATATCTGATCATCCCATGTTTTCCAGGGCTTTTACAGTGTTGGCTTGTGAGCATGAATGTTCCCTTGGGCCATGCAAAAGAAGGGGTCCAGGGGCTGGAGAGATGGCTTAGCAGTTGAGCGCTTGCCTGCAAAGCCAAAGGACCTCGGTTTGATTCCCCAGTACCCATGTAAGCCAGATGCACACTGTGGAGCATGCATCTGGAGCTCATTTGCAGTGGCTGGAAGCCCTGGCACACCCATTCTCTCTCTCTCTCTCTCTCTCTCTCTCTCTCATATAAATAAATAAATAAATAATGAAATATTAAAAAAGAAGGGGTCCAATCTGGCCTCCTTGCTTGGATGGCTTATTCTACAATACAATAGAGAAGTCAGGGATAAAGAGATACTTAATCAGTAAGGTACTTGACTCTCAAGCATATGTTCCTAGATTCAAATCTCTAGATCCCATGTGAAAGTGTCAGGTGTCATGTCACACGCCTATAATCCCAGTGCTGGGGAGGTGGACACAAGCAGTTCCCTGGAACATACTGGCCAGCAAGTCTAGTCTACTTGGTCAGGACCAGACAAGTGAGACAACTTGTATCAAAAAAAAAAAATAGATGATGTCTGAGGAAAGACACCCATTCTTGTCCTATGACTTCTGCACACTCATGCCTACCACATAAACAAGAACACACAAAAATCATAGAGAACTCATAAAAATGTTTATGAGCACCTGGGGAGATGGCTCAGTAGATAAAGTGCTTTCTTCACAAACATGAAGACCTGAGTTTGGAGTCACAGAACCCACATAAATCCACCAACTGTGCTGAGCATTAGGAATCCCAGCAGGGCAAAAGTGAGATGTGAGGCAGAGACAGAGAATGCCCTAGAAGTTTGCAGGCAGCTAGCTGTTTCAGTGCAACCATGAGCAATAAGAGATTGTGCTTCAAACAATGTGGAAGGCAAAGATGCACCAGCCATGTCCTCTGACCTCCACGTACCCACCATGGCATGTGACACACACACCGAACACTTTTTAAATGGATACGATAAGAACACAGTAGTTGTCCTCATTAAAGCCCATGAGCCTTTCATCTCCTCCTGCATGCAGGTTTGACCTAAACCCCCTTTTTGAAGTCCCAAGTCTATAAACTACCATCATCAGGCATCATGAAAACTTCTATTTCCTTTTGGCTACCTGGACGCTCAAAGCTGGTTGAGGTTTCAAATGTCCTCTTCTAGCACAGTTCTTCCAAATCTACTTGGTCACGTTTAAGCTTTTGTTAGTAGGTTTAGTTTGTCTATGTCTGTGCTTTTTATCTTGCAGCTGTCCTAAATCTCTTTCGGAAGAGGAACAGAGTATACACCATACACACACACACACACACACACACACACACACACACACACGAAGAGGAAATTCACAACTTCAACTTCAGGCCTTTGAGATCTGGTCAGGAAACAGGTGCTAGAAAAACTAGAGGCCAAGAGACCCCTGAGCCCTGCTTCCTGCTCACGGAAATGGCAAGGGTGACTGCAGGCAGAAATATGTTGGTCTCTCCTTTTGCTTAACACAGATGAATCACAAGCTACAAAGCCACTGGACTAAGCAGAGGCAGTGAATAATTGTGTCATGCTGATGGGCTTGAGAAATATGAACTATGTAATTTCAAATCTCAGCTCTGTCACCTAGCTGCTGCCCACCAAGCGACTGTCTTCTCTTTACCCTTCAGTTGATTCATCTATAAAATGGGAATGATAGCTCATAGCTCTTCAGCTTGTACAAGAACCACCTGAAATAATGAATGAAAATACTGTGATGCTTGGAGAATACATAGTATAGGCTCTTTGTATTATAGCCAAATAGACAAAATATTATTAGCAATCTTTTTCAAGAAGAAAATTGAGTGACAATATGACTTAATATTTTATTATGCACCACACTAAATTAAATAATAGGCACACTTCAAATCATTCTTTTTTATGAAAATGTTTTGGGATTATGGGAAGGAACACTTTTATTTCTCTTTTCAAAAGTTGTCCCAACTTGAGCTGGAGAGATGGCTTAGTGGCTAAGGCACTTGCCTGCAAAGCCAAGGGACCCAGGCTGTATTCCCCAAGACCTACATAAGCCAGATGAAAAAGGTGATACATGCATCTGGAATTCATTTGCAGTAGCTGGATGCCCTGGCATGCCCATTCTCTCTGTCTATCCCACTCTCTCTCTCTCTGCCCCCCCCTCTCTCTATCAAATAAATAAATAAAAATAAAAATATTTTAAAATTTTCCACCACTTAAAAAATTTATTTATATGTCTATCTATTCATCTATCCATTTATCATTGATGGTTATTTTTTTGTCAAATTAACTACTCAAGAATGAACAGTTAAGCCTCCTGGGCAGGCTAGTGAGGGCATTTCCAGGAAATAGTAACTGAGGAAGAAACTACAACTCTTTGTATACAAAGGTTCCAGGAAAGAAGGAGTGCCTGCACCCCTTTGCACTTGCTACCATCTTTCTCAGACTTTAGAACTCAGCCTCGTCAGCCTTCCAAAGTGGATTGAAGGCCAGCAGTTTTTCAGGAATCTTCTAGGCCTGAAGTGTCATATTGGGATTTATGAAGTAGCTAACCTTGTGGACTGAGAAGCTACCAGGTTCTCCAAATCTCCAGGCTGCTAACAGCCATTGTTTCGCTATCCAGACCATATCCTGCAAGCCAATCTAATAAATCCCCTTTGTAATATAGATTCATTCTATTGGCTGCTCTGTTCTTCTAGAGAACCCTGACTAATTATCTATCATCTATCTATCTATCTATCTGTCTATCTATCTAAATTGACCTACCTTCCCTCTATATAAACACACAGCTTTGAAGAATAACTGCCCTGCAATGCTAGTTTATTAGGACAGTTGAATGTTTCATTTGCATACAGTTAATACTTAATTCAAGACTACAACTCTTTTTGTTTGTTCCCAGAAATAAAAGTTAACAATGCATGAATTCAGCACAAATTTAATCAAATCACCAAGAGGTAATATATTCTTAAATTCCTTCACTTTTCCAAAAACTAATTCACTGGAAGTTTGATCTCAAAAGTTCATATAGTGAGTTTTAGCTCTTACTTTTCTAAAGGCTTTAGCATAAATCCTATATACTTTCTATGCTTTAATTTTCCTAAATTTCAGAGAAAATTTACAACAGAGATTAAAAGTATACCTCATGTGATGATGATGATGATGATGACATAGCACACTCCTTTCTCTGGAGGAAAATGAAAATACAAATATGTTCTAAAATAAACACTCCAATAGTTAAGGTACATCTGCAAATCTCCAGCTAGATGTGGCTGTAATTCATATGAGAAGGAAAATTGCCAGCCAGCAGCACTGAAATGATAAATCTAAATTTAGACAATTCCACTGTTACTTGTTTTCTTGGAGCTATGATATTCATTTTAAAACAGGAGTTTTCTTTGACTCTTTAAGAGAACAGGGCAGGCAGCAACAAATCCTTTGCCTTGAGGAGGAGCAAGTCCTGTGCCCATGTGGAACTTTTTACCCTAGCTTCAACTTTACTGCCAGGCTCTGGCGAGGCTAGCTGAAATTCTGGAGCTTTGACACAGCCTCAGACTTAAGGTAACAGCTACCCAGGCTTATGGTATGCTTGCACTTGCTCTCTCTGTGTGTCTGTCTGTCTCTCTCTCTTTTCTGTGTGTGTGTGTATGTGTGTGTGCATGGATATGTGTATGTGTGTGTGTTTCCTTGCACAGTAAAAGTACCCTCTCCTCCAGGAGGATAATTACCTTTCTCCAGCCCCACACATGTCCCGAGCTGCACTGCAGGCCTGGGATAATTGGAGACAGGCAGCTCTTTGCCCTCTAATTTAAACAGGTCCTAAGGCTTAGAGGCACACCAGCAAAAACAGATGCCTGTAAGAGCTGAGGTAGTGCCTGGTGGGATGGAAAAAATAGGCACAGTTGTGATAGAAAAGTACAATGGACATTTGGCCTCCTTGGAGCTAAAATAGAGATTGCCAAGGCACATGTCAGAGGGAAGAATGCTGTACTGGGTAAAAGTGGCAGTCCCAGGTTAGGGACAGGCCAACCATGGTGGCTGTGTGGGGAAGTAGGATTAGGGTTGCTAGACGGTTGGACTTTTGAATAGAAGGAATAGACCTGGCATTGCTTCCATGGTTTTAAAAGTTGTAAATGCATTCTGATTCAAGGCAACAGGACAACTCCATCGCTGCAGATGGAAGAAAAGAGAAGTGAAAGACATTTATTGCCTATCTGGAGCTTAGAGACTGGAGCTTTCTTCAGGGTTGCATCACTTCATGAAGCATACATTGAGACAAATGCTATTCTTTCCAAAATCCTGTTTAAAAAAAAAATAAAAAAAGACCTACCCAGGTGTGGTGGTGGCACACTTTTATAATCCCCTTCCTGGGGAGGTGAATGCAGGAAGTTCAAGATCATTCTTGCCTACATCGTGAGTTTGAATCCAGCCTGGGCTACATGAGACCCTGTCTCAAACAGCAATCAATCAATGCATCAAAAGTTTACTAAAAGCTAGGTGTGGTAGTGAATACCTATAACTCTAGAATTTAGTAGATGGAGACAGGAAGATTAGTATTTCAAGATCATCCTCAGCTACATAGTCAGTTCAAAATCAACCTGGGCTGCATGAGACCTTGTCTCAAAAACAAAAACATCCAAACACATGCAAACAAAAATAAACAAGCAAGCCAACAACTAGACCCCCAAATCCTAGTGTTTGGTGTCAAGGCAGGATGACTTTGAGGCCATCCTGGGCTACAGAGAAAACTTGTCTCAATGACAAAACTTTCTACTAATTGCAATGTGGTATCTTGAGTTGGATTCTGAAAATGAAGAGAGCCTATAATGGTAAAATAATAAAATCCAAGTTAAGTCTGGATATGTCTAGACCCTCTCCAGTTCACTCAGATCAACTTGCTCTCTCTAATATTGAATTGTGAACAATTATCAGGTGTTTCTATAGAAAACAGTCAAACTTAGAAGTATAAAACAGAGACGTGAGTGCAACTCTTTGCCTGCCTGTTTCTTGTTAGGTAACCTTGGATGTGTTTCTCTGTGGGGGTATCAGTTTCCTTGCCTGTACCTCGTACTGTTGTGACTATGAGAAGGAACCTAGCATACAGTCGGAAGTGATAATTTCTTCTTAAGGTTCTAACAGTGAATGAATGAACGTGCAATATTTTTCTATAATCTATTGGTAGAATTTATAGTTTTTGTATTTCATACCATAGTGACCTAGGTTACATGAATTTAATTCAGTTCATCTAAAGAATGTAGCATTCAGGGTCCATTCAGGTATTTGATCTAAATCCCTGGTAGTGCCTGGCCAGTTCTACTCATACCTATGACAGGGTGACCTTGAAGGCTTGCCAGAAAGTTAATCATTTACTAAATATTGGCTTTTTCCCCAAAGACACTTGAGCTGAAACTTTTCAAGCTTGAATAAGGTCACATTATCCTTCTTTGAAAAGATATAAAAAAATCACATCACGCTTTTCAGAATCAATATGGAGATAGTGGTTATCATACATTGGCATTCATGGAAAAGAACATTTCTGCTATTTACAAAACTGGTTGCAAAGCTCATTCTTGTATATGATAAACCTTCAAAGAGAACATGATGAACTCCTTCACCTCCATTAAAGTTCCCTTTTGGAGGGAAAAATCCACCTTCTGTTTTTAAATCAACACCAATCATTTGCACATGCAGTTACAAAGGCAAAAACACTGAGGAAGCCTTGATTTTGGTGTTTCCACACAGCATGGGCTAACTTTATTAATAGGATAAACAGTTCCCATTTTTTTGAGGTAGGGTCTCACTATGTAGCTTAGGCTGGCCATGAACTCCCACCTCAGCCTTCTGAGTGCAGGGATTACAAACCTGACTATAGTTGATCTGCATTCAGCTTACACCTCTTATTCCTGAGTTGCAAAATACATCAAACATGAGAGAATCAGGAGAAATAATGACAGAATCTCAGCCCTTTAAACCTGGTGAGAATCGTGGCCTAAACATCTAAGTCACGAATATAACATCGACAACAGGGGCTGGGATGTAGCTCAGTTGATAGGGTTTCTACCCAGCATGCGCAAAGCCTTGTGTTTGATCCCCGAAACCTCACAAACCAAGTGTGATGTCACATGCCTTTAAGTACATCACTAGGGAGGTGGAGGCAGGAGAAGCAGAAGGGCAAAGTCCTTCTCTGCTACATAATGAGTTTGAGGCCAGCCTGCACTACATAAAACTGTCCCAAAAAATAAACAACGAAGAACTCACACACTGATAAATTGGGTGCTGTTCTCCAGCTCATCATTTCCTCCAAAGAAATGTCCCTTAATATTTGAGAGATGAGAAGACTTCAATATATAAACACCTAAGGGAGAATTGGAAAGGTCATTGCTGTTATCTCACAATGGTCAGAAAGGCATGCTTTGCTGGAGTTGGTCCTCATGGCTCGTCACTCTAAGAGGCTTCTAGGGACTGTTTCTTACTAATGTCCATCCTAGAACTACAGTACTTAATGAGACTGGTGATGTCTGCACAGAATAAGGAAAGGTGGTTCTTGGGAAGATATGAAATGCTGACTTTTGAGTGCTGTGTACCTCACATCAGTTGCAAGATTTTCACTGAAACGTGTGCTATGAGTTTTTCTGAAAACAGAATTAGGAGTGTCAGCTGGAGAACATTTCTAAATTTTAAGTTCTTGCCCTTTTCATTTTTGCAATATTTGCTTGTTTGCTTCCTTATTTAAAGATCAGGTCTTGCTGTGTAACTGAGGCTGCACCAAACTCATGATTCTGCTTGTCTCAGCTTCCCAAGTGCTGGGACTCTGAACATGTGCCACCATGCCCAGCTTTGCATGCCTTTGCTATTTAAAAAGAAATTACGTTATGCAAATCTGCCAAACAATGTGCTAGTTAAGAGACTGGCAAACTACTTCTGGCAGACAAATCCTGCCTGCCCCATTTCCATTCAGCCTTTAAACTCAGAATAGTCATTATCCGATCTATTTTATTTTTGCATTTGCATAGTATATGTGGTGTAATGTGTGTGTTTGGTATATGCACATTTAGGTTCTGATTTGGTTCCCTGTGCACATGTATGTAGAGGCCAGAAAAGAATGTCAGGTATCCACCTCCACCACTCATGCACATGTTTGTATTTCCTTGAGATAGTCTCTTACAGATCCTCTAGCTTGCTGAATTTCATGAACCCCAGCAATTCTCCAGTCTCTACTCCCACAGGACTGGGGTTACAGGTGAGTATGTAGGCATGGACAACTATTTATGTGGATATTTGAAAATTGTACGCAGGCATCTCAGGACCTTGTGCTTGCATGAAGATTTCATGGCATATTAAAATGAAATGAAACTGAAATTTCAGCAACCATAAGCAGTTTCATTTTGGAAAAGAATCACATCTGTTCATTCACCTGTGCATGTGAAATAGTGGGGAGAGATTGTAGCCTACAAAGTTGAGCATATCTGACCAACCACTGTTGTAGACTCTGAAGGTAAAGCTGCACTCGAGACAAACTTAATCCTTTGTAGTGTTGCCTACACTCATCACAATCAGAAAGATAGTCAGTATGTAAAAAAGTCAGCTAGTGTTACATTTAGATAAATGCTTCAAAAGCAGTCAACACAGAGAACAATGAAATAAAGAAAGGGGAATTGTATATAGGGAGAGCAAAAGTTATTTTAAAAGTAAGATTGAAAGAACCAAGCCTGTGGTTGAAGAGCCATTGAGAAGAAGGCACAGATGCCAAGGTCCCAGGACACAGAGATTTGACATGTTATTAGAAAGAGGACCAGAAAAAAAAAAAAGCTGAAGGCCAGTGGGGGGAGGAGTCACATGACATCAGAGAGTTAAAAAGGACAATTTCCAAATGTAATGGAGAGTCACTGAAAGATTTGAAGTGGGAGAGTGACTCACTGGATGTGATTTTCTGTATGTGTGTGTGGTATGTGTACATGTGTAGGCAGGTGTGTGTCCACATGTGTGAGTGTGCGTGGTGGCTACAGGCCAACAACCAGTGTCTTTCTCAATTGCTCTCAACATTATTTTTGGAGACAGGTTATTGCAGTCAGGTTTGCATTGCGGGCAGAAATCACCCAACCAAGAGCAGCTTTTGAGAAAAGAAAAAAAAAAAGGTTTACTTTGGTTTACAGACTTGATTGGAAGCTCAATGGTGGCAAGGAAAAACGATGGCATGAACAGAGGGTGAGCATCACCCCCTGGCCAACATAAGGTGGACAATAGAACAGGGGAGTGTGCCAAACACTGTCAAGGGGACACTGGCTATAATACCCATAAGCCCATCCCAACAATATACTGCCTCCAGGAGGAGTTAATTCTCAAATCTCCATCAGCTAGGAACCTAGCATTCAGAACACCTAAGTTTATGGCGACACCTGAATCAAACCACCACACAGGATCTCTCAACTGAACTAGGGGCTCACCAATTCAGCCAAAATAGCTGTTACCTATCTCCATCTTCCCAACACTGAGATTACAGGTGGGCATCACTATACCTGGCATGTATATGAGTTCTGAGGATCCTAAATTGGGTCCTCATAGTTGCAAGGCAGCACTTTCCCTGACTCATCAGTGGCTGTGATTTTGAAATCTCATCATTCTGGGCTGGACAGATGTCACAGTGGTTAATAGGGTTAATAGTTCTTGCTTGCAAAGTCTGACAGGTTGGGTTCAGTTCTCCAGTACTCACATAAAAGCCAGATGCACAAAGTGGTATATCTATCTGGAGTTCATTTGCAGTGGCAGGAGGCCCTGGTGTGCCCATATGCTCTCTCTCAAATAAATAAATAAATATTTAAAAATAAAACTCTGGGCTAGAGAGATACCTTAGCAGTTAAGGCACTTGCCTACGAGGCCTAAGGAACCATGTTTGACTCTCCAGGTACCAAGTAAGCCTGATGCACAAAGTGATGCAACCATGCAAGGTCACACATGCACTCAAGGTGGCACACTCATTTGGAGTTCGTTTGCAGTGGCTGGAAGGCCTGGTGTGTCAACTCTCTCTCTCTCTCTCTCTCCCTCTTCCTCTCCCTCTCCCTCTCCCTCTCTCCCTCTCCCTCTCCCTCTCCCTCTCTCTCTCTCTCTCTCTCTCCTCATAAAAATAAATAAAGCCCATCATTCTTTTAAAATTAATTTTAATTTATTTATTTGTGTGTTGTGTGGATGCACACACATATGCATGCACAAGCATATGTGTGCATTGTGTGTGTGGACACCCAAATATGTCCAGTTTTATTTGGGTGGCTGGGAAATTCCACCCTGTCTGGCAGGCCTTGCAAGCAAGCACTTTAACCACTTGATCCATCTTCCCAGCCCCCAAACTTATCATTCTGACTGTTGAATAAAAAATAGTAAAAGGATGCACTGATCTTGGGAAGGATACCCTGAAGAACCCCATGGGGCAGAGGATGGGTCAGTTGCCATGGAGATGAAGAGAGAAGGGAAGACTTGAGATCCGCACTTGGCAGACAGAATTAGCAGCCTTGGGATGGCATGGATGGGGCACACGTAGAATCAGAGGAGGGTGAGTCACACATTTTGGACTAACAGATTAGTTATGACATAATGTCATACTCAGGGAAAAGCAGAGTTTGGGGAGAAACATTAAGGCTTCCCACTGGAGAAACTGAGCTTCTGCTCTAAAGAGCTAAAATTTGGAAGGCCAAGATATCTCAAGCACAGTGTATCAGCTCTATCCTGGTGGCAGAAGCTCAGTCCCAGATGATATATAAATGAACATGCATATAAATATGCAAAACTCAATATACAAAATGTGCTAGGGACAGGATATAGCTCTTGAGTCATAGTTTACCAACTCTTAGGGTAGAGTTGCCAGCTCAATGTTGACCCTCATGGGAGATGTCTGAGATGGAGATATAAATGTCATCCGGGTTAATTCATATCCATCAGTAACATCACATGGAATATGGGGAAGAACAAAGTCAAGAAAGCCGAAGATCAGTGGCAGACCAAGTGTCTAGCACACAAGAGCACTGGGGAAAAAAAGAAAGGAAGGAATTGAGTATGGGAGAGAGAGGAAAGAAAAAAAAAGCAAAGCAGCATGGCATGTTTGGAGACATTCCAGCATTTCTTGGCTTGTGGGATAATCTTCATCAAAATTGCATTAACAGGATTATTTAGAACAGAATTCACTACCACAAGGAGACAGAAGAACTCTTTATGTACCACAATACTCTATAATTGAACTCCTTCTTCAGCTTCTTGCACTGGCATGGTGAAGTGAATTAGGAGGCAGGAGAGCCCCAGCCAAGAGCTGTCTGACTCCACTACAGTTAGCTGACCTTGGGCAAGTTACCTAACTTCTTAGTTCCTCAGGTTCTCAATACCTGAGATGGGGCGGGAGGCGGGGGAGAGGCTAATAAGACTAATCACATAAGATGTTTTCAAGGTCAGCCTTATAGTAAGTGTTATGTGCGTGTACAATCTAATTATTCCTCCTCTTCTAAAAGCACTTATTAATTTATTTTTTATTTATTTATTAGACAGAGAAAGAGGGAGATAATGGGCACACCAGGTCCTCTAGCCACTGCAAATGAACTCCAGATGCATGTGCCACCATGCATCTGACATACGTGGGACCTGGTGAATGGAACATGGGTCCTTAGGCTTTGCAGGCAAGTGCCTTTACTGCTAAGTGATCTCTCCACCCCATAATTATTCCTCCTCTTAAAAGCTACCTTATTCTAGAAAAGATTGGAGGTAAATTGTTTATCTTGGTCCTTACATAACTTAAATCCACCACTTCTCTATTCATTTGGTCCACACTAAGGTTAACCTCAGTCCAGTTTCAATGAATGTAACTTGCACCTCTGTCATAGTCAGCTTCAAGTTGCTGGGATGAACATCCAGACCAGACACAGTTATGGGAGGAAGGGAATTTATTTAAAGCTTACTGATCCAGGGGAAGTTCTATAATGGCAAAAGAAGCTGGACCCCTTTCACAGGTCCATGCAGAGAGGAATACCACCTGTAGCACCATAGACAAGCACACCCCAGAAACTCCTGAATATATTTGGGGACATCCATTCAAACTACTACAACCTCTTACTAGTACTAATTTCTAATTTCACATTCAAAATTCAATAATCTGCCCCTGTTTTCATCTGATTTTCATTGCCATACTGATATATCTAAGGGAAGATAATCTTAGGGAAAAGAGATTTATATAGATCACAGTTTTCAGGCTAGAAGTCCAAACAGCCAGACTCTAGCTTTTTCAAGGGCTCTGTTAGCTGAATTAAGCTCATGTAAGATGGCATAATAATGATGGGAACCCATGTAAGAAGGAAGAGGTTGCATTGCAAGAAGTGAAGCCAAAGAGCCTGAGGAGTGGCCAAGTTACTTTCAATATTTTTAAAACAACTTTAACATTAGAACCAACTCAATTTCTCAAAAGAACTACCTTACCTAACCCAATGGCATCTCCATAATGACCTAAGGACTTCCTAATAGGTCCCGCACCACCTCCCAACATTGCCACATTGAAGATCAAACTTTCAACATGTGAAATGTTGGATTACCCCCTTTAAGAACCTTCCATCTCCACCATTATACCTTCCTTATACTCCCATCTGTATCCTTCTTTTGAATCTCTTTCTCTTTTTGGTATGCATATATGTGTATGATCCCACTGTCAGTAATAGCAGGATAATTTGACATGTTAGTTATTAGGTGTGATCATAGTGTTAGAGTCGTAAAAAAACAGGTATCTGTTCTTTTTAATAGCTTTATTAAGATATTGTTCACATATCATATAATTCAACCATTTAAATTATAAAGTGCAGGCTGGGGAGATTCAGTAAATAAAGTATCAGTATGTGTGATATCACACATGTGTATGTCATGAGACATATGTGGAGGTCAGAGGACAGCTTTCAAGTCAGTCTTCACCTTCTACCACATTTGAGGCAGGATCTCTTGTCCTTGTTTTCAGCCTTAGTCTCCTTGTTCATTGATGCATTCACCAGGGGTGGTGGTTTGAATGTAAAATGTCCCCCCATAGCCCCAAGTATTTGTGATTAAACTTTCTACTTAGTCCTCAGTGGATAGAGCCTTTGGGAGGTCGAAGCTTTCCCAAGGGAGTGTGTTTCTGGGGGAAAACCTTGGGGTTGATTAGTCCACTCTATTGGGTGTTCAGAATGAGATAGCTCACTAAAACTGGTCTGAACTGTTATGGGTATATAAACATGTAATCTGATTGTCATGCTCTCTACAATGATAAGACTTTCCCTAGAAACTACAATCTTGAAATAAACACTTTCCTACCACAAGCTGCTTCTGATTGGGTGTTTTGTCCCAGAAACAAGAAGGTATCTGCTACACAAGGCTAGCTGGTCCCAGAGCTCCTAGGAAATTCTCCTGTCTCCATCTCTATTCTTGCCTTTAGCATGCTGGGATTACAGAAGCCCTCTATGGCTTTCACTGGATGCTGGGGATCAGGACATGGGTAGTCTGCCTTGAGTGCTTTATCCACTGAACCATTAGTTCCTAATTAGTTCCTAATTATGAATTACTCTACCACTTGTCTTGCCTGGACTTCTCTTCTTCTTGAATAATGTACATAAATATATCCAGTTATCTGAAGACACCAAAGTACTTATATTTGGCCTTATTTTCAGAAGTGCCTGATATGACTCACATGAAATGACAGTCTCCTTAGCAACATTGAATTTTATGGAGGTACCAGAGAAATGGGTGTCACTACACCTTAACCTCACCTCTGAAGAATGGGCAATTTCATGAAAATGAATACTCATCTTCATTGAATTCAAGTAACTTTGTTCTGATATTTATTTGATTGAGTTCATTCTGATCTCATTGATTTCTATATATTTGATACACTCCATGCAATTCCAAGTACATCATTTTTTAATGTTCACATTGCCCTACCTTTTAACAATAGTAGCCAATTCAAAGAGGAACCTTTATCTTTTTGACCTATTCAGACCTATCTTTGATATACTGGAAGCAATATGTCTTGGCTCACATCCTGTCCATTCCTGCCTCAGATCTTGAATCTTCCCACCTTCCAAAGATCCATGGTTCCCTTCTGTGCTGATAGTATTTAGAGACCAGGGAACGGGGTATAATTCTTTATCATTATCTTCTAATATAGAGTACTTTAGGGTATTTGACTATCACCAAAGGATAAATGGATGATTTTTTTTAACTAAACAATTCCAGATAATACTTGTAGGTTGGGAGGACTGATAGAAAGTTTGCATTTTAGGAAGACAAAATAATAGGGTCATAATTGAACAATCAGGTTTTCCCACATAAAACCATTGATGGGTCTCAGTATCACTAATAGCAGGATAATGTGACATGTTAATGCACTGGATATGGTTGGGGTGTGGGAGTCATAAATATGTATGTATCTGTTCTTCTTAATATTTTTCTTGAAATATTCATGTACTATATAATTCATACATTTAAAGTATGAAATTCAGGCTGGAGAGATTCAGTAAGTAAAGTGCTGGCTTTGTAAATATGAATACCTGAGTTTGATACCCAGAACTTATGTAAAATAAATCAGGTGTTTGTTGTAACATGCATTTGTAATTCCAGTTGTAGAGAGGGGGAGACAGGTGGATCTCTGGGGTTCACAGGCCAGTCATCTAGCCTAATAGGTGAGTTCCTGTCCGGTAAGATATCCTGTCTCAAAAAACATGGACAGTGTCCCAGGAGTAACACCTGAGGTTGTCCTCTGGCCTCCACATGCATCAATACACACATAACTATCCACACACATGGACAAAGAAACATACATACACACACACAAATTATAAAAGTAAATAATTATTAGCATACTCGCAGAATTGTTCATACATAGCCTTCACCATTACCAATATTCTGCACCAGTGTGGTGTATTTTCTACAATCCATATATTTATCAGCCAAATGTCATAGTTGAAGTTAGAATGTTGTGCATTCTATGGATTTAACAAGTGAATAATGGCAGATATCCACCATATAAACGAATTTCACTGCCACAAATTGTCTCTGCTCAGGGATGGGGAGATAACCCAGTTAGTAAAATGTTTACAATAACAGCAAGAGGACATGAAGTCACTCCTCAGAAGCCAGGTGAAAATGTCAGGCATAGTAACACATGCTTGTAATCCCAGTGTTGGGATGTCGGCCACAGGCAGATGCCTGGGGCTTGCTGGTCAACTAGTGTATCCTAATTGGTGAGCACTGGGCCAATGAGAGATAGTCTCAAAAAGAAGTGGGCAGGGTTCCTGACGAACTGTACCCAAGATTATCCTGTGACTTCCATATGCATGCCACACACATGTGCATGCACCTGAACACACATGTTGCCCACACATATGAGACATTATAGTTTTAGCTCTTACAATAGTTAATTAACTTTGGGTGAAGTTTTTTGTGTGGGTGTAACATTCTTATCTCTTTAGAGATATAAACTAAAGAATCAGGGATTTAGGAATGTTTATCTCTCAGAGATAATGTGAATGTCTGAAATAGCAAATGGCTGAAAGAAAATGTGGCAAGAGTTTTTACAGTTGTAAAATCTGAGTATATGGGTATTCATTATACTATTTTTTTTTAATTTTTTGAGGTAGGGCCTCACTTTAGCTCAGGCTGACCTGGAATTCACTATGTAGTCTCAGGGTGGCCTCAAAATTTTGGCAATCCTCCTACCTCTGGGTGCACCGCTATGTTTGGCTTGACATTATGCTATTTTTTATTGAGAACTTTAATATATGAACATATTGAAAATTGGTCATATTAACATTGGATTACCCTTTTATGTGTCCTCTCCATCACCCTCATTCCACTGAGGGTCCTCTGCAGTGGGGTTATTGGTAATTATACTCTTTTTAAAATATTTTTCTTTAAGTAATAAAAAGTAAACATGTAGAAATTAAAATAATATACTTGATCATCAATGAAAATGTCACTAACAGAGAATAAAGTTGCATCCATTTTAGGTTATTTTTAAGGTACCTTATTGATAAACACTAGTCATTCATAGTTAGCTATAACACTGTTTGTCACATCTCCACTAAAACATACAAGAGAATGGACTTGTGTGAGCACTTTGGTTTGGACTGCTCTTAGAAACCAGTTGTAGCAGTTACCTTCTCCTTGCTGGGGCAAAACCCAACCAGAAGCAGCTTATGGGAGGAAAGGGTTTATTTCTGGCTTAAAGTTTTGATGGGAGATTTCATCATGGTGCAGGAAAACAAACAGCTGGCATCACTCTGCCACAGCAGTAGGAAGGAAATAGAGTGATAGTCCTAGCACTTGGAAAGTCCCAGACCCATAGTCAGTGGCATACTTCCTTCAGCAAGGCTTTTCTTGCCAAGAGCCCCATCAGTATGAGGCTTAATCATAAACAACATGAGGTTGTTGGAGACCTTCCACATTCAAACCACTGCCCCATTGTTCTAGAACTTCTTATTGCAATGCTAAACCCATCAGCAGTTGAGCACTGCAAGTGTGGCAAGTGAAAACTGCAATGCACACCTTATAGGTGTAAAACATACACATCAGTTTGCAAAGAATTGACACCCAAATAAGAATGTGAACATATCACTAAGCTGTTGTGGTAGTTTAAATGGATGGCCCCCAATAAATGCAGGACTTCATTAAAGTTTGTAATTTAGATCTATAGCCACCTAGCTGGAGAAGGTGTCATTGGGCAGATCTTAGGGTTCAAACCTAAGATGTAGTGGTGGATTTGGAACTCCAGTCTAAAGATATGCAAAGTGCCTGGAGTTCCTGAAATGTTCTTGCTTGTGCTGGTGATGGTGCCGGTTTCACTCTCTCTCTCTCTCTCTCTCTCTCTCTCTCTCTCTCTCTCTGTCTCTCTCTCTCTCTCTCCCTCTCTCTCCCTGGACCTGTGGAATTAGGCAAGCTTCTCCTGCCATTAATGAATGTCCCCTGCTTCAATAAATCCCTTCTTCCCATAACTGAGCCTGGTCTGGAAGTTCATCTCAGTGACCTGAGACTGTCTATATCAGAATTGGTACCAAGGAGTGGGAAAGAATGCTGAGATGAAGGAAAGACTGCAGAGGAGTTTGTTGGAACTCAGCTACTGGCATAAGGGCTGGCTGTGTTCTGCTGCCCAGGCCAAGAGGGTTTGATAAAGGTTAAATGTGTAATGGACTGATGTACTTGGCTAAAGATACAGGACTGAGAGATTTTAAGCTGGAAAAACTCAAACTAGTTTAAAATATACTGGCACAGAGTGGCTGCTGAAGGTGATATTGTCAAATACCACAGCATTTGGAAGGAAGATGGTCCAAGTACTGTACATTGAAACAACATACAGGATGCCTGAGGGAAGACTATTATAGAAAATCAAACTCTTTTGGGAAAGAGTTGATTGGAGAAGGAATCTGCTTTTCAAGGTTACAAAAATTGTCCCTGAATTAAGAATATGGCTGTGTCCTGCACATCTGGTATTGGTTTTGGGAGAATGAAAAATATGTGGAGTGGTCATTAATTACACATGGCTCCAGGAGCCGCTAATGAAATGCAGCATGAGACAGGGTGTGATGACCCTGATAGGGTGGCAAAGCCATTGGAAGATGGACCATGGTTTGCGTGGAGACCCAAGGATCTTTTGGATATACCAGGACTGTGCAAGAGTTACCATGGAGCAGACTCTTAGCCTGGGATGAAAGTTTGCCCTGGCTATTCTGCCCAGCTGGAGGGGCAGAATTGGAAAATCCAGAGACTGTTATTCACTAGTTATGACATTGGACTTGAACTGCAGAAGTTTGATGTTTGCTTGATGGTTGTTGAGTTTGCATTG
This sequence comes from Dipus sagitta, assembly GCA_036346955.1. Lineage (NCBI taxonomy): Eukaryota > Metazoa > Chordata > Mammalia > Rodentia > Dipodidae > Dipus > Dipus sagitta. Next base: position 11,765,102 of record CM070776.1, on the reverse strand, counting down.
TTCCAGTCTCTCCCTGTTATGACTTATAGCAGTTGGAAATGTTTACTCTCTGTGCCTTTATATGTTGCAAGTATATAACTTGTTTTGATTTTACAGGACTCAGACAGCTAAGAAATGATCTTAAATCTCAGATGAGACTTAGAGCTTTGGAACTATATGATGTTGGTAAAGACTGTGGAGACCTTTGAATTTGACAATATGAGATGGTTATGAATCTATTTGGGGTCAGGGGTAGAATGTGGTAGTTTAAATGGATGGTCCCCTTTATATTCAGGATTTTATTAAAGTTTGTAATTTCAATGTGCAGCCACCTTACTGGACAAGGTGTCACTGGCTGGATCTTAGGTTCCAGCCCCATGGTGTGGTGGTAGATTTGGAATTCCAGTCTAAAGATATGCAAAGTATCTGAGTCCTGCTTGGAGTTCCTGAAATGTGCTGGTGATAATATTGGCTTCTCTCTCTCTCTCTCTGTCTCTCTCTCTCTGTCTCTCTCTCTCTGTCTCTCTCTCTCTCTCTCTCTCTCTCTCTCTCTGCCTGGTCCTGTGGAAATGAGCCAGCATCTTCTGCCATTATGGAATGTCTCTTGCTTCAATAAATCCCTTCCTCCCATTACTGTGTCTGGTCTGGAAGTTCATTTCAGTGACCTGAGACTGTCTATTACAGTTGTGTATGTTGATTCCTTGTTGGGGTGATAATTTAGATTAAGTTATATAAATAATCTGGGCCTATTTCTTCATGCTCTTTTCAAATGTGGCTAGTAAAATTTTGAATTCTATCTGTGGCCTATATTATATGACTTTGTTTTGGTCTTTCAATATTTTGAGGTAGGGTATTGCTCGAACCCAGGCTGACCTGGAATTCACTAATAGTCTCAGGGAGGCTTTGAATGCTGGGATTAAAGGTGTGCACCACCACACCTGGCTTATATGCATTTTGATAACACTTTTGCAAAGAGAAAAGGGCTGTGCTAGATGACCCACATTATAATTCATTTGTCTCCTTTTGCATAGTCATGCAGCATTGAGCCATCTCTTCCATAGTAGAAATGAATAAATGAGAAGATATGTAGAACACTTACTATACACAAAGAACTCAGTTTATTGAAATAGGAGATATAACATGTGACCCTATCCATGAATTCAAATGATATCTTCCCCCATTTCATTCTTAATTACTTGTCAGTGAAAATAGGCATCATCAAAGGAAATTTTCATCATTTCAATTTTCTCCCATAATCATTTAATCTGAAAACAGTGACTATTTTACAAGATTGTCTTATTTCAGAAAGTACATCTGCACAGAAGATATGATCTTGGCCTCCTCTGAGTCTCAAGTCACTGAGCACAGGCTGCATTTTCCTGGAGCCTCCCCAGCTCCACATCTAGTTCAGGAAGTAAGTTTCCGGCAACAGATTTTTGGTGGACCTACTGTTCATGCTCTTTGGTTGACCCATGCCACAATGACTCTGATCTTGGCATTGTGATTTGCATTGGCCAATTGGATATTAACAAGCAAGATACACTCAGAAGATAAGCACTTGCCCAAGACGTTTATCTTCTCTTGAACTTTTTTTTTTTTTTTTTTGGTTAGTGTACAAAATAATGGGCTTCATTTTCATTTTCATACTTGTATATCATTGAGGCTTGTCTTTTTGGAAGACACTTTAGAAATCTGTAGCTATGCTGAAAGGAAGCCTAAAAGGCTACTATGGAACTTCCTTAGGAAGGGGAAAATGGCCAGGGGTTCACTCAGACATGGACTCTCAACCTGGGGTGATTTTGACAATGTATGGAGACACTTTGGGTTGTCACAACTAGTGGACAGGTGCCACTGGCATCTAATGGATAGAGTCCTGGGACACTAGAACTTTGTACAGTACATAGAATAGTGCCATAGCAAAGAATTACCCAGCCCCACTGTCACCTGCGTTGACGATGTTCAGAGACATTTGTAGATCAAGATTTTACCACATTCTGCCTTTCATGGATTATGGAAAAAAGGATTGGCAGAGAAAGTACTCCAAAAAATAAAATATGTAACATTTCCCAGTGATGGTTTTGTGTACCAACTGTTATTATGATATTTTTTAAAAATGTATTGATTTTTGTGTGCACATGTGTGTGTTTGTGTGGGGGAGACTCCAGAGCCTTTTGCCATGGTGCCAAGTGGGTACTAGAGAATTGAACAGGGCCTGGTAGGTCTTGCAAGCAAGCACTTTCAACCACAGAGCCATATTTCCTAGCCCCTATGATGATTTTTGATGCCTCCCATTATATACATCTCAACAATACTTTTCCCCCATGCTTACATTCAGCACCTAAACATAATTTCTCACCAAACTGTTAAATCAATAAGCATTTTTCCTGGTTAACTCATCCCAGATATTGCTTCTCAAGATACTATCAAGGTCATGGTATCATACCATTCAGTCCTAGAGTCTACATCCCCATCCTTTAGTCAACCCTCACACCCGTGGATTGAATTTATACTGCTTTCTACTCCACCAGCCTTTTTCCCAAAGTATCATGGCTCCTCCATACTAGTAGAAATCCCTTTTCTCTGTGAGAAGAACATGTATATATATCCAGAGGAATCCCATTATGAATCAATTTTATTTATGACACAAAATTTAAGGACATAAAATTACAGCAATATTGATGGTAATACATTTTATTAGGGAAGTTTAAATATAATTACATTAGCAGATTCATTCAATAAAATGTTTAGACATATGGTTCAGCATGAATATAAATCTCATTGCTATGGTAATTTAGTATATAAATTTAATTTAGTATGGAATATAGTCATATGCCACTTGATGGCTGGGATATATTTTGAGAAATACATCATGATGAGATGATTTCATCCTTGCATGACCATCATAGAGTAGACTTAAATGAACGAAGGCATCTATAGCATCACTAAGCAACATGCTCACCACCTTTCTGTATCTTATCTGTCATATGCAGCATATGACTGTAAGTAAATTCAAAACAATTGCAGGTAGGTTGTTGTTGTTGAAACATTGTGTAGCTAGTCCAGGCTGGCCTGATCTCAATTCTTCTACCTGAGCCTACCAATTGCTGGCATTAAAATCATATACCACCAACTCTTTAATATAATGGGCCATATGTATCTTTCTAAGCAGAAGGAACAGAAGCAGGAATGGTAGAAGGCTGAACTGGAAAATTTTTTTCTGATAAGCAAACAGTTGAAGGAGTGTAAAAGAAACTCTTTTGCAAACCCAATTTTAGAGTACAAAGTTCCAGATGAAAAATCCTAAGGATTTGAATAATCCTGATAATGTTCCCAATTCCAATGCTATGAAGTGGGTTACATTAGTTTTAATTTAACTGCAAGAGGATTTTGTTGAGAGCAAAAATATCATTTTTCTCACAGGCTAAATCTAGCTCTAGAGTGTTAAGACTGTGACTAACATCACCAGTGCCCAGTCCTCCATGGTCTCAGAGCACATCCTTTTTCTCTTTACACATGGTTTGAGCCCAGAGGTTGGCTCTGAAACCGCATTGGCTTTTTGAGAAAAGGTTTTGTCTGGCTTTTTCTTGGGATGAGTTGAGGGAGGCCTCCAAAACACAAATTTAGGGAAACTGAGGCTGTGGTCCTTTCTGTAGCTGTGGGATCCAGGAATCATACTATTAAGAATGTAAGGGATAGGGCTGGAGAGATGGCTTAGCAGTTAAGGCAGTTGCCTGCAAAGCCAAAGGACTTCGGTTCAATTCCCCAGTACCCACGTAAGCCAGATGCACAAGTTGCACATGCATCTGGAGTTTTTTGCAGTGGCTGGAAGCACTGGTGTGCCCATTCTCTCTCTGTCTCTCACTCTGCCTCTTTCCCTCTGTCAAATAAATAAATAAAAATAAAAATATTTTTTAAAAAGGATGTAAGGGATAGTAGGTTGTGCAGCTGGCCAAAAGACCAGGGTATCTTTCTAAAAATGAGGTATCTAAGCAGATTGGCTAGATTCAGTGAGCCCCCCAGAGCAACCCTTCACTGGTACTTAGGAACAGGGCTTAAATGTTGGTTGACATCACATCACTACCTTTTCTGAGGACTGTAGTTTAAGGAGCATCATTTGGTTTAAGTCTTGTTTTTTTCTTTTTATTAGTTATGTACATACTCAGTGTGTGAACAGCCATGTTGGTACCATCATTAGCCTCCTCCCTGTCCTCCCCTTTCCAAAAGGTCCTCCTCCTTGGGGAATGTGGATTGTGAATTTGGGGGTAGCCATCAGTTACAGGTAATAGGCAATGTCTCTGTGCATAATGTCCCAACATGTGGCTCTAACAATCATTCTGACCCCTCTTCTGCAAATTTCCCTGAGCCATGTTAGGTTCATTTTAGATCTACTTCAGTGATGAGGTCTTGGGAACCCCTGTGTATCTGGATATCTGGTTCGGTGGGAGTAGAATGTTCTCTGTGTCTATTTCCATCTTATGCTGCTACCAGGTTCACTAAGAAAGTAGCACTCCTGCTCATTTCCCCAATTACTCTATGGTTTCAGCTGGGGCGCTGGTGAGGTGAGATGGGCTGGCTGACTGTCTCCTCAGGTCCTGCATCCATCTTTCCTTCCCCAGGAGGTGAGGCGTGGTAAGGCAGATGCCATCTTGACAAGAAGTCTCTTCTGGTTCAATTCTTAAAGACCTTATGTCATTTCAGTTTTTGTGGACCAAGAAGCAAAATAGGGGGTATGGTGCAGGTATTTACATACCAAAAAAAAAAAAAAAAGAAAACGAATTTTCACTGCAAACAAATTCCAGACCAATAAGCCACATTTTGTGGTCTGGCTTTTGTGTGGATACTGAGGCATTAAACCTGGGAAGGCAGGCTTTGCAAGAAAGCACCTTGCTTTAACTGAGCCATCTTCCCGGCCTCGAATTTTTCAGTTTTTGTAGACATAATCCCAAACGAAATAATACTTGGGTAAGATTTTTTTTTTTTCTTTTCGGTGATACACATGAAATGGGAGGAAAGAAACTCTCTTTGAGGAGAAATCATTTCTTAGTCCTGGTTCAATGGTGGTGTATGTCAACGTGCTTCACTTTCAGGCTCAAACTGGATGCCTGGAGGGTCTTGCTCATGTAAACCAGGCTGTGGAACTCCAAGACATCTGGGCTTCCGGGTTGGAGAGCGCCTCTGGCTGCTAGGCATCTAGATGGCCTCATCCTGCAGTCATTCTCAATACCCAGTTCATCTGGTTCATTGACCACCCCTACCTACCTCCTGCGAGGCAGATCAGAGAGATCAAGTGTGGAGCCAGGAGCTCTCCCACGGAGCAAAGGCACCTGGATGGTTCGGGACCACCCAGAATTTCACAACCTGTCTCCAGGGTGGGCAGAAGTGGCTTCCCAGAGCCCTCCAGCGCCCCCTCCACTCAGGCTCCTCCTCTTGCTCCTCCCCGGGTTCCTCCTCTTTCGCTCCTCCCCCTCCCCTAGGTCCCGCCGCCGCGTTTTCCCGCTCCAGCAGCAGCAGCAGCTGTACGCGTCGCTGTCGCCTTCTCCTTCTTCCCTGCGCACCCCTTGGACCCCGCGCCGCACCATGCCCAACATAGTGCTCTTCAGCGGCAGTTCGCATCAGGACCTGTCCCAGCGAGTGGCTGATCGCCTGGGCCTGGAGCTGGGCAAGGTGGTCACCAAGAAGTTCAGCAACCAGGAGACCAGGTGGGAGCCGCGCTGGTGTTGGCGCGCGGCTGCAGGGTCGAGTCAGGGGCCCACGCGTGTAGTGGCCACCTCCGCGGGCCGCCGCGCTCCCCCTTCCGGGGCGGGCCGGCGGCAACGCGGCCTCGGAGCCACCGCGGCTGCGCCCGGGGACTAGTCTAGGAGGGGCGCCCGCTCGCCACCCCTGCGTTCTCTGTGCGCGGGTCCCCCGGCCGTCCTTCCTTCCGCTTGCCCAGCCTCCAGCTCAGGGACTTTGGCGACCTGTCGACCCTCAGGAGTCCCCAAAGCCTCCCAATCGCGCGGCCGGGCCTGGCTTCCCTAGTCCGGAAGGGCAACATGGGGGCAGTCACAGATCGTCAGATTATGGACGTAGCCAGTGGGAACCGCATCCATGCCGGGACCGGTGGGGAACATCTGTGGGGCCGCCTGTCCCAGTTTCCGCGTCTCTGAAAGGCTGAACTTCAGACCCGTGCGTGATACGAAAGGTTCCCTATACGACTGCTGCACTGGGCTTATCAGTGGACCTTTCAAACATTACTTCCCCTTGTCTGCCCCTGAGTCTCATATTCCAGGCGCGAGATCGGTGTGCTACCTGCTGCCCAGGTGACTCCCTGGAGCCGCCGTGCTGGGCGCTGGCTTATCCAGAGGGGTGGGATTGTGCCAAAGTTGGAAAGAGCGAGAGAAAGCAGGACACACGTGCTGAGCGCCCCTAGACTTCCTCTAACTGATGCTGCGAAGATCTTGGACTTGTAGTTTCTTTGTGTTTCTGTAGTTAAATGGTGTGGGTGTAAATTTCCACCCATTTCTCCTGTGTGCACGAGGTTGTCGCCAATGCTCAGTGAGGTTAGGCAGTGACTGTCCTTGGAAGCTGGGCCGGGGTCCTATTTTTTCCACCTGACCGTGTCTGCAAAGTCCTTTGACCAGTTTCAAGTCTTCTTTCTCCTCCCTCCTTTATATCTAGTACAGTTAACTGTACACAGTGACAGAAAACCATTCTATCCTTGGCAAAGTTCCAATTCAATCAACGAGTTTAAGAAATGGTTCTGGAACAGTTGGATAGCTACATGCAAGAAAAGAACCTCCGCCCATTCTTCCCAGTGTTTACAAAAATTAATTTGAAATGGATTGCAGAATGAAATGTAAAATCTAAAACTTCATACCTTCAGAGCAATGTACAAGCTCTTGACTTTGGGTTAACCAAGAATTTCTTCGTGAAGAGTTATGGGTTTTGTTGTAGGATTCTTTTTCTTCCTTTTCTTTATGAGACATGGTTTCACTATGTATCTTAGGCTGGTCTTGAGCTCAACTATGTAGTCCACATTGGCCTGGAATTTGCAACAATCCTGCCTCCACATCCCAAGTGCTGGGATAACAAGCAGGCATTAACAAACGAAGCTAGGTTAGTTAGATTAGTTCGGATGGTAAATATGTATTTTCTTAAACAATCAGCATTTATGCTGTATGAATCCTATGTGGTTTTTCCCCTCTTGTCGTAAATTCAATTTACACAGCTCAGATGATAATAACCGTGATGAAATATCACAGATGTAAAATGGCATTACTGTGTGTGAGTGGGTGGGTGTGTATGTGTGTGTGTGTGTGTGTGTGAGTAGAACTCAAGCTAAAGAATGTCACTTTGAGGCTGGGGGTGTAGCTCAGTTGGTAGAACGCTAAGTGGTTAGCATGCAGGAAGCACTGGGTTCAATCCCCAGCACCCAATTAAAGTGCATGCCTGTCACCCCAGCACTTGGGAGGTGAAGGCAGGAGGAACAGGAGTGCTAGATCTTCCTCATCTACATAGTGAGTTCAATGTGAGCGTGAGCTACATGAGACCCAGTCTAAAAACAAACAAAAAAACTACCTTATAGATTTTTTATTTTGTTTTGTTTTGGTTTTAGCAGTGATGAAACCTAAATCCATGTACATGATAGGCAAGCAGGCTCAACTGCTGATGTATACCTCCAGCCCCCATTTTGTAGCGTCTAATGCAGGGAGGATGGATATCCAAAGACTTTGGAGAAAGGCTGAGATAGGTTTGGGTATTGCAAAATTTTGCCAGACTTTTCCAAGTTTCAGTATCTCTAAGAACACCAAAAGAGTAAGAAGAGTCTTTCTTCAGAAGTTATTGTTAAAAAAAAAAGTGTCGTCATATACATAAAGGAGACATTTCTGGGTAGTGTAGTTTTTAAAGCAATTAGTGTTAACCTTCCATGTTATCTCAAAGTACTGCCATCCTTAGCTGTAGAGCATGGTTAATCTAGACCAGCTCAGGTTTAGAATGCTGCTAAAAATACTGTATGGGCTATTGGCTGAAATTCACTCAGCCATTCAAGTTTGCTTGCATATACATTTGTTTTAAGTAGAAAACAACGCATTTTATTTGATTTTGAGCATTTTTTAATGTCTGCTTGGTAACTAGAAATCATAAGGTGTGGTAAATTTCTTCGAATTGCTGATTATCATGGTTCTGTCTCACTAGTGTTAGCATTAGAGTACATTTCATGTATTAACTTATATAGCTATATTTTATGTTTTAGCTTATATAGTTATGTTATAATGTTTCGACTTTATATAGCTACATTTTATGATGTTTTTAATTTCTATAGCTACATTTTACACTTTTAGTTTATATGCCTATATTTTAGGATTCTAGGTGGAATGTAAAAGGTCAGCCTCCTGATTTTTCCCCATGAGCTGGTCAGGAGCAGAGGTTGAGTTTTTACAAACAGTCCTCTGTTCCAAGTATTGTGTTACTAATCAGTTTTTACTGTGTGGTTCTAGAGATGAGAAACAAAAGGACAAAAGGAAAAGAGAACTGGTTCAATCTATATAAATGGCTTCTTCTCAATTGTCTCTCACTGAGTAAGGACCAGAAATCTGGACTCTGTGTTCTGGTTATCGTTCCCGTTCCCTCAACTCCCTGCATTCGTAAATGCTACTTAACTGGGCATGAGGTCTCCTGCTTTTAATTTCTCATCTCTAAATGTATACCAGGAAAAGAGCATTCCAGCTTCAGTGTAGACCCTGAAGATCCCCCGCTGACTTCCTACAGCAGCATCTGTGATGGTGTGGTAGCTTCTGCAGGTCTCTCTTGTAATATTTTACCCTGATCAGTTAATTGCAGCCAGCATTCTCAGCTCTATCATGGGACCCAAAGTTCTGGTTATTGCCATGTAACAAATCACCCACAATTCAATGTTTAAACACTCACCTTTTTATTTGGCTTGTTTCTGTCTCTGGTGGAGGCAGCTGAGTTTGGCACTTGGGCTGCAGAGTTTATTTTAAAAGATGGCTGACTCACATGGCTGGTAAGTTCAGTTAGGCTTTGTCTGGAAGCTTGGTACAATTCTAACCCTTGTAGCATGGAAGCTGGACTCCAGGAGTGAAGATTTAAAAAACGCTGACAATAGGAACTAACAGCTACCAGACTTGGGATTAGAAGTTGGCATAGTATCTTTTCTTGAATATTACATTTGTTAAACACAGTGCCCTCCCAGATTCCAGGGAAGGTACTCAGGTCTCGGAAAGGGACATGGGCCGTAGTTCTTGTTGGGATGAGTGGTAAAGAATCTGTGGCCATGTTGTAGTTACCATAGCCACTGAGCATTTCTTCTTCAGGGGTAAGGAAAGATCCTTTGGCTGACCTTGTCTCCACAACCTGCTATAGGCTTACAATACACATCAGTAGGGACTAGAAGCAGGACTGGCTGTGGAAGAAGCATTGCCGTGGTGTGTTCTGTGCACTGCTGGACTGCAGTCACAGAAAGATTGCAGTTCTTAAGTGAGGAAAGGCAGGCCAAAGAATGTGATCTTGTGGGATAAACAGTCATAAGATCAGGAGTTGGGAAACTTTCTGTAAAGAGCCAGATAGTAAATATTTTAGGCATTGCTAGCTGCATGGAGGCTCTGCTGCTGCTGTCTGTATCTTGCAGTTCTGTAAGCTAGGTATCCTGCTTGGGTCAGCAGAAGTCTTCCCTCCTGAGGCCCTATGGGAAAGTTCACTCCCTTGTGTGTCCCAGCTTTCTAGGCAGCTCATAGCCCTGGGCTCTTGTTACCTTAAGCAGCAGGTCATCTCTCCAACCCTGCTTCAGGCATCACATCTCTTTTTGACTCCGCTCTCTCCTGTCTCTTCCATTTTGAAGGATCCTGGTGATCACATTGGGGCCATTTAGATAATCAAATCTAATCTTCTGTTTTATGGACTGCTGATTAGCATCTTTAATTCTATCTGAAGATATGTCCCCCTTTACCATGTGCTCTAACATATCCAAAAGATGAGGGTGTAGATGTCTTTGGAGGGGCATTATTCTGCCCGCCATGCCATAGCTCCTACCAAGTCAGGTAGTGCTCTATATTTTATCACTTTATTAACCTGTGAGCCATGGAATACTTGACTTCCAAATTTAGGCTATCCTATACTTGGTGTAATGTTTACAAAGAAGTTATGTGAATTATTTAAGCACTCAAGAATCGTATTTTTCGGCTAGCTTTTTAGTTTTAAAAAAATATATAATCACTTGTTCATTATAACTATGCATGCTTAGTTTTGGTTAAGTATCCCAGTCCTCTAGCTCCTTGCCCCTTGGCCCTGTTTTACCCTCCTGCCACCTGCATTTCTTCTTAAACTTCATATCTGCTTAAGATCTGCTGCCTTCCCTACGCTTCTCCCTTGAAGCCATTTTTTACTCTCCATCTCAAAGACCTGTTTTCTAGACTCCTGACATCTATACCCACAATAACACATGCATATAAATGTTCTAATCTAAGATCCACATATGAGAAAGAACATGCAATGTTTGTCTTTCTGTACCTGGATTATCTCTCTCAATATTTTTCCCTTCCATATATTTGCCAGCAAATTTCATTTCTTTATGGTTTCTTTATCCAATCATCTGTTGATGGACATCTAGGCTGGTTCCATTTCCTAGCTATTGTGAATAGAGCAGCAAAACATTATGGATGTGCAAGCATTGCTGTCATAAAGAAAGAGATAAATCGAGAGAGTCCTTTGAGTATATGCCCAGGAGTGGTATAGCTGGGTATATGGTAGTTCGATATTTAGCATTTTATGAAACACCCACACAAATTTCCATAGTAGCAGCATAAGTTTATATTCTCACCAAGAGTGAATAAAGATTGTTTCCCCACACCCTCACCAGCATTCGTCATTTGGTTTCTTGATGATAGCTTTTCTGACCAGAGTGAGATGGAATCTCAAGTAGTCTTCATTTTCATTTCCATGGTGGATAAGAATGTTGAAAATGTTTTAAAATATTTATTGGCCATTTGTATTTCTTCTTTTGAGAACTCTCTATTCACTCCTTGAGCCTCTCTTTTGTTTGGGCTTTTTTAGGATTCCTTTTATCCCTGTCATCCTGAGGACTGTACTATTTGCATCTGTAACAGAGAACATGCCTAGCAAGTGCTTTGTCAAGGCTGACTTATCTCACCAACCCAAGGCACAAAGCAACTTCCATCTTTCCTTCCTTCCTTCCTTCCTTCCTTCCTTCCTTCCTTCCTTCCCCCTTTATTTCTCTTTTCTCTCTCTTTCCCTGTTTACCTTTATTTTCCTTCCCTCCTCTCCCTTGATTTCTTCCTTCCTTCCTTCCTCTTCACTCCTCTCCCCTCCTCTTTCCTCTATCCCTCCCTCTTCCTTCCTTCCTCCCTTTCTCCCTTCTCTCTCTCTTTCTTTCTTTCTGCCTCTCTCTCTCCCTCTCTCCCTCTCTTTCTTTCTTTCTTTTTACTGAGGATAGAACCCCAGCCATCTCTCCAGCCCCTTTACAACCTCTTACCTTGAGAATGCAGAGAACTAGGGCTGTAGATGTAGCTTAGTGGTTAAGGCACTTGCCTCCAAAGCCTAAGGAACGAAGTTCAATTCCCCAGGACCCACATAAACCAGATGCACTAAGTGGTGCATGTGTCTGCAGTTCGTTTTCGGTGGCTGAAGGCCCTGAACTGCCATTCTCTCTTTCTCTCTCTCCCTCTCTCTCTCTCCCCTCTCTCAAATAACTAAATATATCAATCATGTTTTTAAAGTAGTACATGATAAAAGAAAGGGGTTGTACAGAAGCAAAAGTATCACTTACATGATGTTCAGATTGTTTCAAAGAGATGAAAGTTTTTTAAATATCAGAACAGGTCTTTTCAAAGCAAGTGTTTGAGCAGGTCTGAACATGTCTTTGGTTCTGTGGTACCTTGTGAGGGGTATGCCTGAGCACATGGTGGTATTTTGATTCTCTTCACATACTGGTCACATGTTAGGTCTGGGATAACTCTCAACTTCAATATCCAGAATATTATATCTGCAAGCACATCAGTTTTCAGACATACAGTTTTCAGATGCCAGCGCCCACTGACTCTTTCTCAGGAAGCTACAGGATGGCAGCCAGCACAACAAGGAAGCACACCATAAAAGAGGATATGCAGAAAATGGTAAATCCAGTACCGGACGGAGGTGAAGGGAATCCCCGGACAGCAGCTGGCCACAAGTGGGTCATCCAGCTCTGCGAGGGACATCTGCAGGATGGTGCCATTGCGATGGCACTGGGAAATTGAAATTGGTTGTGTGTGTGTGTGTGTGTGTGTGTGTGTGTGGAGTATGTGTGCAGTTGTGTACACACTTTGCACACGTGTGCAGAGACTGGGGGAGAACATAGGATATCTTCCGCTACTACTCTTTCAGCGTATCTCCCTCAGACAGAGTCGATCTCTGAACCAGAAGCTCCCCAGATTTTAGTTAGACTGGTTGACCAGGTACTCACTCGTCTTGTCTTCCCCAGAACTAGTGTTACAGTCATGTGTGCACTGTCCAGCTTTTCATATAGGTGCTGGGTATTGGCCTCGGGTCTTCATACATGCACAGCAAGCCTGTTAACTTGCTAAGACATCTTCCCAATCCCCCAGAGACTGAAATTGTTAATGAACCATTTGGGTTGGAATCTAAATGCTGTACTTGGGAAATTTAGCAGAGACCAAGGTAAGATGATTACCTCCAGGGAAAACACACACACATGCACGTGCGTGCACATGCACGAAAGGAAAATGTGAACATTCATTTACGTTTACTTCATGGCTCAGCTCTGAACATCATTTATGAAGTTAAAATATAGCAGTCAATCTTCAGTATGAATAATGCTCTATTTTGGCATGATGGAGAGACATGAAAACGAGATGTGTGTAATGGGACAGAGAGGAAGTATTGCTAAATGCTCATCCATAGTGAGAAGTCAGTCCATGGTGCCTCATAAAAAGTCATGACCTAGCCTGTCTCACATTAGCTAGAGACATGAAAGTGAACCCGTTTGGAAAAACCTTGCCAGAGGCTGAAGAGGTGGCTCAGTAGTAAAAGGTGCTTGCCTGCAAAGCCTTATGGCCCACTTTAATTCCCTGGTACCCATGTAAAACCTGCTGCTGCACAAAGTGGCACATGTGTGTGGAGTTGGTTTGTGGTAGCAAGAGGCCTTTGTGTGTCCACATTCATATTTCCTCTTCTTTCTGTCTCTCTCTTTTTCCCTCGGCTTGCACATAAAAATATTTTTAAAAATCATACCAGAAGTTGAAATTGATTGCTATTGAGCTGTTTCTGTTATAAGTCCTTTTGATTGTGTTTGTGTGTGTGTGTGTGTGTGTGTGTGTGTGTGTGTGTAAGGGGTGGAGGGAGAAAGGAAGGAAGGAAGGAAGGTAGGTAGGTAGGAAGGGTCTCACTGCAGCCCACGCTAGATCACAACTCACTGTGTAACCCAGACTGGCCAGGTACTCACAGCACTCATCTTGTCTTAGCCACCTAAGTGCTGGGATTACAGGTATGAGCCATCATGCCTGGCTGATGATTTGAAAATTTAAAGTAATATTCATGTATAACTCTAATAAAAATTAAATTATTACACAGAGAGAGAGTATTTTACTGAAAGGAGTTGTCATACTAGACCTGGAACTTAGAAAGACCTCCTTGTGAAGTCAGCCCTTGTGGGAACATACCTCTTGCAAGGATTCCCACGTATTCCTTCGTGAGAATGGTTCTTTGTGTGTAAACCTTTAGCTGTTGGGAAACAATGTGGCTTACACTGAACCTCTGCTTTCAAGTCTGGTATTTGGGTACACACTCCAGGCATGTCCAGCCTGCAGGCCACGTGCTTGATAGTACAGCTATGAATTTTGTCTGGCACATTTGTAGAGGATTATGTCCCAGCACCATGTCAAAAGGTTGGGTGGATATGTGAGTGCACATGTAACCAGCCCCCAGTAAAAACCCTGGGGCCTGAAGGAGTCTCTAAGACACTTCCTTGGTGGGCAACACTGCACCCTTGTCACAGCTCACTACTGGAACCTTGGAATTGGAATTCTGGATGTCCCCCGGGAGTGGGCACTTAAAGCTCATGCCTAGTTTTCCCCAACTTTCATGCATTTTCCCTTTGCTGATTTTTTGTGTGTTTGTGTGTGACTGTGTGTGTATGTGTCTTCATGTCTATATGTGTGAGTGCAGGTCCATGCATGCCACATCGCATGTATGGAGGCCAGGGGACAACGTGGGGGTGTTGGTCCTTGCAATCCTCTTTGTGTGAGGCAAGGCCCCTTATTCATAGGCCAGCTAGTCTGCACTTGACAGACTAGCTGGCCTATGAGCTTTGAGGTGATCTTTCTGTCTCTACCTCCATTCTTGCTGTAGGCATTCTGGCATTACAGATGGCTAGTACTACGGCATCTGGCTTCACAGGAGTTCTGCAGGTCCAAACTTAAGTTCTCAAGCTTGTGAGCCAGCACCCTCCTCCTACCCCTCTGCTGATTTTGCTCGGTGTCCTTTCCCTCTCCTAAGTCATATTCTTAGTTGACTATAGGCCCACTTCCATGATTGGACCTACCTGATGGATCATCAAACTTGTGACCTCAGGGAATCCCAAGACATAGGTACACTAGATATTAATAACCTTGTTCTTTTGTAGCGTTGAGATCGGTGAAAGTGTGAGAGGGGAAGATGTGTATATCATCCAGAGTGGCTGTGGGGAAATTAATGACAACCTGATGGAGCTGCTCATCATGATCAACGCATGCAAGATTGCCTCCTCCTCAAGGGTGACCGCGGTGATCCCCTGCTTCCCATACGCCCGGCAAGACAAAAAGGACAAGGTAGGAGAGGTGTGTCCTGCCTTACAAACCTGCTGTGGGTCAGCTACCATCTGGATTAGAAGATCTGGAAGGGTTGGCCTTCTAGTTAATAATCGCATAAATATATGTACTCACCTTGTCTATTACACATTTGGCATTGAACCCACTAGAGCATTCATATAGATAGATATCCAAACAAGTGACATATTTTTACAGGTATTAAGATTGCACTACTGGGGCCGGAGAAGTGGCTCAGTGTTTGCCCTACAAGTATAAACACCAGAGTTCAGATCCCCAACACCCATGCCAATGATGAGTGAGCCTGGTGGCCCACCACTTGGGAGGTGGAGACAGTAGCTCCCTGGGGCAAGCTGGCTCGCTCAACTAGCTGAATGAGTGAGCTCTAAGTTCAAGTGACAGACTCTGTATCGGTAAGTAAAGTGGAGAACAATTAAGGAAGGCATTTAATGTCAAATTTGACCTCCATCATACATACACGTATATGCACCCATACACATGAGCGCGCACACACACACACAAAGAGATTTTTCCTGGTAATATTGGTGGAATCACTGTGTATCTCTGTGATGGTGGAAAGAGGTAAACACCCAAATCACACATACACATGCCTGTTCAATGAGTACAATCCACGGTGGACATCATGCACATCATCGCTGGAGTGCGGCAAGGAGAGGGTCCCACTTACCGTACTGTGTCATAGTTTGGCGAACTGTTTCCAAGGGGAGATTCTTGGTCAAGGGTCCCTAGTGTGTCTGTCCGCATTCAGTCTTAAAATGCAATTGAATCTACAGTTCTCCCAAAATGAAAGGTTTAATTAAAATCAATACTGTATCTCTTTCGTTTTTTTTATTTTTTTTAAGATTTTATTGTTTATTTATTTATTAGAGAGAGAGAGAATGGGCACACCAGGGCCTCTAGCCACTGCAGATGAACTCCAGATGCATGCACCACCATGTACATCTGGCTTACGTGGGACCTGAGAATCGAACGTAGGTCTGTAAGCTTTGCAGGGAAGCACCTTAACCACGAAGCCATCTCTCCAGCCACTCTTTAGCTTTTTAAAGACAATAGTATCAGTGTTGGTTAATGGTCCTGTTAACAACATTCCTGTTAGCAGAAGCTGTGTAAGATTTCAGGAGAAGTTGAAGAGCAGTTGCTCAGCCATTGAGATGTATCAAAGAAGTTAGAGTTGAGGGGAACTGTAAAGGAGCTTGCGCCAGTTGGCTAGGGGTGCCATCACAAAGATGGTAGATAAAGATCAGGAGATTGCTCTGTCTCTGTCTCATGTGGCTTCTCTTCTATGGCTGGGTCTCCTCTGCTGTCTCTCTCTTGATTTTTCATTGTTAGGGTCTGATCCCAATATCTCCCTGAATTTCAATCCCAGCCTCTTCAAGAGTGCTTCACAGACACTGCTGGACACAGCCTGTCACTGATTTTCTTATTAATCATGGGATCTTCAGAAGTCCACTCAGCATATGAGAGAGGATTTTCCTTACATAGATTACAAGGGTCAACCTATTGTTTTTATAAGTGACTATTTTTAAACTTTTTATTGACAACCTGCATTCACATACACAATGAACGTTGATAAAATCCTCTCCGCTGAATCCCATCTTCTTTCCAACTAGTCCTTCTTCTCTTCTGATGCAGTTTTTTGGCTCTCATGTTATGCAGGTCCTTCATAGATAGCATCAGCCACTGTAAAGTCATGAATTCAACAGCCACTTAATGCCTGGAAGACAGTATTTCAAAGCACTCCTCCTTCTTTTGGATCTTACATCCTTTCCACAATTGCAGCTACCTCTGTACCACAGTAATAACAGTAGGCAATACATGTGACTAGTGGCTGGCCAGATTTTGTTCATGAGCCATCGTATGCAGGAGAGTAGTGGATAGATTTTGTGGTGAACTTGGTGTTCACTAGAACAAAGGATCTGACACTGTGAATTAAAAGAAAGGAGTTTATTTGGCATGGCTGGAGGATGTTCACAACATGGTGGAGAAAGGGTCTGTCCACATGCAGAAAGGACATGTATGATCAAGGATCAAGAGAGTGGGAAAGGTCCAGGCACATTCTTTTCTAACAACTCATTCATGTAGGAACTAGCCCACCTGAGAGACCAGCATGGATACTAAGGGTCGGCCCCCATGACCCACCCTTCTATGAGGACTCAAGTTTTTGGCATGTGTGTGGTGTGCATGGGCGTGTGTGTACATATGGGTGCTCATGCACATGTGCACTTGCATGCATGCCTTCAGTCACTCATCACCTTTGTGAGCGGGTGGAGTATGTGCGTGGTGTCTGCACATGTGTGTGTACACGTGTGCACCTCATGTGCGTGTGTAAGAGGCCAGAGGAGAATGTCAGGTGTTTTGACTACTCATCTGTGTATTTCCTTAAGATGGAGTCTCTCCCTCAGCCTGGAACTACTGTCTGTCAGTGAGTCCCTGTGATTCTCAAGTCTCCACCCACCTCCACCGCAGACTGGGATTACAGATATACATGTCCACATCCAGCTTTTTATGTGGGTTCTGGGGAATCAAACTTGGAGATCTCTACCCTGAGAGACCCTTGTGCTTAAGCACAAGTGCTCTTAACTGCTGAACCATCTCCTCAGCCCTGCTCCTTTCTAACATAGAGATGATTGTGGACAACCCAAACTGTAAGTGTGAACCCATGGCCTCCCACATGTTATTTATACAGCTTCTTTCATTTTAGCCTAGATTCAGAAGTTTTATGTGGTATTCTTAGCAGCTAAACTTCAGTTTTTAGGTTTAGTTCCACCAGTGTGGTCTTTTCTAGTTCTTGCTCCCATCTGTGTTTCTCCAGGATTGTCCTGTATTTCATCCTATCCATGTCATAAAAGTGCTAGCTGTCTGCCACTCTTTGGTGTGACAAGAGGTTTAGTAATTCTCACTGTTTGTTTCTCTGTGTACATATATGTGTGTGTGTGGTATATAAGCATGTGTGTTTTTATATGTTCATATGTGTGAGTGAACGTGTGCATGGAACCCGAGATTGACATCGGATGGCATTCCCCAGTCACTCTTCACCCTGTTTGCTTGTTTGTTCCAAACGTGAAGCTCACAAATTTGACTATGCTACTAGCCAGCAAGCCCTATGCATCCTCATATTTCCAACTTCCCACCACTGGGATTTTATATGCACCCTGCTGTGTTCACTTTTTTTTTTTTTAATTTTGGTGCTTGGCATCTGAACTCAGGTCCACATGCTTACATAGCAGGCACTCTACCCACTGGTCTGTCCCCTAGCCCTTCACTGTGTCTGTTTTCAATCAAATTATTTCTTTTCCAGTAGGCTTCACATTTTGTTTGGTCCTGATATGTATACACATATATACATATATATAGTATCTTCTTACATCTATATCTCATATCTTCTTCAGTGCATTATTCCTTGTATCATCACAGAGCACCTGTCCACTCTTGAGTGACTTGTAGCCCCAAATTCCACTTGAGACACATACATTTTTATTGCCCTGTTCATCCAGAGTAACTATTTTCCAAGGTTGTATTTTCTAACTTATTTCTTTTTTTTTTTTTTTCCTTTCAAGGAAGCATTTTCAACTTTTCTTATTCTCAGGGAAGCATACATGAGGGAGTCCCTAGTACTCTCTGGCTCAAAAGTTTCTGGGATCTGACACCACATCCCCTTGCTGCAGGTGCTTTAGGATGCAAGACATATGTGCCACTGTGTGTACAGCTTTACATGGTTTCTGGGCGTCTGAACTTCAGCCAGCAGGCTTGCAGAGCATGCATATATAACCACTTAACCATCTACCCAGCCCCCTAAAATGGCATGAGACATTTATTTCTGAGCTCTGTGCCATCATTTCCCAGTGTGTGTGTGGAGGGGAGCAGCGAGGACACCACTCATGATGCCTTTTTACTTTGCTTAGGCAGGCAGAAAGCCATGAGCTATACCTAATCTCTGGGCCCAGACAGAAAATTCTCACTGGCTACTGAAGGAGCTCTGGACATACCTCCCAGGGTTTTCTATTGTCCTTTGATCTTCACTTGGAGTTCTATTGACTGTGACCTCTAATGACACAATGCAATTCTTAGAAATACCTGTAAAGATGGCCAGGGAAATCTCAAGGCCTTAACAATCTTCAAAACTTGTTTCATTTGTTTCTGACCTGACTCTTCTTTTTAAGCCTGTACATATGACAGAGGAGATTATTTTGGATTTTTCTTATATATATCAGAACCCAGGAGTAGATTCTTACAGGGAAGAAATGGTTTTGCAAATTATGGCACCAATACAATGTACTATTCACTTGAAAAAGTGACAGTAGTGAGCTGGGTGATGGCTTAGCAGTTAAAAGCATTTGCTTGCAAATCAGTGCATGCATCTGTGAACCCAGCACATCTACAACAAAGGGAGGTAGAGCAAGGCGAATCTGATGTTCATGGGCCAGCAAGCCTGGTGTTCATTTGCAGTGGCAAGAGATCCTGTCTCAAAGAAGATGGAAGAGATGGGCTGGAGAGATGGCTTAGCAGTTAAGCGCTTGCCTGTGAAGCCTGAGGACCCCGGTTCGAGGCTCGATTCCCCAGGACCCATGTTAGCCAGATGCACAAGGGGGCACATGCATCTGGAGCTCGTTTGCAGTGACTGGAGGCCCTGGCGCACCCATTCTTTCTCTCTCTGTGCCTCTTTCTCTGTCTGTCGCTCTCAAATAAATAAATAAAAATTTAAAAAAAAGAAGACGGAAGAGGATACTCACCCATACACACACACACACACACACACACACACAATCACACATAAGTAAATTTTAAAAGGTGACCACGATGTCATAGTTATTACAAAAGATATAGTGGCCTGAGCTCTAGAGTTGCAACTTTGCAGTGAACTCAGATTTGAATTCCAACACCATTATTTACTCAGCTTGTCCTTTGTGAGTTATTTAAATTCTGCATTCTCAGTTTCCTAATTTCTATGTGATGACAGACAGTATTAGCTGCTCTTTATGAAGTATCTAGCATATAATACCTGAGTGGACAAACTTTCTGAAAAGAACCGAATATTAAGTGTTTTGGGCTTTGTGGAACATTGGGTTGTTGTTCTATTAGCTCAACTGCTTCTATTTTAGTGGAAATGCTGCCATAGCCAATATGTAAATAAATGATGTGATTGTGTTTCAAACTTCATTTGTGGGCTGGGGAAATGGCCCAGTGGGTAAAATGGTTGCTATGCAAGCATGAGGACCCGAGTTCAGATCCCCAGCACCTCTGTGAAAGTCAGGCATAGTAGTATGTGACTGTAATCCTAGTATTTTGGAAGCAGAGACAAGAGACTTGCTGGTGAGCCTAGGTTCAGCGAGAGACTCTGTCTGAAGAAGTAACAGGGACAGTGATGGAGTAAGATACTTGGCCTCCACCTCTGGCCTCCACATGCACACATGTACATGCGCACCTCCCAACAGTGCACCCCACACACATATAAACATGTGCACACACACTCATACTTATACACAAAACTATGCAAACTGAAAGATGATTATTAATGTTCAAATACCACAAAATCCCATTTCTCTTTTGTCGTCCAACACTGTATAAGTGTAGAGACCATCCTTAGCTCAAAAACAAGCCGCAAGCAAGTTTGGCCCCTGAGCTGTATCCTGCAGGCTCCTGCTGTAATTGACACTCAGTAATTGCTAGTTCTCTTCCCTGGTGAGAACAGTAGGTTGTGGGCGAGGCAGGGAGTAATTACTTTTGACAGAGGGAAGGATTGTCAGCCAATTTTTTTTTTTTTTTGCTTTTTCCAAAATCATTTGTAAGGTTACATTTTCATTTTGATGATAAACTATTGAAAACACACACACACACACACACACATATATATATAGATATCTATAATCTCATTCTTTTTAACTTGTCAGATTTACAGTTCTAGCAGGAAAGTATTTAATGCATCGAACACAATTGGAAATACCCAGGAATCTTTGTCATTACTGAGCTGACTTGCAAAACATTTGGTCTTTATATGTTTTTCCATAGGAGATTCAAAAGTTTTAGTTTTGGCTACTGGATATTGACTCTTTCTTTTATAACTTTTCCTATTTATTTTTTATTTATTTGAGAGTGACAGACAGAGAGAGAAAGAGGCAGAGAAAGAATAAGAGAGAGAGAATGGGCACACCAGGGCTTCCAGCCACTGCAAACAAAATCCAGATGCATGTGCCCCCTTGTGCATCTTGCTAATGTGGGTCCTGGGGAATCGAGCCTCGAGCCAGGGTCCTTAGGCTTCACAGGCAAGCGCTTAACCACTAAGTTATCTCTCCAGCCCTTAACTCTTTCTTTAAATGCTCTACTGATTTTCTTCTGTGTAGGCTATAAAGTTCGTTGACTTGAAAATCACTCTTTTTTAAGATTCATCTGGGTATCCCACCAAATGGGTGTAAAAGAGTAAGAAACAATTTTGTGCAATTTTAGGATCCTAAGACAGAAACTGGAATGTCTAAATTCAGAAATTCCCACTGGGGCTAGAAGGGGGCTGGCAAAGAGGAGAGGGTTTAAGAGATTGCATGGATCACCAGTGGGTGGTATCTTTATATATATATATATATATATATATATATATATAATGGCAACCTAAAGGCTATTAATTTGTACAAGTAATATGTTCATAATTATAACAACAACAAAGAAATTACCAATGTGTTTTGGATTCCAGAAGAAACAAATGTTTGATGTCACTGAGGAAATCTGCGGATCTTTTTGCTCTAGGTTACTAGAACAAAATGCCACAGACTGGGTAACTTAGAAACCTCTCAGCAGTTCTGGAAGCCCCAAAGCAAGGCACTTGATGTATTGGTGATTGCATTCTCCACAGGGAGGAGTGCTGTCCTTGCATGGCAGAAGGTGGAAGGGCAAGCTCAGATATGTTTATAGCCTCTTTTTACCCAGACTTTAATCCCACTAACAAGAGGAGAGCCCCTACGACCTGACCACCACTCAAATACTATCATAGTGCTACCATGTGAATTTTGGAACCACATTCAAAGTCATAGCAAATTTATAGGAATAACCTAAAATCTCTTACCACTATGAATGAAATTTTCTCACAGAGAAGTCACAGTGGACACGTTGCACTTTTTTGTTACTCTGCAACTCTCGGCTGTTCTGGAACTCAACAGTGATCCTTCTCCCTCTGCCTCCCAAGTGTTGGGATTAAAGGTGTGCACCACCACACCTGCGCCCCCCACCCTGCAACTTTATTAGACTAAATGATTCTAACAATCAGTAAAGCTAATGATGAAGCTTTGGGAATTTGGTATTACAGATATGCTGTTATCAAATATGTGTTGAAGAGCCATCATGTGCATGGTACAGAGCTACGGATGATGGGAAAATCTCTGGACATGCGAGACAGAGAGAGAGAGAGAGAGAGAGAGAGAGAGAGAGGCAGATATAGAGAGAGTACGGGTACGCTAAGGCCTAAAACCACTGCAAACGAACTCCAGACTCATGTGCCACCTTGTGCATCTGGCTTACGTGGGTACTGGTGAAGCAAACCTGGGTCCTTAGGCTTCACAGGCCCGCCTTAACAGTTAAGCCATCTCTCCAGCTCCCTACTATGCCTTCTTTTCCAGCACTGGGATTACAGGCCAACACCACCATTCCTGGAATATTTTACATGAGTTTGGGGAATCTGAACTCAGGTCTGCATGCTTGCCCAGCAAGCACTTTACCCTCTGAGCCATCTTCTCAGCCCTAGAGTATCTTTCAACATCTGTCTTTCAGCAGTCACAAGGTGGTCCAAGTTGGTAAGGACCAAATACTTAGCCAATGGTGCATTACCAGGGAAGAAAAGGTTTATTTATGGTATTCTTTGAGTGTCTTAAAATTGCAAGAGTTGAACTAGATCCAAAAGGAGCTAACGTGGAGATGTAGCAGAGATGGGAGTAGTGCAGAGGAGGTGGGGGGGCCTGTGTGAGACTAGCCTGTGGCATTCACTAGACCATGGCGGGCAGGTCCAGTTCCACAGTGTAGGGAGGGGCCCTGGGGCAGAGGAAGGGTAGTACTTTGGAATAGTCTGGAACCAGACAAGCCAGAGAGGTTTGGATAGCAGTGCTGACAATTTCAGTTTTCTACCAAACGCAACATGAAACACAGAAGAGGGGAGTTAATCAGTGAAAATGTGAGGTGTGACACATAGTTGGTAGAGAGATGACTGGAAAACTTGAAATAAAGACAAAGAATTCTCCAAAGTTTCTCATTCTTCTCTTGTGCTGTGTCTTCATTTAAAAAATGGTAAGTTTTTGCTTGTGTGTATGAATGTTCATGTGTGTGGACGCACATGGGTGCAAGTATATGCATGTGCACATGCATATGGAGTCCAGAGGACAACCTCAGATGTTACCTTCAGGAAGGCTGTACATGTCTTTTTTTGAGACAGTCTCCCATTGGCCTGGGGCTCACCAATCAGACTAGACTAGCTAGCAAGCAAGCTCTTGGGGATCCTCCTGGTTCCAACTCCCAGCAGTGGGATTACAGGCATGTGCTGCCATTCTCGAAACTTTTTTCATGGGTACTTGGAATGAAACTCAGGTCCTCATGCTTGCAAGGCATGCACTGTACTGACTGAGACATATCCCCAGCCAAAACGAATATGCAATTTTTAAAGCAACAGAATGGCATGTTAAAGAAAATAATGTACATGGCATGCAAGTAGAAGTAAAACTGTCTAGATAGACAAAGGGACTAATGAGGAGCAGGGGACAAGAAGGGGTATAGGGAAGTATGGGGGGAATATGCTCAATGTATATGCTTGTATGAAAACTTAAAAAGTAAAAAAGTGAAATTTATTTATTAACATTTTGACATAATTCTTTTTGTGTGTGTCTTTTAACGTGAATACACTACTTTTATGTGTGTTTAATAAAAATCATTTATTCATTACTACTTTGAGATCATATAAGAACAATATTGTTTATAGCAAACTGCTGAGCTCTCCCCAGATCATGTCTGAATAGTCTCATCCTATCTGTATAGTCTCTTGGATGCTTTTAATGTGAACAGTTTCATTTCCTATGATTTATGATGTGGAAACTAAAGCTATAACATAGCTAGGTAACTTTTCTAGTGTGGCGATGCATTTTTCTCTAAATATTGAATTATCAGTTGCCTTAAAGTGTTCTTTCTTTCATCTGTTGGGTTTTTTTGTTGTTGTTGTTGTTGAATTTGAAATGATGGTAGCTTCCAGCTGTCAGAACATGATGCTTCTTTCATAGCTGGACTTCTTTCAGGCTCCCGCTATAGTATGTGATGATGTCTTGGCTTTGGCAACCTTGTATGTGTCACTCTGACCTTCTAGAATATGTTTTTCCTGTGCTGGCTAGTCTTGCCTTAAAATGACAAAGTGATTTTTTTCAACCACCCTGTTTAAACCTCTATATATGCCGCAATTTGAATTGTACCAGTCGTGACATTACGTGTATGATACATCTTTTCAACTGTTTGCTTTACTGATATTTGTGTCAAGTGCATGGTCTCACAACGAGACACATAAATAAAGCTTAGTTGGTAGAGTACATAAGGCCCTGGGTTCCATCCCCAGCACCACATAAACCAGATGTGGTGGTGCACACCTGTAATCCCAGCACTGGGGTTAGGAGGATCAGTTCAAGTGATCTTCTATTATATAGTGAGTTCAAAGCCAACCTAGTGTATATCAGATCCTATCTAAACAAAACAAAACAAAAACGGATAAAATAGTATCTGACAATCGTGAATATTTGGTGATCCAATGGAATAAACATATCTTTTTTTTTTTTTTTGTCCTGCTGAGTAATTGCCTTCATTGTACTTCCCTGTTTCTTTCTATGGTTTGGTTTTCTTGTATATGGCTCTGCAGGAAAAAAACTAGCAGTATCCATCTTTTCCTGATACCGAATCCTCATCTCTAATTTTAGAGTCGTGCTCCGATTTCTGCAAAACTTGTGGCCAACATGCTATCGGTTGCTGGGGCCGATCATATCATCACCATGGACCTGCATGCCTCTCAGATACAGGTATCACATTTCTTTCTGCCACTGGATAGGTCTTAACACTCTGTTAAGGTAAATAATTTAATTTAATATATTTTCATTTATTTATCTGTATGTGTGGAGTGAATGAGTGAGTGAGTGTGTGTGTGTGTGTGTATGCACCAGGGACTCTTTCGGCTGCAAACAGATACCAATACTGGATGCTTGCCACTCTTTTGCATCTAGTTTAAACAATTTTTAAAAGGAGGTAGCATTACTGTGGCTTGAGTCTATGTATGGGATCTCTCTAGATATTTTTCCGTTCTGAACTTGGAAATATAATTTGGTGTTCATTCCTCCTGTCTCTTTCACACCATGTCTGCAATCAGCTTCAGAGGAGTAGCAATGGCTTTTTGATAATGTATGCTGTGTACTTCCACCTCAACTTCTGGAAAATGGCAGCATTGTAATATACACTTGAACTTCTTTCCTTTGTTATTAAAATTGACCAAACTTTATAGTGCCTACGTAGGATATATGAGTATGAATCATTTCATATATAATTAGTAACAAATGAAAAAGAGTATTTTCCCACCATCCAGCAAAAGTATTCTCTTTCTCAGAGAATAGATCATCCTAAGTTACAGAACATTTCTTGAAGATGAATTAGTCTGAAAGATGCACAACAGATCGATCTTGTTATTTCTGTTACAGTTATCGAAAGGGAGTTTGTTTTCTAAAGAGTTCTTTTGAGTTAAAAAATATTATTTAGTGCAGGCAATGATCTTTTCAAAGAAATGGAAATGATCCTGCAATGTGACCATCCTTTATCCACTTAGGGATTCTTTGATATTCCCGTGGATAATTTATATGCGGAGCCTGCAGTTCTGCAGTGGATTCGGGAGAACATCACCGAATGGAAGAACTGTATTATTGTTTCCCCAGACGCTGGAGGAGCCAAAAGGTATCATGCAAGCTATGCCATGCACATTTCTCTGCCCATTGTTTTTGTCCTTCTGTATTTCTTTGTGCATTAGATAAAAAAGCATTTGTGTGTGTGTGGAGGGGTCCTAGGGATGGAACATAAGGCCTGATACATGTTGAGCAAGTGATGTACTGAGCTGCACCTCTGCTCCCAGGAAGCATCTTTTAGATTACTTAACATTTTACTTTGCAAATGAGCAAGTAAGTAGACCACAGGCTTTGCTTCTAGGGAAGAAGCCTATCATTTCATAATTTGTGTACGTAAAACAAATATATGCACACCACTGTGTGCATATATGTGTGTGTATATGTTTTTGTTTTGTGTAAATATTTTACTTAATGGCCATGTATGTTTATTTTAGCAAAGAATAGATTTTACATATTTTCTGATTATAAAATTAACAGGCTTTATTGGGGAATACAGATTTTTAAAAATATTTTATTTATTTATTTATTTATTTATTTGAGAGAGAGAAAGAGGCAGGGAGAGAGAGAGAGAGGGTGGGGGGAGAGAATGGGCATGCCAGGGCCTCTAGCCACTACAAACAAACTCCAGATGCATGAGCCCCCTTGTGCATCTGGCTTATGTGGGTCCTGGAGAATCGAACCAGGACGCTTTGGCTTTGCAGGCAAACGCCTTAACCGCTAAGCCATCTCTCCAGCCCAGGAAATACAGATTTTAGTAAGCAACATAACTTACTGAACTAGTCCTCCTAACTGCCAATGCTTGGAAGAAGTAGAGAAAACTGTGTGGAATTTTTACAAAAGAAATGTGTGTATGTGGAAAAACAAGGAGGAGAAATATCAGAGACTAATGCATAAGTAAGGAGCTGAAAGCTGTGCTCTGGGGATGTTGGGTAGAGGCTGATGTGAAATAGGGAAGGGCTTGGCCACTCCACCCATGCAGGAGCCTCCATAAAGAAGCATGTGGAAAACCAGATATTTCTCCAGTAGACAACAGTGCCTTTTACTGAGGGAGAAAATAGTCACCCATGAGAAATCATCCACAAGCTTGTACCATGAGCAAATGTGTAGGTGAATGTACACTCTCCCTGGTACACAAGACTCCATGAACTAAGAAAATGAGCACAGAGTCTGGTCCCAGGCTGCAGTGCTCCTGTGAAAAAAGACTTTGCCAGTCTAAGTGGGCAGGGGAGCAGTTCCTTAACTTGACCTGATAGATGTCTGATGATCCAAAGCCAACCATCTAAAGTGGCCCAGTCTGCCTGGATCAACGGTGTGCAGTTAGCCAGTACCTTGGGGTACTAGAACAATTCCTAGACTGTGAATGGACAAGTTTAAAGACAACAACAAAGTAAAAAGACAAAAATTCACTAGCGCAGCCTGGAGATATGGCCTAGTGGTTAAGGTGTTTGCCTGTGAAGCCTAAGGATCCAGGTTCAATTCCCCAGTACCCATGTAAATCAGATAGATGCACAGGGTGGCACATGCATCTGGAGTTCATTTGCAGTGGCATGCCCCCCCCCACCCCGTCTCTCTGCCTCTTTCTCTCTCTCTCAAATAAATAGAATAAAATTTTAAAAAGAAACTGAGTAGTGCTAGCATACAGAGTGGCCTCAGAGAATGGTTCTGAGTAGCAGATCCAACCAGCTTTACAGAGAGCCTCAGGGAATGCATGAGCAACAAGGTCCGACACACAGAGCCTACTCCAAACTGAGGTTTACGACCTTGAACTTTGTACTACTTGACATTTGCTGTGTGGAAAGAGAAAAATATATTTTTATATAAAATATAGAATGGAGTTTTATTGCCCAGATAGGGGTCACCAGAAGAAAGAGAGAAGCAAGACAGACCTGTACCCACCAGTCTAGTGCTAAAGCAGTGTGAAGTATCAAGAATGACCACCAAAGTCTCACAAGGACTTTCAAATGCAGAGGCTGGGAATGAAGAGATAGCTCAGTGTGTAAAGTGCTTGTCATGCAAGCATAAGAACCTAAGTTCAATACCAAAAGCCCATGTAAAAATACTCTGTATAGTGGTGTGTACCTGTAATTCAAGGGCTGGGTGGGCAGAGATAGTATACCTGGGGCTCACTCATGAGCTCCAGGCCAATGAGAGACGCTGTGTGTTTGTTTTTTAAGAGAAGATAGGGCTAGACAGATGGTGTAGTGGTTAAGGTGCTTGCCTGCAAAGCCTAAGGACACACGTTCTACTCTCCAGGTTCCACATGAGCCAAACACCCCAAAGTTGAGGTTAGTGCAAGGCTGCACAAACCCACTAGGTGGCGTAAGCGTCTGGAGTTCGATTGCAGTGGCTGAGGCCCTGATGAGCCAATTCTCTCCGCCCCCCCCTGAAATAAGAAAAAATACAAAATAAGAGAAGACAGAAAATGTGATTGTGTTCCTGAGAGATGACACTCAAGATTGTACTTTGGCTTTATGTGTGCATGCATACAAAATGAAATTAAATTGAAACATAAACTTTAGGTGTTGGAGGTATTGCTCGATAGCAGAGCATCTGCCAGGCATGCTCATGGCCCTGGGTTACATACCCAGCACTAACACGCACACGCACATGCGCGCGCGCGCACGCACACACACACACACACACACACACACACACACACACACAGAAATTTAAAAGGCTGTTTCTCATATGGATTCCTCATCCACCACCACCATCACCACCCCCCCTGCCAGCCCAGCTGAAGTCTAGAATCACATCCAAAACCTTTGAAGTGGTGAGAAAGCAATCGCATAGAGGTCACTGTAGGTCCTGTTTCTCAGAAGTTCTCATCTTTTGCTCTCAGCTGCCATCCAACGGCTACTTAGGTTCCCAGCACTGAAGAGGAAGAAGCAAGGGGCCCGACGGCTGGAGATGACAGCTGCCGGAAGTGGCTGTGCACAGGAAGGAGACACAATCTATAAAACAGGAGACAGCTTGCCAAGCCCTCAGCTGAGCAGTGGTGGAGTAGGGAGCAGCACCACATTATAGCGCCCATGCTAGAGTGTGATGGGCACAGATGAGTCCTTGGGCAGCACATTGAGGTCAAGCCATGCCAATTTGTCATCTGCTTAAGAATGCTAGCAAAATTTCAGAGTCATGTCTATAGGAGATGCTTGCCATTGACTAGAAGCTTGCTGTAGTCACGTGGTGGCATGTGCATTAAAATATATCAAATCTGCTATAAGCCATCTGCTATAAATGTTAGATACCCTAAGTTTGTAATATCAGCTATGTCAAGTTGCAGTTCAAATCCCTACACTTCACCCATTTAAAGTATAGAACTCAGTGGTTTTTAGCACATTCACAAATTTGTGCAACTATCACCATTATCTACTCCGAGAACATTTTCATCACATCTACAGGAAAGAAATCCCAGTAGCATTTGCTTTCGTGTCCCCTGACCCAGCCTCTGGCTACACTAATGTATCTTCTGTCTATATGGAACTGAATTTAGAGAATGTTTCATATCCACTGATCATATAGTACATATCCTTTGTAACATTTTTTTTTTTTTGAGGTAGGGTCTCACTCTAGCCCAGGCTGACCTGGAATTCACTATGTAGTGTCTCAGGGTGCCCTCTAACTCACAGTGATCCTCCTACCTCTGCCTCCCACATGCTGGAATTAAAGTTGTGTACCACCACCCCCAGCTTGTAACATGTTTTTAATTAAAAAATAAAACTTTGACAGCTAGTAAGATAAAAAAAGAAGAGATTCCAAAGAATTTGTAGTCTTTCTTTTTCCCTCTTCCAATTCTGTTTGTTTCTGCTGTATATTACATATTATACCTTAGCCTATTGCATCTTTTATATTGTCAAAAATATAATGCATGCTTTTATTTATTTATTTATTTTTTAAATTTTTTTTGTTATTTTTATTTATTTATCTGAGAGTGACAGAGAGAGAAAGAGGCAGATAGAGAGAGAGAATGGGCGCGCCAGGGCCTCCAGCCACTGCAAATGAACTCCAGACGCGTGCGCCCCCTTGCGCATCTGGCTAACGTGGGTCCTGGGGAACCGAGCCTCGAACCGGGGTCCTTAGGCTTCACAGGCAAGCGCTTAACCGCTAAGCCATTTCTCCAGCCCTAATGCATGCTTTTAGCAAAAAAAAAAAAAATCAGAGTACCAAATATCTCTCTCCCCTGTTTGCCTCTTGACATGCCACTGTTCTTTCCTATGTCAAGATGATCAAACAGATACCCCATTTGTTCTTACGCAAAAGATGGGTTTTTTTATGGTTTGAGTGTGAAATAACGCCCATATACTCATGGGTTTGAACCCTAGATTCCCAGCACAGCTGTAGGAGATTGTGGAGCCTTTGACAGGTGAGGCCTACCTAGAGTAAGTGGGTCACTGAGAGGTGGGCCTTGAGGTCTATAGCCCTACACTGTTTCTAGTCCATAGTTGTGTAACAGATCTGCCTGATTGTTGTTTTTATAGTCGTGTAATATTCCCTTATATGTATGTATTATAATCGCTATGATCAGTTCCCTCTATAATTTAAAATCTTGAAGTAGCTGTCTTCCATTTTCCTTTTTGTGCATGTGTATTAGTGTGTGGTATGTATATATGTGTTTGCATATATATGGTATATATATGCAAGTGTTTGCAGGTGTGTGTATGGGTACACAGGCAAATGTGTGTGGGTGTGTGTACAGGTACACATGCAAGTGTGTGCATGTATGTGGAGGCCAGAGGTCTATGCAGAGTGTTTTCCTCAATCACTCTCCACTTTATTGCTTGGGATAGGGTATCTCACTGGACCTAGAGCTCACTGATTCAGATACACTTGTTGACCATCAAGCCCGAGCGAGCCTCCTGTCTCCACCTCCCTAACACAGGAAATACAAGCATGCTCAGCTGCACCTGGCATTTTATGTTGTACTGGGGATTGAACTCAGGCCCTCATGTGTCCCCATAGCATGCTTTACCCATTAAGCCATCTCCCAAGCTCTCTGAAGTAGCACTTATTCTTTGACACATGTGTACATTCCTACATGTGTACGAGTAAGAAACATTCCTGCAAGTGGAATCGCAAAGCAAGACTGTGAATTTAGATTGTTGGGGAGGGGCGGGAAGGCAGGCACCTTTTCTGGCATGGAGATTTTTTCCGTGTACAGTCTGGCCTTTTGCCTGTTGCTCTCACAGCTGGCAGATTGGTATAGATGGAAAATTATAGCCAGGCTCTTCATGAGTGATCCAAATGTTACCACACGTTTCTCATTTCTTCCCCCTTTTATAATGTCATTCGCTGAAGGACTGTTAAAGCGTTCGTATATGATTCTATTTGTCTTTTCTTCACATTTATGGCTTCTGGGTTTATGGAGCCCTTGCTTTAGCTCTTAAATTTTTTCTTCTATGATTTTGTATCTTTTTCAGCTCTTTTTCAAGCGTTCGAAGTTTTTCTTGCATTTGACATTTATTTGGGAATAAAAAATGAAATAAGAATCAAATTCCTTTCTCCTCTGTCAGCCATCTAGTCATTCCCAACTATTAAATTACCCACCACTTCCCAATGATTTGAACCAACATCTTTTATTATAGATTAAGTTCTTTTATCTACTCTCTAACTCTCATATTTAAAGCATGCAGAATGGGAACTAGGGAAATGGCTTGGTCACAAAAGGTTGGAAAACCATGTCACTTTGTGAATGTAAGGTGTTGCATTATTTCAGCAATCATTTGTTGACCAAAAAAAACTAAAAAATAAAGTTGTCCACCCTTCAGGTGTTAACACCTGCATCTTGTTACACAACTGACTTTTTTCATTTGATTTTGAAATATCAGACACTAATTTGGAATAAGATAAGGTTCTGTTAAAGCATTTAAGGACCCTTAAAACTAACAGATCTGAGACCATTTTCATACCATTTAGCAGTAGAAGCATGTACCTCTTAGGTATTTTGGGGTATTTACTATTAACTAAATTTAGAAAGATTTTAGGTTCAGGTAAGTGTGGTGAGGGTTATCAGCATTGGGCACAGTGGGTTTTCTGTAGATTTTACTTGAGAGAAGGTGAGTATGAAGCAATTTGCAGTCATTATTGTAGTGAGTACAGATCCAAGAGTCCGTCTTTGAAATTATAAAGCCTTTGGTAAAACGATTGCTGAGTTTTTTTTTTTTTTCTGTTGCCAATAGCAAACTGCTTTTCCACTAATGGAGAATCTGTGCCATTCAAATATTTTAAATGATAATATTTATAAACATGTGGTTTGGAGGAATTGTTTAACTTCTTTTTCCTAAATTTCTTTCTCTTCAGGATAGATTCTTTCAAGTAACTTGTAGTAATGACTGTGTTGCTGTCAATTCTGGACTGTAGTGGCTATGTTCAAGGTTAACTATTTGGTCTTATTGAAGCCAATATAGAAATTGCTGCTGTATTTTTTTTCTTCGGTGATAAAAATAAAATACTTACATTAAAACAAAAAAAAAACCACAAACATTTGCTATGCAAACATCTGTGACCCTAATACACCTATGGCAATGGGAGGCAGAGTTAGGAGAATCCAAAAGCTAGTCTGACATTCCAAGCAAAACACATACCCTCTCCCACACACACAGTGAAAAAAAATAGAAAAGTAAAGAACACTTCAAATCAGTCCTACAAAGCCACCACTGCGAAGGGCCAGCTTTTTAGGGGTAACCATGTAGGGATTTATGTCACCTCCTTTCTCTTTGCCTAAAGCATCTGCTCCACCAAATTGTCATCCTTATATTCTACCCAACAGTCCCCTCACAACAGTCTTAACTGTCATAATGTGATATATACAGTTGAAAAGTTCTATGATTTCTTTGCTTAATGCATGAAGTCATATTTTACTAGACAAAATATTTTCTGTCTTAGAAATCAGAAGTTATTTCTTTGAGGCCAGATTCATTCCAGATTTAAAAAAAAAAAAAAAAAAAACTTCACATTGCCACAGGAGGTCAGTCTTGAGTAATCTTTGAAAATTAATAGGTTTGCTACAAAAAGTAGACCCAGTAAGAAAGGAACGTACCTACCATTATTGAGATAGTAAATACAACTTAAAGCAGCTTTGAAAGTAGGTGAAACTAAATGGTTCACATATACTTTTGTATGATTATGTGAATTTTGATCATACATTATAAAAAATTGGAAAGTTAGACATTGAGGAGATTGCTCAGTGGTTAAAACCATTTGCTCCTCAAATCTCTTAACTGGAATTTGGATCTCCAGCACCCACATAAAGCTAGATGAAAAAAAACACATTAATCCCAGCATGTCTATGGCAATGGGAGGGCCAGTCAGTTTGCAGTGCCAGCTAGTGTGACCTTACTATCAGCAGTCAAGAAGCAACACCCAATCTCAAACAAGGTGGAAGGAGAGGACCAACCCTCCAAGGTTGACCTCTGACCTCCACATATAAGCCTTCACACATGAACACACACACACACACACACACACACACACATCTTTTAAAAAAATGGAAAGATACAAAGAAGACTGTTTAACTGCCTTATATGCTTACTAGTGTTATCACTAGGAATGATATGGTGTATGATGTGTCTTTCCTGGATATGCCCTACAGAAACATAAACAGAGAGAGGGAGAATAAGGAATAAATATAAATCACTGGCCAGAATAAATCAAAATCAAACTTAGATAATTTTGTTCTAATTCTTTCTACCTAACATTACAGTATATATACTATTGATATTTACCAGAAGTATTTCGTAAGTCTTCATCATATAGATGGAGGAAAAACAGTGACCTGCAACTTTTTAAGGGAATGATAATGTTCTAGCTGCCCTGGGGACTTTCAGCTGGGATCTTTTCCTTATTGTTCTAAAATACTCTGCAAGTAAATGAAGCATCTGGAGCTCCTCACTCAGATCAGCTATCCCATGTGTCCCAGTGCCAAGAGGCACATAGCTTATTTTGTTTCCCAGGCACACTTCTGTGCCTGTCTTCCTGTCTTTAACAGGCTTGTCAAACAGAGGAGAGAGCGGCTCGGCCTGAACTTCATGGACTTAGATCTTCAGTCTCGTATGACGTTGCTTTCCAGTGCTGGCTATGGACCAGGACCCTTCTGTTGCTTGCTAGATAAACAAATCAACAAAAAAATACTCTATATCTACATTCTGTAGAAAGTGTCATGTCTTTTCGTGGATAAAAGCTATCTCCTGTTCTGAGAAACAAGGTTTCTTTAATTGGAGTTTCAATAGCTTGTCAAGCAATTGGCATGTGCACAGTGTATATTTGAAAGTGATTATGGGGTGAATTTTTTGCCTTCCTTCAAAATACAGTCTTTTAATGAAATCCTTACGTAAGGGTACCATAGGTAGAGGGTCAGCATGAGAGAAGGAGGGTGCTGTTAAGGTGACTATGGCATTTGTTCCTACTGTGGTTTTCCTCAGGGGAAACAACACATGGGCTTCATCAATGTGAACACTTCTTTTTGTGTCCTAGGACATTTGAAAAGCTAAACTGGTGTCTTCTCATAATTAGGAGTCTTTCTCTTTCACTGGAAAGTGAGTTCCTTTTTCTTTTTTAAATATTTTATTTATTTATTTATTTGAGAGAGAAAGGCAGAGAGAGAGAGAGAGAAAGAGAGAGAGAATGGATGTGCCAGGGCCTTCAGCCACTGTAAACAAACTCCAGACGCATGCGCCACTTTGTGCATCTGGGTTACGTGGGTACTGGGGAAGTGAACCTGGGTCCTTTGGCTTTGCTGGCAAGTCCCTTAACGACTAAGCCATCTCTCCATCTTTGTGTTCCCTTTTCTAATCCATAATCGCTGACATCTTGTGATGTCCTTTAAAATAACTATCTAGTGGTTTTTGTTTCTTCTGATTTTAGAATGGTATTATTGTAGCTTTATACAATCAACATCTATTAAGTTGCCCATATATTGATTAGTATTTTGGCTCTAATTACAATGTATCTCACCATCTTCCTTTTGCACAAGTTACATTCTTTCTCACGTGTGTATGGTGGTCAGAAGACAACCTCAAGTGTCAGTCCTTGCAAGGTCTCTTGTCATTACTGCTGGTTACTACAGGCTAGCTGGCCTGCCAACATCCAGGATGCTCCTGTTTACACTTCCCATCATCTTTCCTTAGGATTGTTGATATTTATACAGCTTCCACCTTTATGTGGGGTCTGAGGACTAGAACACAGGTCCTCATGCTTGTGTAGCAAGCACACTTTACCACTAAGCCATCTCCCAAGCCCATAAGTTGCCTTCCTTAAGTTGCATCTTAGAATTGAATTGTCTGATTGCATAGTGGGCCTCAAAATCTCTTTTTTCACCCTCGTTCTGGAAATGCATTTTATTAGATATAGAATCATACCTGACTCTATGGTGGGTGCTGAGAATGGGTTATCAGTCCAATTGCTATTCTTTTCTAAGTGACCTGTTTTTCCCTTTCAAGATTTCTGCTCTTCAGAATTCTTTTTACAGTAGCGTAGGGATTCATTTGTTGGGTTTATTGTATCAGAAAATTAATGTCTCTTGGTAGTTCTGAAAAATTCTCAGACATTGTCTCTCCCCCCTCCTCGGCATTCCAGGTACTCTTACCATTTTGTCATTTTGCTGTTCAAGTCTCCTACTTTTTGTCGTCCCCCCCCTCAGTTCTTGGGTTGTATTCTGGACAATGAATTCCTCTCCATCTTTAATGGAGCTGCTCTCCCTTTGGATATTTTCAAGCTATTATCTACTGTGTTTTGAATTTCAATAACGTCTAAATATTTTTTTTTTATTTTTCAACAATCTTTTTCTAATTTTTCAAGTCTTGATTGGACATTCTTTATCGCCCTTCTAAGAATAC
The DNA here is from genome assembly GCA_036346955.1 of Dipus sagitta. Classification (NCBI taxonomy): domain Eukaryota; kingdom Metazoa; phylum Chordata; class Mammalia; order Rodentia; family Dipodidae; genus Dipus; species Dipus sagitta. Next base: position 11,729,567 of record CM070776.1, on the reverse strand, counting down.
ACAAGATTCTTCTCTATTTTTAAAATATAAAACAATCACTTTATGTCCCCCTTTGCTAATTCCCTTGTCTCATTCTTTGCTTTTATAATTTGGTTACAGGTGTTTCTGATGACTCTCAATTTGATTGTCTTGTTTCCCTGGGTATTTTGTATTTCTTTTCTATGACTCCTTCATTTTCCTTAGAATTTTTTTTTCATTAGAATCCTTCTGAAAGGATTTGCATACCAGATACCTTGCAGAACTACTGAAAAATTTCACTTTGAAATATATTCTCCACATGAGATATATATAATAGACATTTGGAAAAGCAACCTTCAGGAGAGCCGTGATGTAACACATATTGCAGCATGGGTGAAACTTGTAGATGTTACGCTGAGAAAGGAGCCACTCAGGAAAACGGCCACATGTAGTGTGGTTCCATTGGTATGAAAAATCCAGACTAAGTAAAAAAGAAAGACACAGAGGCAGGTACAGGGAGATGGGTTGAGTTCCCCAGCACCCACATAAAAACCAAGTATGGTGCCATGTACCTGTAATGCCAGCACTGGGGAGGTGGAGGTAAGAGGATCCCTAGGGCTCACTGGCAAGCCAGTGTAGCTGAAACCAGTTAGCTCTGGGTTCAAATGGAACACCCTGTCTCAAAGAATATGGTGAAGACAACTAGGGAAGACACCTGACATCTTCCTGTGGCTTCCACACATATGTGCACATGAACTTGTACATACATGTGTGCCCACAAACATGCACAGGCATACACATACATACGTGCCAAAAAAATAGATGTAGAATGATTGGTGCATGGCTAGGCCTGGGGGACCAGGGGGATAGAATGAGTACTTAATGGATGTGGAGTTTTCTTTTGGTACCAATGCGTGTTCTAAAACTACATAGAGGAAAGGGTTCTGCATCACTGGGAATGTACTTAATGCCATTAAATTATATACTTAAAATGGTTCAAAATATTAAGTTTATGGGCTGGAGAGATGGTGTAGCAGTTAAGATGCTTGCCTGCGAAACCAAAGGATCCCAGTTTGATTCCCCAGTAGCCACATGCACAAGGTGGCACATGTGTCTGGAGTTCATTTGCAGTGGCTGAAGGCCTTTGCACACCGGATTCTCTCTCTCTCTCTCTCTCTCTCTCTCTCTCTCTCTCTCTCTCTCTCTCTCCGTCTTTCTATCTCTCTTAAATACATAAAATATTTAACAATTATTAAGTCTACATTATGTATATTACAGCACAGTTTTCAAAATGTTGGCTATGTTGAAAGTCCACAGAAACAAGGAAGGATAGCCTGGAGTATTCTGTCCCTTCATGCTGCCTTCCCAGTCCCCAAAGAGGTCCTCTCATAGAGTTGTCTACTCTGTCGTGACCCAAGATCATGAAATGAATCAGGTGTCTCGAGTGCAATTGCTTTTTACATTCCCAAAATCCATGTTTATACATTTTTATTTTTATATGTTTCTTTTGAGAGAGATAGAAGGAGGGAGAGAGAGAGAATGAGTATGTCAGGGCCTTCAGCCACGGCAAGTGAACTCCAGATGCGTGTGCCACCTTGTGCATCTGGCATATATGAGTCCTGCCAAATCGAATCTGGATCCTTTGACTTTGCAGGCAAGCACCTTAACCACTAAGCCATCACTCCAGCAGCCAAAATCCATTTTTGATGAACAGTTTTTGTTGTTGTTTTTGCAGTGCTGGGGATGAAACCCAGGGCCTTTCACATGCTAGCCAGGCACTCCACCACTGATGTACACACCCAGCCCCCTAAAGAATAGATTCTTACATGGACTCTATTAGCATACTTGTTTTTATCTTTCCACAGGGTTACCTCAATTGCAGATAGATTGAATGTGGAGTTTGCTTTAATTCACAAAGAGAGAAAGAAAGCAAATGAAGTGGACCGGATGGTTCTTGTGGGTGACGTGAAGGACCGTGTGGCCATCCTGGTGGATGACATGGCTGACACATGTGGTACCATCTGCCACGCTGCAGATAAGTACGTGGGATGGACCAGCAAAACATGAAGACCTTTCCTTAAGAAAGAAAAAGCAAACATTGGTTTTTAAAACTTTGGTCTGCTTTCGTCTAATAATTGCTGACGGCTTGGCATTGGACTTTTAAGTCAAAGCAGATTCTATGCTTGCCCCCCCCACCCCATCGATGCCTTAGGAAAGAAACCATAGCCCTTTTCTTTTTCTTGCTTGGACCTTAGTTTATTTTTTAAACAGGTGCATCCCGGGAAACGAAGTCCAGAAAAACAGGGGCTTTTTAGGCTTCTATGGGCTCTCAGCTCAACCTTTGTCCCAGCCCTCTGAGTCACTTGGCTGTCTGATGCTGTAGAGCAGCACTTAGTCAGGAAAGGAGCTGCCCCCAGCCAATGCATAGCTGTGGAACATTTAGGAGGAGGCTAGTCAGACTTGAGATACTCGTTGTCTCACTAATAGTATTCTGAATTGATTACACATTGAATGATTATTTTACCTCTATTGGTTGAAATCAGTGGTTCTTGGCCAGGGGCAGTTTTACACTCTGGATGATATTTCACAATGACTTGGGACATCTTTGGTTGTCACAACTAAAGGAAAGGGAGTGTGGTTAGCATGTCAAGGCCAGGGATGCCACTGAATTTTCCCATGATGCACAGAACAGCTCTCATGACAAAGAATTATATAGGCCCAAATCCCAGGGTTAATGATCACTGATTTAAAGGAATACAAAATGTTTTGTTAACTTGTGTGTTTCAAAGTTTCTAGTTTTGGCTAATAAATGCAAATGAAATTTTTCTCATGTTTTCATTTATAAGACACATACTTATAACTTTTAATATTGATAGTAAGATAAAGTAATTAAAGAACATATTGAGACAGGATCTCTTTCTCTATAGTCTAGATTAGCCTTGAATTCACGATCATCTTACCCCAGCCTCTTTAGTGCTCATGTTACCATGGGTAATACCACAACCAATATTTTTATTTTTGTTTCACAGGCTACTCTCAGCTGGAGCCACGAAAGTTTATGCGATCCTGACCCATGGCATCTTCTCTGGACCAGCTATTAGCAGAATAAATAATGCTGCCTTTGAGGCTGTGGTTGTCACCAACACAATCCCACAAGAGGATAAAATGAAACACTGCTCCAAGATTCAGGTATTTTCTGTACCCCAGGGAGAGTTTCAGATTCTGAAAACAGTATCCAAACTTCGTGTTGGCTTGCTCAGGCAGATGTTGGAAAAGACTATAGGTTTTTGTCACAGTGGTGTACAAATCACATTAGATCCCTGAGAACGGCCAGGATTAACAGAGGTCAATGGTCATTTATTAAAAATATTTGATTTTCTTTTAATTTGAGAGAGAGAAGAGGTAGAGAGAGAGAGAGAATGGGCCTGTTACCACTGCAAATGAATTCCAGATGTGTGAGCCACCTTGTGCATCTGCCTTATGTGGATACTGGAGAATTGAACCTGGTTCCTTAGGCTTCGTAGGCAAGTACCTTAACAGCTAAGCCATCTCTCCAGACCCAGTGGTCACTTTTTAAAAAGAACAAATGAGCAAAACAGAAGAGGAAAGAAAAGGAGGGCTGGGATGTGGCTTGGTTTGTAGAGTGCTTATTTAGAATGCATGAGATCATGTTTGGTCTCCAAAGTTGCATAAGCTGCACATGGTTGTACAAATCTGTAATCCAAATACTTGAAAGATGGAGACGGGAATCATGAGTGCAGGGTTAGCCTGTGGCACATGAAATCTTGTCTCACAAAAAAACACAAAGAAATAACAAATGAACAAAGCCATCATAGAAAACATTGAGAACTGGAGATGTATCTCGGGACAGCACTTGCCTCACATGCACAAAGCCCTTGATTCTATCCCTACCACCACTAACCAAAAAGGACCAACACTTTGTACCAAAGTTAAATATAGAATTATCATAACCCAACATTTCCATCCTGTGTCAGTACTCTTATCATTCCTGTGAACAAATACCTGACCAGAAACAACTTAAGGAACGAACGGGTTTAATATGACATATAGTTCCAGAAGAGTACTTTCCATCATGGCAGAGAAGACAGCTGTTTACATTGCAGCACAATCAGGAAGCAGAGAATTAAACAGGAGGTGAGGCCAGGCTATAAAACTACAAGACCCATAAGGCTCCACCTCCTAATGGTTCCACAACCTTCCCAAACAGTGCCAACAGCTGGGGACCAAGTGTTCAAGTGCATGAGTCTTTAGGGGGCATTTTACATTCAGACCACAACACACCACTGGGATTATGCCTCCCAACCCATAAAAATGAGAGGGAGATGGAAAATAGCAAACTGTACCGAGCTTCTGTCCCTCCAGACCAGATGCCAACAGGACACCTCACTTGACATCAGGAAGCCTGAAATAAGTCAAAACGGTGGGAGTCCTAATTTTGCATTGATATTTCTGTAACATCTGGCCAGTTGTTTCTTTCCTGCAAGCCCTAGTTCCCTGACTAGAGCATGCAGGTGGGTCACAGAGAACTCCATGACTTCTGAGCCTTTGGAGAGACAAAGAGTTCACTTTGGCACAAGAAAGTAAGTTTGAAAATAGTCAGAATAGTGGACCCCATGTTTTCATGCGTGATTAGCAATAGTTTTGTAATTGCCATCCACAGGACAAATCTAGTCAACCATATGTATTGTAAATAAAGTTTTATTGACACAGCCACAACCATTCATTCATATGTTGCTTATAACTGCTTTTACATTACAGTGGCAGAGTTGAATGTTTGTTTTCAGGGATCATCTGGCTACAAAGCCAAAAAGTTGACCTACTGGTGTTTTGCAGAAAAAAAATTATCTGATCCCAAGATTAGATGATCATGGTTATGTTTCTAAGGTGAAAATCACTTGGTGATTTAAATAAATTCTTTATTGGTTATAGCTCCATACTGAAATGTGTAGCAGTAGAAAGTTAGGTCATGTAGGATTTGCTTTATAATATTTTATGAAAAAAAAATGCCAGGGAAATTGGGTAGACAAAGGAGAAATGGCATTTTCTTCATATTTTTGAAGTCTCATGTTTTATAAAGGGATGCTTACATTTTTATCTGAGGGAATTATAATAAAAATTTAAGAACTAAAATTTAATAACAAATGTTTTGAGGCAGAGGGCAATTACTACCTTTTTTTTTTTTTGAGGTAGGGTCTCACTGTGGCCCAGGCTGACCTGGAATTCACTGTGTATTCTCAGGGTGGCCTTGAACTCACAGTAATCATCCTACCTCTGCCTCCCAAGTGCTGAGATTAAAGGCATGCACCAGCATGCCTGGCCAACAATTACTATCTCCTAAATAGAGAAAACCTTCTAATGCCTTAGCAAAACTGATTTAAAAGCAAACATCATCCCCTCAAAGGGACATTTCTGTCCAATAGAAACCCAAGTATCTGAAAAACTTCCTTCTGGAACCCATAGGAGTTTGGTCCAAGTGGTTGTAATGTCTTCAAAGCTAGACACCAAAGTTGTCTGTCCTCCTCAAAGAAACAGGTGTGAGGCATTGGATTGTAACATGCCATATATGTGTTGGAGAAGTCATTTCCACGTTTCTGGCTTTTCAAGATTTGTGTGTGTGTGCGTGCGTGCATGCATATTTGCATGTAGAGGCCAATGGACAACCTCAAATGTCATCCTCTGGAACCCAGTCCACTTCCCTTTAGACAGGTTCTCTCATTGACTTGGACCTCACTAATTAGGTTACACTAGCTGACCACCAAGCCTCAGAGATCCTCCTGTCTCTACCTCTCCAGAAGTGGGATTATAGATCCATACCACCATGCTCAGCATTTTAACATAGGTTCTAGAGTTAAAACTCTGGTCCTTGTGCTGGTGAGGCAAGTACTTTACCAACTGGGATGTCTCTCCAGCCACTAGCTCTTTGGATTTTAGTGAAATAGAACTAACTCCCCCTTTCTGTTCTCTTATTGATAATCAGGTGATTGACATTTCAATGATCCTGGCCGAAGCCATCCGAAGAACACACAATGGCGAATCTGTGTCCTACCTATTCAGCCATGTTCCACTGTAAATCTCAACTGGGAGTGTGGAGGACGTTGCCTCCAACTTGTCACTGTCCTTGTCTGTCTGCTGTTTTAGTGTTAGGACTCAGCAATGATAGATGATCACTGGTAAAGGCGTGATATGTCTGTGCTCTGAGATTCCTGGTCTACCCTTCTAAAGTCAAGACTGCTTCTGGATTTGGGGTGAGGGAAGGTGATGGTTATCTAGTCTTTGAGAAACGTTTTTTATCACTGACTTGTTTTGATGGATGATCTTTTCTTTCCTTTTTTAGTACTTTGAGGCTACAACTTTCAAGTATAAAATGGCATTGTGCAAGTTCATAGTTTATATGTTTTGAGGTTGTCCAAGGTAACTTCAGATGAAAGCTTTCTATGTAAATATATAATGATAATGCCTATGGACATTTGGGTGAAATCCTGTATAGCCCTTGACTTCAGAGTGAACCTTGAAAATTTATAATACCATGAAGGTTAAATATTTTTCCCTTGCTTTTTTTTAAGTGATAATTAAGTTTCTTTGGTTATTGTGCTTAATTTGGACTGAATTTTATTGAGCCGAAGACAGCTGGTAATAAATTTTTATTTTGGTAAACATTAGGCTGGCATATCAAAGGCAAGTCATTCTGTACCAATTTTTAATTGCTTTTCAATATATATCATAACTATCACCTTAAATTTCAAAACCTGTTCAGTGATGGCTGTGATATAGAAATCATGTCTAGATATACTCATTGAGCTCACTGTCATACTGATGCTTGCCTCTGTCCATTACAGCAAATGATTCTTTGAGATGTCACCTCATGGCCTGTCATTTTGTTCCTTGACCTTATATGTTAAAGCATACACTCTATATTATGCTTTTTGGATTTTTAAAAATAATTGCATATCATTGATTTCCACCAAAAGAAAACCTCCCTGAAATCCCCTTAGATTCACTAAGTTGATCATTATTTCATTTTTTTTTTTTTTCCTGAGATAGGGTCTCGCTCTATCCCAGGCTGACCTGGAATTCACTATGTAGCCTCAGGCTGGGCTCTAATTCGTAGTGATCCTCCTACCTCCACCTCCCAATTGCTGTGATTAAAGGCCTGTGCCAGCCAGCACACCTAGCAAAATAACCATTTGTGGTCCACCGTTTTTTTTGTTGTTTTGAATTTTTTTGAGGTAGCGTTTCACTCTAGCCCAGGTAGTTTGTAGTCCTAGACTGACCTTGAACTCACAGCATTCCTCCCACCTCTGCCTCCCAAGTGCTTCGATTAAAGGCATATGGCACCACACTTGACTAATTTTTGATATAAATAAAAGGGGGACTTTTATGAGTACCACCAAATGTGTGCTTAAGCACTATTTTGTGAGCTTTGATGAACTGTTTTTTCCTGATTTTTGCTTTTGGAAATAGGAAATAGTGAGTCACCAACAACTGTTTATCTTCATTAATGCTGTCACATTAAAATTATGGATAGGAGTAACCTATGCAAAAAGGGGGGGATAGTAAGATGTGCTCACTGCTCCATAAGGAAAGTATTCAAAAAGTGACTCAAAATTGATTATAAAGGGGATATTCTTCAAGGACTGCATAGTTTTATAAGATGGCCCTTTAACCAGGAATGGTGGCTTATGCCTTTATTGCCAACACTCAGGAAACTGAGGCAGGAGGATCTCCACATGTTTGAGGCCAGCCTGAGCTACAAAGTGAGACCGTTGGTCAAAACTAATCCAAAAAGAGAATCCTTTAGTGTGTCCTTTAAAGTGGCAGAAGTCAGGCATTGACTGAATTTTAGTAACTGTATGTGGGTGCACAACTGACTGAACATTCCTTCTCCCAAAGAAAGTGGTAGAGGATAAAATCTCAAGCCTAACTTCCACAGGTAAAAAATCAAATCTATTTACGTCATTAACCAACTTGAGCAGCACTTTAGAGTTTCAAGGTTCAGGACAGAAGAAATTGAATTGAAGTAGAAAGTAGCATTGCAATTTATTCCAGAAAGTAGCATTTGGGAGTACCTTTGCACAGTCAGTGGTAGGGAGAAAATGGTCCTGTCTCCTAGGACAGTCAGCTCTATGGGACAGACTGTCTATAAAATCTTGGCTGGACACACGTAACATGTCTTTGATACTATACAATTTCTATTTTAGATAAATGTGTGACATGAGTATTTTTTGAATTGTGTGCTTCTGTAGAATGAAGGTAGATATCACTGTAAATGCACACATGTAAATAGCTCACCATACAATCATACACATTTAGATGTATTGGCATCAGCAGTTGATTTAAAGGTAATCATGTTATAGAATGTATTTAAAGCTCAAAAAATGTGTATAGCTAGTTTAAAAATGAGGTTCTCCAGATAAAAACCCAGATACCAAAAAAAAAAAAAAAATACATGGCTAAACTCTGAATTAAGAGCTAATAGTCTCTGTTATTTCTTGGCCAATGTTTGTATTTTAAAGTATTTCTGAATACATGCATTCATAAATTTGACTGGACTGAGCCTCACACAGTGGGATTACCAACTTGAAATATTCCATCATTTCAGTTTGACAGGTAATAAAAGACTGCTTTGGAATAGTTAAAACACAGAACTCTCTCTCTCTCATTCCTTGATGCTTGTGGTGTTGAAACCAATAATTATGTCAGTCTTGTCCAACTCTACTGTAAAAGGATAAATTAGACATATATATATATATATATATACATATATATATATACATATATATATATATATATATATATATATATATATATATGCATATCCAAAACGGGAGCCAGGGAAACATGAATATACCAAAGTTGTTTAGCCTCCAACTTAAATTATTAGTCAACTAATAGATGGTCATATGATAACTTTCGTTTTGTAGATATATCAACTAAATTCAAGAATATATTATTTGCAGTGCTTGCATTGGTTTAGAAAAATAGATTTTAAGATCCTGTGATGTCTACTAAAACATTTCATTAAAATCATGCTGACTACTTTGTTTCATAGATTGTGTTATCATTTTGGAGTAATTGGTCTTGTTGAAGAACTTGAAAACGTTTTATGATTAAATATAAAATCATAAAATGTTTTATGATTAAAACCAAGTTTACAAAATTAAAGTATAGTGACAAGTTAATTGAATTCCTCTTCTCTAGATTTTGAAGGCTTTCCTTTGTGAAGGACTTATTAGCTGTCTTCTTTCCCCAAGGGATAACAGCTGCTCCACATAAGACATCCAAATGGGTCATTCTGGGTACTTCCTTTAAAATCAAATGGTATACAATGGGCTTACACATCAAAGTAGCGGTGTTCAATATCCATCTATTGGTGCAGTCCAAGCTTAAACATAGGCTCCATAAAATTGTCCATATGCTTTGCTTTAAGAAGCCTCAAGAGGGTAGAGAAGTAGCTCAGTGTCAGAAGTGCTTGTTTCACAATCATGAGGACCTGTGTTCAGATCCCTGCATACATAAAAATGTGAAGTGTAGTATTGTGCCCCTGCCATCCCAGCGCTGAGGAGATGGAGACAGGAGGATCCTGAGGGCTTGCCGGCTAGCCAAGCTTAGCAGAACTGATGAGCTCTAAATTGAGTGCAAGAACTTGTCAAAAAGAAAAAGAAAAAGGTTGGTAGCAACCGAGGAAGAGCTCTAGCTTCTACATGCACATATGTCCACATGCACCTGCACATACATGTAAAAGGTGTATGCACAAAAAATTAAAATAAGAAGGGTTCAGTAGACAAATCTATAGCTGGGTGTGGTGGTGCACGCCTTTAAACCCAGCCCTCAGGAGTCAGAGGTCGGAGGATAGCTATGAGTTTAAAGCCACTCTGAGACTACATAGTGAATTCCAGGTCAGCCTGGGCTAGAGTGAAACCCTACCTCAAAAGAACCAACAAAAACAGCATAAAACTATCATTATTTTCCCCCTATGAAGCTCAACTTTAAAGTATGGATAATGCCATCTTAAGAATGCTGTGAAGGGGCTGAGGAGATGGCTCAGTGGATAAAGCACTTGCTGCTCAAGTCTGAAAACCCAGTTGGATCCTCAGTTCCTATGTAAAAAGCAGAAGCTGTGGCGGCCTGCTGTAATCCTAGCACTCTGGTGCCGAGACAGGAGGAGAGGATAGGAAGATTTCCCAGAAGCTCTCAGCAAACAGCAAAACCACAGCAGAGTGTGATCAGGAGAAACCCTGACTCAATTGAAGTGGGCCGGAGAGGGCAAGCCTCCACACGCACACTAGTGCCTACCCTTGCACAAAATAGGTGTTTTTGTTTATTTTAATATTTTTATTCATTGGCAAGCAGGGAGAGACAGAGAGAATGGGCATTGCAGGGCCTCTAGCCACTGCAAATGAACCTGAGATGCATGTTGCCACTTTGTGCATCTAGCATTATGTGGTTAATGGGGAATCGAACCAGGGTCATTAGACTTTGCAGGTAAGTGCCTTAACTGCTTAGCCTTCTCTTCAGCCCCAAATGTGTTTTTATTTTTTAGTATTTTTATTGTTTATATTTTATTATTATTTATTTATTTTAGAGAGAGGAAGGCGGATGGGGAGAGAGAAAACTGGGTGAGCTAGGGCATCTATCCAGTGCAAATGAACCTCAGACACATGCACCACCCTGTGCATCTGTATTGCCTGGGTACTAGGGAATTGAACCTGGGACCTTGGGCTTTGCAGGCAAGTGCCTTGACCACTAAGCCATCTCTCTGGTCCCTGTATGTGTTTTTCATCACTGAAATATTAAATTTTCCATCCAGGTATGTGTGATGAAAAGGTAGGTAGATCACAATTTGAGACAACATGATAGTGTACTAAAATAGAAGGATCTTTACAATGTCCCCTTAATCTACAGGGGCAGGGGCAAGTGGGGAAGGGAAGGGAGAAATCCCAAGGAGTTCAGAGTAGTGAATCAAACTGGGGGTGGGTCATGAAGGGCTTTGAGAAAGAGGAACCGCTATTACAGGTGGCACTGCATGGCAGAATTTTCCAGAACCCAAACACTATGTTTCAGCAGCACCAATAGAAAATAGCAGTATACATGCCTTACTACTTGATGCATTTGGGAGAGGGTAGCCAATGAGTGGGGAAACATAACTATATTCTTTATCCAAATTGCACATACTTAGAATTGATCAGCTTGTGTGTAAATTGCAAATTTTAGAGCAGACATCTGCAGCCTGCCCTCTGGAAGCATCGAAAATACATGGCTGTTACATTCATGAAGTCAGAGCTGCTGTACGTTCTTGCTCAAGACTGAACCTGTCACTCCCATGGATAGAGGAAGGGTTGATATGGCCCCCACACTTCCCAGAGTAGTAATGGCTAATAGTTACTGGGAGAAGGGGGTCATGTTCTTCAGTGGTGTAGCCACTGGTAAGTTGCCCACACTCTAGTCAGTAGCCATGATCATGCAAGCAACCCTAATTACATGCAGTGAATTAAAAAATAAAATGCATCTGTGGTAGTTTGACTGTATGCCCCCCCATAGACTTGGGTGTTATTAAAATTGAGTTTGCAGCTTTTGGCCCTAGCAAGGGGGGGGGGCATATTAGTGGGGTTGGATCCTGTGGTCTAACCTAAAGTTATGCAGAGTAGTACGAGCTCTGCCTGGGTCCCTGCTGTTTTTACTCTTGCATGAGGTGCTAGCTTGTGATTGTGTCTCTCTCTGCTTGGATCTGTGAAAGGGGGGTAACTTCTGCCATCAATGGAACGTCTCCTAGACCTACAAGCCTGAAATAAATCATTTCCCATAAACTGTGCCTGGTTTGGAAGTTCATCCCAGCAGTGTGGAGCTGACTACAACAGCAACAAAGGAGGATGGGGATCCATTGGGAAGAAGTTTTTAACTGGGAATAGGGTGATTTGGAGAATAAGCTCAAAATGCTTTATATATAGGTATGAAAGTGACAAATATATTTGTTTGAACTTTTAAAAAAAGCTGAAAAAAAGGGTACAAAATTAAGCCTACAGCCTCCTCACCTGGCATTTTAGAAGAGGTGTGTAGCCTTTGCACATGACTGACTGAGCCAATGGGTAGCAAAGAGGTGGTAACTGTTAGTTTGGGACAAGCTCCCAAAATGGAGTCACCATGTGGTAACAAAGACATAAAGAAGGGGGTCATCCACATTCCTCAAGAAACCTCCCAGCCATTATCCCTTCCTTGCCTAACAATGTCCCCCACAAGGTCATGATTTCCTGTAAGTCACCTGGTCACTGTTCTGGTGTCACAACCTAGCTATCTTAGATCTCCCCCAAAAAAACCTTTTTAAGAAACTTTTCCCTTCCTCACCTTCCCTCAACTGAAGAGCCCTATAAAGCCCACTCTCTGTAATCTCACAGTTGGCTGTACTCTGCTCTTGAGAGTCAGCCCTGGCAGCTTGTGGTCTTCCCAAATAAAAGCGTCCATCTTTGCCTCAGAGTGGTCTCTGTGGTCTTGGTCACTCCAGAACCTTGCATCTGGTGCTCGTGACTGGGGGGAGGCTTCCGGTTGCCCTCTTGTGTGTCCAGACCTCCTTTCCCCTGACCAGACCACCAAGCTGCCATTCAACCCTCTGAAAGCTTAGGACCATCTCTGCCTGCTACCAGCTTTCAAATCCACCACAATTCAGCCCCACTCCCTTCTCCGTCTCCTCCCTCCTTCTCAGTAAGTGTCCTTCTCAGGTTGGCCTGCTCTCGGGTTTAATCCCTCCTCATGGAAGCTGTGCCAGCATGCCAGGCCACACCCCTCAGGCATTTTGGGGCCCCAACCCCAGATCTCGAGAAAGACACGCTCTCTACACCTTGGGTCTCTTGCTCTCTGGTCTACCTTTCCCTAAGGAGAGCCTTCTGGTTTGGTTGCACCATCTCAGGACACTCCCTGTCCCTTCCTCCTCTCCCTCTCCCTCCTGTGGTCTCATCTTCCACTGCCAGTGGCTTTTGCCATCAGGAGCACAGTTGCCCTCCTTGCCCACTAATAGGCTAAAAAGCTGACAGTTGCGACCTGTATGGCCTCTGCCCACATGGGAGGTGCAGGCCCCATTCACCCTAATGGGCCAGGGGGCCATATTGGTGTTCTGTGTAAACCCAGCTTAAGCCCTGGTTTATTTTTCTCTCGCCCTTGTTTTGCTCTTTCCTTGTCTCCTTAAGATCTTAAAGCCTCTATGACTCTTGGACGACATCTTATCTTTCTCTGCAAGTCTGCATGGCCATATCCATAAGCAGGACAATGGGACCAAATGGCCTGAAAATGATACTTTTGATTTCCAAATTCTCATTGATAAAAAAAAAAAAAAAAATCCCTTCTGCCAACACACAGGCAAATGGTCCGAAATGCCCTATTTTTCTGTAAGGCCTTCTCTCTGCTTTTCCTGCTCTTCTCACCAGGACCTTCTACCCAAGGTCTCAGGAATGCACTCTCAGTCAAACCCTCCCCCATACTTATCCTCACCCTCTGCTTTTGACCCGGATGCCATTAAGGACCTGACCCCAACAGCTCCTCTTGCTCCTCCAGCTCCCTCAGCCTCTCCTGACCCCCTGCCTGGTAACAAGGTTTGATTTTAGTCTCTGGAAGTGTCAATAGAATAGAAATTTAAAATAGGAATGCGTAACTTCTGAATAAATAAATAAATGAATGTGTGGAGGGGAAATGGTTGTCTACAGTCTATATGAAAAGTGCACTTAAAATGAATGTGTGTGTATGAGTATGTATGTAGCTCACAGCCTTAAGGTTGCAGATTGATTTCTGTTCTGAGCAGTGCCATTTCATTGTGGGGATGTTTTCCACCAATCCCACTGTAGAAGATGGCATAGCCAATTTTTACTGTTGAGTGTCCCCCAGAAGAAACACTAAAAGTAATTAAGATCCATAGGAAAAAAAAATGCAAGATTCTCCTACTCTTAAAGAGCTGTAAAATGGCAGGATCTAAAAGCTGCCTTGTAGCCCTGAGGGAAGACCAAAACTCTCTCTGGAATTTAGAAAGAAAAAAAAAAGACTTTCTCTTAGCTTCCCTGTCTTGCAGGCAGAGCCAGGGGGCTGCAAGCACAGGGAATCTCCAGATCCTGGTCCCAGCATGGTGATGGGTGAATGCCAAGTTGCTGTGAACAGATGGGGACTTGTTATAAAAAGTTGTAACTGTTTGTACATTTATTTTCTATGCGTCTATGGAACTACTAACAGACAACAGCCTCAAAATTTGTGCTTAAATTTACAAGTACCCAATACTAAGTTTGTAAAAATGTTCTAATAATGTTAGAATCTTCTTTCACATTTTTTTAAAAAATGTGTTTAAGGAAAGTTATAAGAAACAAGCTTCTAAAATCTATATGTTTATTCTGGTTAAATAGTATAAGTGAAATCTGATCTACTCTCTCTTTAAAAAGGTCTTTGAGGGAAAAAAAAAACTTCAATGGTCATATTATAAGTCTTATGGTGAGGACAATAAAAGCTTTTGTTGTTAGTTATGAGTTTAACTGACTGAAAAGATAAACTGGAGAGGAAATTTTAAATGTTGGATATAAAATGTTTGATGAAAAAGATTGTTACAGAGTGGTTACATTGGTTATAGAGTAAAAGTATGTAGATGAAGGTATGAGTAAAGTATATAGATGAAGTTATGAGTAAGCCTAAATTAGAGGTTAAAGACAAAGTACTTGATCAGGTTAGAGACTTCTTGAGGTAATAAATATTAGCCTAAGGCTTACAACAGACTAACTGAGTATGGCCTTGGCTGGTAGCAGGTTGCTATGGTATAAACGTAACTTTAACTCATTGATGTCAATCTGGTCATAATAATGGCCATGAAAGACTGAATTTAGAGTAACCAACCAAGTTAACTATGTTCCTCTTTTGTCAACTTTTTAATTAAATTGTAAGATTAAAATTGACTTAATATTTAATTCTCTCCTAAGGTTATTATATCTAAAATCTTTCCTCAAAAAAAAAAAAAAAACTCACAGAGGAATTATTTACTCTTTTTTTTTTAACCTCTTTTATAAGGTAAACAAACCAAACTTGAAACATTAAACAGTATTTATCTGCCACACACTTGAAAACTATTTACTTCATGGTGAACAGTAAAAGAAAATTCTAAACAAAGTTATGTTGTGATTTAAGATGTAATCCCTCAATTCCTACAGCAATCAGTCTTAATACTTTAGTTTTAACTTAAGTCATTATTGAACAAGCACAGGCAGAATTATAGAGTTGTTTAAGGTTCTAATAGTTATAGATTGTGTCACAAAATTTTGTGTATGTTTGGAATTCAATAAAGTTCTATAAAATTGATTTGAAAGGGATTTAAAAATATTTCTTTATGCCTCAACAGTTAAAGGTGCTTATTTGCAAAGCCAGCTGCACATAGTGGAGCATACATTTGGAAATCATTTGCAGTGGCAAGTGGCCCTGGCATGCCCATTCCCTCTCCTTTCCTTGAGACTTGTCTCCTTTTTTCATCAGATCATGGCAGTTTAGTTCATAGTCCAGTTCCTCTATAAAGCTGAATTAATTTCAGAACCTGACTTAGAGATTGGGTAGGCATCTTACTTAGATTTTAAAAGTTATAAATCTATCTATCATCTATCTATCTATCTATTGTAAAAGTATCCCAATTCTGATGAACTTTAGAAATTATAAAATTTTTCATGTCTTCATATTTAAGCCAAAAATGTTACTACATACTATAGATTTCTTCTTTGTTTTAAATTCTGTTAGCAGATCTTTCGTTCATAGTTTACTCTCTGTAGCCTCATATGCCTTAAATATGTAAACTCTATTTTTGTTAATATTAGACTTTCCTGATATCAGCATATTGTAATTTGGTTTATACAAAGTCCATGATGTTTGGCTCTCAATAAGTATACATCACCATGCCTGGCTAAAACTCTATAATTTTAAGATGGCCCTTGTCTTGTTCACGCTCGTTTTGCCAGGTGATTATCATTGAGGTTATAATCTAAGTCTTATAAAAAGTGACTTATTGTAATTTTGTTCTTAGGAAAACTGAGGAAGCTCCCCACGTCTTAGGGAAATCCACTTTATACAAAAAAATGTTAGTATAGTTTGTCGAAGTTTCATGTAACAGTCATAAATATTTCTTTAGTTAAGCCTTAAAATTGTTCAATGGTAAAAGATACTTATTTAAGAAATTACTTTGTGTCTGTCATATTGTCTCTAATGTAACTCAACAATGACCAAGTTTTATTTTATTCTTGAGCTATGTATAATCAGTCACAGTGACGGTTTCACTTAACTAATTGTCTCATTTATGGTATCTTAATTTCATTGCCTATAAAGATATTTATACTTAACACATGTTTCCTGCCCTAGAAAAATAATCTTAAATTGCTGTTCTGCTTCCAGTTTGGGAATATACAGACTAACCAAAGTTGTTTTCAAACACAGATGCCAAGTTTTTATACTAGCTTGTCTTTTTCCTGACACACAATTTCTAGATTAAATCAATTGCCCTAAAGTTAGTGATAAAATATTGTTTTCAGAGCTACCAAAATGTTCTGCCTATACTTATAACTGACAGATACTTAAAAGATAGAATATGTATGCTTTCTATGTTCCGTATATAGCTTACATTGTCACCTGACAACCAAACTTAAATGTTAATCAAAATGATTTTAAACTATTGTGTCATTCTCTAACCAGATCTGCTTTGCTAACCAGATATGTTCTGCACCCTTTTGATTAATCCGTTTTGCTAATCAAATATGTACAGTCTCTCTGAGTGATTAATAACCACATGTAGAAGCCAAAATCAATTGGAAACATTGGAGCTAAATGGATAACCAATATTTTGGTTCCTGCTCCCAGGTCAAAAAGCCACAGGAGGTGATGGGACAGTACTAACTTCTAGCTTCTGGTAAGTTACTTGTCGTCTTGATCAGAGAGGATATGGGGACCCAGAGATATATATCTGCAACAGGGGAGTCACATTGGAAGAAAATTGGTTCTCCAGGCTTCCTAAAAGAGGGAGGGCCACTTGGTCAGCATGGCCTTGACTTATCCTAGCAGATGACAATGCTAAGAGTCATAGAACTCCTCACAGGTCCCTAAAAGTCTCTCCTACAGTGCCATTACTGACCTCCAAAATATACAGTTAATTCTGGCCGCCTACATGGTCTTAATCACCCAGTAAGAAAAAATATAACTACAAAATATAACCACAATATAAATAATGAGTCAGACTAGTAGGCTCCCCCGTCTGATGCTGACTTACAATATTAAACTCTGACATTAACTCATGCCTTCTGCCTCTGCCTGTCCCTGATTAACTTCACCTACCCTGACCGTAGCTCCTCCCACTTGCCTTAGCCAGAATCAGAGCTATTCCTTGGTCCCCCTCCTTTCTTAGCCATTACCCTATCTCATCCAGGAATAAGTACACTGCCACCCCAATGAGCATTCTCAAACTTAAACTCTCTTGTATTCCTACTCTTCCCCTGGTCCCATAATGACCCTCTGCCTCCTCTCTTGCCCCAAGCCCTCTATCTCTTGCCTCTGAATGCTCATCCTCCCTTTATGCCTGGTATTTTGATGTCATAGCTGTTGACAAGAGTAACAAGCTTCTTTGTTCTCCATTTTGTCTTCTCATGGGGTGCACAGAGCCCATCTCCCTCACCTTCTCTATAGCGAGTGTCAGCCAGCGACTGTCCTGGAGCCAGCTCAATACAGGAATGGTATGAGAGAAATCTCTGCTTCACTCAGGACCAAGTTGTAACAACATGCTACACTGGCTCTATCGATCTCACCACTCTGCCACCTCCTAGCCATGATGAAACTGCCTCCTCATCACCTGCCCTGAAGAAAGACCCATCGACTGCATTATCCAGCCTCTCCCATAAGAATTCATTGTGCTTACATGAAGAAATTAACCTTTGTCTTTTATCATTAAAAGAAGGCTGGAATGAGAGATTGGGACAGGCTCCCAAAATGGAGTCACCATGTGGCAACAGAGATAAGGAAGTAGGTTATCCACATTTCTCAAAAACTGCCCAGCCATTATCCCTTTCTTGCCTAACAATACCCCCCACCAGGACATGATTATCTGTAAGTCACCTGGTCACTGTTCTGGTATCACACCCTTACTATCTTAGATCTTTCCTAAAGAAACCTTTTTTTTTTTTTAACTTTTCCCTTCCTCACCTTCCCCCAACTGAAGAGCCCTATAAAGCCCACTATCTGTGGAATTTCAAGTTGTATGTGCTCCACTCTCAAGAGTCCTGGCAGCTTGTGCTTTTCCCAAATAAAAACTTCCATCTTTGCCTCAGAGTGGTTTCCATGGTCTTGGTCACTACCGAACCTTACAATAACAAATGGTGACATGTTGAAAACACTCCCAGTGAGCAGCAGAAATTGCAGGTAGGAACAAATGCCCCATGATTATATCCATTGAGGCCTCTCATAGTAGCCACTTCTGTTGCAGCCCTGTCAGCATTCCATCAGAAGTACAACTGAAAGTAGTGTCAATATAATGAAAGAAGTGTTCACTATTTTTTGAACAGCTGAGTTCTGTGGCCAAAATATAAAGCAGATGAACTCATTTTACTTTTCAAGGCAGGAATAAAAAGGGAATATGAAAGCCAGAAACTGGAAAGTAGTGGGAAATGCCCTACATCGGAAATGTGACAATCTGGAGTCTAGTCCTAATATGCTACTGGCACATTGTGACCTCAGCAAAAAATGTCTGCCTTTCTCTGAATGTGCGTGTCTCTGTAAGTCTGTGAGGGAGAATGATGACCAATGTCACCTGCACTTTTACCATGCTACATTTAGTTGAAACAGTTCTACTAAGTGACAGCTATGGTCCAGTGAGGGAAGATGGAGAGGTAGTCCTCCACTGAATGACCAGTTCATTAGCACTGAAGGTCCTACAACACAGGAAACTCCTCAAGTTTAGGTTACCTGGGACACTGGGTTATCCTAGTTCCCTCTCTCCAAAGGCAGGAAGTTCTAGGATCCCAGCACTACCTTAGCTATGGAATCTCATGAATATGACCAATTTGTGCTAGTTAAAAATCAAAGACAGGTTATACATCAACCCAAACCATGTGACATGTGAGGTGCATGACAGTTGCTATATCTGTTTTTATCTAAACATCGAAGAAAGAGAACTGCAGTCACAAAATAACATAAGGAAAAAAAGAAAAGACTTAGAAACTGTGATCAAGACCTAGCTGGACTGCAGGTTCTTGGACACACCTTCCATCAATGAACTCCAAATCTATGACAAACAACAACAAAAACAATCTCTAGACATTGGCAGTGTTTCCTGGAGGTAACCCCCTAGCTGACAACATAGTTTATTTATTTCTGTCATATGCTCAATAGCATCCTGGACTCTACTCACTGGGTGCTAGTAGTACCCCCACTTCCAAATCTAGGAGAAACAAAAAAATCTCTACACATTGTCAGTGTTTCCTGGAGGTAACCTCTCCCACCTCTCCCCCAACAACAACATGGTTTATTTTAGCTAGGATCTTCTTCTTCAGTCCTCTCTCTTGAAGATTCAGGTCTGAAATAGAGTAAATTCAAACTGTCCCAATGGCAAATAGAAAAATGTTTCAGAACAAAGAAGAAGAAACAATAGTAATAATATATCAGTTCATTTATTTTTTATGTATTTTTTATTAGTTATGTACAATGTGTGTATACAGCCATGTTGGTACCATCATTAGCCTCCTCCCTGTCCTCCCCCCTCCACAGGGAGCCTCATCGTTGGAGAATGTGGGTCGTCCATTGTGGAGTTAGCCATCAGTTATGGGGAACAGGCAATATCTCTGTGCATAATGTCCCAACATATGGCTCTAACAATCTTTCCACCCCCTCTTTCACAAATTTCCCTGAGCCATGAAGGAGGGGGCTACTTGGGAAGAGGATGTGTTTCAGCAGGCGTATAGAGATTAAAGGGTAATATGGGATAAGATGAAAGTAAATCCTATTTATGGAATCATCAGAAAATAACTATTTTTGAAAACAGTGTTATTAAAGTTTAAAAATAATAACAATATGTCAGTTCATTGTCAAAAGTCCACTGCCAGTGTTTGGTTAGGAAATAGAGATTATATGTAAATTAGAAAATTTTCTTGTAATGTAGGGTCACAGGCTTCCATGCCATGAGATTTTGAATGTGTGACTAAGTTGTTTGCTTAGTTTTGCTAAGAATAATCCCTGCTCTGGTTTATATTTTTTGAATCAATAAACTGATATAGGGGCTGGTGAGGTTGCCCAGTGGTTAAAAGCTGCTTGCTTGGGCTGGAGAGATGGCTTAGCCATTAGAGCACTTGCCTGCAAAGCCTAAGAACCCATTCTAACTCCCCAGATCCTTCATAAGCCATATGCACAAGGTGATGCATGCACAAATTCTCATATATTCAGAAGACTACAGTGGCTAGAGGCCCTGTTATGCCAATTCTCTCTCTCTCTCTTGCTGTCTCAAACTTGCTTTTGATCTCTCTCTCTCTCATAAAACAGGTCAATATGTTGGGCTTGTCTCAAAAGATTTTTTAAGAGGTGCTTACTTGCAAAGCCTGCTGGTCCAGGTTTAATTCCCCACTGCCTAAGTAAAGCCAAATGTACCAATGAGCACATGTATCTGGAGTTCATTTAAAGTGGCAAGAGTCCTTGGTGCACCCATATTCTGCCCCCCTTTCTCTTTCTTTTTCTCTGCTTACAAATAAGTAACTATTTTAAAGAAGAAACTGATAACCTTGAAACATTAACCTTGAAAAAGAGACTGAAGTCAAGTCTGACTTTAACAATGATGTGGAGAAAACAGATATTTTGATGAACCATGTTGGTTGTGGGATACATAGCCTTTTAGTTGTTTTTCAGCCTGCTTTAACAAGACCAGGATGAAGACAAGTCATCTTGACATAGATAATGTGACGCATGCAAGTTAAAAAGATAAAAGTCACCTGTGGTGGTTTGAATGTAAACTGTCCCTCATCCCTCGAGATTTTTTCAATTAAACCTCATACTTACTCCCCAATTGGTGGCGAACTAGGGGGGTGAGCCTTGCTAGAGGAGGTGTGTCACTGGGTGCAAGCTTTGTGGTGATATAACCCAGCTTCAAGTCCAGTAGGTAGTTCGTGCGCTCTTAATGCTTTCCTTTAGCTGATGTGACAAGATATGATGCCCCTGCTGTCTGCTTTCCCCTTACCATGAAGCTTCCCTTTCAAACTGGAAGCTGAATTAAACACTAGCTGCTTCTGGTCAGGTGTTTTATCCCAGTAACAAGAAGATACCTACTATATCATCTGTAGTCAAATCACAGAGGCCATTACCAGTTCTGTCAACAGTGATGGGATTGACAAGATTTTGGATTCAGGTGGAGCATTCGTGGCTGAATGAGTCCCATCTCAATGCACAGATGAGGAAACTAAGGCTTCAAGCAATGAAATGATTAGCTTCATAAGGTCACACTGTTCCTTAAAGACAAACAGGGGTTAGAAAACAAAGCTTCATGATTCTTCAAGTGAAAAGGCCAGGAAACACAGCTCTTACCTGTGAAGGTACTTCCCATTAAACCAAGGGCAGGTAGGAAAGACATCAAATATGGCCCAGTAACTTCAATCACAACCTGGAATTTGTTGTTTGTTTTGCACGTCCATGTATGTGTTGTGTGTGTGCATATGTGTATGCATATTCATATGTGTGTGGGTATACGTGTGTGGATGGAGGCCAGAGGTTGTCATCAAATGTCTTTCTCTGTGGCTCTATTTCTTATAAAAGATCAAGTAATCAAAAGAATTATCAATATTAACAATGAGTAAAGGTATAAAATATATGCTAATAAACACTTGTTTTAGAATTTTTTTATTATTTACTCAGCATCTTACACTTTTTAATGTCATTTAGTATTCTAGTAATGCAGGCTTGCTATGTCACTACTGAGTTAATTGGTAGAGAGTGCTTTAAAGCCCTGAGATTCAATTCCCCTCCACTGCATAAACCAGGCAGGAGGACGTGGAGGCAGGAAGGTTAGAATCGTAATGTCATTCCTAGCTACATAGCTCATTTTAGCCTGGGTTACGTGAGACCCTTTCTCAATAAAAATAAAAACAAAAATTCTAGACTAGAATGATGGTTCGATGGTTAAGTGCACTTCTTGTGCAAGCCTGAAGGCCTGAGGGGGGTTAAGACTTCCTGAGCACAAATCTCCAGACCTCACCTAAAACACCTGTAACCCAAGTCCCACAGAGACAGAAAAATCCATGGAGCCCCACAAGAAAGAGAGACAGAGACAGAGACTCCAGCTCAAAAACACCACCAGATAGAAGAACAATGGGGTGTAACACCTGGTGTTCTATTCTGGCCCCCACAGCTGAGTGACCACACCCTTCTACATGTGAGCATATAGGGTGTAGCAAAGACATATACATGTACACAGGTCACACATTTAATGCCCAAGCAAAATTAATTATCATCATCTTAATAAAAGCAAAAGTATTAAAAATAAAAACAAAACTCCTAATAATGTGACTTTTACAGGCTACTTAGGCTTCTTCTATTTTGCTTTTTTCTGAGATTCTTACTAGAGGCTGGGGAAATAGCCCAGTCTATAAAGTGCTTGTCTTGTAAGTATGACCACCTGAGTTCAATACGCAATACTCATATGAAAATGGTGGATGTGACTGGTACATGCTTGTAATCCCAGCACTGGGTTGGCAGAGACATAAGGGTCCTTGGTTTTCACTGGCCAGCCAATATAGCCTAATTGGTGAGCTACAGGGCTAGTGAGAGATTCTGTCTCAAAGCAGTCAGTAAAGTGCTTGCCTTGCAAACGTCAGAACTTGAGTTTGATCCTCAGTACTTACATAAAATACCAAGTGTTGTGGTGCATGCTTGTAGCCCACCTAAGGGAAGGCAGAGATAGGTGGATCCCTGGGGCTTACTAGCCAGCCAGTCTAGCCTAATCAATGATCTCCGGACCAGTGACAGACTCTATCTCAAGAAGAGGTGGCTGGTGTACTTGAAGATGACGCCTGAGGCTGTCCTTCTGGCCTCCACACACAAGTGTATGTGTACCTACCAAGACACATGACTCTTTTACACACACACACACACACACACACACACACACATATATATATATATATATATATATATATATATAGAGAGAGAGAGAGAGAGAGAGAGAGAGAGAAAGAGAGAGAGAGAGAAAAGAAAATCACAGGTGCTGTTTCAAGCACAAATTATAGGGTTAGATTCCATAGGCATGTACATGTTAGATGATGGTTCTATCATTAAGATACAGACTTAGCTTCCTGATATTTTTAACGTTGACATTTACAACAAATAACTCAAGTTAAGTTTCACCTCTGTTTATGAATAAAGCAAGATTAAGGTCACCTATGAAGACTAACTGGTTTTGTCTGCTCAGGGATGTTTTTAGACCCAGTCACCATTTTAATTTACTTAAACAACATATATGGGTATGAGTTAACCTTTTATGACCTAGCCATTCTCTTAAATTACAGGCAAATGTCCTTTTGTACCTCACTACTAATGACTCACTTCCTAGTCTATGGAGACCACATAGTGAGATAGATTCTCAACTGGGGAAAACTGTTTCTTTCCAAGTTTCCAAGACAGCAGGGGACCATTTTGTTATATCCATAAATAGCTTTTCTTCTTCAACCAAGTCATTTAGTCTATTTAGCATCAGGGTCCTTCCTTCAAAACGTCTTCCTCTTTGGACTCATTTGGTGAGCTCAAGTATATATTTAGGGCCAACCTTCAACACAGAAAATTTTCATCACATTAATTTGCATGCCCTGCCAAGGTCGTCTTCAGAACACTTTCATTTCTTGATAAGATGAAATTTACAGAAGAACTAAGTAATGGAGTAGTTAGTTCACAATTCAGTTTAGGAAAAACAAATGACAAAGTTAATTATGGCACAGGGGCTTTACAATGCTAAAATTATACTGTAGAGTTATATATGTACATTGTGTTTTTCCCACATATTATTTATAAAGAGAGTAATCAAGGTATCTGCGAACTATTTTTTTCAAGGTAGGGTCTCACTCTGGCCCAGGCTGACCTGGAATTAACTATGTAGTCTCAGGATGGCCTTGAACTCACAGCGATTCTCCTACCTCTGCTTCCCGAGTGCTGGGATTAAAGGCGTGCACCACCACGCCCGGCCACTACAAATTTTTAATAAAGATTATTTTTATATTTTAAGATCCACACTTGTATCTAAATGAAAAGGTTAAAATCTTCCATTTGTGTAAACACAATGGTGTGTGTGTGTGTGTGTGTGTGTGTGTGTGTGTGTGTGTGTGTTTTCTTTTGGAAGGGACACAGTGCAGGACAGAGTCACATACTACTCAGGCTGGCTTGGGACTCATTATGTAACCCAGACTGACTTTGATCTCACAGGCCTGTCTTAGCTTTCTGAGTGTTGGTATTACAGGCATTAGTTACCATGTCTATGATGCTTGCCTTGGAAGTCTTCCTTCATTTTCACGAGGCAGCCCCTAACATACAGCATCTGGGAGTGGAAATTACCTGTCAGAACTAAGGAAGCATCAGGAATGGTACCTGTATCTTAAAGCCCCCCCCCCCATATTAGGCAACTTGCATATGGAAACCTGAAGCCTTATGCTTCTACAAGCTTGGAACACACATCAGATGTACTTGAGTTATTCAGTTAACAAATTTGTTTAGTTGGCTATCAGTAAAGTGTTTCCCCAGTTTAGAGAAACCACATAATATGCTAAGCTTTTTCTTTCTTTTCTTCTCCATTTTATTTTATTTTTTAAATACTTTTTGTTTATTTTTTATTTATTTATTTGAGAGTTATAGACAGACAGAAAGAGAAAGAGGCAAATAGAGAGAGAGAGAATGGGAGCACCAGGGCCTCCAGCCACTGCAAACGAACTCCAGATGCATGCACCACCTTCTGCATCTGGCTTGCATGGGTCCTGGGGAATCGAGCCTTTAACCAGGGTCCTTAGGATTCACAGGAAAGCACTTAACCACTAAGCCATCTCTCCAGGCCACATATTATTTTATTTTTCTGAGACAGGGTGGAAATATGTAGCCCAGACTTGTCTCATACTCTTCCTCTCTCAGTACCCTCAGTGCCTAGGATTAGAGATATGCTCCATGCCTACTTAACATGCTTTACTGAATATATCAGTTAATTTCATGTTGCTGGGACAAAATGCCTGACCAGAAGCTCCTTGTATAAGGGAAAGGGTTGAATTTGGTCTGCAGTTTCAGAGTGTATAGTACATTATGGTGAGGAAAGCATGACAGGATCAGGAAGCTAATATTACTTCAAATTATCAAGAGAAAGTAGAGAGAGAGAAAAAAAAATCAAGAGATGATGTGCTATAAGCACTTTACAGCCCACCTCTGGTTACAATTCCTCCAGCTAGGCTCCACTTCCTAAATGTTCTAATGTCACTTTGCTGGGGAGCAAATATTCAAACGCATGAGTCTATGGTATAGGGCTTTACATTCAAACCACCAAATTCTGCCCCAGACACCCATGAGCTGCATGGCTAGCTCATGATTCACAATGCATTTAGAGCAACTTTTAAAGTTCCCATACTCTTTACCAGTTCTACCACTGTTCAAAATTTCAAAGTCTCACCTGAGACTTAAGGCAATCTCTTACATATGAGAAATCAAAATACAAGCTCCATACTTCCAACAGAATAAACATCTTCATTCTAAAAGAAAGGAATGGGGGCAAAATAAGAAAAGAATATACCCATGTGAGAAAGAACACTAGGATGACAAACACCAAATCCTGTAGCTCTATGACTGGTATCTCGGACTCCTAAAGAAATCCTGTGGGGTATAAAGGCTTCAGTAGTACCACCTCTCTAGCTGTGCTGCCTGTAGCTTCTCCCATGGGTCAGATCCACAGTGAGCCTGAGGCTTTTCTTGACAGATGCCCCATATTTCTTGCATCTGTAATATCCTGGGGTCTCTATAGCAATTAGGGTTTACTTTCACAGCTTCACACAGTGACCTCACATGGCCTCCTAGCAGGGACTTCAACCTTGTCTCACATTGCTTAGCCTCAGTGGCTCTCCATAATGATGGCAAAATACTCTACAATCCCCTGGTTCCCTTGCATCTCTTGCATCTTCCATTCTTCCAAAACCAGGACCATATAAGCAATGCTGCTATTGTTCTGCTGTCAGATCATAATGAAGCTTCACACTGATGGAACACAACTATAGCAGCCTCTGTATACTGACCTTGGGAAGCAGACATCCTTTGGCATTCTTTCCTCAGACTGTATCCTTTAAAAAGAATTTACATTCAAAAAATAATTCCCTTTTTTTTTTAGAATTCACATTTTTAATAGCTAGAACCTTTAATGAATTGGGCCTTGTCCTCTGGGTGTCCTTCTTATTGAATCAGTGCAGAGCATTTGGGTTATCGTGAATGTTGGTAATCACTTTAATAACTATAGCTGACGTTGCTATAGTTTCTATACCTTGAATTTTAAACTTACTCACATTTCTTTCTGTGACAAATTTTACATTCTTCATGTCTTTCTGCTCTGTATTTTCCTCTGTTTTATTAGAGATCTGAATCATGGCAGCTAAGAAAAGCAATGCCATTCTGCCTTGAAATTTCTGCATCCAAACATTGCTACATTACTTTTAAATTCAACCTTTGTCAAGTTCTCATGACACAGAATGCAGCCATTTTCTTTGCCAGAATATCACATTAATTGACTCCAGCTCAGTTATCAGTAGAGTCCTTATGGCACTCTGAAATTTCATAAACCAAGTCTCAATTTTCTGAAATTCTTTCAAACTTCTATTCTTCCAACCTCCCAACAGAATGGCCGATTAAATTCTTCATGCACCATTATAGGTCCAAAGGTCCAAATCTTTACACATTCCTCCTGCAAACCAAGTACAAATGCCCATGAACCACATGTTCAAGTATATCACAGCAATAATAGCCCTATTACTGGCACCAATTTTCTGTATCAGTTACTTTTTCAAAATTCTTGGGACAAAATACGTAATGAGAAGCAGCTCATAGAAAGAAAAGTGTTTTTGTTTGTTTGTTTGTTTGTTTGTTTGTTTCTTTCTTTCTTTCTTTCTTTCTTTCTTTCTTTCTTTCTTTCTTTCTTTCGTTGTCTGTTTTCGGCTTACAGTTCTAGAATGTAGAACCTGTCATGGCAGGGAAAGCATGGTGGGAACAGGAATCCAGAATCAATCACATTATCAATTGTGGAAACAAGCAAGAGTGCTGTTTTCTTGGTGAACCTGGTACCAGCACCAAGGTGAAGGAGATAGACACAGAGAACACTCAACTCCTACCGAACCAGATATCCAGAGACACAGAGGCTGTCCACAACTTTTAAATGATTAAAAACCTATAAGTATTTACATAAAAAGAGGTAAAAACAATTTAGCTCACTGTTAACAGTTGCTGAACTTCAACAGCTCATGTATACATAAGACTGTACAATTCAACTATTCTATATGTCTGATGCTTCTCAAATTAAAAATGTTTGGAAGTAGAAATATTTCTTTAAAAAAACTATAATATGATTACAATTCCAATAAAATATTCATGGGGATATAACTCAGTGGTTGGATATTTGTCTAGCAAGCACAAGGTTGAGTTCAATTCTCAGCATTGGAAAGAAGATGGAAGGAAGGAAGGAAGGAAGGAAGGAAGGGAGGAAAGAAAGGAAATAAAGAAAGAAAGGAAGGAAGGAAGAGAGGAAGAAAATAAAGAGAGGGGGAGGAAGGGAGAAAGGAGAAAAGGAAGAAAAATAAAGGAAGAATAAGGAATAGTGGGGAAAACAAAGAAAAATAGAATAACACAAATATGTTATTAGAAAATCAATCGTGACTCTGCTATTGAATGCTGAATTAAGAAGTTCTAAGTATTTTTGAATATGCAAACCGACTTTAGTGACACTTGACTACTATAAAAGTTTCAACTTGACTAAACTCCTTGTGAATTCAGTCAGCTAATGAGCCCAAACAGCCCATCAGTCACCTCTGTCACTTAATACGCCTAATGATCTTCCTCTCAAAATTATTCTGATTTTCATGATTACTTTCACCATCAATAAAGAGCAATAATTTCTTAAGCACTTTCTATAAATAGTATCCTGGGTATCTAATATCATTTGGAAAGTAGGAGATGTGAATTACTGATAAATAGCATTATGAGATAGCATAATTAATATGCTAAAAGTATAGCATCACAATCTCTGAGGACCTTAGCATATAAAATTGAAATGTGTCTTTTCTACTCATTCAACCTCATCCCTCACTTTGTGAATAAATTTTACATTTTTTTATGTCAGTCAAAATTCCTTCACTTTTTTTTTTTTGAGGCAGGATGTTGCTATGTAGTCTAGGCTGTCTTGGAAATTGCAAGCCCCCTACCTCCACAAATCAGGATTACAGACATATGGCACCACACCTGGATGTCCTATTGTTCAAAGTTTTTTCTTTGTGTGTGTGTGTGTATATATAAGCTATAGGACAAGCTCAGGTGACATTACTGAGAAACATCATCCACCTTTTTTGAGACATAATTTTTTTACTTTCCTGGAACTCCACATCAATGAGGCTAGACTAGCTAGTCTATGCCCCTATTACCCTGCTGTCTACCTCCCTGGCACTGGGATTATAGATATACACCACTATTAGCCAGCCTTTTTAGGTTTGTACTGGGGCTCAAACTCAGAACTTCATGTTTTTGATGCAAACACTTTTCCAACTGACCCATATCCCCAGCTCTCAATATTTTCTTTAAGATATTGGGGTTCTCACTGTGGGATTTTTGTTTGTTTGCTCTTGTCATACTCAGAATGACATTCACATGTCAAGATTATAAAACCATTTATGTATGGTTTCTTGTAGCACTTTCACTGTTCAATGGCATACATTTAAATTTTTGGATCTGTAAAATTCATTTTGATGTAAAATAGCTTTACTTTTTGTAAATTCCAATCCAGTTGTCCAAGATTATTTTAACAATCTCTTTGCTCTTGATATGAATTTATTTACTTTTTTATTATTGACAACTTCCATAATTATAGACAATAAACCATGGTAATTCCTTCCCTTCTCACTTTCCTCTTCACAGCTCCACTCTGCATCATACCTCTTCCCCTTCTCAATCAGTCTCTCTTTTATTTTGATGTCATCATCTTTTCTTCCTATTATGATGGCCTTGTGTAGGTAATGCAAGGCACTGTGAGGTCATGGATATCCAGGCCATTTGGTGTCTGGAAGAGTGCGTTGTAAGCAGTCCTACCCTTAGTCTGGCTCTTACATTCTTTCTGCCACCTCTTCCACAATGGACCCTGAGCATCAGAAGGTGTGATAGAGATGTTTCAGTGCTTAGCACTCCTCTGTCACTTCTTCTCAGCACTGTGGTGTCTTTTGAGTCATCCCAGAGGTCACCACCATCTTAAAAGAGAAGCTTCTCTAACAAAAAGTGAGAGTAACATTAATATATGGGTATGGACATTATGAGAAGTGCTTACTGGGCAATTTGGTGAGCATAATATATGCATTTAGCCAGAAAACATCAGACGTTATAACCCTAGGGCTCATGACTTCTCCTATCATAGGTTTTTCAGTATCAAGCTTTTATTCTGTCCTGTGGAGTGGGCCTCCAGTCCAATTAGAGAGCAGTTGGATTCCCCCATAACAGACATGCCACTATTGCCCCAGGTCACTTGGCCTGGCAGGCTAAACTTAAGACTTACAGGTTCTACTGTTCTTTATCTCCACTGGTGATTTTTCTTTCTCCCATGGAACAACATGCAGCATAGCTTGTTCTAGCTTTCTGTCAGCTGGATTACATGCAAGAGGTTTTCAGCTCAGCTCCAGCAAGATTTCTCAGTGATCTTGCAGCACAAGCATGTGGAGTCCTCAGCAATAGTGTCTTACTATCTATTCCTGGTGGGGAAGAAAGAGCCTTGGAGATGACCTGTAAGGTTTTGGGGCCATCAGGGACCTCCCTGGACAACAACTCACAGGAAGGTATCCCATCCCTGGCACTGAAAATTTTCTAGTAACAATCTATAGCTTCAGAGTGAGCCATTGTCCAAAAAAGCATGTTTTCATATAACTTATTCATTGCCTCTTAGATTTTGATTAGCCCTCCCCCACCCTCCCTTTACTCAATCTCTTCCTCTGACCTCACATATGCCTTTCCACCTCAAGTAAACTGTTTCTACTTACATATATACAATACCACCCCTTAAGTCCTCCTCTCTCCTCCCTCCCTTACATTCCCTTTCTAGCTTACTGGCTTCTGCTACTGAGTTTTATTCCAACTCACATACAAGTCCAAATTACTTTAAAGTAATACTTATATATGCTTTTACTCAATTTTGACTTCTCTTGTTTGTAGATAAGTTGGTGCCATGCTGTTTCCAGCAATGTAAAATCCCCTTTGTTGCTTTTTCATTCAAAATTACCTAGATGTTCTCAAATGTGATTTTATCCCAGACAGACTCAATATGTCATATTCAATAATACACCCTTCATTTTACAAAAGGAGATTAAATTCATGAATAATGTTACATTGCCTTTGTGAATCAACTAAAAGGCCTAATTTATTCCCCAAATGTCCCCCAACTTCAAGTCAATCTAGTGAGTTTCTTATCAAATCCTATTGGTATTAGTTTGACAGATCACCTAGCAAGTGCAAATAAATTTAAGCAACATTTCCATGTTTTATAATGTCTGGCCTCCATTTCTACCAGCAATATATTTCTCACCGCTTACTTAAGATGTTGCAACTTTCAGGGCCCTGGCAGGAAATAGATACTCACCTGAAAAATTGATTAGGTCAGCAAATATTTGGATTAGAAGAATTGCTTGGATCTGAAGCAACAAGAGGAAGGGATAATTATTGGAATTGTTGAGGGGACAGCATCATGGGATAGGAGCATCAGTAGATAAGACTTACAGCCAATCCTAGCCAGGCAGAAGTAGAAAACCAGGAGAAAAAGAAAGATCCTGTCTTCCAATTTTTAACTAAGGCTTCCCTTGCCCAAACGCAACCAGAGGGCAACAACTAGCAAGGGTCTCTTATCCATACAGTTCAACCTCCAAACCCTGGAGTAAGATGGGAAAGCCAAGAGTGCAACTTGCTAGAGAAAGCACAATAGGCCTTTCAATTGATGTGTCACCTGAATTACTTTCATTCCCTGTAAATTTTCTATTTCTGTCCAAGCATTTCAGATTTTACTATTTTGAATGTATTCTCTCCTTCCAGTACCAGTTGGGATCAGTTCTTAACTACATGGGAAAAGGATATTAATTTTTACATACCATTTGCACCACAGTGTACTTTGATAATGAGGCAATGGATTTTTACTGTCTGTCTGAGTAGCACTGGATATGCGATCTGAGACAAGTTTAAGGTCCTTTCTGTATCAATTCCAGTATTTGTAATAAATGGGAAATAAGACTTTACTTCATTTTTTTGGTATTTCATGAGGCACATATGAAGTAATTAAAACAGCTTGTGGCTCATAACAAGCCCTTAGCAAATGTATCTAGTTGTTTTTTCAGGTGAATTGGGGCACTGTGATAGTTAATATTGATTGTCAACTTGATTGTATCTAGAATCACCTAGGAGAGAAATCTCTCAGCCTATCTGTGAGGGAATTTCTAGAAGAGTTGAAATGAGGTGGGAAGATCTACCCTACCTGTGGATGGTACCATCCCATGGGTTGGAGTCTTGATCTGCATAAAAAAAGAGAGCACTAGATCTCTTTGCCTCCTGACTGTGGATTGGATATGACCAGCTGCCTCATGTTCCTGCCTCAATGCCTTCCCCAACATGATGGACTGTATCGGCAAAGCCCTTCCTCCCTTTAGTTGAATCTCATTAGGTATTTTGTCACAGTAATGAAGAAAGTAACTAATACAGGCACTAATAACTTTCAACCAAGCACATTAGCCCTGTTCATTATAAGCTTATTCTCCACTTTAATTCTCTGTACTTAGCACCATCTTTCCATTTGGAATAGGTAGATAAAAGAACATTGAACACAGCTACCATATTTTGACACCATCTATGAAAGGTGCCCATAATCAGTTAAGAAGGAAATGACCCTCTGGAGAATTACACTTTGAGAAGCAAGGCTTTCTTTCTATGGCACTAGACTGTAAGAGCAGCAGACTTCTGGAAACAAAAGTCTATGAAGCAACTGGCAGTCTTGTCCCTGCTTAAAAACCAGCATCCATTATAGCTGGGCCAAAGCCCAAACAAGGTAAGTTTAGACATGCCTTGAAGATATCTACAGAATAGTGGTTATCAATCTGAGACTCATTGCCTGTCAGGGGATATTCAACAATTCCTGGAGACATCTGAGATTATCACACCTGAAAGGAGGCAGTGATATTGGTATCAGTAGGATAAGATAAAGATGCCAACAAACATCCTCCTACACAACAAAGAACTATCCAGTCAAAAAATGTCAGTAGTGTGTCTGGGGACATAGTTCAGTTGGTAAACTGATTGCCTTGGGAGGATAAGAACCTGAGTTCAATTCCCAGAACCCACAAAAAATATATATATCTGATAGCACTCAATTGTAAGGCCAACATACTGGTTAACATTGACTATCAACTTGAAAGAATCTCAAGTCATCTAAGAGACAAAATCTCTGGACAGATCTGTGATAAAGTTTCTAAATTTGGTGAATTTAGGTATGAAAAACCACCCCAACAGGGGGTGGCACAGTTGGATGGAGATTAGGCCATCTAGGCTACTTGGTGAGCCAAGCCAATGAGAAGACTTTTCTCAAAGAAAAAGTGAATAAGGCTATAGAGATGGCTAAGCAGTTAACATGGCACTTGCTCACAAGTCTGCTACCCTGAGGTCAATCCTCTTTAGAACCCACATAAAGCTGGATGTAAAGTGGTGCGTACATCAGTAATCCCAACACTCCCTATGGCAATGCCAGCAGGCAGAGCCAAAAGAATCAAGAGACTCACAAGGAGCAGCAGCAGGAGATTCCTTGTCTCAAAAGAAGGTGGAAAGAGAGGAAAATATCCCAGGTTGTCCTCTGACCTCCACATGTGTGCTGTGGCACGAGTGTGCCCATGCACACACATATAAATACATGAAAATAAATAATAAAAATAGAACTTTAAAAAAGGTACACAACATTCCCAAGGATGGTTGTCCTCTGGTCGATACACATATATACACATGTACAGATACACACACATGTACACACACATTCATAATTTAAAATAAAAGAAATATCAATAGGCCAAAGTTGAAAATCCTTTCTATGAGGAAAAGATGACTATTAGTCTACCAAGTCATTGTTTGCATCAAAACATTGAATTGCCACAAATCTGGTGGTAGAAAGAAGAGGAACTTCATGCTTCTGCAAACCTCATGTCTGGGGTGGCTTAGATAATCATGCTCCTCCTTGTACCCATGTCCCCTCCCTACACCCAGCCTTGCCTTTGTATGTGGAAACTCCAGGTCTGGGAGCTCAGAGGCTCTGTGAGACTATGCTTCCTGTTTTCATCTCTTCATCTCAGACGAATCCACATATAGAAACACTTCGTACTATCAAGAAAAGTATTTTAAGCACTGGAACACATTTGGATAACTTAAGTAAGTAGATATATGGTCTGTTAGAAGGAGGTGGGGAGAAGGAAGGGGAGGGAATCCATATAGTATGCAAAAAAAGTTTAAGACTATGAAAAAAGCTGGTAGTCTAAAATGTCGATTCCTTGAAGATAAAGTTTAGACTTTCAGTAAGCTTAGAGATGATTTTCTGGAGTTTGGTTCACGTTTCTCTAACTTGGAAGAAGTAAATACTATGAATAGGTATTTTCAACAGCCTATTTTAATGCAGTGCTCCCAGCATGCTTTAGTATTTTGCTGTCTTTGAAATGTCAAATTAGATGTCTGTGTTTGTCATAGTTGATGCTATTGGGTCCATTTCAGGCTGATTCGGGGGTCTCTCATGCTCTACCCTCCTCCACCAGAACTCTCCATCCCATTTTGGAAGAAGACTAACAATGGTAAGAACAGATAAGGGATTTCTACAATTGTTAATGACAAACTTTGTGAGAAGAAGTTAAATCAGTTGGCAATAATACCATTTAAGAATTGTAAAGGGTTGGGTATGTAGTTCAGTGGTAAAGTAGTAGAGAACTTGCCTACCATGCATAGTCCTGGGTTCTGTCCCTAGTACCTAAAAATGTTATTTGGTTGTCTCCTAGGAAAACTTATTATTGCTTCCATTTCTTGATTTCCACAATTTCAGAATTAAAGCCATACAAATCACTGAGGTGACTGTGGAGTGTTGTCTAAATGACTATGTAGACAGAGTAGAGGTGGGGGACACATCGAATTAGGATTTCAGGGGAACTCAGTCTAAGTGTGGTCAAACAGAGCTGGCAAGTAGTTATAATGGTATCAGGATTATTACAGCATGGATAAAACTTCACAATAGAACTGGGCGCAGTTTCAAATACTGCCAGGATGAATAGGAATTTATAGCAAAAAAGTAAGTTGATGGCAGTTGGGGTTAGAAAATTACTAAGAGGAAACTTTAGGGGTACAGGGGATTCAAGCCAAAGTGACCAGATAGGATTGTTTCTGGGGGCAGGCCAGCATGATCAAATGTCTCTTGGGGGGCTGTAGTTAAATAATCAGAATCTGATCAGATACAAGGGGATGGATACAAGGGAGTGGGATGGGGCCAGGGGGAAGCTGAGGAGGTGATCATAAACCAAGATGGGATTTTCAATAAAATGACTTAGCACTATCCCTGCTCAAGCCAGACAATATGAAGATAACATGAAGCCAAAAAGCCAAGGCCTCCAGAGTAGAGGAGCCTGACCACTGTTTAGTCAAGGGGAAGCTGACAGTGTTGGTTCTCCTAGTCACTAGCTGGAGGACAGTGTGCCTCCCGCTATGGCTTCTGAAACTCACTTTCTCTGGCCATGAAATGAGCATAATAATGTCTCCCCAGTTGTCTTATAAAGCCATTGTGAGGCTGAAATAACCATATATATGGTAAAGTACTTTGCAAGTGCAAAGTCCAAGTGATCAGAAATGCCCATGCAGTTGCCCAGGCTCCAGTAAATAACTCATATCTATACTTATGCAAAAAGTCTTCCTTAAACTCAGTGTGTGACCAAAAAAAGGTGTGTCTCAAAATAAAAAAAGACAAGAAAGTAGGAAGGGCATTAACTGGAAAGAAGAAGGCTTTCATCAGGAGTGAAAATGGGACAAAGAGGGGAATGGGGTGGATATGATCATCAAAATACATACATACATGTATATATATATATATATATATATATATATATATATATATGTCAAAAATAAGAATATTTTCAAAAGAAGGAAGAAAGATAGAAAGAAACAAGGAAAGAAAGAAAAAGGAAAGCAAAACAAGCCAAAGCTAAATTAGCAAAAGATATTGGCTGTTTCTTTTGAAATTATTTGGTCTCCCAAATTAGACATAGTAGTGTTCATGAGTAACCTGCTACCACCTCTCCACCTGCATGCTGACACCCAGGTTCATTTTGCGTGGAAGGCTGAACAAATGAACCCAGAAGCCCTCATGGGACTACTTTGCTACAAAGGAAACAACTGCATAGAGTTTCATTTCCTAGAAAACCAGATGTCTATATTAATAGACGTGCCTACATCTGTCCTTGCCCCTTCGTGGGGTGGCATGACTGATGGTCAAAAAGAGAATTCAGGTTTCTTAACTACTTACTGGATAACTCGAGCAGCATGCTTCTACTTCAGTCTCAAGGTTGCTCTGGGTTTGGGGGTGACAGAAAAAGGAACTGAGACTCTAGAGAATAAAGAGCTTGAACACCTACTGTGGACAGCCTGGTCCAGAAGATATGCCTCCAAATTCCTTCAGTTCATCCTAGACTAGAGCTGACATGCGCTTTTACCCAATGGACACTTGGGAAATGTGGGTTTGATTATGACAGTGTCCTACGTAAGAACAAAGGGAAAATCAGTATGCTATTATAGGAAAAGACATGAAAGTAAGTTCCCAAAGAAATGCAAAAGGTGCAAAGCACAGAGAAAATATTCAGTCTTACTAATAGTCATATCAGATCCTTTGATCTAGAAATACTCTGCTTCCAGAGACGCATCTTCAAGATGCCCCATGAGGTGAACTATTTGCCAAGATAGTCTGTTCAATGGGGTAAAGGAAACATTTCATGTCTCATGTCAGGGAGGGGATTCATTCAGTGGTATGTCCATTAAATAGATTAGAGCTGAGTGTGGTGGTGCATGCCTTTAATCCCAGCACTTGGGAGGCAGAGGCAGGAGGATTGCCTTGAGTTCAAGGCCACCCTGAGACTACATAGTGAATTCCAGGTCAGCCTGAGCTACAGTGAAATCCTACCTCAAAAAAACAAAAAAAAAGTTATTAAATAGAATATTACATAACCATCAGGGATATATAGCACTCATTGATTACTACCAAACATTATAGTGAGAGCATTACTGTATATCATTAAGTCCCAACTGTAAAAATAGTTATAATGAAGCTTATTTTGTCATATTAAATTATGTACAATGCTTATTTATGTAAACTATCATTGCGTATAACCCAATGTTTGGTAAGAAAAGCTAGCACTTGGGAAATCATAGGTTCAGGAAGTAAAGTGATTTCTGAAAGCCAGAACTTTTATATAGCAAAATAAAGATTTTAAAACTAAATCTTTTCTCTGGCAAAGCCTTGGCTATTATTAAAATGTTCTTCACTCTGTGAAATAGATGAGAGTTCAATCAATATTAGATAGAAACATGCCAAAATGTTTTCAGTAGCTAAGCAATTTTCACACTGAAACTTTATTTTACTTTTAACTATAGAAAAATTTTCCATAGTTAAATAAAGGGCTTATAAGGAATCCACTCAATCAAATGTGATTAATAAAAAAAAAAAAAAAAACAGGGGCTGGAGAGATGAGAGATGGCTTAGAGGTTAATGCACTTACCTGCAAAGCAAAAGGACCCAGTTTCTATTTCCTAGGACCCATATAAGCCAGATGCACAAGTTGGTGTATGTGTCTGGAGTTTGTAAAAAAGAAAAAAGACAAAACATTATTTCAGTACTAAGGAGATAGCGAGCAGCTAAAAGCTCTTGCTCTACGAGCATGAAGATGCAGAACCCATTTACAGCCAGTCTTGTTACTGACTGTGTCTATAAGTCTAGCACACCAATAGCAAGATGTGCTATAGAGATGGAATGCCAGAGGCTTATGGGTCAAGCAGTAGTGCAAACAAGGTAGAAGGTGAGGACCAACACCCAAGGTTGACTTCTGACTGCCACACACACACCATGGCATAAATACACATGCACACATACCCCCCCACACACAAACATACACCACGTAAATATGTAAAAAGATTTTTAAAAATCATTGCAGATTAACCAGACAGTCTCTATTCTTTTTTTTTTCATTTTTTATTGGATATGGACCTATTTAGTATGTAAACAACACATGTTGGTACCGTCCTTTCCTTCCTCCTTGCCCCTTTTCTGAAGAGTCCTTCCTCACTGGGGATGCAGGTCAACCCCATGGAGATTGTAGGTCATGCATTATGGGGGCAACAGTCAGTTATGGGGGGAGGCAATATCTCTGTGCAAAATGTCCCAAATTGTGGATCCAAAAATCTTTCTACCCCCTCTTCCACAGAATTCCCTGAGCCATGCTGGGAGCATTTTAAATCTACTTCAGTGATGGGCACTTAGGAACCTCTGGATCTCTGGTTTGGTAGGTGTTAAGTGACCTCAGTGTCTGTTTCCATCATCCTTGTGATGATATAAGATTCACTAAGATATCAGCACTCTTGTTCATTTCCCCAGTTCCTCTGTGGTTTCATCTGGGCCCAGGGTGGAGTGCACTGGATCCAGCTCCCACCTGAAAAAGAGGAGCAGATTCTCCAATGGAGAATGAAGTCAGTACCAGTTAAATGGGATAACCATTATCAATTTACAGACAATATAAAGAGTGTAGACCCTCTTATAGCTCAACGTTAGTGGGAGATTGACAATGGAAAGCAGAATCATTATCTGGATATGATTCTGACTTGTTTCCCAGTTCCAAATATGATTTCCTTTCCACTGAGTGGATCATTCAAGAGCAGTCAGTTACCCTCCATGGCTGTGTGCCACTATTGCACTTGTGTGAGCATCATGTCAGGTTGTTTGCTTTTGAGTTGCTTAGACTATGAGTTGCCCAGACAGATGTTGGCCACTTTCCCCTGGTAGCTCATGTAGCGCCTTCCAGCACTAGATGGGCTAATTATCTGGGGAATGGCTCTCCTCCACGTTCTAACCATGTCTCTCCAAGGTCCGTGCCAACAACATATGGTGTCTTCAGCAGTAGGGTCTTACCATTAACCTCTGGTCGGTAATCAAATGCTCTGACAGAAGTCTGTCTTGTTTGTTTTGGGAGATCTAGTAGATCTCTCAGATCAACAGCTCATTGTGGATGTAGACCACATCCTGGTACAGGGAATTACAGGCCAGTGCCAAGGGAAAAGAAAAAAAAATAAAAAGAGAAGAAAGAGAAACAGGAGAAATTTTAAATTAGGTTTTGTCTCACTCTCTCCAGGGCCCTTCGATTCAGGTGCTCCCCCTAAGGTCCTAATGAGGGTTCCACTAAAGTCTAACTTCTAGGATGTAGGGTTCTATGGTACCAGTTCAATTTGGGTTTAGTTTTGTGCCCCCCATCCTTCCCCTAAGCCCTACACTCCCTATTGTCCAAGCCTCCAGATACTATTCAGGTATGCCAGCAACTTGGGCTGATCCAGGTTGGGAACTGCAGATGAGTGAGACCATGTGATGGTTGTCTTTCTGTGATTGGGTGAGTTCACTTAGAATGATCTGTTCCAAGTTCAACCATTTTTCTACAAATTTCAAGGTGTCATTTTTTCTTACTGCTGAGTAAATTCCATCGTGTATATATACCACATCCATTCATCCAGTGATGGGCACCTGGGTTGATTCCAATTTTTAGCTATAATGAATTGAGCAGTTATAAACATGGTTGAGCAAATAT
This sequence comes from Dipus sagitta, assembly GCA_036346955.1. NCBI lineage: Eukaryota > Metazoa > Chordata > Mammalia > Rodentia > Dipodidae > Dipus > Dipus sagitta. Next base: position 11,690,496 of record CM070776.1, on the reverse strand, counting down.
CTCTGAACTGAGATGTGGAGCTTTTAGGGTAAATGGCTGGTAAGGGAATAACAGGAGAGACAGTCTCTCTCTCCCTCTCTCTCTCTCTCTCTCTCTCTCTCTCTTTCTGTCTTTTTAACCTCATACTCACCAAAATTTAGAACTAAGATCGGCAAAGTGTGGTGTGGGCCATATCCAGGCTGTCTTCTTCATGTGCCCCCAAAGCTAAGAATGTTTAGGTGGTTAAAACTTATCAAAGTAAAATTCTATACTATGACACTTAAAAGCTGTATTAACAAATTTACGTGCCCACAGATTGTTTTCTTTGTATCTATAACTGTTTTTTCACTATGGTAGCCAATTAGTCAAAGAGCTAAATTGTGACAAAAAGTGTATTACCAGCAAAGCTTTAAATATTTCTGTTCCAGAAAATGTTCTCTAGCCTGTGTTTTATGGAAAACAAGGAGATGCAAGACTTAAGGTCACACACAGTTTAATATCTTATGGTCTTTGGTGGCTGCTATAATATGTACTTTTTGCTGGGTCCATAATATACAAAAGACTACATGCCATTTTATTCTTTTAGTTTGGAACCTCACATTAAAATTGCAGGGAATCTATGATTTAGAAAATAGTCTGTCCTCTTCATTTTTTAATTAATTAATTTATTTATTTACTTTTGTGAGAGAGAATGGACATGCCAGGGCCTCTAGTCATTGCAAACGAACTTCAGATACATGCACCACCTCATGCATCTGGCTTATGTGGGTCCATTGGTTTTGCAAGCAAGTACCTTAATCGCTCAGCCATTTCTCCAGCCCTGACCTTTTTACTTCTAGGTGAGTTATTACCTTGGACTTAAATTTTTGTTTTTATGATTCAATGGGACTTTCATATGTATGGTATTTTCATCTTACAGAGATTAGTCTGTGATTGGAAATATTTCAATATTGTGAAAAGAGAATATTTAGTGATAAATCTAGTAGGGAAATTCCTAGGAGGGGTTCAGTCTATAAACAGCGCTAAAGCAACTTTCCAAATTCAGAGTGTTTGGTTAGCCCTTAGGGAGATGTACCTAACACAGATCTCATTACCAACCCGTTCAGTGTCAAATTAACTTAGTCAAAAGTTGAATTCAAATTCAAAGGCTTCCAACAGTGGCTTCCCTACCCCTTTCTACTTTCTTCTTCCATGTGTCTTCCCAGTCTTCCCCACCCAGGCATCTATCAGCTGTGATCACCCAGGCCTATCCAACCACAAGCTCTCCCAAATGGCATAACTCACCCACCCCCGACCAGACTTCCACAGCATCACTGAACTTCCTCTTTCTCTCCTTCCTTCCCACTCGCAGAAATGTGGATTGCAAGAATTCCTTTTCAAACAGACAACTTGGCTTTTTCTTCTCTGGATCTTGCAAGGGAATGAGGAGCAATTGAGTGAAGGGAACCACTGTGCTCTAAAGGCTGGCATGTAGTAACCCACAGGAGAACTAGTGCACTGTCTTCTCATTGCTAGGTTGAGGGAAGAAGTGCAGTCCAAAGAGGGACAAGCTAGGTGTGATCACTCAAGACCGAGTTCCAGCACTCAGGAGACAGGGGGAACTCAACTTTCTTCCAGGCCAGCCTGGGCCACATTGTGAGACTATTTATGTATATGAAAGAAAGAATGAGGGAGAGAAAGAGAGAGAAGTATAAAACTGAAGTCATTTACTCATCTCTCATCTCAACATTAATTTCCTTCTGTGATGATTTTTGCTGAAACTAATTCAGCTTAACCCATAAGAGCAGTGCAAAATCTCTGTGTGTGTGTGTGTGTGTGTGTGTGTGTGTATTATTTTTAAAAGACTGGAGGGGAAGTCCAATTTAACACAGAAAAATGAGGGTTTCTTTGGGTCTGGCAAGTCCTTATCACTCCCTTCACACTCTGCTTTCTCATCTGGTTAACTCTTAGACTCTATTAGGGAACTCTACACTCTCATCTCCCCTTCCAAACCCAAACACCTCATCCTCTGACATCCCCTCACTCTTAGCTGGTGTAGTAGACAGTTCCACAATGCTTGGATGAACATGCAAACCAGGCAGAGATTATGGGAGGAAGGGGTTTATTTCAAGCTCACAAGTACAGGGGAAGTTCCATGTATGGAGGAAGAATCTGGCTCCCACTCAAAAATCCAAACAGATAGAGAAACAATTGCCAACCAGCAAAACCAAAAATCAGCATGCAAAACAAATTGGGCAGCAAGCAGCCCCCACCCCAGAGCTCAGACTGCATGGCACACCTTTGGGCTGGACCCCAGGAATTGACCCCAGTGAGACCTCTTCCATCCAGGTGCTGGAGACCTAAGTTACAAACTTTAATAAAACACCTGACTCTATGAGGGGACATACAAACTACCACAGCAGGTAACCTCACTTCCTCCTTCACTGAGAAAATGGGGCAATTAGAAGAGAACTTGCATATGTCTCCCTCTTGTGTTATATCGCCCCAAGGCCCTGCCTAACCCAATTCCAGTTGTCTATTGTTGAATCACAAATTGCCTCAAAATTCAAAGGCTGCAAACAACAATCATATTCTACTTCTTGCCAGGGGTCCAGGGTTGCATGAGTTGAGCTAGGCAGTTCTCACACTGTCTCTCTTTGCCCTGGCAGTCAGACTGTGACTGAGGTAGGAAACACCTGGGAACCTCAAGAGCTTTGAAACTCTCTGGAAGTGGTCTCTCGATTATAGTAGCTGTATAGTTCAGCAAGATTTCTTATAAGTCTACTGGGACAGAAATCAAAAGCGATGGGGTAGAGGAGAGAGAGTGACACAAGATCATAGGCATGTACTACCATGCCCCAGAACTACTACTTCCCGATGCTTTCAATAGGCTAGGCTCTCAGTTCTTGGGATGTATCAGTGGACAAAATAGCAACAATTCCTTCTCTTCTAGATGTTAAGTTCTCTCTCTATATATGTATATATGTATATAGGTATATAGGTATATATGTATATATGTATACATCTATACATCTATATATTTATATATCTATCTATATCTATATCTATCTATCTATCTATCTATCTATCTATCTATGTATCAGCTCCAAATTCAAGATGACAAATGTTACAGAAAAGAAAATGTAGGGCAGAGTGAAGGATATGAGGACTATGGGTTTGAGTTATGACTATATATTGGGTGGTCTGAACAGGAATCATTCAGAATCTGACTTGATGTCTGAACAAGAGTTAGTAAAGGGAAATCATTCCAGATATAGGGGAGAGCCTCCTGTACAAGATCTGCTAACTTAAGATCCTACAGAAAAAAAAATAAATAAAAGGAGCCACATCTATGCCAAAGATTCTGCAAGACCAAATGACTGAAGTTTGTAATTATGAAGAGGTAAAATATTGCAGACCAGAGCCAAATTGTTTTGGGATTTTCTTTTGATCCCCTTTGAAAGCCGTTCATTACCCACTCTTGAGTCTGACCTAACATCCTTGTAACTACCAAAACCTTTTAGAAGATATTCTTAATAATCCATGATCTTCCACCAATCCGTAAGCTAAGGATGTCACTAAGTAGTGTCTGAAGACCATAGCAGTGTTTTTCGGAGGCAGAAGGATCCCTATGGGTTTGAAGCCACCCTTGCCTACATAATTCCAAGCCAGCCTAGGCTACAAGGCAACACCCTGTCTCAAAAAAACATACCTTGCTGATTTTTTAAAAATGCACTTTCCACATTGTTATTATGAGTTTTTTTTTTTTGTTTTTTGTTTTTTGTTTTTCGAGGTATGGACTCACTGTAGCTCAGGCTGACCTGGAATTCTCTACATAGTCTCAGGGTAGCCTCAAACTCACAGTGATCCTCCTACCTCTGCCTTCCGAGTGCTGGGATTAAAGGCGTGTGCCACAACGCCCAACTTATTATGAGGCTTTAATAGACCCTCTATATTAATACTTTTAAGTATTTTCATAAAGAAAATAAATACATTTCCAAAAAGAATAAAAGGCAAAGTACAAGTTCCCTTTCCTGTAGTAAAGGCTCCCTTTGTACCTCTGCCCAGAAGAAATTGCTGTTAAAGGTAGCCTGCCAAATCTTTTTTGTTTGTTTGTTTATTTTTATTGATTTATTTGAGAGTGACAGAGTGAGAGAGAAAGAGGCAGAGAGAGAAAGAAGAGAGAGAGAGAAAATGGGCGCACCCAGGCCTCCAGCCACTGCAGACGAACTCCAGATGCATGTGCACCCTTGTGCATTTGGCTTACGTGGGTCCTAGGGAATCCAGCCTCGAACAGGGGGTCTTTGGCTTCACAGCCAAGCGCTTAACTTGCTAAGCCATCTCTCCAGCCCACCTGCCAAATCTTATACATTTTCTCTACTGGTAAATGTTTATCTGTTATTATAAACAAACCATATGCTCTATGCCATCTTTATGCTACTTGAAATGATTTTTTTTAAACACTTTGTAGTTCAGTCTGGCCTCAAACTCATAATCTTCCTGCTTTAGGATCATGAGGACTAGAATTTTTTTTTTTGTAATGTACTAATAGACCTTGAGAGCTTTTCATGTCAATATCTTTATCCCTACTATGTTTTCTTTAGGGGAAATTTAATCCTCCATTAGTAGTGGTTTCTTATTTTTAACTATTTTTCCAAATTGGTGGCTTGCCACCCAGTCCTCCCCATTCTTACTTCTTCATAGAGCTGAATCAAACTAATGACAGCATTTCATCTGAAGCCATATTGTGTTTAATAAATAAAAAGATACATTAGTTGTCCCCACCCATGGTATCCTTAAGAAGTTATTATGTTGGCTTAAAGCTTTCCTTAGACCATTTGTTTTCATGGTTCAGTAATTGAACCCAGGTTGTGCACATAGTTGCCTCTCCAGATCCTGCTCATATCATTTTGAAACAGTAGCAGCCTGAAGTTCTAGAGGGCTAAGAGGACCCCCAGCTGAGGACAGTCACTTGTAGGTAAATTTCATGGAGTTTGGGACTATATTTGTGAGACACAGAATAATCATAATAGAAAAGGGCCATTTGACATTCTGTTCACAAGATGTTGCCCTCCCCAAATAAACACTAGCAAAAGTTTCACCAATCCTGGTATTTCTCTAACTTGTTGCAAGACACAAACCGTTCAACCTAACTTCATTTTTTGCCATCAAATAACTGTCTGTTAGATATACTTCACACTTCTCAGATTGCAATCATGCATCTCTCAGAAGGTCAAAGTTAGAAACTTCCTGGGAAAGGCTTGATTAAGTATTATCTGTAGCCCTGTGACTATTGTGGTGAAAATCTGTAATAATCTATCATCAGAAGGATTCCATTCTGAATCCCAGCAGTAGTCCTGCCATTAGAATTATACATATGGGCACTGGAGAGATGGCACAGCACTTAAGGAATTTACCTGCAAAGCCTAATAACCAGGGTTTGGTTCCCTCGTACCCACGTAAAGCCAAATGCATAAAGGGGAACATGCATCTGGAGTACATTTGTAGTGACGAGAGGCCCTGGTGCACCCATTCTCTCTCTCTTTCTTTCTCTCTCTCCCCTATGTCTTTGCTTACAAATAAATCAATATTTTTTAAAAGATAAATCTGGAACTGAGCAGATGGCTCAACGGTAAAAATCACTTGCTTTCAAAGCTTGCTGGCCCAGCTTAAATACCTTAGCACCTATATAAAGCTGGGTGCAAAAAGTGGTATATGTGTCTGGTGTTTGTAAACAGCAGCACACACACACAAAAAAAAAACTGTTGCCTCCCCACACACATACACAAATACACATGCAAATCAATACATAATTTCAGGGAAAAAAATCTATCTGAGTGGAAAGATTTTGCCAATTTGAAGTTTTTTATTCAAGCTTTTGTTTGAAGAGTGGTCAAGAAGAATTACATATAGGCCTGAGAGCCATTTTCCCACAATCTCTTAATTTACCCATCACTGAGGCAGAGGGATTTCTGTGCACATGCTTCTAGTGAGGCCACAGTGGAGGCATTTTGTTCCTACTTAGGTAGGGATAGGGTCTGACTCATTATCACCTCCCTAGCATCATACCTTGCACAGAATAGATGCCCAGTCATGTTAGTTGTAGAATTCTCTACTATGAACACGTTTTGAACCTATAAATCCATAAATAACCCCAAGGTGGCATTGCTGAGCAGAGGATGACATTCCTGAGACAGGCTGAAGTCAAGGACTGGGGTGATAGTAAAGTGCTTGCTTTGTAGCATTAGAACTTGAGTTTGATCTGCAGAACCCATGTAGATAAGTCAAGTGCAGTGGTACATCACTGTCTAGCTGGTCCAGTCTAATTAAATTGAGTTCCAGACCAATAAGAGAATCTGCCTTATTAAAAAAAAAGATGGGTGGCACAGTGAGTGATATCTGCTGTAGTCCCCTGACTTCCATACACACATGCACACAGGTACATACATTCAAAACACACAAAGAAGAAATGCTGGCACCACAAAGTTTTTCTATTTTATCCATTCAACTCAGTCCCACTCAAAACATGAGGATACATTTTTAATAGTGGGGATTTTTCTTATGGAAACATCCAACCCTCCTCTCCCCAAAATAATCCTAAATAAAATGATTAGAGTGTCAAGAATCATGAAATCCAACAGAAAATTAACGAAAATACAAACACATGTTACATCAAGTGCATTTGTTGTAACCACATGAAACAACTTGAAGGTGATTGGTCAAGACTGTATTTACATCTTGAGTTGCAATTGCCTCTTGGATCTGTTTCTTCATCATGAAATTAGGAATATTGGTTCCTACTTAGGTAGGAAAGGGGTCTGACTCATCATCACCTCCCTAGCACTATACCTTGCCTTTTCGACTTAGATATGAAGAGTCAATGAATTAATAGAATATGTCTTCTTAAGCTTCTGGCACACACTAACTACAGAATAAAAGGCAGTGTGTGCAACCATGTACACACATATGCAATTCAGTCACAGCTGCTCCATAGGAATTCTCTGTTTTAACAAATGAGGTGATTTACTGAGGGAATACAAACACCTGTGCATAGAAAATCACACCTTGGCATTTCTACCACGATTAGTTCACTAATTGAGCATCCAAATGTACTCAGTATATTATTTGCATGTATAATTAGCTATGATTCATTACCAAAGCCAAACTGATGCAATGATATACTATGCCATTTAATAAATCAAATTACCAAAAGATGCATGTCTTTAAGCCCTCATTGCCAAAATAACAAGCAAACCAAAGTGATGTGGACGAGTTGTGTCAAATGAAAAAACAGAAAAAAAATTGACTTGGCTTAATATTTTAAAATTACGTTGACAAAACTAGCATAGATAAGTCTGAAGCAAGTCCCTCCCAGGAGCTTGAAAGGGGAAATTTCCATACTTAAGGAATTTCCATCAGCATACAGGAGGTTTTTTTTTTTCCCCATTATGTCTGTGTATACGTAGGTGTGGATGTATATGATGTTTGTGGGTGGGGGTGCCATGGTGCACATGGGGAGGTCTCAGGACAGTCTTGAGGCGTTTGTTCTCTCCTTTTACTTTTCTTGAGACAGGATTTCCCTTTTTCCCCACTGTGTTTGTGCCAGTCTAGCTGGCATGCAAGCTTCTGTATCCTCTTGGCTCCATTCTGTTGGGGATCCTCCTCAGTGCGGTTGCAGGTATTCCCTATGGGGTTGTGGTTTATGCATTGTGGGATCAACAGTTCGTTATTTGGAGAGGAGGGAATCGAACAAGTCTTTTAAAGTTAGGAAGGTATACTTTCTCTTTGAATAACAAATTTAGAAAGGCTTTCTCTGGTGAGTGAATTTCCACCCTTCAGCTGCTTGCTAAAAGTTAAGCTCTCTCACTGATATGCAGCTTCCTTCTGGCAGGGGCCTCAGGATGGAAGCTTCTGAGTAGCTTCCGATTTCAAATTACAGTGGAAAGAAGAGCCAAGAAGCATTTCCACTGCTGTATAACAGTCCAAAGGCTACTTTGGCTTGGGATCAACCACTGAGCCTAGGACTTGGCTATAGGTTCACTTGTCCTGGCTGTCTGTTCCCAGGGAAAACAGATGAGCTGTATGATTTCACTGAACCTCCCATGTCCTTCTTGTAACACCGTCCTTTCTTCTGTACCATTTGGTCTACTCCAACCCTTCCTTTAGAGGTCTTGCTTCCTCTTAGTCCCTCCTTGTCCCCTTGGCAAAATCCAATCTTCTGGGAAAAAGTCTTAGTTAGTTAGGGGAATGTAATGTAATGTGTAATGTTAAAGCTTTGATTTCCTTAGCAAATATTCCCTTGCTCTGACTCACTATGTGCAGGCACTATTAGGGTGTTGTATATGTGAACATGAAACAGGATTTCTGGGCCTAAATGTGTTCCCCAGCTACATGGAGATATATAGTGAGCAGCTACGAGAGGTCCACGTTTGCACACATATACCACCTTTGCTTTTAACTTTCCTTCCTGAAGTGAACCTGTCTCTAAGAATTGGGAGGAGAGGATTTACAGGATTTGCAGTAGACACATTTTTTTTTCTTGTCCTTGATACACTTGGACTGAATTTGCTGAAAGTTCATGCCATGCACAAGTTTAACCTGGCCAGAGATTTTGATCTGGATCAGAGATCTGTCAACTGTGACTTGTTGGCCAAATCTGTCTAATTAACTGTTTTTGCACAATCAATGAGGTATGGCAGGGGTTTATAATTTTCATTAGTTGCATTCTAAATGTATATGTAAACACATGCATAATAACCTAAATCTTATAAAATATTTTTTTAAATTTTTGCTTGTTCCCTTGAGACAGGATCTCCCAACTCACAAAACTGCTTTTCTATAAAAAGTTTGCCAACTTCCTGTCTAGACCAATTTTGTGTCCTGGAGCATTCTCTAGTGATAAGAAAGTTCTGGATATGAGTCCTTAAGTACAGTTGCCATTAGTCTGATGGTTTTTGAACACTTAAAATATAGTCAGTTTGACAGGACTGAGTTTAATCAATTTAAAATTAAATAGCCACATGTGACTTGTGATTATCATATTAGAAAAGCTCTAGACAATTTTTCAGCCTAAAGTCTGTCTCCGTTCTGCGTTCTGTGTTCCTCTCTCAATTGAATCAACCATCCTGAGGCTACATGAGTCAAGCAAAAGACAACACTCTTAATCAGATTTTTTGTCCTGGACTGGATTTCATTGTCTGCTAGAAAAATGCTTAATGGAAAGTGCTTGAAAAATGCATGGAGGCAAACAGTCATTTCCTCTGCGGCTACTACTTTGACTCTATCCATTAAGTTGTTTTATTTTAGAGTAAAGTAGTTGTCTTTTTCAACTTGACCATGTTTCATATTAAGGAAGTCTTAATTAACTTAACATTCAGGGTTACAGGCAAACAAAGCTCTCTTAGCAAAGCTATAGATTTCATTTGAGACCTGTTGAAGACTGGCTGACTTCAGGCCTGGCTCCTTTCTCTCAGGCTAAACAAGAGCAAGAAGTCACTAATACAAACCATCCTTGTGAATATTGCCAAATCATTTCCCCTCTAGAGTAAAGTGACAGTTTGCATGTGCTCTGTCCTCCAAAGCTGCAGAGATGACTCTTTTGGCTCACACATGTGGAAGGAAGGGAAGGTGGTAGTAGTGGGATGTGTATTATACATGGTGTGGTATATGTCCCTGTGTATGCAGATGTGCATGGCAAGAGGAAGACATTGTGTCTTTCTCTAGTGCTCTTCCAGGTTCTTGAGAGTTTCTCACTGAACCTGGAGGTGCCATTGAACAACAAGCACCAGAAGTTCTTCTGTCTCTACTCTCCACAGGGCTAGTGTTATAGACATACATGGCCATGCCAAGCTTTGCGTATGGGGGCTGAGGATTGAACTTGGGTGGTTTTAGTCCTACTCAGGCCCTTGTATTTGTATGACAAAGTGTTCTTACCCACTGAGCCATATCCTCAGCCTCAGATGACTATTTTAACCAACTGCCTTATGGCAACAAAACAGGAGCCACCAGTTTTCCAGCCTCAAATACCTGCAACTTTTTTGCCCATAGCCTGACTAAATCAACTTCACAGAATTTAGACTTTCTCATGATTAGTAACTTATTTCCAAATTCTATAGTTGAAAGTTAAGTGTGCACTATGCAATGAAAATTCAGTTAATATTGACTTAGCATCACAACCTTCTGATTTCTCATATCCTGTTAGAAGTCAGCAATTCAGGGCCATTATTTCTACTATGTTCTATGTTGTCACACAAGGAAGGAGCTAGATGGTCTGGAACATTCACCTTGCTGGTTCACCACTCCTAAAACATTTTCCTCCGTTGCATCATCTAAGATGGCTGCTGGCAACATCCATATTAGAAGTAGCTGTCTGTAAGTATATGGAAGGAAGAGAAATATCCTACTGCTTAAGGACAGGTGCCTGAAGTTGTGTGTCTTGCTTCCTCTTACATCCTTTTGTCTATAGCTTAGTCACATGGGCATGGTTAGCTGCATGGGATTCTGGTAATATGATACATTTTCAACGAGGTAATTGCCCTACCAAACAATGGAAATTTTGTCACTGTGAAATGAACGAAAGTGAACAAAGATATTTAGAATGTGTAGCTTGTGCATGGTGCTTGCGCATGCTGGCAGGCAGATGCTAAAGAGGAAAGAGCTGAAGCATTATGAGAGTATATAGCAAACTCTAGACTCTGAGGATAATTAGAAGAATTGAGAGCAGGGGAGATGGTTCAATCAGTAAAGTGTTTGTCTTGCAAGCATGAGTACTTGAGTTCAATAACTACCCACCCCTCAACACACACACACACACACACACACAAAGCTGGGCATGGTGACAGATACTTGCATTCAACCTCAGTGCTGTGCTTGGTCAAGACAGAAGGATCCGTGGAGCTTGCTAGCCAGCCAGTATACCCTAATTGGTAAGCTCCAGACCAGTAAGAGATCCTCTTTCAGCAAAGGGAGACCAAATTCCTGAGGATGACACCAAGGTATTCTTCTAGCCTCCAACTGCACACACATATGCATCCACACACATACAACACAGAACATGTGTAATTTTTTTGAGGCAAGCCCAACAGACTAGCCTTTTTTTATGAGAAGGCACAAGAGCAAAAGTGAGAGTGAGAGAGAATTGATATGCCAGGGCTTTCAGCCACTGTTATCAAACTCCAGATGTGTGTGCCATCTTGTGTGCATGTGTGACCTTGTGCACGCATCACCTTGTATGTCTGATTTACGTGGGATCTGGGGAGTTGAACATGGGTCTTTAAGCTTTGCAGGCAAGAGTTTTAATTGCTAAGCCATCTTTGTAGCCCTCATGGGTAAATTTTTAAAAAGAATTCAGAGTAAGAGAAAATACCCTATTAACCAAGAATAGCAACGTACACGATTAAAGAATCAGGATCTTATCTGGAAAGAACTAATGGATTTTGAGCTCCACAAGACAGAGATATGGATTTTCTTCTCTTAGGTAACTAATAAATAACTGAATTAGAAAGAATGCACACGAGTCAGGTGACACGTCCACCACAGGCTCACATATTTGAACAACTGACTTTCCACTGGTGTCGCTGGGGAGGTTGGAGAACCTTTAGGAGATGGAGGAAATTGCTGGAGGAAGTGGGTAAGTGGGAGTGGGCCTTTCAGGGTCATGGCCTAGCCCTACTTTTGGTCTTTGTTGTCCGCTTTCCGGTTTAGTGCTGTGATGTGACTAGCTGCCTCACATTATCACTGCTAGGGACTGAGCTATACCCACTGCCAGGTCTTCCTTGCAGTGATGGACAGAAATACCCTAAAGCCATGAACCAAAGTTAAATATTTCTTCCTTCAGGTTGCTTATGTCAGGTGTTACCCCCCCCCACACACACACCCAGAAGGATGAAAAACATTAACCAGTATGTAGAGTTTTCATATTTTTCTTACTCATTGTTTTTCTCTTACTTGGTACAATTTCTAGCTAAGAAATAGTTGAGCAGAGCCTGGTCTATTGCCTTGGTCATGGGATATTAGCTGGGTCCTTGGCATGCCCTGAATTGTTATTTCTGTCCCCTTAGACACAAGTCCTGTCTTAAAGGGATGCCTAGGTAGTAAGCAACCAATCCAAGACTAGGACCCAGTTCTGCCCACCAATAATCCGAACTTCACACTGTAACCTCAAGTAGAGTCAGTACACTCAGGCATGACAGTTGGAAGGAGACATCTATCTGATTTGATCTCAGAAAGGTTCTTAAAGAAGATGCTTTGAGTGGAAAGTAGAGCTTTCTTAACACTTTTCCACATAGAAGCCCTGAGACTGGGGTAAAAGATGGAACGGGCCCCCTGTGAAGTGTGGCAGTGTAGCTTGAAGGAACCTGTCTTTAGGAGAAACATTTTAAACTTGAAAAAGCATATGTTTTAGAAATATTTATTTATTTTCAATTTATTTCTTTTTAAGGGGAGAGAGAGAGAGAGAGAGGAAATGGGCTTACCAGGCCTCTAGCCACTGCATATGAACTCCAGATGTATGTACTACTTTGTGCATCTGGTATATGGGTACTGGGTATTTGAACCCAGATCATTGGGCTTTTCAGGCAAATACCTTTACTGCTGATCCATCTCTCCAGTCTTCATAAAAGCATACTTTTATTTTTCACACTTCCAGAGGGTAGAGCTGCAAGATTACAAGTCCAAAGTTTACAAGAGGTCCAAGGTGCCAGCAAATTCTAATGAGGGCTTTCTTGTTCTGATCTGAATATCCCTCCCTCAGCCATACCTTCCCATATTATCATATTGGAGATCATGTTTGCAACAAATGAATTTCAGAGAAGACAAAAACAAACCACAAAATCACTTGGATAAAGTAATAATTTGAAATTGCACAGTACTGAATGTTGTTGGAGGCAATTCTACCCATTGCTGAGGTGTAGGGAACCTTTCAGCATTTTGTTTGCCTTCAATATTAGGTCATTGGTGCATGCAGTCATTTTTTTCAGTGATGTACTAAGCAAAATAATGTAGCACTAATTAATTACCAAAAATTTTGATCTGAGGCCACACAAAGGCCAGTTCTCTTGGAACATACCCTCTCCTGCAGAACAGACATTAAATGAACCAGTATATACATTATTGGCAAGAGAACTTCTGATTACTTTTAGTGTTGCATGAGAAACAAAGTAAAGATGATAGATACCTCTTCATGTACAAGTGTACTTATCTGTAAGATGGAGATAATAGAGATCTGCAATTACAAAATCCCAAATCTGAAAGCTTTGTCCTAATCCAGTTGATGGCAATGTGACACGATTGAATGCATTTGGAGGGGGATCTGGACCTAAATAACTATTTCGTCTTTTTTATAGTACCATTCAAAGTAGAAAATCTTATATATCATTGCAGAAATGTTTGTGTTTTATTAGCTGTTACTTCCCCAGGACCCAATAAGTATTATATAATACTAGGTATATGCATCCTGTTACCTTTTGATGTCTTAAAATGGCTGGGGGTGGATTTCTTTGTCAATAAATTACTTGCCTTTCAAGAATGAGGAATTCAATGTAATCCTCAGAACCCATGTAAAAGAGTTAGGCTGGGGGAGATGGCTCACTGGTTAAAGATGCTTGCAAAACCTGGCAGCCTGGATTTAGTTTCCCAGTAGCCATGTAAAGCCTGATATAAAAAAATGGCACATGCATTCGGAGCTATTTCTGGTTTGCCAGTATTTATTCTCTCTCTTTCTTTCTCCCCTTGCAAATAAGTAAAAATTAAAGAAAATTAAATATCTAGGCAGGGTGGTGGTGTGTTTATAATCCCAGCACTGGGGAGACTGAGTCAGGCAGATCACTGAAAGTTCAGCCTTACTTGACTAGCTCTAGGGCAATGAGAAACTATCACAAAGAATAAGTGGGTGGTATTCTTGAGGATCTATACCCAATGTTTATTTTTAGCCTCTGAGCACACACACATGTGCATGGGCACTTGCATCTGAACACCCACATATACACACACATAAAAAAATCCCCAAAATGCAAAAAACATATAGCTCCAATAATTTTGTTTAAGGGACTAAAGACTTGTAGTATCTTTTCAGATGGCTATTATGAAGGTTAAAACACTTAAAATTATGCCTAGCCTGGCACAAGTGTTATCTAAGTTAACTACTATTTCTATTAGATTGATTTACATGGACAAATATTTAGATTAGTTGGTCAGTGAAGCCCTGTTTGAAGATATGTCATTTGAGCAGACATTAAAAGGTGGAAATGGCCTGTATGTGGGAAGAGGAGGAGAAAGATAATTTCAGGAAGAGGAAACAGCAAATGGCATGACTGTCATGGTTACAAGCTTGGCTCAAATGCAGAACAGAAAGCAGGCCAGATGGCTGGTGTGTGGTGAAAGCGGAAAGATTATTCAAGGTCAGAGAGGGAGATTGGAGTCAAGACACGCACAAATCAACAATGGGAAAGACTTTGGGTTTCATTCACAATGAAGATGGAAGTCGCTGTAGTTGATCTGATTCATGTTCATATGGAATATTCTGATGCTGTTCGCTGAATGAGTAGTAGAGGGGATGGGGAGATAAGTTTGGGGTTATTACAGAGTCTAGGTGAAAACAAATGGATTAACTGGAACAAGGAGGCAGTCGTAGACAAGAAAAAAAAGTGGACAGGTGCAAGAGAAAATTTAGAAATGGGGGATGGCTTTCCAATTAATTGTGCACTTGATTAAATAGCATGTCAACATGTAAAGGCTGAGCACCTCATAGTTGTGGTCTCAGGTGTGTAAAGTCCAGTGTCTTGCTGGGCTCAACAAATACAGTCCAGGAGCAATGTTGTGTCCCTATTCCCAACTGTGGACTCAATGGCATCACCCTGGTTGGTTCAAATTGTCAATAGTGGCAAAATTTACAGTAGGGAGATTAAAAGCACTACAGATCAGTGCTGAACAAATGAGGGAGTTTTGCTGGAGAGGCCAAGAGAAAGCTGTTGTTCAGCCTTTAACTTGATGACATAAAAAAGTACTTAAACTAGCAACATCCAGAGAAACCTAATCCATGTCACTTCATATCCTTAAATCGTTCAGCTCCATAATGCCTCCTCTCTTTTACAGGGTCTCACACAGATTCATGGGAATGGGAGCAGAGCACTGGGTTCACCATTTTCTTTTACCCATATTGGCCTCTTCTGGAACATAGCTCACCTCCCCAGTATCATCCAGTAGCTCTGACTCTTGTGTTCCAATAACAAGATCCTGTGCCATCATGTCTTCTGACAGAAGCATAGCTGAAGTTGGGTACTGGGTCTGGGATCCTGTTGCCAAAGACCACATATAGGGCTCACTCAACTTCTGTCTTTTCTCTTCTCTTCTAACATCCACCCTCCTGTCTTAAACTCTTACTCCTAAGTAGTGAATGTTTCTTTGAGTGGCATTGGTGTTCTAAGAAAATGTACTGCATTTATCTAATGACCTATTGTAGCCCAGGTTTACTGCCATATATTCCAGGTATCTGAACATTTCAGTTAGGGCAACACAACTTTAAAAGATAACTAGAATTCCAGTGTGTGAAAGAAAGAGTATAAATGAAGAGACTTGTAGGTCATGGAGCTTGGATTAGGAACAGAAAAGGTGGTAGTTGTTGTATAAGGTAAATCTATACAAGCAGACACAGAAAAAATACAGGAGATGTCAATCCTCGATTTAAAAAATGAGGAGCTAGAGATATAGCTCAGTGGTAAGACTGCTTTCCTAACATACACAAGACTCTGGGTTCAAACCCAGTGAAAGAAACATTTGAGGAATTTAGGAGAAGTCTCAGTTAATAAATTATTGGCTGCACGAACATGAAAACCTGAGTTTGAATCTCCAGAAACCATGTAAAAGCCAGGTGTAGCAGCATGTACCTGTAACTCCAGTTCTGGGCCTTTCTGACCATCTAGTTTAGCCAAACTGGTGAAGCTCTAGGGTCAGCAAGTGAACCAATCACTTGAAAGTAGTAGATGGTGCTCATGATAAAACATGAGGTTGCTCTTTGGCCTTAGCATGCTTGTTCATACACCTATACATGCATGCACATACTTACAAGCATGCATACATATATTCACATGCATTACATACATACACACCCCCAAAAGTTCAAGTTCATATTGATAAAAACTAAAACCATTTTAGTGACTTCAGATTAAAATAATAACTGATTGATGTTTGGGGAGCCTGATGGATAAGGTGGACTAGAAGAGTGAAGGCCTTGGAATAAGACTTTGGAGTAGAGTAAGAATAGAGTAACCAGAGCTGACACTGTGTCAGCTAAAAAATGGGAAGGCAAAGAGGATGTTGAGAGAAAAATGAAGAAGGTCAACTGAACTCACTGAATGGTTTTAGTGATGGGTAGAGAGAGGGAAGTGAAAGAGAAAACCAAGACAATTTTGCAGTCTTCACCAAAAAGGGATGTAAAGGTGAACAAAAAAGCCCTTCAAGATCTTTTTTTAGTTTTCTTACATTGGAGAAAAAGAAAGTTGGAGAAAGTTTTGCTGCTTTTTAACATTTGATTTATTAAGCCAGTGTCAGGGCAAAATCCATAGCTAAGTAGAAGCCTATTGTAGAAACACAGGCTGAGTCATTCCATGTGTAAGGGCTAATAAAGCTGAAACAGGGTTCTGGAGTAGACTTTTGATAGAAATCCTCAAATACATGGCCAAGTTCATAGCTAAACAACCTTCTAAAGTGTGGCCCACTGGTTAACAGAGCTCTTCAGTGCTTCTCATATCTCCTTTGAAGGCCTTTTGGACAGGGAATTGACTTTCTAGGTGGGATCCTGCATTTTGCTTGAAAGACTCTTACTATATGACTACTGTTTTAGCACAAGTATTAACAGCAGACTCCTTCACTTCTGTTACTTTGCTCTACCAAATGGATGATTTCTCTGATTCTGAGTCACCCAGGCAGTGCCTTGATGTTACTTTTCACCTCTCTCTGACATTACAGAATATAAATCCAATGGGTGTGGGAAAGAGCCCCCAAATCATCTTGAAGGTCATTTCTGAGATTTCCAAAAATAATCCAAGCAGCACAGTTTATGGAATGGCAGTGTTAAAATGACAAGAGTAGATGTTTAATAATCAGATGTCAATTGTGGGTGACGTTTGAGAAATCAGTTAATATTGCTAAGTTATGTCTTAATTGGAAATTGAGGAATAATGAATCTCTTTTACTTTCATACTTATAATATTATGACGCTTGGCCATTATGAAAGATTCTTGTAATGTGTTCCAGGGCAGGCTTAACAAATGAGTATTAATTGCACTAAAGTCCTAATGCATTATTCTTGCTAAGTGCATCTGCACTTGTTTATTCTAAAATTTTTGAATGTGCTTGTATGGTGTGATTATGTGTGGGGGGTGCACAGGCACAGGGAGGCCATAGGAAAACCTTGGGTGTTATCCCCAGAAATGCTGTCTACCTTTATTTTTTTAATTTTCCTTTATTTTTGTATATACATGGCACACCAGGATCTCTCACCGTTGTAAATGAATACTATCTGGCTTTAGGTTGGTGGCTAGGGAATTAAACGTGGTCTTGCAGGCCTTGAAAGAAAGGCCTTTTAACTGCTGAGCTGTCTCCTTGGCCCCTGTCCAGCTCTTTTTGAGACATGGTCTCCCACTGATCTGGAGGTAACTAATTAGGCTAGGCTGGCTAGGCACTGAACACCGAAAACCCTCCTGTCTCCACCTCCTTAGCACCAGAATTACAAGCATATGCTGCCACACCTGACATTTATATGTTGGTACTGGAACCAAGGGGATTAAACTTAGGTTCTCATGCATGTGAGGCAGACACTACTCATGGAGCTACATTCCCAGTATCTACATTTTTAACATTCATTGATTCTCCCCCCTCCAAATTTCAGACTTTGATAGATGATTAAAGTCTCTTTATTTTGGTATTTTATATAATAATTAATAGATAATGCTGGTTCCATACCTTAAAAGCTTTTTTTGCTAAAAGCTAAATATGGAACTAAATTATCAAAAACCTTAGTCAAGTATAATCACAGGGTCAGGGGTGCTGTTTGTACTATTAAGAAAGAAGAGCTGGAGCTGGGAAGATGGCTCAATGTAAACGATCTCTCATTATGAAAGAATAAAGGCATGGTTTTGATCCCTATCACCCACCTAAAAAGCCAAGTGTGGCTGCACATGCCTGTAAACCCAGGGCTGAGAGGGGTGGAGACAGGAGGCTCACTGGTCAGCCAGACTAACAAAAAATTGTACAGGTCTAGGTTCAGTAAGAGACCTCATCTCAAGGAAATAAAGTGCAAGAGAGACAGAATAAGATGTCTGGGGCTAGAGAGATGGCTCAGTAGTTAAAAGTACTTTGCTTACAAGCCTGATAGTTTTGGTTTAATTCCCTAGTACCCATGTAAATCCACATGCACAAAGTGGTGGGTTCATGCATTTGGAGTTTGTTTGCAGTAACAAAAGGCTCTGGCATACCCATCACACTCTCTCTCAAAAGGGTAAGTAAAAATATTTTTTAAAAAGATGGCTAATGTTATTTTGCTTCCTCACATGTATGCAATAGTATGCACGCCTGCACACACAAGTCCATGCACCACACAAGACATACACATTACACATACCACACACACATACACAAAAGATCTTAATTGTTTATGCATAAAATGCAACAAAAGAGCAGAAGCAAATGGGACTTTTGAACTATGATTCTTAGTATATTTTAGAACAATAATTTTTTTTCTTATATTTCCAGGTGCTTCCAATGTGGACATTGAAGAGACAATTTCTTGTTGTTTTAAACATGATCCTAATTTCCAGACTCCGTGGTATTAGGTGGTTTCCTAAAACTCTGCCCTGCGATGTCTCTCTGGATATTCCAAAGACCCACGTGATTGTGGACTGCACAGATAAGCATTTGACGGAAATCCCTGAAGGTATTCCCACCAACGTCACGAACCTCACCCTTACCATTAATCACATACCAAGCATCTCCACTGACTCATTCCATAAGCTGAACCATCTGGTAGAGATTGATTTCAGATGCAACTGTATACCCACTCAACTGGGGCCAAAAAATAATGTGTGTACCAAGAGGCTAGAGATTCAACCGGGAAGTTTTAGTAGACTTACTTATTTAAAATCCCTTTACCTGGATGGAAACAAGCTTCAAGAGATACCTCAGGATCTCCCACCAAGCTTACAGCTTCTAAGCCTTGAGGCTAACAATATCTTTTCCATCACAAAGGAGAATCTAACAGAACTGGCTAACATAGAAATGCTCTACCTGGGCCAAAATTGTTACTATCGCAATCCTTGCAATGTCACCTATTCAATTGAAAAAGATGCCTTCCTAATCCTGAGAAATTTAAAAATACTCTCTCTGAAAGATAACAATGTTACAGCTGTCCCCACTGTTTTGCCATCTACTCTAACTGAACTCTACCTTTACAATAACAACATTACAAAAATCCAAGAAAATGATTTTATTAACCTCAAGCAATTGCAAATTCTTGACCTAAGTGGAAATTGTCCTCGCTGTTACAATGTCCCATTTCCTTGTATACCCTGTGAAAATAATTCCCCCCTAGATATCCATAGAAATGCTTTTGATGCATTGACAGAATTAAAAATTTTACATCTCCGTAGTAACTCTCTTCAGCATATACACCAGATGTGGTTCAAAAGCCTGAGGAACCTAAAAGAACTAGACCTTTCCCAAAACTACTTGGCCAAGGAAATTGAGGAGGCAAAATTTTTGAATTATCTCCCCAACCTTGTCCAGTTGGATCTGTCTTTCAACTATGAACTCCAGGTTTACCAAGCATCTATTAATTTACCACGTGCATTTTCTTCACTGAAAAACCTGAAAATTCTGCGGCTCAAAGGGTACGTCTTTAAAGAGCTGAAGAACACCAGTCTCACTTCATTGCATGGCCTTCACAACCTTGAAGTTCTTGATCTTGGCACTAACTTTATTAAAATTGCTAACCTCAACATATTTAAACAATTTGAAAAGTTAAAAGTCATAGATCTTTCATTAAATAAAATTTCACCTTCTGGAGACTCAAGTGAAGTTGGCTGCTGCTCTAATACCAGAACTTCTATGAAGAGTTATGGGCTCCAGGTGCATGAGGCATTACATTACTTCAGATATGATGAATATGCAAGGAGTTGCAGATTTAAATACAAAGAGTCTCCTTCTTTCTTGACTTATAATGAAGATTGCCACATGTATGGGCAAACCTTGGACCTAAGTAAAAATAATATATTTTTTATTAATCCTTCTGATTTTAAGCATCTCTCCTTCCTCAAATGCCTCAACTTGTCAGGAAATGCCATTGGACAAACTCTTAATGGCAGTGAATTCCAGCCTTTAAGAGAGTTGAAGTACTTAGACTTCTCTAACAACCGGCTTGATTTACTGCACTCAACAGCTTTTGAGGAGCTTCACAGACTGGAAGTGCTAGATTTAAGTAGTAATAGCCATTATTTTCAATCAGAAGGAATTACTCACATGCTCAACTTTACCAAAAACCTGAAGTTCCTTAAGAAACTCATGATGAATGACAATGACATCGCTACCTCTGCTAGCAGGACCATGGACAGTGAATCTCTTAGAACTCTGGAATTCAGAGGAAATCATTTGGATGTTCTGTGGCGAGATGGTGATAACAGATACTTAGAATTCTTCAAGAATTTGGTAAATTTAGAGGAATTAGACATTTCTAAAAATTCCCTGAGTTTCTTGCCTCCAGGAGTTTTTGATGGTATGCCTCCAAATCTAAAGATTCTCTCCTTGGCCAAAAACATGTTCAAATCTTTCAACTGGAACAAACTCCAATTACTCAAGAATCTGGAAATTTTGGACCTCAGCCACAACCAACTGACAACTGTCCCTGACAGATTAGCCAACTGTTCCAGAAATCTCAAGAAACTGATTCTTAGCCATAATCAAATCAGACACTTGAAAAAATATTTCCTAGAAGATGCCTTTCAGTTACGATATCTGGACCTCAGTTCAAATAAAATCCAGGTTATCCAGAAGACTAGCTTCCCAGAAAATGTCCTCAACAATCTGGAAATGTTGCTTCTGCACCAAAATCGGTTTGTTTGCAACTGTGATGCTGTGTGGTTTGCCTGGTGGATTAATCATACAGAGGTAACTATTCCTTACCTTGCCACAGAAGTGACTTGTGTGGGTCCAGGAGCACACAAAGGTCAGAGTGTGGTGTCACTGGATCTGTATACCTGTGAGTTAGATGTGACTCACTTGATTCTGTTCTCACTTTCTGTATCTGTAGCCCTCTCTCTGATGGTTGTTACGACAGCAAGTCATCTTTATTTCTGGGATGTGTGGTACAGTTACCATTTCTGTAAGGCCAAAATAAAGGGCTATCGACGTCTACGATCAACAGACTCTTGCTATGATGCTTTTATTGTGTATGACACTAAAGACCCAGCTGTGACAGAATGGGTTTTGCATGAGCTGGTGGCCAGATTGGAAGATCCAAAAGAAAAACATTTTAATTTATGCCTAGAGGAAAGGGACTGGATACCAGGACATCCAGTACTGGAAAACCTTTCCCAGAGCATACAGCTCAGTAAAAAGACAGTGTTTGTGATGACAGATAGGTATGCAAACACTGAGAGCTTCAAGATGGCTTTTTATTTGTCACATCAGAGGCTCATGGATGAAAAAGTGGATGTTATTATCTTGATATTCCTTGAGAAGCTCCTTAAGAAGTCCAAGTTTCTTCAGCTCCGGAAGAGGCTCTGTGGGAGTTCTGTTCTTGAATGGCCCACAAATCCACAGGCTCACCCATATTTCTGGCAATGCCTGAAAAATGCTCTGGCCACAGACAATCATGTGGCCTATAGTCAGATGTTCAAGGAAACACTCTAACACTTTGCAAAATGTGACTATCATGGAGATGCTTGGCTCTCTGAATGTTCTCATAAATGTTTCACCCAAAGAGTGTTTTGCAATTTCCCAAGAGGTATTATTGCCCAGATTAGGGAGAAATCACCAATGTATGACAAAAGAATAAGGAAGATGAGATGTATATAATATATTAAATCTTATGTCTAATTTCTTTGATTGTCTATTTGCATTTGAGTCTCCCCTAACTCTTGTATGAAATGTTGTTGGAAGAAGAGCAGGAAGGAGAGAATGCAAGGCTTTGATTCACTTGTATAAAATTGAGAAGAACCCCACACAGTATTAGTGTTTTCAGAAATAGAGTAAACCATACTCTATCTCTATGATACTGAACTGTATCCACTGAGTGAAAGAAAAGCCAAAGCAATGGCTCAATAAATTGCTTCAGTATCATGTAGTTCCCCCTTCTTTGCAGACAAAATGTTGATGATGGGCAGTTGATTGAGTGTTGCTTACTCATTTTCCTTGTGCTCTGATTGGTTCTTTAAGAAAAGAGAAATATCCTTCCCATGAATTGACATGGTCTACTTACAAATAGAAAAAATAAAATGGTCAGCCTTTATGAAAAATATTTTTCTTTGCCTCCAGTGATAATTTACCTGCTGAAATGTGTTATCTGTACTTCAAAGTACTCTGCTCAAAGTAAAGTGGCCTCATCCAGTGATCTTTCAAATTACTTTGTTAACTAACGACAATATATTTAAATATATGAACCTTGATGAATCAATATTAGATTATCTTGATGGCAAACCCAAATGAAGGATGGAAAGAGTACACAATTACAATTATCAGGGATGATAATTAGATAAATTACAGTTTATGAATTTATTTAATTTTTCAGGGGAAAGGGTAAGACATGGATGTTGACAGATATTAACATTGAGATAGAATCAGTTTTTAACTTTAACTTTCATATTCAACAACAACAGAAAGAACCAAGGCATTCTTTTAAAATATATTTTGCATACTTGGGGTATGTGTATGCATGTTCATGTGCACATGAAGGCCAGAGGACAATCTTGAGTGTCATTGCTCAATTATGCCATCTAACTCTTTTAGAAACATGGTCTCTCATTGGCCTGGAGCTCACCAGTTAAGCTAGACTGGCTGGCAAGAAAGCTCCCAGATGCTTCTGTCTCTACCTTTTAGTGCTAAGACTAGAGGTATATACCATCACACCTAAAGTTTTTGCATATGTACTAGGGCTCAAACTCAAGTCCTTATGCTTACACAGCAAGAACTTTCCCTAGCCTAAAAACCAAGATATTCTCAAAGCAAACTGTGTATAAATTTACATGAGTCCAAACTTCGAAACTTGTAATCACCCACACATTTCTGCATTGAACATCTGAATCAGACACAGTTTATAGGAGGAAGGGGTTTATTTCAAGCTTACAGATCCAGGGAAGTGTTCCATCAGTGGCAGAAGAAGTTTCTTCCATACATCCAAACAGAAAGAAAAAGCTACAGCAAGGAAAACACCAGCACTAACACACACACACACACACACACACACACACACACACCTTCCAGAGCTCAGATTTCTCTATGTACATTTGCACTGGAATTAGAGATGCCCCAACTGATACCCCTCTAGCCAGGTGGCTGGAGACCCAAGTTACAAGCTTTAACAAAACACATGATCTATGGGGAGCATACATTCAAACTACCATAAAACCTAACCAACTTGCTTGTTTTATGAAAGAAATTATCTACAAAGCTATCTATGCCATTTGGAAAATGATATGTATAGATTAAAATACTGGAAAATAAGCTGAGAGAAAGTGTAGGAATACCAAAAGTTTTACTTTAAGTGTACATGGGATACATAGCATATAATTATTTCCAAATGACATTTTTATTAATTAGTAAGGATTGCAAATTTCCAAATTAATCTCTGGGGGGACTTCCAGCCAAGATAGTGACGGCCTAGCTGTGCTGCAAATCCCTGGGGAAAGAAAAGCAAGATATTAAGGGTTCATTGGGGCTTTCAGGGGAGAGAAATCTTGGAGGACAGAGAGGCGGGGGAAACATGGAATCATGGATCCCTCTCGTGGGTGGGTAGCCCCCCCCACCCCAAATAACCACCGTGTCCACAGTGCCCCAGCTGCCGCCGATGCCGGCCGCTGCTGCCGCTGTGCGCCAGCACGCCAATCGATCCCTGCATGCGGAAGCGTAGACTGCTCCGCACACTCATCCACTCGCCCACTTACTGAGTGAGCCCTGTCCCACAGCAACTGCCACGCAAGCTCAGACTGTGTCTCTCACTTGCGCCAGCTCAGGTGCCATCCCCTACCTGTCTGCCATGCCGGCCGTCCTCCATTGTCCTGTGGTGGGGGAGCACAGACTGCTTCCAGGTCCCAATGTTCCCAGCCAGAGTTCAGGTTGCTTCAGTGCTTGATGCCTCAGTGCCACTCCTAGCTCGAACACAGGCAGCTTTGGGACATTGCCGCTTGAGAAATCAGGCAACTTTTGCGCCCCTGCCAGGCAGTAGATAGGCGGCTTTGGCAAGTGAGAGCCAAAGCCCAGGCTGCTTGGCAACTGCCCCAGGCTGCATAAGATTCCCATTGTTCTTGAGCCCAGGCTGATAAGCCCACCTACCTGCCCATACACTGTCATGGGCAGAACACAGCACAAAAGAAATAACATGAAAAATCAAGTGCAAGAAAATCCAGTTAGATCACCCAGTCCCACAATGAATACATCTAACCAAAACATAGAAGAACCATTAGGTTCAGAACACCAAACTGAAGCTATGAGCAATGCAACCCTGACCAACCTACTGGTAGAACTTGCAGGAAACCAACAAAGGACCAATAATCGTGTGGATGCTGCCATCACTAAACTAGAACTAATAGATAAGAAATTGGAAGGCAGTTCAAAGAGAGTTAAGAGATCTGAGGGAGAGTGAAAAAAAAAAAAGAAGACCTTAAAAATCAGCTGGCCATGCTAAATGAAGACATAAAGAAATGCGAGGATGAATTCCAAGAATCATCAAGAAAATCAGAAAATGATGTGAAAAGGGAGCTTGACAGAGGGATGGAAATTATACATAGAAAAGTAGTAGACAATGCAAACTTAATTGAACAAGTCCAAAACTCGCTAGAAGCTCTCAAGAATAGAGTCAGCCAAGTGGAGGATAGAAACTCTGATCTGGAAGACAAGATGGAAGAAATAGTTAGAGAGTTCAAAAATTTCAGTAAGTTCAAAAGTTCCTGTGAACAGAACATGAGGGAATTGTGGGATACACTCAAACGTCCTAATATCAGGATCACTGGAATACCAGAAGGAGAAGAAATTCAGACCAAAGGCATGGAGAGCTTATTTACCAAAATAATTGAAGAAAACTTCCCCAGTCTCTTAAAAGAAAGGACCATCAAGATACAAGAAGCCAATAGAACTCCAAACAGACTGGACCAAAGGAGAAACTCTCCAAGACATATTGTCATTAAGACTCTAAACACTGACACCAGAGAGAAAATCCTAAAAGCAGCTAGGGAAAAACAGCACACCATCTTCAAAGGTAACCCCATCAGAATTACTTCAGACTTCTCAATGGAAACCCTGAAAGCTAGAAGGGCCTAGAATGAAACACTGCAAAGTCTAAGAACCTATGACTTCCACCCCAAACTACTCTACCCAGCAAAAGTATCCCTCATAATAGATGGTGAAAGAAAAACATTCCACGACAAAACTCAGCTTTACAATTATATGAACACAAAACCAAACCTACAGAGAGTATTTCAGGAAATTCTCCACAGAGAAGAAAAAAACAATCAAACACAATTGCCTACAAGAAGCAGATCACAACAACCAAACTCAGAGTAGGCACAAAAAACTTCAAAGTCCATGAAAACAACAACCCACATTTACCAAATTAATCTCTGGAATGATAGCGAGGTAATTAATTTACTTAGGCCCAGTGTTTCACAACTTCTGTTTGCTTTATTGCACTTAATAGATGCCTTTCTTCTTCAGTGAAAACAAAGATAACTACATAAAATATCAGCTGTTGGCTATTACATATTTTCTTTTATTAGTGCACATAAATTCATTCAGTTGAAGCTATCCCGGTGATTTATAAACCATAAATCACTTGATGGCTACTTAAGCATATTCTGAAATGGATTTAATGGAAGGGAAATGAAAAATAATGAAACTCAGAACCCACAGTGTATTTCAACATCAGGTTAAGTACAGTGGTTTGATGCAGGGAAACAGCAAGAACCATATCAACAGATGGGGTTCTTTTCTGCTTATTTCCCTTTTATAATGACAAGTCACTCTTTTAAGAATCCTTAAACTCTCTGTGGAGTTTTTTTATGGCAAGTATTGTTCACAGATGGCTCAAAATAGAGCCATCACCTCAGGCTGCCAGGAGAAAATGGTTCTCTGTTTCTCTACAAAGTTCTGAATTTGGGTTTCTCTGCAAATTCACATATAATTGGCACTATTCCAGAAGAGACTCCAAGAGTCTATAAATTCCACTCTACCATCAAGATTTGGTGTCCAGTTCTGTGCAACCCTGGGGTTGTAGTGGAACTGTATTCCTGCCTCAGGTAGATGCTACACCTCTGCAAAATTCATACATTTGTAGGATCTAAACCAAGAGGTGTATGGTAGCTTGCATGTTATGGCTAAGGAAAAGGTGAAGCAAATATCATCAGTTTGTAGAGGACAAAAAAGATAACTGTCATTCCTGACTCAGGTTTTCTGGGTCAACTTGTAGTTCTATCTTTATGACCTCTTTTAGGTCTAGGAACTTATGTAAATAGTGAACTGTATGAGTTGACAGCTTGAGCAAAAGTTGTTATTGACATTTATATGTAACCATATCTGAGGCTCATTGCTCAGGGGAACCACCCTGCTATGAATATTGATGGAGGCATTTTGAGAATTAGAGTCTGGCTATTCCCTAGCCACTTCCCCTGGGGTAGTGGATAACATCTCATGTCAAGGTCTAAATGAAGACCACCATACAGGGCGTGGTTACTTCAGTAATACGCATTAAATAAACATATCACACATAACTAAAATCCTCAGGTAACAATCTGACAGGAATTGGTTTAATACATTACTCCTGCTCATAGACACATCATTCTGATTAATTTGTGAGGTGAGCAACTGTGTAGAATGTGGTAGTTTGCATGTATGCCCTCCCATAGATTCAAGTGTTTTATTAAAGCTTGTAACTTGAGTCTCTAGCCACCTGGCTAGAACAAGTGTTACTGGGAGCAGATTCTGGAGTCCAGCCCTAAGGTGTGTTTGGGAGTGGTTCTGAATTCCAGCCCAAAGGTTTAAGAGAGGCAGTGTGAGCTCTATGGGGGTCCCTGCTGTTTGCTCCTGTTTTGTGCTTGCTGCTTTTGTGTGTGTGTGTGTGTGCTGGTGCTGGTGTTGGTGGTTTTGTTTGCTGCAGTTTTTTTTTTCCTCTGTTTGAATCCGTGAAAGGAAGCAAGCTTCTATCATCTATGGAACTTCCCCTAGATCTATAATCTTGAAATAATTCTCTACCTCCCATAAACTGTGTCTATTGGCAAGTTCATCTCAGCAACATGAAGATGTCTACAACAAGCTCCTATCCATAACTTTAAGGCCTATATTTCCCACAATGTAGTAGCATTGAAACCAAGACATAGCTGAAATCCCCAGGTAACAATCTGCCAGGGATTGTTTTAACATATTACCCCTGCCCATAAACACATTATGATGGATTAATTTGTGACATGAGTTATGTGTAGAATAGCCCAACTAAGGAAAGTGAAGACAGAAATGAGGATCAAAAGGAGAAGATGCACTTTATTTGGAGGTTTTTTGATGTTTTCTGTGGGAGCAAGGTTTTATTACATAGAACATGCTGACCTCAAACTTGCAACAGTCCTTCTGACTTGGTCTCCTAAGTGGTGAGGTTACAGACATGCATCACCGCACCTGACTCTGGGGAAATGTGTTTGAAAATAATGTTCAATTTAGTTCCTGCTCATGTTGGTTGACCCATAAAGGAAATGAGAAGCAAACAGAAAGTGGTGAAGATCTTTGGAATAGGAGTACGAGATGAAGTCACTGATGCCCCAAGAATGTTCTTCAGTGAGATTGGAAGAGGATGAAGGAAGTTCTATTTATTAAGCAGCAAGTGCAAATTAAATGCTTCATTTATTCCATTAAATCACCACATCAAGTCTATGAGACTGGTTTTAGTAGCTTCACGTAAACATAAAGAATGAACTCAGAAAAGAAAGTATTATTAAAGAGGTTATTAAAGAGGAAGCAACTGAGAGCATCCAAAACGAAACTAGTTCTGTCCAACTAGTCAACTTAGTTCACTTTATGTTACCTGGGGTTGGAGCCTCCAAAAGAGTTTGGAAACCATGTGCATTTCAGGCCCCCACAACAGAGATTCTGGTCTTAGAGACCCAGGAATCTGGTACATCAGAAACTAGTCCAGGCACTTGTGAAGCAGCTGGCCTGCAAGGCAGCTTGGGAAGCACAGCATCTTCCTCTGAACACCAGGGACTGTACACTTGCACAAAAAAATGCGCCCCCTAACTGTGTTCAAGTTCTTTCTCCTATTGCCAGAGAATGGAACTGCACTTAAATCCAAATCCTTACCCACTAGGGACCTTTTTATGTATGTGTGTTGGGTGGAGGGATATAATTTATATGGATCTGGCACTTCTGTTCAGGGCTAAGATATAAAGACAATTTGGACAATCATATTGGGACAAATTTAGGCAGAAACGAGGACAAATGGCTGACTACATGTCCATCCCGTAAGGCCTGGTCAATGGAACTGCTACTTACACTGGGGAAAGGGACAAGTGTCTTTACTATAATTTTCTGAATATCTTCCTGAGTAAGTAGACACCAATTGTGATCTACATGTATGGCACAGAGTGCCACCTAGTGGAATATGAGGTCCTTAGGGGGTACTGATGTTCTGCTTTTGAGATCCTCAGCTGGGCCTTTAAATAGATTGTGGGAAGAAAATACTGAGAACAAATACAATCTGTTATCTTTGCAAACTATGTTTGTATATTTTTATTCTATCCAGTGTATTCATACAGTAGTAATATACTGGGTGTATGTTCAACATTGCTTACAGGTACAAGTGTCAGATCTGTATCTACCATTTGTTTCTGTTGCTTTTGCTCAATGTATCAAGATAGGGCAGGTCACGCATGTCTCTTTGGGTATGCATGTGTAAATGAATAACTCTAAGGTGACTGGGTGACCATCCTGCTTTTCCCTACAGTATTTTCTCTTTTATGATAGAATGTAGCCCTCAATGTTAAAGTGAATGTGAGACACTGGAATCTCGCTTTCTCTGCATTCACTCTCTCATCTTTCTTTTCATGCATGCATGTGTATGTGTACGTGTTTGTGTGGGTGCATGCTCATGGAAGCCAGAAGACAACCTTGGTGTCACTCCACAAGAAAATTGCCCACCTCTTTTTGAGACAAAAATCTTTCATTTTTTTCTGTGATCAGTCATATGTGAACTCATCAATTCGTCTGATTGGATGGCCAATGAGCTCCAAGGATCCACCTATCTCCACCACCCCCCAGCACTGTGATTACAAGTGTACACCACCACATGTAGCTTTTTTACATGGCTTCTGTGGATCAAAACTCAGGCCCTCTACTTCCATAGCAAGCATAATACTGACTAAGCTATCCCTGCAGCTCCTCTTTTTCTCTTCTCCCTGAACAATCCAACTACTAGCCCTCCTCTCCTACCAACACCTAGTTCTATCTCACAAATAACATCTTTGAAGGCCCAAGTGACAAGTTACTTTGAGAATTAGCAGTCGTCTTCACTGTGCTTGTCTGTCAGTTCATGAAAACTATTGCTTATTGTGTTGATGATTGGATGTTTCATGCTTATTTCTCACAAAGCTAATCAGGTCAAAGATGAGGTACTGCACACTTGCTGAAACGATGTTTTTATGCATGTGTATATCATCACACATGTTATATATATATATATATCCATGTTGTGTATATATACATATGTATATATATATATATATATATCCATGTTTGTGTATATATACATATGTATATATATATATATATATGTATATATACACTTGTTTATGTGTGTTAGAATAACTGACAAGGCCACCCTAACTCCTACATAGGTTAGGTATAAGCCTAAGTGAGATAATCCATAAAAAATATTCATATACGAGCATCTACCAAGTGCTTTTAAAGTATTAACTAATACTTTCATCTTACTACTTTAGATTAGATATATAATCAAATTTGTCATCTCAAGAAATGAAGTTCCATGTTCCTTCATACACTTAGCTTTTAAATTATTTTCTTTTAATAAACAATATCTGGGAATTTTTCTACAAGTGATTTCCACTGTGTATAAAATTCATGCTCAACATTTCATGTTCTGTATTTATATATTTTTCTGATTTTTAAATTTAAAGGCCAACAATCAGTTTAGCTCTTTCATTCAATACATATTCTGAAATGCAGCTTAGCTTACTCCTGTTTTCAAAATGGACTTAAGTCCATCATATTTTCCAGAAATGTTCCATAGACTCAGCTTATCTCTGTAAGCTTTGTCTTTCATATATTTTTTTAGTTTTCGTACATGCCCTACTTTAAATATTTTATTTTTATTTTATTTATTTATTTTCAAGCAGAGAGAGAGGGAAATGTAGAAAGAAGAGAGACAGACAAAGATAATGGGTGTGCCAGAGCCTCCAGCAAGGAACTTCAAACACATGTGCCACCTTGTGCATCTGGCTTACATGGGTACTGGGGAATCGAACATGGGTCCTTTGAATCACAGGCAAGTGCTTTAAGAGCTAAACCATTTCTCCAGCCCTCTCTCTACTTTAAAAATAGCAACCACTTCCTACTTAACACTTGGTTGAGGAAAGTCCCTTCTTCTTCATCCAAGTTCCCACGTTTTTCCACTTCTGCTTTTTCTTGTGATTCCATAAGAAGAGGTGAGGCAAAAGAGGAGAGTCCAAATGTATTAAGTAATGCCAAATGTTACTATGCATAAAACCTTCTGACAGTTTCTTGCTTGTAAAAATCAGAAATGATTTTTTCCTATTCCTCCCTTGCCTCCTCCCTCAACTGATATTTCCTCTTATGTGGCTATGGGTTATCCATTACCATGTGTGTGTTTAAATTTTTCCTGATGTAGTCAACTTTCTTAAAATTTCACTTAGCTGGGAGAGATCATATTGTGTGTGTGTGTGTGTGTGTGTGTTCATGTACGAGAGTGAGGGGTGCCTATAGAGATCAGAAGACAATTTCAGGTGTTGGTCCTCACACTCCATGTTGTTTGAGGCGGGGTATCTTATTCACCAATGAAATCACTAAACTAGCAGACCCATAATTCTTCCCAGAGATTCTTGTGTCTCTACTTCCTGTCCTGCTATAGGGTAGGAGCACACAAACACTCACTTCATTGTCCAGCTTTACAAGAGCTTGAGAATCTGAGCTTAGGTATTCATACTTTATCCACTGAGATATCTCCCCACCCCCTATATCAAGGCCTGTATACAAAAATATAAAGTAGTTTCTTATGAGAATGTGTTAGGCAGGGTTTATCTCTGCAGTGGTGGGACTGGCCTCTAAGGTGTTGCCAAGTTCAGCTTGGTTGAGCTTCTCTTGACATGTCTGATGTTTGAAAAATTCTTGGAGTATGAACCTGCTTATTTATAGCCTTCTCTGGATGAACACTACACACTGGAGACAAGTGGGGTGAAAGGCCAGTTTTTCTTTACCTAAGTGTATGTATACATGTGTATATTTGTGTGGGGGGGGGGAGGGTACATGTGCATGGAGGCCACAGGATAACCTAGGTTTATCCATAAAAATGTCATACACATCTTTTGACACAATATCTTTCAATTGCTTGGAGCTTGCCAACTAGGTAGCCAGGAAGCATCAAGGATATGCCTGTTTCTGATTCCAAAGGCTGAGGATTACAAGCATGCACCGCTATACCCAGTATTTTACATGGGTTCTGTGGATCAAACTCAGGTTGTCATGCTTTTGAGCCAAGCATATTACTGAGTGAGCTACCTCCCCAGTGTTTTGTTTCTTAATGTGAGAGGCCATCACTTAGTACTTTCATTTTGCATGTCTCCAATCTTTCCACTTAATTGAGTCGACCCATGCAGTCACCAGTAGAAAGAAAGGCAATCCTTGCATCCAGAGTGAAGGGTCCAAATCCCAGAGCTTATATAGGACAGCAGATGCAAAGGTACACTGTGCTCTGCTTCTGGACAGGCTATCCAGAAGAACAGAAGCCAGGGGACTAAGTAAAAACAGAAGAGAGACCACTTTCCCACTGACGCCAATCCAGCAAATTGTGAAACACATAGAAAAGGAGGACAGGGCAGCAGAAAATGTTCTCATCCTTCCTCATTTTGGAGGTTGATGTCGAAATGTAAGAAGAAGATAAAGCTCCCTCTGCAGCACCATTCTGCATACATGAAAAATCAGTAATACATTCGAAATTAACTTGTTCATACACATAAATTATGCAT
The DNA here is from genome assembly GCA_036346955.1 of Dipus sagitta. NCBI lineage: Eukaryota > Metazoa > Chordata > Mammalia > Rodentia > Dipodidae > Dipus > Dipus sagitta. The sequence goes on along the minus strand of CM070776.1, from coordinate 11,658,082 downwards.
GGATTCACAAGATGAGGGGGCGTCTTCTCTTTCAAGCAGAGGTCAAAGTTTATGGGTTTCCACTCATTACGTATCCATCTTTCAGAAGAAAGAGTTTACCTTTAGGGCACTAAAGATGCAGTTTCCGAGATTCATTGTTGATTGGGTTCTATAATTTACCATAAACATTTATGAGATGGAATAGAATGTAGCTATGACATTTGAATTTGGCATTACATAGCTGTAGTATTTGGAGGCCAGCAATTCTATTCATTTATTTATGCATTCAGTCAGTCAGTCCGTATTGTGTGCCTACCATGAGCCAAGTAGAGTGCTACTGGTGACTAAAAATGAAAATATTTTCTATTCTCTGAAGAATCATTCAGGAACCCATTAATCTAACAGTCACACCAAAGGGAGATTGAGTGTATAGAAATAAAGGAAAGGCAGAGGTACCTGTAAGATATGTAATTCTCATGTGATTACTCAAAGAACTGTGTTAGACTGGAGACCAGGAGAAGCAAGCTACCTACCTTAAGACACTAGAGCTAAGTTGGGGAACCCTATTTGGCAAGGTATAATGTGTAATTTGGTGGGAGTTAATAAGTGTGTCTTAGTCATATTGAATTTGAGAAACTGTACATAGCTAAAATGGAGACACTGAGCCAGTAGTTAGTCATGACCTATGGTGTTCAAGGAAAATATTGTATATATGAACTAGAGTGATGCTATTGGAGTTGGCATAGGCAAGGGAAACTTGGAGCCATGACTTGGAGCTGTGGTTCTGGAAGCATTAACATTTGTATCTCTGGGACTCTTACTGGCAATGCGGTATTTCTGGCCCCTCTTCAGACTTGCTAAATCATAAGCTGAAATGTAACAAGAAACTCCGGTGATCTTTAGGTCCCACGTACAATGTTATAGGGAAAAGTACCTCCTTATCATAGAATCTCTCAATGTCAGCACTCTTGACATTTGCGGGCAGAAAATCATTTGTTGTGTAGTAAGACTTCTCATGTGCATTGTGGGATATTTAAAAGTTCATCCCTCCTCAAGTCGTAATAAAGAAAAACGTTCCCCAACAATACCAGATTTCCTCTGGAGAATAAAACAGAGCTGCCAAATACTGGCATAGGAACAGGGCATAGAGTAAGAGGAAAATATCAGAACTGAACTTTGGATAATTCTTATCTCTCATGGCCAGTAGATAAAGATGAATGTGAGAAGGGAAACGAAAAGAAGGGGACAGAAAGATGGAAGAAAACCCAGGAGAACAGTATGCAAGAAATCTTTGGATGCTGTGAAAATGGACATGTGGTCTGCACTCCATTTAGAGAAATGGAGTTTACTGGTGACCCCAACTAAATTCTATTTGCAGAGGCAAAAGATTAAAGTAAAAAAAAAAAAAAGATTAAAGTATAGTTGGAAAATGTTGGAAGTTTCATAGGAGATGTTGACACAGACTGGGGTGAGTTCCTTGGGACTAATCTGGTCCCCAGACAACAACAGCACAATCTCCTGGGGACTTCTTAGAACTGCAGGCTCTTGGATCCTATCCCAGACCTGTGGATTATGGATTTGCCTTTGACCAAGAGCCCAGAATAATTCCTAGGCACATTAAGGTTTTGAGAAACACCACTAACAAACACTTCTTTGAATCTGGTTAAGTGAAGTAGAGGAAAGAAACAGACATTATACAACTGGTTTGCTATATGTAAGTGCCTTAAATATACTACTTTCTATAGAACTACAAGAATCCCATACGGTTGAACATCTTGGATCTGTAATAACGACAATGTATGATTTACAAACTCAAAAATCAGACCTCTGATTACATTCCTATTTTTGAGAAGCTTGTTAAATTCCATTTTTTATTATTTTATTAAAGTCCCAAGGATACTTGCTCCATTGATTTAGATAATGAATGTCATGAACAAATTCAAATGTGTTTTCAAGTACACTTCAACAAAATGGGATCTCCTCTTGGTAAATGCAAAGTCACCATTTTGCAACCTGAAGATAAAAGAATAGATAAAGGCTTATCATCTGCAGCAGATGGGAACACACGTTATTCCAAAAGCAATGTCCTCCTCTGTAAAGAAGCATGAGGGTTGTATTTGGGGTGCCTACACATATTATACAGAAAAACACAAGCATGCTTAGTTTAACATGCATATTCCTGAACATGTTCAGTTTAACATGCACATGACTGAACATGCTTAGTTTAAACTAATAGTTCAGTGGGGAAAGAAGATGGACACATTCCTGAGTGTGCTGAGGTCAAGATCATAGAGCACATATTCCAAAGGTTAAAGTAACAGACAGGAACATTTCTGGACATGCTCAGTTATATCATAAACATGGTGGACATGAATACATCTAAGAAGTTCATCTTATTTTACCTAAATTGGTTTGAGCTGAAACCAAATTGAAGGATACTTTGAACTATGGAATTTGCCCCTAATAGTATCTGTCTCATGTAAGCCCACTATCATAATTATTTTGATTTCATAAAAACAGAACATCTTGTCTGGCATTGTGGTACATACTAGTAATCCAGCAATTGAGAGATAAGGGCAAGAGGCTCACAAGTTCAATGCCAGACTGGAGCACTTAGCAAGACCCTGTCTCAAAAGCCAACAAAGAGGAGGAGAAAAGGAAAGGATGTGGTTTATTGTGTGTATAATCTCCACATACATTTTTTTTGCTTTTTGTATGTGTGTGGAATGTGGTGGTAGTGGTGTGTGTATGTGTGTGTGTGTGTGTGTCTATGTGTATGTGTATTGATTCCCTAGGCTCTATTGTATGTCCTAATATATGCTATGTTTTAGGGGAAGTTTCATTCACTATTGAAGAGTTTGTAATGTTTGGGTAGAATGCTCTGTACATATCTGTTGGACCCATTTTTTTATGTCATTTGACTCAGATGCTTCTCTGTTTTTGTTTTTGTTTTCCTGTAATGACATGCCACTTAGCAAGAATGGGGTACTGAAGTCATCTACTACTATTGCGTTAGGGTTAATATGTGGCTTTACATCTAGTAGTATTTATTCAATGAAATTGGGTACAGTCGGGCTGGAGAGATGGCTTAGCAGTTAAGCGCTTGCCTGTGAAGCCTAAGGACCCCGGTTCGAGGCTCAATTCCCCAGGACCCACGTTAGCCAGATGCACAAGGGGGCGCACACATCTGGAGTTCATTTGCAATGGCTGGAAGTCCTGACGCGCCCATTCTCTCTCTCTCTTCTCTCTCTCTCTCTCTCTGCCTCTTTCTCTATCTGTCGATCTCAAAAAAATAAAACAAAAAATAAAAAAAACAAATTGGGTACAGTCATGTTCAGTGCATATATATTTAGAATTATAATGTCTTGTTGGATTGTTCACTATGAAATAAGTGTAAAATAAGCTTATCTCTTCCCACTAATGTTTGTTTGAAATCCATCTTGAAATTAGAACATTGACACCTCCTTGTGTCCTAGGCCTATTTGCTAGAAATAACATTTTCCTTCCTTCTGCCTTAAGGTAGTGTCTGTCTTTTTTATGGAGAAGTGAGTTTCTTGGAGGCAACAAACAGAAGGATCCTGCCCTCCTTTTTTATTAAATTATTATATTTATTTAGGGAAGTACATGCAGAGCCAATGAAAGGTACCCACATGGCTAGAGATCCCATGTGCAGGGCCAGGGGAAACCATGGGAAGAAAAGAGAGAAAAGAAAGTTCAAAGTGCTCCCGCCCCATGGGGAACTGGAGGAGGGTAAAGAGCCAATGGGGAGAGTAAGGGCTGGGGTGGGGGGGGCTCTCCCTTCAGCTGGCCCAAGACCTGGTCCAGCCTAGAGGAAACTCACCCACAGCTGGAAGTTCCCAAGTGGTCAGGCAGCTCAGAGCTCCAGATCCTACCCTCTCATCCATTCTACTAGTCGGTGTTTTTGAATGGGAAAATGCGACCATTAATATTCAGAGTTATTGAAAGGTGTGCATTAGCTCCTGTTAGGCTTGCTGGTTCTGTAGTGCTGGGTGCTTTTCTATTCCTCTCTACATTAGCTGTCATTCACAAATGATTTATTCTTGTCTGTGGTCTCACTCTTCATTCCAAGGGATCCCTTCAATTATTTTCTGTAGAGTTGGCTTGTTGGTCATGAATTCCTTTACACTTGTTTTATCATGAAAAGTTCTTCTTTCTCTTTTAATGATGACAGATAACAGTGCTGGCCATCAGCTGCAGCTCCCTCCTGCTTCCCCATGGGAATTTCATTGGCGAAGTTCCTATCCTGCTGGCTTTCAAGTTTTTACCCTTTCAACACACAGGCAGTAGATGATCCTGTCCCATTCATAATAAAGGCTACAACTGCAAAATTTTTTAGGGCAAGGCTAACACTAGCACGGAATATCTATTGTGAGAGAGTCTCAGTAACTTAGACATTCAGTACCCCACTTGTTATAGTGATTCTTAACTTTAGTTGTGCTTTGAACTTACCTGGGAAGCTTAAAAAAATATCCATGCCTGGACCCTACCATGTAGGTTTTGATATGTCTGATGGAAGCTATAGCTTGGGTTTTCAATTTTTTTTCCCATTTCCATGTGTAGTATGTGTGGTGTGGTATGTGTGTGCTATGGTATATGCTTGTGTGTTTGCAGATGTGCAGTCCTCTTGACCATGCATGCGGTGGCCAGAGGGGAAACACTGGATGTCTTCCTCTGTCACTCTTCTGTGTATTTCCTTGAGATGGATTCTCTCTGAACATAGAACTGCAGTTTTCCTGAGCCCTAGTGATTGACTGGTCTCACTCTCTATGGGTCTGAGCGTATCCACATGTGTGGCCACACCCAGCGGGGCTACTATATGATCACTGTCTTATTGCAACTAGTTTTCAATCATCTGGTAGGACTAGGTGCTCAGCTCAGTAGGAAAGCAATTGCCTAGCAAGAACAATGCCTAGAGTTTGATCCCCAGTCAAAAAAAAAAAAAAAAACTGCTTAATATTCAGATTGCTGAGTTCTCTCACACAGTTTCTAAGACAGCAAGTCTACAGGTGGAGCCTGGCCATTTTGAGTAGAAAGATCTGGAACAAGGTGATACTGATACTACTGGGTTTACTTTACTTAACAGCTGAGAGAATTGCTGCAGACTCCTAGATCCTGCTGTGGATACCCTGGAGAACTATCTCTGAAGGTGAGTCCTAACATCTACATTTTAACTAAAAAGTCACCCAACAGATCTGGATGCAGGTGACCGTGAGCAAAATCTTTATCCATAACTGAGATTGATACTGGAGTTTGGGTCCAGGGAGTGATGAAATTTCATAAATATACATGAGATCTCAGGCTCATGGACACCAACTTTTGGGTCCATATTCGAGGTAGCATAGATATTTTAGAAAATGAACTCTGTCAAGGGTAAACATGAATTATGAGGTTTATTTTGGGGAGAGTTAGGATCCAGGGAGAAGACTAGCTTAAAGATCTAAGCTAGAAGAATGGATAACTAAGATGTGGTATATCTACACAATGGAATTCTATACAGCAGTAAGAAAAAATGACACAATGAAATTTGAGGAAAAATGGTTGAACCTGGAACAGATCATTCTCAGTGAACTTACCCAGTCACAGAAAAAAAATCGCCACATAGTCTCACTCATCTACAGCACCTAACCTGAATCTACCGAAGATACCTTAAATACCCAGCAAGCATCTCCTAGATTAGACACTAGGATGGAAGGGGAGGGAGGGGAGGGCATCAAAGGGGTGGGAAACACAAATCTAGACCTAAACGGCAATGGTACCATAATCTTCTACTTACTAAAAGATAGACCAAATGGCTGATCCTTCACCAGGCCCTTACAGGGAACACCTGAACCACAAGACACTGGAGAGGGTAAGATTAAGACTAACCTTAGTCTCCTACATCTTCCCTCCCTCACTTCCCCTCTCCCTGTCTCTCTCTCTCTTATCTCTAACTCTTGTATATTAGTTATCTTTTTCCTCATTTTCTTAGTGGGCACTGACCTGTAACTCCCAGAACCAGCATGGGGCTATCATCCACAATGAGCTTTTGATCAGAGAGACCTACAAGGTTTCCTAAAAGACAGACAGATTTCTGTCAGAGTACTTGATGACCCACCAAAGGTTAGTGGTAAGACCCTACTGCTGAAGATACCTTATGTGATTGACATGCAAATTAGAATGGCATGGCTGGAAGTTGGATGAGAGTCAGTCCCCAGACAGTCAGCGCATCTAGTGCCAGAAGGTGCTACATGGGCGACTGGGGGAAATTGACCAATATCTATCGAAGCAACGCATGGTCTAACCTACTTAGCAGCAAATAACTTATTGTGATGCCCACACAAGTGCAGTGGTGGCACACAGCCATGGTGGGGAACCAACTGCTTTCAATTTGGCTAACTGATCCCCTCACTGGTATGGGACCCATAGCTCGAGCTGGGAAACAAGTCAGAACCATATCCAAACATAAGCCCACTCTCCAGTATCAACCTACTATCAATTGTGGGCTACAAGAGGGCCTACACATATTAAATTCTCTATAAAAAAAAAAAAGTAAGGGTTATCTCATTTGTCCTGGTGCTAACTTACTCTCCGTTGGAGAATCTGCTTCTCTTTTTCAGATAGATGTAGACCCTAAGGAGAGAGCCACCCCATCATACCTCAAAAGGGCTCCGGCTGAAACTAAGAAAACTTCGAGAAACAAGCAAGGGGGCTGTTTTTCCTGATGAACCGGATACCAGCACAAGGGGGAAGGAGATCAGCATAGAGAAAAATCAACTCCTACCAAATCAGAGAGCCAGAGCCTCAGAGGCCCTCAACACCTCATCACTGAAGCAGACCAAAAATGAACCCAACATGGCTCAGGGAAATTTTGCGGAAGAGGGGGCGGAAAGAATGTCAGAGTCACATGTTGGGTCATGATATGCAGAGACATTTAGCTTACCCATAACTGTGGGCTAACTCCACAATGCATGACCCGCATACCTCAACAAGGAGGGGCCAAGGGGAGGGGGTAGGTCACGGATGAGCCTAATAATGGTACCAAACTGACTGTATTTGCTGAATACAGAACTGACTAATAAAAAAAAAAAAAAGATCTAAGCCAAAGAAGAGTTCTCACCCTTGTCCAGCTGGAAAGAGGGGAGGGGAGATGGAGAGATTTCCCCTCACATCGCTAGGGAAGGCACACGCGTGCACACACACACAGAGGTTCATAAAAAGCTAAGAGATTTGGCAGTAAAGGGCACAGAATTTAGTGACAGATAACTCATTCAGTAAACAGGAAAACATAGAAAGCAAGCAGAAAAATACTGAGACAAAAGGAAATCCTTCAGCTTCCCAGCCAGGAGGGGGGAGAAGAGGGAGATCTTACCAGTAGAGGTCAGGAAGCCACGACTAGGAGAGTGAAGAGCAGGTGAGGTGGCATCCATGTTTTCCTTTTTTTTTTTTTTTTTTTTTTTTTGAGGTAGGATCTTACTCTAGTCTCAGGCTGGCCTCGAACTCATGGTGATCCTTCTCCCTCTGCCTCCTGAGTGCTGGGATTAAAGGTGTGCCCCACCACGCCCAGCTCCTTGGGCTTTTTGCCCCTGGCTGACTGCCAACACACAAAAAGAAGCTATCTTCCTCCTGTTCCTCCTTCAAGATGATCTTTGGAGACGGTATGTCATCTCTTCTTTTCCCCTTATTTCATTCCCATTCAAGCTGATTTCAAGCACTGTACAAACGTTCTTAAGGGATATGTTTGGGATGAGTAAACTATTCGCATTTTGCCTTCTGAAGGTCAGATGGTTTTAGGTGACTATGGGTATGGGTGGAACATGGAAGCAAAGCTACTCAAGGACATCGTTAGAGTGTGTCACTGGCAAGTGCAAAGGAAGAAGACTGTTTTTGCCTCCGTTGAGAAAGAAGGGAAGAGGGAAAGAAAGAAGGAAATGGCAAGCCTAAACAAACCTGAAATAAAGAGGAAACCTAATAATTATACTTAGAAAAGGAGTCTGCAAAGTTGAAATTATGAAATGAAATGAAGAAATGAATTGTGGCTGGACATGCTGAGGAACATCTGTAGTTCCAGCACTTGGAGGCTGAGACAGGAAGGGGCTGAGTTGAAAGAGCAGCAGGGTAGGGTGGGGTGGGGCAGGGCAGGGAAGGGAAGGGAAGGAAATGGAATCAATTGTTCTGCCTCTCTTGCTACCACTCTAGTTAATCAATCAAATCCAGAAACTGTGGCCAAACCCTGGGAGACTAGGAATCTTCATCTTCACCAGCTGAGGACCTGAGTTTTTCTTCTAGAAAATTCAGTGGGATGAAGCCTCAGAGATAGAAATGAAGTGAAGTCATAAAAAAAAGAAAGATGTCTTTCTTTCTTTCACCTGAGAGGTTGAGCTGAGAGTCACATCACATACAATATGTTTTCTGGTTTGAACCTTTTCCACCTGGTGCTCTTTCCTATGTAATTCGTTCAATTGCTTGCTTTTCTGTTCAATTTTATGTTCCAATATTAAACTTGGATTTAGATTATACTTTGGGAACTCAGCTTGATTTCTTATCATTTGTAATCTAAGAAACTGACTAACATCTATCTTAGAACTTAGTCAATATCCTCTACTTATTTGAAGTGGGAACAGCTAAAAATGACTACTTCACAATGATTATTTTTTCATAAATCTTAAGCATTTTGACTCTGACTAGACAAATCAAGATTAAAAGTTTAAAAACTACCATGTTATTTTGAAAGAACTGAAAATTATCCAAAATGTGGCCTAAAATTTTATACCTGTCAATATTTTTAAAAAATTTACAACAGTTTAAATTTTTATATCCATCATGTCCTGTGTTACCACACAAAAATCACCTATAAGACTCATTAGGTTCTTTGAAACAGCGGGTGGTGACCGCCACCTGGTGGCGGGATATTTATTACTTCTTTTGTGGTCATTTCTGACATGTGAAGGGGGTTCTGAAATTCCCTGGTGGGTTGCAGGTGCAAAAAGGAGGAAATAAAAATGTCTTTATCCAATATTGCACACACCACTTCTAGAGATCTGTAAACTTGAGACAGATAATTACAAGGAAAGGTAAGGAAATGTGTTGGAATAAAACTAAGCAACTTTTGATCTGTATTTCCCTTGTGGAATTCTATTCAGCAGTATGGAAAAATGAAATTTGTTAGAAAATGGATGGACCTGGAAAGAATCATATTAACAGAAGTGACACAAGTTCAGAAGTAACAAAATTGCATGTTGCCTCTACTATGCAGATCTTAGCTTGTAATATCCATAAACATGTACTTATAGAGGACAAATGTAGACAAAACATGTACACATAGAGCCAAAACCAAAAGTGAACAGAAAGAGATAAGCTGGAAGTAGGGGGAGAGATGGGCAAAAGTTTGGGAGGAACAAGGGAAGAGGGTAGGAAGGATAAGAACCAACAAAAAGAAATTGTACTTGAAAATGACATTAAAAAAGAAACCACAGAGAAACACCACTTTCAAATGCACACAAATAAAGCAGAAACAACAAAACCATAAACATTCTGTACAAAGAAATTGTCCCGCATGAGCCTTGGGCCTCACACCTAACAGATTGTTCATTCTCATTCTTTTCAGAGTGTGACTGTGTATTTGACATGATTGGCTGCCCAAGACTTTCACATATTATTTTCATCCTATAATGATGTCCTTTCATATCAGGAGACCTTTCTCCTACTACATAACTTTACCTCCAACACAAAGGAATTTGAGGCTGTCCAACAAGCATTTCCTCAATTTCCTTCCTCTCTAAATCAAAATATATTTAACATCGCCAACTTCCTCAGGCTTTCACAAAACAAGAGCCAGAAAAAATAAATAAATATTCTTTCCTATTCCTTGAGAACAGGCAGCCCTTTCCTTTCTAAATTGAAAGCCCATCTTTTTCTTTTTACTTTTAGTTTTTATTATTGAGAACTTCCATAATTATAGACAATAAACCATGATAACCCCCCTCACTTTTCCCTTCACAACTCCACTCTCCATTGTATTGCCTCCTCTTCTCAATCAGTGTCTCCTTTATTTTGATGTCATCATTTTTTCTGCCTATTATGAGTGTCTTGTGTAGGTAGTGCCAGGGATTGCAAGGTCATGAATATCCAGGCCATTTTGTGTCCTGAAACAGTGCATTGTAAGTGATCCTACCTTTCCTTTGGCTCTTACATTCTTTCCACCACCTCTTCTGAAACGGACCGACCCTGACCTTGGAAGGTGTTATAGAGATGTTTCAGTGCTGAACACTCCTTTGTCACTTCTTCTCAGTACAATGGTGCCTTTTGAGTCACCCCAGAAGTCATCACCATCTAAAAATAGAAGCTTCTCTAAACAAAAGTAAACATAGCATTATTATATGTGTATGAACATTAAGAGAAGTGCTTACCATGCAGTTTGGGGAGCATAATATATATGCAATTAAACATCAGCAGATGTTACACCCTTAGGGCTCATGACTTCCCCCATCATAGGTTTTCAGTATCAGGCATGTATTTCCTGTTGTGGAGAGGGCCTCCAGTCCAATTAGAGAGTGGTGAGTTTCCCGCATAACAGGCATGCCATTATTGCATCCACTGGCTCATTTGGCCTGGCTGGCCAAACTTAAGGCTTTCAGTGTCAACTGTTGTTTATCTCCACTGGTGGCTTCTCTCTCTCCCATGGAGCTGCATGCAGCATAGCTTTTCCAGCTTTACGTCAGCTGGCCTACATGGAAGAGGTTTTCAGCTCAGTTCCAGCAAGATTTCTCAGTGACTTTGCAGCCTAAGCATGTGGAGTCCTCAGCAATAGGATCTTACTATCTATTCCTGGTGCAGAACCAAGAGCCTCAGAAATAGCCTATAATGTTTTGGGGCCATCAGGGACCTCCCTGGCCAACAACTCACTGTAAGGTATCCCATCCCTGGCACTAAAAATTTTCTAGGAAAAATCTGTGGCTTTGGGGTGAGCCATTGTCCAAAAAAGCATGTTTCTATATGACTTATTTGTACCCTATTAGATTTTGATTAACCCTTCCTCTACTAAATCTCTTCCCCAACCTTACTTAGACTGTTCCACCCCCAGTAATCTGTTCTTCTACTTACATATAAGCAATAACACCCCCTTAAGTCCTCTCCTCTCCTCCCTCCCTTATAGCCCCTTTCTAGCTTACTCTGAAAGCCCATCTTTAGCTGATAACCAGGACTCCTTTCCTCTCTCCACCTGAGAAACTGGCTCTATCTAGCTCACAACTGTTGCATGATCATACTTTTCCAACAGTCTGGCTTTTCCTCCTCCCCTGGACACACTTTTAAAAATCATCTTCCCTCCAATATGATGTGTACTTTAAATAAGTTGAAATTTAAACACAAATATTAGTCAACAGATTGACTGAATAAAATGCTGTATCTGAGAAAAAGAAAAGTGATATGGTCCCATTCTCAATAGCAACAATGAAAATAAATAAATAAAATGCTTTGGAATAACATTAACCAAGGATGTGAAAGACCTATACAATGAAAATATAAAAATACTCAAGAAAGAAATTGAGGGGGACTTGAGAAAATTGAAATATCTCCCATGCTCTTGGATAGGCAGAATTAGCATTGTGAAAATGGCAATCTTACCAAAGCCAATACACAGATTTAATGCAACACCAATAAAAATCCCAACATTTTTCTTCATAGCAACAGAAAAAATGCTCTCAAAATTCATATGGAATAGCAGAAGGCCTCAGATATTCAAGCATATCTTCAGCAAAAGAAACACTTCTGGAGGCATCACCATACTTGATCTAAAGCCGTATTACAAAGCCATAGTAATAAAAATAACATGGTACTGGCATAAAAATGGGATTATAAACAGATGCAACAGAATCAAGGACACAGATTTGGGTCAAGTAAGTACAGCTACTTGATATTTGACAAAAGCCTTAACATTGTAGGCTAGAAAAAAGATCATCTTCAACAAATGGTGCTGGACAAACTGGATGACCATATGCAGGAAAATGAAACATGATCCACATATCTCACCATGAAAAAAAATCAAGTCCAAATGGATCAAAGACTTCAATATAAGTCCGGAATCTCTGCTACTACTACTGGAAGAAGAAAAAAAAATAGGAGGAACTATCCATGACATAGTAATGGGAAAAGACTTCCTGAACAAAACCCCAGTAGCTCAGGAACATAAACAATCACTTAACCATTAGGATCTCATGAAGCTGAAAAGTTTCTTCACAGACAAACATGCAATAAGCAGAGCCAATAGATTACCCAGATAAAAGGAAAAAAAAATATTTGCCAGCTACACAGCTGACAGAGGCCTAATTTCTAGAATCTACAAAGAACTCAAAAACTTAAACAATAAAAAAAAAAACAAACAATCCACACACAAAATGGGGCAAAGAACTGAACAGGGAGTTCTCAGAGGAAGAAATACAAATGGCAAACACACATTTAAAATGTTGACTATCCCTAATCATCAGGGAAGTGCAAATTAAAACAATTATGAGATTCCACTTTACCCCAGTAAGGATAGTAAACATTAAAAAAAATCAAGAAAACAAATGCTGGCTAGGATGTGGAGAAATAGGAACCCTCATTCACTGTTAGTAGGAATGTAAGATGGTAAGAATGTAAGATGGAAAGCAATATGGAGACTCCAAGAAAGGTTGACTATAGAGTTACCAACTGTGGTGGTTTGAATAGAATAGATGGCCCCCAATATATTCAGTTTTTTATTGTTTGTAGTTTGCATCTGTAGCCACCTGGCAGTGTCACTGGGTGGATCTTAAGGTGTGGTGGTGGGTTTCAGATTTCAATATAAAGATATGCAAAGTGTGCCTATCAGGAGTTCCTGAAGTGTGGCTTTTGGCTTTAGGTTTGTGCTTCTCTCTCTCTGCTTGGTCCTGTGATGGCAGGCCAGCTTCTTCTGCCATTTGTGGAACTTCCTCTGGATCTGTAAGCTTCAATAAATATCCCTTCCTCCGTAACTGTGCCTGGTCTGGCAGTCCATCTCAGAGAACCTGAAGTGGTCTGCTACAGAACTTGGTACCAGGAGTGGGGTGAGATGAACCTGACCATGTGGATGTTGATCTTTTGTAACCTTTGTTTTGGAGAAATGGGCATGGACTTGGTGCTTGAAAATGAAGATGCCTTTGGAGTGGTAAGCCAAGTTCTATGGAGTATTCTGATGAGAGTTTGAGAATGCTAAGTACAGACAGTATTGAACTTCGAGGCTTGGTTTATGAGCTTTCTAGGGGGAAGGGAAGATAACAGAGAACTTTTATGGAACTGGGGTACTGGCATAAGGGCTGGCTGCGTCCTGCTGCCCAGGCCCAGAGAGTTTGATCAAGGTTAAATTTGTAATGGACTGATGTGCTAGGCTAAAGATATTGGACTGAGAGATTTAAGATTTTAAGCTGGAAAACCTCAAGCAAATTAAAATTACAGGCACTGAGACTGGTTTTAAGTTACTGAATCTGCTATTGTCAAACACATTAGCAATCTTAAGGAAGATGGTCCAAATGCTTTACTATGGAAAGGATGCCTGAGGAAAGACTATCATGGAAATGCAAACTCTTTTGGAAAGAGTTGACTGGAGAAGGAACCTGCTTTTCAAAGTTAGGATTTATTTTGTCCCTGAATTAAGAATATGGCTGTGTCCTGTACACCTGGTTATTGGATTCAGAAGCATGGAAGATCTGAGGAGTGGTCATGAATTGCACACAGTTCCAGGAGCTACTGCTGAGATGCGGCATGAGGCAGGGCATGATGCCCTGATAGGCTGAAAGAGCCTTTGGAAGATGGACCGTGGTTTGCATGAAGACATCAAGATGTTTTGGATATACCAAGACTATGCAAGCTCTACCATAGAGCACACTGTTGGCCTGAGATGGAAGTGTTCCCTGGCTAATCTGCCCAGCTGGAGGGGGAGAATTGGAAAATCTGGAGACTGTCAGTCTCTGGTTGTATTGGACTTGAACTGCAGAAGTTTGATGTTTGTTTGATGGTGGTTGAGTTTGCATTGTTTTAGTCTCTCCTTGCTATGACTTATACCAGTTGAAAATGTTTAATTGGTGCCTTTATATGTTAGAAATTTTTAACTTGTTTGATTTTACAGGTCTTAATATCTTAAATTGGTCAAGACTGTGGGGAACTTTTGAAATTGAACTGAGTACAATTTACAATGTGTGATGGTTGTAAATCTATTGGGAACCAGGGGTGGAATGTGGTGGTTTGAATAGAATAGATGGCCCCCAATATATTCAGTTTTTTATTGTTTGTAGTTTGCATCTGTAGCCACCTGGCTGGAGGCAGTGCCATTGTGTGGATCTTAAGGTGTGGTGGTGGGCTTCAGATTTCAATCTAAAGATATGCAAATTGTGCCTAGCAGGAGTTACTGAAGTGTGGCTTTTGGCTTTAGGCTTGTGCTTCTCTCTCTCTACTTGGTCCTGTGATGGCAGGCCAGCTTCTTCTGCCATTTATGGAACTTCCACTGGATCTGTAAGCTTCAATAAATATCCCTTCTTCCGTAACTGTGCCTGGTCTGGCAGTCCATCTCAGCGAACCTGAAGTGGTCTGCTACACCAACAGACCCAGTTATTCACTTACTGAGCAATTACCCTAAAAGCTCCATGCCTCAATTAAGAGAGATTTGCTCAAGCATCTTTATAGCTGCTCAATTCACAATAGCTAAGAGCTGGAATCAACCCACATGTCCATAGTTAGATGAATGGATAACCAGTAAAGAAAAATTACACACTTAAATTTGAAGAAAAATGGTCGAACATGGAAGAGATCATTCTCAGCAAACTCACCCAATCACAGAAAGATAATCATCACAGGGTCTCACTCTCATCTGTGACTCCTAACCTGAATCTGTCTGAGACACTAACATACCTAATAAGCATCTCAAGGTCTGGACAATACGAAGGGTAGGGCAGGAGGGTAAGGGTGGAGGGACACATAACTGGACCCAAGTGACAATGGTACCATAAAATTCTACATTCTAAAACACAGACTAAATGGTTGAATCTTTGTCAGGTCCTTAGAGGGAACACCTAAGACACAGGGCCCTGGAGAGGGTATAATGAAGACTAATTTTGAACTTCTCCTGTTTCTCTCTCTCTCTTTCTCTCCCTCTTCTCTTTCTTCTCTCTTTCTCTTTTATATTACCTACCTTTTTCTTCCTTATTTTCTTTGGCACTAGCCTGTATCTCCCAGTACCAGCATGTGGTTAATATCCACAATGAGCTGTTGATCAGAGACGCCTACAAGGTTTCCCAAAAGAAGACAGATTTCTGTCAGAGTACTTGATGACCCACCAAAGGTTAGTAGTAAGACCCTATGACTGAAGACACCATATGCTGTTGTTATTAAATATGGAGCGACCTGGCTGAAATCTGCAAGAGATCCAGTTCCCAGACAGTTAGCTCATCCAGTGCTAGAAGGTGCTACATGAGTGACTGGAGGAAAATGTCCAACATCTCTCCAAGCAACTCATGGTCTAATCTACTCAGCAGCAAACAACCTGACATGCTGCTCACACAAGTGCAATAGTGGTACACAGCCATGGCGGGTAACCAACTGCTCTTGATTTGGCTAGTGGATCTGCTCAATGGAATGGAACCCATAACTGGAGCTGGTAAACAAGTCAGAACCATATCCAAAAATGAGCCTGCTCTCCATTATCAAGCTCCAACGAATCATGGGCTATAAGAGGGTCTACACCTATTCAATTCTCTTTAAAATAATAATGGTTATCCTATTTATCTGTTGGTGACTTCACTCTCCATTGGAGAATTTGCTTCTCTTTTTCAAATCCTGAGGACAGAATCAGCCCATCACACCTTACCAGGGCCCCAGCTGAAACCATAGAGTAATTGGGGAAATGAGCAAGAGTGCTTCTTTCTTGGTGAATCTGGTACCAGCACTAGGGTGAAGGAGATAGACACAGAGAACACTCAATTCTAATCAAGCCAGATATCCAGAGACACAGAGGCTCCCAAGACCTCATCAGTGAAGTAGACCTAAAACAAACCCAACATGGCTCAGGGAAATTCATTGGAGGAGGGGGCAGAAAGATTGTTAGAGCCACATGTTGGGAAATTATTCACAGAGACATTGCCTCTTGCCCATAAGTGATGGCTAACCCCACAATGCATGACCCACATTCCCCAATGAGGAGGGTCTCTGTGAAGGGGGGAGGACAGGGAGGAGGCTAATGATAGTACCAACATGGCTGAATATACACTGTGTTCATAAATAATGATAATAAAATTGCTATAACCATATCAATGTATGCAGCATAGCTATTAAATTTTTTTAAAGAATCTGGGACTTCTGGGTAAGATGGTGGCATAGGAGCCATGCCAAACCAGCCTAGGGAGGGATTTAACCAAAATCCCAGTAAAATACACTCTTCTTCTGAAAAGTGAAGGAGTGAAGGTTATTCTTAGACACAGTGGAGAAGCTGGAGAGACCAAGACCCACCAGAAAGGAGGAAAATAGCCAGAGTCCCACTGAGGTGCTTGCAGCCACAATCAGTGCACCACCACTGGCGCAGTCCCACTAGGTGCACCAGGCGGCAGCAGCAGCAGCAGAGACCAAACAACAGATTTTTCAACTTCATCAGCCTTCTTGCAAAGTTCAGAAATCTGAAAGAAAGACAGCAGAGATCAACTAAAGAGCTACTAAAAGTGCGAGCAACTCCTTGAGTAAGAACCCTCCTATCCTGCACCATCAGAACCACAAACCTCCAGCATTCAGCCCCCAGTAACAGCGCAGCCAGCAGAGTGGATCAGAGGTACAGCTTCACAGCACAACACGGAGGGATCGAGGCAGGCACTCAGCATTGGTGAGATTGGAAGCCACCACAAAAGGTAACAAGGCTAACTGACAAAAAAAAAAAAAAAAAAAAAAAAAAAAAGCAGGTACACAGGCGTACACAGCAAAAGCTAATCTCTCTTTCCTTGTCAGGGCAGGTTATGGGGTATATATTCATGGTTGGCTGGATTTACCATTTTCAAATAACCTGTATTTGGGGGATGAATATTGCTGCCTTTGATGATGATGATGATGATATATATATATATATATATATATATATATATATATATATATATATATTGCCTTTGTGTCTTGCTTATGTCATTATTGGGGGCAGGGTCTGATCCAGATGCAGGTTGATCTGGAACCCAATTCAGAACCGAAATCTCTACCTCCTAGGGGACAAGATTAAGGGTATAGAACAACACACACACTTAAGGATTTTGACTTTATATGACTATCTGTTTGTTTTAATCCCAATAATTGAATACTTTGTGCTGGTTTTTAGTAATTGTGTATGTTACTTGGTTGAAGTTTAAAATTTGCAAGTAAATTATTCCACCCAGTCCACTAGAATACTTGCTTAGCATGCAAACTCAACACCTAGGATTATTTCTGTGGCTTGATTGGGGTCAACAGCTATACCTGACACCTTGAGTTCATATCCTGAGGGTAAATAGAGGTGGATTGCCACGTCTGGGAACACTGCAGATAAGTATAAAACCCAAGCATCAAATCAATTTAGGATGCAAAAGTCACTACAATATAATACAAGAAACTCGCAAAGAATCAAGACAATACAGTCCCACCAAAAAGTATAAATCCATCAGAAATGATCACCAATGTGACTGTTTTAGATTAAGTGCCTGACAAAGGTTTCAAGAAAATGATCATATCTATGCTCAAAGAAATCAGAGAAGAAATGAAGGGAATCAAAGAAAAAAAAAACAAAGGAATTAAAGAAGAAATAAAACTTCTGAAAGAGAACACAGGAAACCAGCTTAATGAAACAAAGAAGTCATTAGAAGACATGAGTAAGGAAATAGAAATACTGAGGAAAAACCAGGCTGAAATCCTGGCTCTTCAGAATACAATCAATGAATTAAAAACCTCTGTGGAAAGTCTCACCAGTAGAATTGATGAAGGAGAGAACAGAATATCTAAACTAAAAGACAAGGTGGCAGATCTAATACAGTCCAACAAAGAGAAACAGAAGCTAATAGGAAGGTATGAATGGGAATTTCAAGATATCCGGGAAACTATGAAAAGATAAAATATAAGAATTGAGGGTATAACAGAAGGAGAAGAATTTCAATCCAGAGGCTTAGTATGTGTTTTCAACAAAATCATAGAGGAAAATTTTCACAAAATTGGGAAAGAAATGCCAATGCAGATACAAGAAGCTTTTAGAACACCAAACAGACAAAACCTGGAAATAACCTCTCCTTGCCATGTTATAATTAAACTACTAAACACACAAACCAAAGGAAATATATTGAAAGCAGTTAGAGAGAAGAAGCAAGTCACCTACAAAGTCAAGCCCATTAGAATAACTGCAGATTACTCAATATAAACTTTAAAAGCCAGAAGGGCTTGGAATGACTATTCCAAAAGATAACAACTGTCAACCAAGATTACTTTATCCTGCAAAGCCATCTATCCAAATTGATGGAGAAATAAGGACATTCCACAACAAAAACAAGCTAAAGAAATTTATGACAACTAAACCAGCTCTACAGAAAGTACTCGAAAGAATTCTTAATGCCAAAGAGAAAGCAAAACACACACAGGAGGAAATAGGAAAAAATAAACCACACTCAAATAACAGTTAAAAGAAATGAGTAAAGGGAAAACAGGAAACACTACAAAATAAGAACAATGGCGAGAATAAATGCATACACTTCAATAATAACTCTTAGTATCAATGGCCTCAATGCACCATCCAAAAGACACAGGCTTGCAGACTGGATTAAAAGGAAGGATCCTGCCATTTGTTGCCTCCAGGAAACTCATCTGTCAATAAAAGATAGACACCTCCTTAGGATGAAAGGATGGAAAATGGTATTTCGAACAAATGGGCCTAGGAAACAAGCAGGGGTTGCTATCCTAATATCTGACAGGATAGACTTCAAACCAACATTAGTGAGGAAAGATAAAGAAGGTCATTTCATACTGATTAAAGGAACACTCCAGGAGGAGGACATTACAATCCTAAACATATATGCATCTAAGATGGGGCTCCCAGTTTCATCAAACAAACATTATTAGACTTAAGGCCACAGATAACATCAAACACAATTGTAGTGGGAGACTTCAATATTCCACTCTCATCAATTGACAGGTTGTCCTGGCAAAAAATAAACAGAGAGATACCTGAATTGAATGATGTCATGGAACAAATGGTTCTACAGGACATTAAATCCAAATGCTGCAGAATATATATTTTTTCTCAGCAGCACATGGAACATTCTCTAAAATAGACCATATATTAGGACACAAAGCAAGTATCCACAAATATAGGAAATTGAAATAATCCCTTGTACTCTATCTGACAACAATGGGATTAAACTGCAAATTAGCAACAAGAAAACTACAGAGCATACAGAAATTCATGGAGACTAAACAGTACACTATTGAATGATCAATGGGTCATTGAAGAAATTAAAAAGGAAATCAACAAATTCATAGAATCAAATGATGATGATAATACAACATAACAATACCTTTGGGACACAATGAAGGCAGTCCTAATAGGGACATTTATGGCTCTAATTACCTATATTAAGAAATCAGAGCATTCACAAATAAACAATTTTTTTGAATAGAATATTTTTTTCTTTTTTTCTTTATTAGTTAGTTTTGTATTCAGCAAATACAGTCAGTTTGGTACCATTATTAGGCTCATCCGTGACCTACCCCCTCCCATTGGCCCCTCCTTGTTGAGGTATATGGGTCATGCATTGTGGAGTTATCCCACAGTTATGTGTAAGATAAATGTCTCTGCATATCATGACCCAACATGTGGCTCTGACATTCTTTCCGCCCCCTCTTCCGCAAAATTTCCCTGAGCCATGTTGGGTTCACTTTTGGTCTGCTTCAGTGATGATAATGAGCCACCTTAAGGCCTTGGAAAAAGGAGAGCAAGGCAAACCAAAAATCAGTAGATGAGATCCGAGCAGTTATAAAAAGTCTCCCAACTAAAAAAAAAAAAAAAAAAAAAAAAAAAAAAAAAGCCCAGGACCAGATGGATTCACTAGTGAATTTTACCAGACTTTCATTTAAGAACTAACAGCAACACTTCTCAAACTTTTCCATAAAACAGAAAAGTAAGGAATTCTACCAAACTCCTTCTATGAATCCAGCATCACCCTCATACCAAAACCAGGCAAAGACAGAACAAAAAAAGAAAATCACAGACCAATCACCCTCATGAACATAGATGCAATAATTCTGAACAAAATACTGGCAAACAGAATATAACAATATATCAAAAAGTTTATTCACCCTGCCCAAGTTGGCTTTATCCCAGGGATGTTGGGATGGTTCAACATACACAAATCAATAAATGTGATATATCATACAAATGGTCTGAAGGACAAAAATCAAATGATCATCTAAATAGATGCAGAAAAGTCATTTGACAAAATCCAACATTCTTTCATGACAAAAGTATTACAGAAACTGGGAATAGAAGGAACATATCTCAACATAATAAAAGCTATTTTTGACAAACCTACAGCCAACATAATACCAAATGGTGAAAAACTCGAAGTTTTTCCACTAAATTCAGGAACAAAACAAGGGTGTCCACTATCCCTACTTTTATTCAATATACTACTGGAAGTCTTAGCTATAGCAATAAGGCAAGAGACACTCATAAAAGGGATACAAGTTGGAAAGAAAGAGATCAAATTATCACTATTTGAAGATGATATGATTCTATACATAACAGACCCTAAAAACTCTACCAGCAAACTGTTAGAGCTGATAAACACTTTTAGCAATGTAGAAGGATACAAAAAATACACAAAAATCAGTAGCTTCCCTATATACTAACAACAAATGTGTGGAGAATGAAATCAGGGAATCTCTCCCATTCACAATTGACTAAAAAAAATGAAGTACCTTGGAATAAACTTAACTAAGGAAGTGAAGGATCTCTACAATGAGAACTTTAAAACACTCAAGCGAGAAATTGCAGAAGACACAAGGAAATGGAAAGAAATTCCATGTTCTTGGATTGGAAGAATCAATATTGTGAAAATGGCAATCTTACCAAAAGCAGTCTACACATTTAATGCAATCTCCATTAAAATTTCAAAGGCGTTCTTCACAGGAATAGAAAAAAAAATCCTAAAATTTGCTGAGAATCATAAAAAACCTCAAATAGCCAAAACGATTTTGAGCAACAAAAATATGGCTGGTGGTATCACCATCCCCAATTTTAAGCTATATTACAAACCCATAGTAACAATAACAGCATGGTCTTGGCGCAAAGAGAGACATGTTGATCAATGGAACAAATCCAGACAGCTACAGCCATCTGATGTTTTGACAAAAATGCCAAAAATATTCACTGGAGAAAAGACACCCTCTTCAACAAGTGGTGCTGGGCAAACAGGATATCTATATGTAGAAAGATGAAAATAGATCCTTGTCTTTCTCCATGCACAAGAATCAAATGCAAGTGGTCAGGGACCTTAATATCAGACCTGAAACTCTGAAATTGTTAGAGGAAAAGGTAGGGGAAACCGTTCAACATATTGGCATAGGTAATGACTTTCTGAGTATAACTCCAATTGCTCAGAAAATAAAACCGCTAATCAACTACTGGAATCTCATGAAATTACAAAGCTTTTGTACAGCAAAGGACAATGTGAATAGAGTGAAGAGACAACCTACAAGATGGGAGAAAATCTTTGCCAGATACTCATCTGACAGAGAATTAATATCCAGAATATACAAAGAACTCAAAAAACAGAACAATAAGAAATCAAACAACCCAACAAAAAATGGGCTATGGAGTCAGGCGTGGTGGCACACGCCTTTAACCCCAGCACTCAGGAGGCAGAGGCAGGAGGATCGCTCAGAGTTCAAGGCCACCCTGAGAGTACATAGTGAATTCCAGATCAGCCTGAGCTAGAGTGAGACCCTTCCTTGAAAATCCAAAAAAAAGGGGGGGGGGGCTATGGAACTAAATAGAGAGTTCTCATCAGAAGAAATTGAGATGGCATATAAACATCAAAAAAGTTTTCTACATCCTTAGCCATCAGAGAAATGCAAATTAAAACTACCTTGAGATTGTATCTCTCTCCTGTCAGAAAGGCTGCCACCAAGAAAACAAATGACAATAAATGTTGGTGAGGATGTGGTAAAAGGGGAACCCTTCTGCACAGTTGGTGGGAATGTAATCTGATACAACCATTGTGGAAATCAGCATGGAGGTTCTTGAGAGCGAAAAATAGATTTACCCTATGATCCAGCTATAGAATTCCTAGGCATATATCCTAATGACTCTTCTCATTACCTTAGAGATACTTGCACAACCATGTTTATTGCTGTTCTATTCACAATAGCTAGGAAATGGAACCAGCCTAGATGTCCCTCCACAGAAGAATGGATAATGAAGATGTGGTACATTTACACAATGGAGTTCTATTCAGTGGTAAAGAAAAATGATCTGGAAAGGATTATACTAAGTGAGGTAACCCAGGTCCAGAAAGCCAAACATCACATGTTCTCTCTTATATGTGGATCCTATCTACAAATGTATAGACTTGTGTGTGATCTGGAACCAAAAATCAGTAGCAGAGGCCCATAATCTAGAAGGCTATAAGGAAGGGAGGAGAGGGAAGGTTTTAAGGGGATGGTATTGTATATATGAAGTATAAGAACAGATTACAGGGAGGGGAAAGGTCTAAGCGAGGTCATGGGAAGAGATTGTATAAAACAAAGTTGGGGGGGTCAATCAAAATTCAAGATATTCTGAATAAGATATATGACAATCTACTTTCTTAAATATTGGCACATCCAGAAGCCATAGATTGTTTCTAGAAAATGTTCAGTGCCAGGGATGGATACCTTCCAGTGAGTTATTGGCCAGGGAGGTCCCTGTTGCCTCCAAAACATTATAGTCTATTGCCAAGGCCCCTGGTTTCTCATGAGAAAGAAATGGTAAGACCCTATTGCTGAAGATTTCACATGCCTGAGTGGCAAAGTCACTGAGAAATCAAGCTGGTGCTGAGAAGAAAACATTTTCTATGTAGGCCAGACAACTGAAAACTAGAAAAAGCTGCACTATATGTAGTCTTACGGGAGACAGAAGTCATCAGCAGCGAAAACAGCGTACACTGGAAACCTCAAGTTTGGCCAGACAGGCCAAATGACTGAATGAGTGTAATAGTGGCATTGTCTGCCTTGGGGAGATAAAGATAATGACATCATCATGCTTATGAGACAAATGCTGAACTGAACCATAACTCCAGCCTTAAGTCTGTCTTTGCATCACTTTCTTACTATGAAAAATGGAAATAGTTATGTTCCCTCCATCATAGAGTTTCTGGAGGAGCGGTGAATTAACAAATGTCTGGAACTGTAGCTACAGTGGTACAGTACTTCCCTGGCATTCATAAGACCCTAGGCTTGGATTCTAGCACTGCGGTGGATGGGGAAGTCAATGCCTGGAATGAAGCTATGGTTATTTATGGAACTTTCCTTTCTCTTTGCCTCTGGCTTATGTCAATAGCTTGGGAATTGAACCCAGGACAGCAGGCTTTGCTGAGCCATTTCCAGCCCCAAAAACCTTTCCTTTCTAATCTCACCTGCTTCTTTTTTCTCTTCTTCTCTCTCTCATTATTTCTAAAACCTTTACTGAGCTTCTATTCTGCAGTCACCAAGGTACCCTCAGGGAGCACCCAGTTCAGGGTGGGGTTTACACTGCTCAATGAATGAAATGAGTAGAGAAACTGAAGGATGGCTTGGCCCTTGATATCCCAAAATAAGAAGCTCAAGACAGCCAGGAGCCAGCTGGAACAGGCAACTTATGGCAAAGTTTTCAATGTTCAATCCTAACAGCTCTTCTTGCATTACCTTCATTCAACAATGTAATTTAGTGGAATCCTTGCTATATGTCAGACCCTGTGCAAGGAAGTAGAAAAAGTCATTTCTTTTTCCAATGCTATAGACTTTTTTCTTTTTGGCTTGGTTTGATTTTTTTTCTGAGACAATGTCTTATGTGGCTCATGCTGGCCTTGAGACTCCTGTGTAGCTGAGATGACCTTGAACTCCTTATCCTCCTGTTAAGTGTTGGAATTACAGGCATGCACCATCATGCCCCACTCAGATGTTGTTGTTTTTCTTTTTTTATTAACATTTATTGACAATCTCCATACTTATATGCAATATACAATGATCTTAATCACCATGATCACAAGCCTCTCCCACCACCCTACTCTGTCCCCCTCTCCAATTCCCCCTCCACTGAATGCCTTCTTTCCAACTCTAGTCTCTCTTCTATTTTGGTGTCAACATTTTTGTCCTCCTATTATGTTAGTAGCATCAGCCACTGTAAGATGAAGTCATAAATACCACAGTCACTTTGTGTCTGGAAGACAGCATTGCAAAGCAGTATTCCCCTTCCTTTGGCTCTTACATTCTTTCAGCTGCCTCTTCTACAATGGTCCCTGAGTCTTGGAAAATGTGACAGATATGTCTCATTTAGTGCACAATACTTCAATATCTCTTCTCAGCACTTTGATGAGTTTTGAGTCTCCCCAGTGGTCACCACAGTCTCATGTCTCTTTTATTTAAAAAAAGCAAAATAATACATTTTATGATATAATTGCATTGCATGGAATAGCCACCTTCCTTTGTTCATGTATTCTTCTATTGTATTTTTTAAACTTTATTTTTATATATGTATTTTAGAGAGCATAAGAAAGAGAGAGAAAATGGGTGTTTCAGGGCCTCCAGCCACTGCAAACATACTCTAAACACATGTGCCACCTTGCGCATCTGGCTTATGTGGGTCCTGGGGAATTGATCCTGGGTCCTCTGGCTTTGCGGGCAAGCACATTGACCACTAAGCCATCTCTCCAGCCCTTCTATTGTATTTTTGATATTTTAAATACACTCATGATTTTAGAACAGTTTTCAACTTTCAGAAAAAATTAGGTAGTAAAGACTTTCTATGGAAACAACACCTATTTCCCCCTATTTCTAATATCTTGATACTATTGGGTATTAGCCATAATTCATGAATCAATTTCAATATATTTTAATTGATTAACCACAAAACTTTACTCAAATTTCCCTTGATTAGATTGGGCTCAAGTCATTTTGAGGGGGAATACTCATGAAACTAAAGTGTCATTTTCCAAGGATCATATCAGAGCTATCTACTGTCAACGTGTCACTGTTGGCCACATGGTTAATCTAGAATTCTCCAGTGAAAAGTGACATCCTTGGAACTTCCATAATGTACACTAAGTGTACCTCCCCAAAAGGGTGGGTAATTAAGAGGGGTGAGACTCTATATGCCACTTAATATATTTCAGCATGCAGTATTTCTCTCCTCTTTCATTTATTTATTCATTCAATCACTTGTTCCTGCATTAAAGCATGGATATTGCTCTCATCCTTTGGGCTATCATCCCACATTCACTTTTATTTTCTAGCTCTAGCCACTAAGATTTCATTCTAGTTGGTCCTTAGGCCCCTTTGATATGTCCCTATCCTTCATTTTTAGAGTGATAGATGTTATTTTATTCAAATAGATTTTAAAAAACTGTGTAATATAATGAGAATTCTCAATAATTTACTATTATTTGTGTGGGCAAGTGCTAGCCATTAAGTAGACACTCTGAGATAAACTTCCAGGACCCAGGCCCCTCTGTGAGCCAAGCTGCAAGATTCATTTCCTCTCCGTCCCTTCCTTTTAGATTTGTTATGACAGTTATGTCATTGAGTGAACCCAGGGGAGTTTCAGATCCCTGGGCAATGGTAACACCATCATAGCCCTGCAGAAGAACTTATATGTGCTGGGTGTGGGTAGACAGGAAGGACTTCTATTCTCTACAGGAGAACCTTTGACTCGCTACTCACTTTCATATGTGCACCTGATTGTGAATGTGAATGTCTTCCTCTCCTTGCAGCCAACACTTCTTATCCCAGCCTGACCTTCTGTAAACACTCCTCTGGGTTGACCCGAAACCTAGTTTCCAGGGAGAAGATGTAAGTCAAAAATGAAAGCCACATATCCTGGTTCTCAGGGAAGTCCCCTTGCCCAAGTCATTCAGAACTTGGTGACTTGTGAAAACAACCTCCCTTGAATTGCTTTGTACCTTTGACACAGGAGAGAATTATGAGAAGTCAGGGCTATGTGGCTGAGAGGAATGCTCTTCCAAAGAGTGAAGCATGACCTGTAGTCACCAAGTGTGGGCAAGTGAGTCCCAAGCAAAGAGGTAGGCTGCTGAGTTCGAGTGCAGGCAGAACCCCTCAGAACTTCAGGCCTCAAAGCCTGCTGTTGTGGGAGACCTGAGGTATGATCTAGCTACCAAGAAGCCACCCAGGTCTCACAATGGGGTAGAGCCTAATAACACTGGGAAGGTCCATACTGAGCAGCCTCTTTGGTCTCTGCGGCCAAGTAGTGGACAGCATGAGGACGTGCAAGAAGGACTGAGACAGGGGAGAACTGATGGAGAGGCTCAGTCTAAAATATCTGACTTGACAGGGACCAGGTGAGAATAGGGCAAGTTAGTGGCATAAGCCACTGGGTCATCACAGTCCTCCAGGTTTAAAGTAAACCCACCTCTATGCCATTCTCAAACAAATGTTCTGTAAGATCTGTAACCAGGTGCTAGTCCTTCCCGTTGGGTCAATGACTACTGTTTCTGTGTTTTCTAAACAAAAAATCTGCCTCATGCTTTATTTTTTATTAAGCATATGGTTGTATGTGTGTATGCGTGTGTGTGTGTGTGTGTGTGTGTGTGTGTGTGTGTGTGTGTCCAGAGGATGATCTAGGGTGTTGTACCTCAGGATCTGTGAACCTTTTTGTTGTTGTTTTGTTTTTTGTTTTTCAAGGTAGGGTCTTGCTTTAGCCCAGGCTGACCTGGAATTCACTATGCAGTCTCAGGTTGGCCTTGAACTCATGGTGATCCTCTGTGAACCATTTTTTGAGCCAGGTTGCCTCATTGGCTTGGAGCTTGCCAGTTATTTTAGACTGGATGGCCAGGGAACACTAGAGACCCTCCTTTCTCAACTTCCCCAATATAGGGATTATAAATGTAGGTCACCACACCTGGCACTTTTATTGCTTTCTGGGCATCAAACTGAGTTCCTCCTGCTTCCCATGCAAACACTTTCCTGACTGAGCTATCTCTCCAGCTCAGACCTCGTGATCTCTTATATTTAGATGGGACTTTGTGATCTGGGTTGAATATAATGTACATTATTGGTTTCTAACACTTGATCCAAAGGAGATCTTTCAAAGAAGATGAGTTCAGCCTCTAAACTAAAGTATTTGCAAGGCATACTGATGATTGTCCTGAGCAGCTTCTCTGCTTCATTGAGCTGGTTTTCTCTGTTATGTGCATCCTGGATAGAAAGCATGCTTTGTCTTAGCAGGTCACATACCAGCTGTGGCACGTCCTCTTCCAAGGCACTGCAGAAGCATTGTCACTGGTTAGCCAGATCGTTGAAACCATGGGGCAGGTAGAGGACCTTGCGCAGCATCAACCACTCAGCATGGATGCATCTGTCACTCAATCAGCAGCCACATGCAGATATGTTGGCTAGCAATGTGCCCTCAAACACCACTGAGGCTCCTGGATGCCTACTGGCAACAGCTAGCAATGGGATCCACCCAGGGTTTTTCTGGGTGAAGTTGGTCCTCAACAGTGCCCATCTGGCCTTTCTTTGGGAATGTGGTCTATACTAAGGAGTGCTGATGGTAAGAGTCTATGGAGGTCAGTGTGCCTAGACTCTGCCTGGCCTCCTCATGTACTCCCAGATGGCTACAGGTATTTCAACCATGAGACAGAAGATCCTTAGGCTTTTTGAAAGTGTGTGTGTGTGTGTGTGTGTGTGTGTGTACAGTGACCAGAGGAAAACCTCAGATGTTATTCCTTAGGCACCATCTACCATTGTTGAGACAGAGTCTCTCATTGGATTGGAACTTAGCAAGTAGGCCTACACTGGCTGGCCAGTGAGTCTTACGAATCTGCCAGTCTCTTTCTTCCTAGAGCTGAAATGATAAGTGTGTACCACCATGCTGAGTGAGTTCTGAGGATTGAACTCAGGTTCTTATGCTAGCAAAGCAAGCTCTTTGCCACCTGAACCATCTCTCCAGACCCAAACATATTATTCTTTCTGGAACTATGAAATATTTTAGACTGATCTTAGCTCTTTCCTGCCATAACTCTAGAATTTTCCATGTCTCCCATTAAATTATTTTACTGGAGAATGATAATGGTAACTAGCATCTAAGCATGGAGTTTTCTTATTGCTAGTAAGGTGTCATTATTTCTAGGTCATCTTGGTAGACAGAACTGTGAAATCACTATATGAATACTAACCTATATATTGTGCACATATTTATATTTTATATGTATCCATTAATATCTATATTAATCTCAATATGAGTTCATACTGATGTCTTCAACTAGTCGCACATGGTTCATTCCAGCCTTCCCTACTGCATAACCTCTATTTTTCACCAAGTCCTGTCGCATCTCAATTCTATAAAGACAGTGTCTCCCTCCCTACTATTTTTTTTGTATTAAGAACATACTTTACATGGACACATCATGTGTTGGTACCATCTTTTCCCTCCTCCCTGCAGTGGGGTTGCTGGTATTCCCCATAGGGTTGAGGGTTATGCATTGTGGGAGCAGCAGTCAATTATTGTCCCTCCTTACTGTTTACCTACAGATAAGGAAAACCAGTGCTTAATACATAATAAGCTGTACAACATGTCCATATGGCTTCAGACAGCCATAGAGGGTGGCTTTGCTTTATCAACCATCCCACTGAGCCCTGTCCCTGCTGCTGTCCACAGACTCCTGTGAGCCATATCTGGGTCTGCTGTTCCATCTTGCAAGAAATTTTTAGTCCAGCCACTACAGCACTGCCCCCATACACATGATACCCTGGGACTTATAGAAAAGCAGAGTAGCAATCTTGGGCCATCTGTCCTCTCATACTATGGTAGTGAAGAAAATTCTAGATATTGCCTCTTTACAGACTCCAGATGAGGTGTGAAGTAACCACTATATGTATTTAGAATTCTCAAAACTTAGGTGGGGTTTCTAAGCTTCCTCTGACCCTGAACTTCTCAGTGGCCCACCTCTTTTCTCAGATCCAATATATTTTATGGTTGCATTTCTCTCTCCAGCTCATCTTCTCAATGGCAGCTCAAATTTATTCTGTCCTACGGAGTGGTAAAATATTACTTTATGTGCAGCTCTCATATACTTTCTACATTTTGAACTGGACCACAGCTTTTGAAACTCTTCACTTTTGTTTGATTCTGCTGACCAGCCCCTGCCTGCTTGCTCCCAGCAGTCATAGGCACACAGCCCACTTCTTGATTTGGGAGGGCAGGGCAAAGGGGTACTCTTATGGGTAGACTTCTTGGAATGCTTGCTTACTTAAAAACCTCTTTTATGTACATATGCCCATACTTCAATTTGCTTTGGTGGACCTAGAAGGTCAGGTATAACTGTCGGGAAATAGGCAGCATATCACTGGAGAGAGAAGCCAGAGGTTTTGGATGACACTGTTTCCTCTACCTCTTGAGTACTGGGATTATGGCCATCACTCTAAGTACTTTTCTTTCTGAATAGATGTTCCAAGGGAAACCGGGAGACTGAGAGATGTCCAGATAAGGTCTTTTGATCTTGTCATGAACAAGATTATTGGTTATGATAAGAATGCCCAGGCTGTTCCCTGTACTGTTTCAAGTCCTAGGAAATGCTCCCCAACCAGGTGCCGTATTACAGATTTCTCGGGGTCAATCCTTAGAAGTTACTCTGAAAATGGCCACGAAAGCCATTCTATGACTTCTGAAAGGCATTCCTTCATGTCAAGGCCGTCTATTGTTCATATTTATATAACTTTCACCCTGTCTATCCTGTCATCAATATGTTTTCCTCTCCTTCAGTGGGGGAGGGTGATGCAAAATGAACATATTATATCTCACTCCCATGTCTATGGCTGGAGGTCAACCTAGCTATTAGTATAAAAGACCAGATGGTACGTATTTTAGCTCAACAGGCAAATTTCTGATATTATGTAGGCCCTTACAGAGTAAGAGAAAAGCAAATTCCCACAACTATTATTTTTTTAATTTATAAAAGTCAAAATGTAATAACTAAAGGCAGTTTTACACTATTTGTGTAGGAATAAGTATTTATTTATTTATTTATTGGTGTTTTTGTGTGTGTATGTGTGTGAGTATGTGTGTGTCTATGTGTGTGTGTGTCTGTCTGTGTGAGTGTGTAGGACAGGACAATTTCTGAATGTCATTTCTTGTTTTTAGGTGGGTTCTCCCATTGTTCTCCATTCTGTTGGCCAGGTTCCACAAGCTTCTGGAAATTTTTTCTGTATCCACCGCCCATCTCACCTTAGTCATTCTGGGATTACAGAAACCTGCTACAGCTTCCTGGTTTTGACATTGGGGCTTGGGGATCTGAACTCAGCTACTCAAGCTTGCATGGTAGGTGCTTTATTCACTGAGTCATCTTCTCAGCTGCTAGAATTATTTTTTCAGGTTATAATATTTTGATCAATTTGAGTTTCAAAGTAATGTTTCCTTTTATCCCATTAATTGCAAGTTTTAGTGTGTAAAGTTTCTTTGGCATTTCTGGGCCAGATTTGATTTCAAGGTTGCTGATTGCTGACCCCTGCTCTTGGGTGAGCTTGCTAAAGTCCTGGCTCAGAGAGATTCAAGTCTAATTTTATCCAACCAAATCAAGGAGAGGAAAATATCTGGCATTATGAATGCTCATAAACTTTCACTCACTCATTCATTCAGTGAATATTTATTGGGCTTATACTGCTTGTGAGGTGCTGCACAAAGTACAAGGACCCAAGAGGGAAGGACAGTCTCTTTGCAGCCACAGTCTGATGAGTGACCCACACCCACCTATATAGTATCCTGCCTTGTAAATGTGTACAGAGGAGTGGAAACCATACATTTTTGCATTATATAACCAAAAGTGGTCTAGTTTGATATAAATTTATGATAGGTTTTGTTTTTAAAGATTACACTAAAAAAGTCTCACTAAAATGAAAGAATCCCTCCTTTTCTCTCCTTAACTTCCCCTTAATCATGCTCACCAGTATTAACTGGTATTAACATTTTGGTAATAAGACTCATTGCAGCCACCCTTCCTCTCACACACAGATAACCATATTCACAAACATACACCACCTTACATGCATGTGGTGTTTGGAGTCTATTAAAATCATTTTATAAATGACATGTTCCCTGATTTTTGTTTTGAAATTTTAAACCACAGTCAATAAATGGTTTAGCAACAGTTAAGAAGTCACAAGTTTCTTTCTTCCCATGTAAACTTCTGCAAACCCATACTAAGTTCCGCTCATGGCAAAACCATCTATTTCAGGAAGTTTGTCAGTGTCTTCTCTCCACATACCTCCTGCACAGAGGGGGCTCTTGGTACTGCTGCTACAAGTAGTAGAAAGAGAAATTAGAAAGAACCTCAGCCAGAAAGGGGTAAGCCATGCCTATTCTTGTACCAGGGCTCTCCAACCAAATGTGGTTTCCAACTCAGCAATGTGGGTTGGTGGCCACTAGCAAGGACAAAGAAAGTAAGAAATGGGAAAGTAAATACAAGAAGGTGAAGGGTGATAACAACACAAATGGTATGCAAGGAAGCTTGGTAGTTTTTATAACTTGTATGGGTGGGTGTTCATATAAAGCAATTAGAGAATAAATTTTGAAAATGCATAAGTAGTAGCAATCTTATCATTTTGAAGTGGAAAACAAGGACATTACAAGATAGAAGTTGAACTGGTATATTACTTTCTGGCCCTACTTTTCTAGGCCAACAGGGTGGGAGGTGAAGGGGTAAGCAAAATATTTAGCCTTGCTATTTCTGTAGAGCAGGGCCAGTTCTTTTCCATCATAGACATATATCAGTCACTGTAACCCAGTAAAGACTGAGCCTAACTCAACTATTAAAAGCGTGAACTTCAATAGCAATGGCACTTTTTCTGTTCAGTTTAAATCAACTTGTTACTACTTCTCTAACTATTGTTCTAACTTGTTTAGAAGAATTTGTTGTCTGTTTTGATTATATCAAAAAGTAACAGATTGAAAACCAAACTATAAATCTTTTTAAAGGGTATAGTTTCTAGGAAATTAAATGAGGTTGAAGAGCAATTGAAAATTCTAACATCAAAAGAATCTTATGCAAAATTACCATGTATATTTTACGCAATTATTTGGTGCTGATTAAAGGCCATTGTCATTTCTGATAATAACAAAATGTAGCTTTTAACTTTTTCCAAGCTGTTTTGTATGTATACATATGTATGGTGTGTATGTTTGTATATGTATGAATACATTTGTGTGGGTATGTGTACACGTGTATACATGCATGTGGAGACTAAAAGTAGACATCACTTGTCTTTTTCAATTGCTCTCAACCTTATCTTTGAGGCAATATTTCATAGGAAACTTAAAGTTCACAGGGTCAGCTAGACTACTGTGGTGGTTTGATTCAGGTGTCCCCCTGTAAACTTAGCTGTTCTGAATGCTAAGTTCCCAGCTGATGGAGATTTGGGACTTAATGCCTCCTGGAGGGAGTGTATTGGGGGCAGACTTATGGTTATTATAGCCAGTGTTCCCTTGCCAGTATTTGGCACACTCTCCTGTTCCTATTGTCCACCTTATGTGGGCCAGGGGATCATGTACAACCTCTGCTCATGCCATCGTTTTTCCTGCCATAGTGGAGTTTCCTCTCAAGCCTGTAAGCAAAAATAAACCTCTTTTTTCCCACAAGCTGCTCTTGGTTTGGTGATTTCTACCAGCAATATGAACCTGACTGCCTCTGCCTCTGCCTCCACGGTGGTGCTGGAATTACAGACAAACAGTGCCACTTGCAGAATTTTTACTTGAGAACTGGGGATCCAAATTCAGTTCCTCATGCTTGTGTGACTAACACTTTACCCTCTGATCCATCTTCCCAGTCCCCAAAGTTATTTTTCTATACTCAATTTTCATTATGGATCTTGAAAATTAATTCATTCTGCACTAAAATTATATGATGCTTTACAAAATGCACTACAGTGGCCCATATTGGGCCAAAGAAGGTAATGACTCATATAAAATTACGATTGAAGTTGCCCAATTTCAACGTGACAAATTTCTATGATAGTCAACTTACTTTGTCATGAAAAGCATAAAGAATAATAACAGAATCAAGTTTGTAAAAATGCCCACCTTTCTCTCAATGGCAGATAGTAATCAAGGACCAAATCTTAAAGATAGAATCATGGGGTAAACTTTACAGAGAACAGCTAAGCAGGTTGAACCCCCGATTTATGAAACCAGCAGCTCAGGGTGAATTCCCAGGTATATCCAACTTGCAGCCACAATTAAGAACCACTGTGTCAGAGTGACACATGAAGTGTATTGGTCCTTTTTTGGATATAGGGGACAAGACTCTGGAAAGTCTTGAATCTTGTTAATCGACCACCTTGGTTCAATTTCAAAAACCAAAACAGAAGTTCCTCTGGTCTACTTCTCTAACAAACTGAGGCGGGGATGGTTGACGGAGTTTATTCTCCTGCTTCAGTCACTGCTTCTCCTTCTCCTTTCATTTAATAATTGAAACATACAGAAGAGTTCTTGGGAGGCCTACTGTGGTGGTTTGAATAGATGGCCCCCAATATATTCAGTTCTTTATTGTTTGTACTTTGCATCTTTAGCCACCTGGCTGGAGGCAGTGTCACTGGGTGGATCTTAAGGTGTGGTGGTGGGTTTCAGATTTCAATCTAAGGATATGCAAAGTGTGCCTAGCAGGAGTTCCTGAAGTGTGGTGTGGCTTTTGGCTTTTAGGCTTGTGCTTCTCTCTCTCTCTGCTTGGTCCTGTGAAGGCAGGCCAGCTTCTTCTGCCATTATGGAACTTCCCCTGTATCTGTAAGCTTCAATAAATCCCTTCCTCCATAACTGTGCCTGGTTTGGAAGTTCATCTCAGCGAACCTGAATCTGTCTGCTACACCTACACTCACAAAACATCATGGAACAGTAAGTCAGGACTCATGCTAGTCTCTGAAACTTGCTTAGATAAACTCTCAAGGTCCATCTTTCTGTGCGTGTGCATGTTCATGCATGTATGGTTTCAGGTTCATGAGTGTGCATGCACATGTGGATGTGTATATGTGTAGAATGGAAGACAATCTCAGCTGTCATGCTAAACAAAGCATTCAACTCTTTTTCATCCATAGCCTCTTGTTGGCTCATTAGTTAGGTTAGATTTGTAGGCCAGTGAGCTTCAGAGATCCTCTTGTCTTGTCTCCCCAGCTCTGGGATTTCAAGAATATGCCACTAGGCCTGGACTTTTTAATTTGGGTTTTGGGGCTTGAACTCCAGTCCCCAAGCTCATAAGGTGAGCACTTTACTAACTGAGCTATCTCCCCACTCTTTTCTAAGTGCACCTTAGTAACACCTACAGAGTCCATTTAAGGGGATCTTCATTCCGAAGTAATGCCTTCTTAAGTTCAACTGAGTTATCAAAGGTTTGTAATTTTTTTTGTCTAGTATAGAGGTTGAATTTAAAGTTCTAAAGGCTTAAGAGCATTGTCATGGTTAATCTTGTCAACTTTATCAGATTTAGAATTTCCATGGAAACAAATGTCTGGGTATGTCCATGAGGGATTTTCTAGACAAAGTTATTTGAGGTGGAAATACCCAACCTAAATGTGGGTGCACCATTCAATGGGCTGGGATTCATAATTGCATAAAGAGAGATTCAGCTGAGTAAGAGCATTCATCTTTCTTTTCTTCTTCACTCTGGGTTGAGTATGACTAGCTATCTGAAGCTCCTTCTTGATTCTTTCTTACAATGTCTTTCCCACCATGATGAACTGTAACTTGATGACCCACCAAAGATTAAAGATAAGACCCTACTGCTAAAGACATCATATACTGTCAGAACAGAACATGGACAGACCTGTTGAAATTTTGGAAGAGAGCCAGTCCCCAGACAGTTAGCTTGTCTAGTGCCAGAAGGTGCTACATGAGCTACTGGGGGAAAATGACCAACATCTGTCCAAGCAACTCATGGTCTAAGCGACTCAGTAGCAAACAACCTGCTGTGATGTTCATCCAAGTGCAACAGTGGCACTAAGCCATGGTGGGTAACCAACTGCTCTTGATTTGGCTAATAGATCTCCTCAGTAGGACGGAACCCACAGCTCGAACTGGAAAACAAGTCAGAACCATATCCAAATAACAAGTTCGCTCTCCAGTATCAAGCTCCCACCATTATCGGGCTACAAGGGGGCCTACACCTATTAAATTCTCTCTAAACTAACAATGGTTATCCTATTTATCTGGGGCTGACTTCACTCTCTGTTGGAGAATCTGCTTCTCTTTTTCATATGGACACAGAACCTGAGGAGAGAATCAGCCCATGGCACCTCACCAGGGTCCCAGCTGACACCACAGAGTAATTAGGGAAATGAGCAAGAGTGCTGCTTCTTGGAGAACCTGGTATCAGCACAAGGATGAAGGAGATAGACACAAATGTTTGTTGTTTTTTAACTATGAGCTATACCGTCCATATTCAGGGCTCTAAAGAGAGAATGCATTTGAATGCTTAGACTGTCTTTCTGGATCGTTAGCAAATACAAGCAATGCTGACTTTTCAAATGGTTACAAAGCTGTTATTTCATGCTTACCTCAAAACATGGTGGCTTTTCTGCTTTTCTATAGAATATCAGAGGATCTGGATACTGTTGGTGGTAACCTGAGCAATACAGGAAGATAATGTAGAAAACCCAGTGTTTGGATTCTGTAGGTTAGATATATGACTACGATGTTTCTGCTAGATTCTTATCAGCTAGAATTTTAGATTCCAGCCCTCATAACATACTAACTTAGGTAGATTTAAGCTCCATTTCAGCTCTGTTACCTACCATACAAGTGAAGTTGGGTAAATTAACTCCTCCAAACATCAGGGTCCAAATCTGGGAAGCAGAGGCTTATGACATCATCCATCTCATTCCTCTCTCTCTCTCTCTCTTTTCTCTCTCTCTCTCTCTTTCTCTCTCCTTCCCCCTCTCTTTCCCTCTAATGCATGTGTACATGAAGGCCAGAGGACAGCCTTGAGTGTCATTCCTCAGTTAGGCCATACACTTATTTTTGAGACAGGGCCTCTCATTGGCTTTGAACTCACCAATGAGAATACACTGGCTGGTCAGCAAACTCCAGGGAATCTTCCTGCCTCTGCCTTCCCTACACTAGGATTACAAGCACATTCCACTACTAACAGCATTTTTACATTGGTGCTCAGGATTGAACTCAGATACTCATGCTTGCAAGGCATGCACTTTACTCACTGATCTATCTCCCCAGCCCCAGCATCATTGATTTTTATAAGGATGAATGAGCAGATACATGGTTTGTACTCTTCCTAGTGTTTGTGCCATGGTAAAGCCTTCAGCAATCTGAATGGTGCACTTTCCCCCTGTCTTTATGTATGTGAAATTAAGATCCATCTCTTCATTGATAAGCACATTTAATGACATTCAATTTACTTTTGTCTTCCCAAAATTACATTTGGAAGGATAAAATAAAGTATCCATTATTGATTGCATATAATTAAACAAGATGATAAATTCTATCAGCATAAAAGTTTCTTAATTTACTGTCATCAAGGATCAGTGTTTAACAGTGTCAACTAAAAATGAGGTTGGCAAAAATTCAGTTCTGGTTGAATCCCATATGATATTAAACAGCTAAGTAATTCAGTTAGAGGATTCATCATATATGAGTATCAATAAGTTTTTTTGGACACTGCAGAATTAGGATGCATTAGAAGGATGATCCCCAGAGAAGTCTGCATCTGTTCTGAGGCAAATTCTGCCTTCTTTGACATGTTTAGTAAACACTCTGCCACTGAACTGCATCCCAAATCTATTATTTTGAAGTTCCAGAAAAATTTTATTAGAATTTGAGAGAAAAAAACAATAGCCTGGCAAGCTATAAATTGTGGTAGCTGCTGTTAAGAGGGAGATGGAAAAGAGGAAGATAAAAATCATGCCTTTTGAGTTAGCATAAGCAATGTAGGTCTGCTGCAAACAGTTGTAAAAAGGGAAGTGTGGTTCTCTAAAAAAAAAAGTAGGCTGGAGAGATGGCTTAGCAGTTAAGTTGCTTGCCTGAGAAGGCTAAGGACTCATGTTTAACTCTCCAGGTCCCACATAAGCCAAACACACAAGGTGATGCAAGTGCACACATGCACACAAGATGACACATGAATCTGGAGTTTTATTGTAGTGGCTGAAGGCCCTGGTGTGACAATTCTCTCTTTCTCTATCTCTCTCTCTCTCTCCCTTTCTCTCTCTCCCTCTCACTATCCTTTCTGATAAAAAAAATAAAAGTATTTTAAAAATACACAAAACAGTGAGAAAACCCGGCATATCAGATCAAGCATGCTTGGGCATTTGGCCAGTACCCAAAGAGGAGATAGAAAGGAGAAAATGAAAAGTTATACCTTTGAGTTAGACCTCAGAAAAATGGACGGGCCTAGCACTGGAGATCTGGAGATCATTAAGCAATTGTCTCAAGGGAGGGACTCCAGAATTGTACATAACTTCATTAAGGAGATGATTATTTTTCCCATTCCCTTAATGTATCTTCAAGTGAATTAGCTTCCCTGAGGGGTGGTCTCCTGGATAGGTGATTGACAGGCCTAATTGGATTAACTCTTAAAAGAGGGGACCATAGTATGCAACATTCTCATCTTTGGGGCAGATCAGGATGCCATATCTTCACACAGATTCCATTCTTTTGATCAGAAAGAAGCAATTTTCCCTCAAGGGACTATAGCCAAGTCCTTATATGGTAAATGGAAGAAAATTGAAACAACACAAGGTTCAAATACAATTAGGATTGTTACCAAGATTATAATAGATATAATCTATTTCCAAAATGAGAATCTAGGATTCAACTTTTAATTATTCATGACTATCAGCTCAAAGATCATATAACCTTTTTAGTATTGAGGTGGCTTTTAAAAAATGTTTTATAGACAACTTCCCTCAATATAGACAAAATGCCATGATCATAATCCCCTCCTACCACCATCCTTTTCATCCTCTCCAATCTCCCCTTCACTAAATCCCTTCTTTTGAACTAGTCTCTCTTCTATTTTGATGTCATCATTTTTAACTCATAGTATGTAGGTCTTGTGTAGGTAGTGTCAGTCACTGTGAGGTCATGAATATCAAGGCCACCTTATTCTGGAAGACAGCATTGTAAACACTCCTTCCCTTCCTTTGGATCTTGCATTCTTTCTGCCACCTGTTCCACAATGGCCCCCACGCCTTGGAGGGTATGATAGAGATGTTTCACTTAATACTAAATACTCCACTGGTGCTTCTTCTCAGCACTGTCTTGAGTTTTGAGTCACCTAAGTAGTCACTGCCATCTGAAAAAAGAAGCTTCTCTACCCAAAAATGAGAGTAAATTAATATATAGGAATAAATGTGTTTATAGGGCAGTTTGGTGGACATAATATATGTCTTTAGCCAGACAACAGTAGTTGTAACTCCTGTAGGGATTATGACTGCCTCAGCCATAGGCTTTTAATTAGGTTTTCAGTACCAGGTATGAATTCCCTCCCATGAGGCCTCAAGTCCAATCAGAGAGCAGTTGGTTTCTCCCATAACAGATATGCCACCATTACACCAGTTGCCACATTTGGCCTGGCTGGCCAGCTTTAAAGCTTGCAGGTTCCATTGCTGGTTAAGACCATTGATGACTTTTCTCCCCCAACCGGCTGAATAGATCTTTCCAGTGTCATGACAGCTAGTCAACAGGGAGGAGGTTTCCAGCTCAGCTCCAGCTTGATTTCTCAGTGACTTACAGCCCAAGCATGTGGAGTCTTCAACAATAGGGTCTTAACCATCTAGTTGTAGTTGGCAACCAAAAGCCTTGGCAATAGCCTGTGATATTGTGGGGGCATCAGGGACATTCCTGGCCAACAATTCCCTGAAAGATATTCTACCCCGACTCTCAAATTTTTCTAATAATCTATGGCTTCTGGGCTAAACATGATCCATGGGGTTGCTTTTTTTTTTTTTGAGGCACGGTCTTACTGTGTATTCAGCCTCAAACACAAGATCCTCTGACCTCTGAGTCCACCTAATCTCTCTCTCTCTTTTTGTTAACCTTCTGCGTGTCCTTCCTGCCCCTTAAGCTTATCTTGAAGAAAAACTTGAAGAGGTTGAAGGAAGACATCATCTTTGCAAAATGGATTCCTGACACATAGGAAGAGGTAGGAAAAATAAAAGGTGGGAGAGTGACAAAAAGGGGCTCTCTATCCCAGTTAGCCCACTTGCACTGTGGAATAGATGGGATATTTCATCCTCACCTGAGGTGTTGCTGCCTCAGTTCCCACATTTGTACTCTCTTTCTGTCTATAACCTGCCTTACTTAAGGGTATGGGAGTGACCCTCGGCTCTCTACCCTCAGCCAAGCCACATGCATTTACTATTATTAAAAGTTTTATTTATTTGTGAGAGAGGGAAAGAGAGACAGAGAGAAACAGACAGAGAGAGTGTGTGTATGGGCATGCCAGGGCTTCTTGTAAAAGGACTCTAGATAATATGCACTACTTTGCAATTTGCTTTATATGAACACTGGGAAATCGAACCAGGCTATCAGGCTTTCTAAGTAAGCACCTTTAACTGCTGATCCATCTCTCCAGTCTTTAAGCACATGATTATTTTGTATACATGTACATAATGTATTCTGATCATAATCTCCTCCAGTTATCTATTTTTGTCTCCTCCCCCATTCCCTTTCACTGAGCCACTTCTTCCAAATAGTTCTTTTTCTAATTTTATGCCTGTGTGTTTGTGTGTGTGTGTGTGTGTGTGTGTGTGTGTGTGTATCCCACTGAGTTTAACTAGAGTTTCTTTCACGAGCATAGGTTTCATGAGCATTTGCAACTTACCTGTGGCTATACCACTGAAGAAAATTCTCCCTTTCTTCCTGTAACAATTAATTGTCAATAACTCCTCAGGGAGGGTTGGGGAGTTCATGCTCTCATCTGTTATCTATGATGGATGTTGATAGGTCCAATATTGTACAGGTCTTGTGCAGGTACTGACAACCACTGCGAGGTCATGAGTGAAACTGTCATCCATGTCCAGAAGACAGTATAACATGACATTCCTCCACATCTTATATTTTTTTAAAATATTTTATTTATTTGTTTATTTATTTAAGAGAGAGAATGGGCACGCCATGGTCCCTAGTGAGTGCAAATGTAGTCCAGATGCACACACCACCTTGTGCATCTGGCTTTACGTGAGTACTGGGGAACCAAATGTGGGTCCTTTAGCTTTGCAAGCAAGTGCTTTAACCACTAAGCAATCTCTCCAGCCCACATCTTACATTTTTAACACCTCTCTTCCACAGTGTTCCCTGAGACGTGAAGGGTGTGACAGAGAGGTCTCATTTAGCTCTGAGTACTCAACAGTCACTTATTCTCAGTGCTTTGGCAAGTTGTCAGCCTTCCCACTTTCAACAGTAAATAGAAACTTCTCTAACCAAAGCTAATAGCAGCAGTAATACATAGACATAGCCAGAAATATTTAGGGAGAAATTTGATAGGCACAACATAACCATTTAGTCAAAAAACAATTATAATTTCTTTCCTAAGCTTCTATAGCCACAGGCTTTTCAATAGGTTTTCAGTACTGGACTTAAATTCCCTAGTGTAGAGTGGACCTCAAATACAATCAGAAAGCAGTTATGTACCCCTTAACAATCATGCCACTATTGCACCATTTGGCACATCTTTCCTGGCTGGTTAGCTGTATAGTATGCAGAATCAACTGCTGTTAAGACTGCTAATGATTTTGTTCCCCCAGCAGACTGCATATCCCTTTCCTGCACTGTGAAAGCTGGTTAGCAGGGAGGAAGCCTCAAACTCAGTTTTGGCTTAATTTTCGTGTCTTCTGCAATGGACACGTGATTTCTTCAGAAACGGAGTTTCACCATCTTGTTGTTAAGACACTGAACTATTCTTCATATTGCACTGGTTTTCAAAAAGATGTGTTAAGTGTCCATTGGTATTCAACTTAAGAAGGAAGGTTTGGATGAGGGCCTAATAGAGATGGAGTTCCTTGGGCTATTTAGCCCCTTCAAGAGAACTGTCAGGCTGCACACCATGAACCCAGCCAGTGTGCATATTATGTGCAGGAAATAGAAAACAGGCTGTGAAATTGCTTCTGGTGTGGAGACAGCTGAATTTAGTATAGAGAGGGGAAGTTAGGCAAATTTCTCCTTTTCCTTTTTTCATGATTCATAGGCTTTTTTTTGTTTGTTTGTTTAAAGAAATGCATTCTGGTTTTCTCCCAGCGTCCCAAGGCAACACCGTAGTCTCAGCCTTCCTGAAGGATTCTAGGAAGCTGCTCTTGGGCATGTTCACACAGAAGGCTTTGGGCATAGGATCAATTTTCCTCCCACTTGGTTCCCCTGACCAACTATTATTTACCTACAATCAGTTTCCTATATCTTAGACTGCCACTAACCCGAGGGCTCAAGTAGCAGAAATGTATTTTTTTCATTGTTTGGGAATCCAGAAGTCAAAATGCAGGTAATGTAGACAGGGTTGGATCCTTTGAGTAGGCTTTGAGGTCAAACCTAAGGAAGAGTAGCAGACAGCATGAAGCTCAGTAGTCAAGACATTCAGTGCTAACATTGTTTCTTAAATTGCTAGGGGAGTGAGAGTCATTTTTTTTCTTTCCTTTACTTTCTTTTTTTTAATTTTTATTTTATTTACTAAAGTCAGAGAGAGAGGGAGAGAGTGAGAATGGGTGCACCAGGGCTTCCAGCCACTGCAAAAGAACTCCAGACACATGCGCAACTATGTGCATTTGGCTTACGTAGGACCTGGAGAATCAAACCTGGGTCCTTAGGCTTTGCAGGCATGAGCCTTAACCGCTAAGCCATCTCTCCAGCCCTTTCTCTCTGTATTTGTTTTGCTTTGGGGGTTTATGATGAAGGGTCTCATTCTAGCTCAGGCTGACCTGGCAGTCACTCTGTAGACCAGGCTTTCTTTGAACTCGTGGTGACCTTCCTGCCTCTACCTCTTGAGTTTATAGGCAT
Organism: Dipus sagitta; assembly: GCA_036346955.1. Classification (NCBI taxonomy): domain Eukaryota; kingdom Metazoa; phylum Chordata; class Mammalia; order Rodentia; family Dipodidae; genus Dipus; species Dipus sagitta. The sequence continues at coordinate 11,615,904 of CM070776.1, read as the reverse complement.
GAGCCACCATGCTGGGAATGGGGAGTTGGAGTCAATTTATTCAGTGATGTAGCCAATTTTAAGTAAGTTGTCCACACTCTGGTAAATAACTTCCCACCCATGCTCATGCAATGAACCCTAATTAGACTTAGTGCATCAACCCCCAAAAAAGCACATCACTGGGGGGCACTAATTGGTAATAAGAGATTCAGAAAAAGGGGAAGAGGGACAAATGAAGGTAATGGTGGGAAGATGTGATCAAATTACATTTTATATGTATAAAATTGCCAATACTTAATGAATGAATTAATTTAAAAATGGTCCAACTAGGGGCTGGAGAGATGGCTTAGCGGTTAAGTGCTTGCCTGTGAAGCCTAAGGACCCCGGTTCGAGGCTCAATTCCCCAGGACCCACGTTAGCCAGATGCACAAGGGGGCGCACGCGTCTGGAGTTCGTTTGCAGTGGCTGGAGACCCCGGCGCGCCCATTCTCTCTCTATCTGCCTATTTCTCTCTCTGTCTGTCACTCTCAAATAAATAAATAAAAATAAATGACAAAATTTTTTTTTAAAAAATGGTCCAACTATACCTATAATCTTAGCACTTATGCAGCTGAGCAGAATAATCATATTTTGACAGCAATCTGGGCTATACTGTGAGAACCTGTCATGAAAAAAAAAAGTTAACAACTTGATACATCCTAGCCTTCAGCCAAGACAGCTGTTGTAAGTGCAGAGAATCAGGCTGAGGTGACACAAATAAAGCAGTCTTGCAAATGTAAGGCGAGGTCCTGCCTTTATTTCAAATGCTCACTTTTGGTTCATTATGGATTTTAATTGACCAAGTTTTGCTTTTAGGACCACCCCCATACAATGTGAAGTATCTCCCTAGCTTTACCTTGATCCTAGCCCTGCTACTGTGCCAGTTTGTTCCCCTAAAGTGAACCCATCCAGCTCCACTCCAGGGTGCTGAAGTCGATATTCATTCATAAGTCAGCTAGATGCCAGAGTCCCCAGTGCCAAAGCAGAGATTAGAAAGTGTTCCAGTGCCCCATGGTCAGACCATCCTCTAACCCTGTAACCCCCTGTTCTTTTTCTGGCAGTTCGCCTCAGCACCCAGTGTGCCCAAGTCTCCTGGACTACACCTTTCAAGACAGTAAGTCTTGGGAAAGGGTGGGGTGCAGAGAGTCTAACTTCTCTTACAGATTCAGACAACCACTGTCCAGTCACAGCTGGCACGCCCCTCTAAGGAACCTGCATCTCTAGCTCCTGCACTTTGTCAGAATTCTAGGCACAAACTCATTTCTATTTCTTTTTCTCTCTCTCTCTATCTCTCTCTCTCTATCTCTCTCTCTCTATCTCATTCTTTCTCTCTTCCTCCTCCCCCTCTCTCCTTCCCCTTGTTCCTCTTGGAAGCATTTTTTTTTTTTTTCTCGAAATAAGGTCTTACTATGTCCTCTAGGCTGGCTTGGAATTTGTAATCCTCCTGACTCTGCCTACCAAGTACTGAGATTATAGGCATGTGCCACCATGCCCAACTTTGTTGTTCTGTCTTTTTACACCTTCTTTGGCTTATGTGGTCTTATTCCTTCACAGTGGATTTCATTGGAGCATGCAGCTGTCATGTTCAGTTATCTCATTCATTTTCTTATATTTGCATTATTGCAATTTTCTTTGAAAAGTTGCCATTTTTTCTATTTTATTGGCATAGTTGCCATTTCAGGTGGCTTTTATTTAATAATATGCCATAGTGAAAATGAGTCTGCGGTAGAGTGGTGGAACATTTGCCCAGCATGTATAGGCCCTGGGTCTTATTCTTAGCACTGAAGGAGAAAAGGGAGAGGAGGAGAGGAGGGCAGGAGTAGATGAGGAAAAGAATGGGTTAAAATTCTCTTGGCATCCTTCTCACTTCATTATTTCATCTGCGATAGATTCTCTATACTATCCTGAAAAAAAATCAACTGAGGGGATGTAGCTTTTGCTGGGTCTTTCTCTCTCTCTCTCACACCCAAATGGACAGAGTACTGTCTACCGGGTGACATTACATGGCACTCCTATAGACTTCAGCTGAGTGCTCTGGGAAATGAGTGATACTAACCCTCTGAGACTGCATGAGGTCCTCAACGGAGGGTAGAGGCATGAACAGTCAACCCTTTCTCCTCAACTCCTTTACTAGCTACTTGACCTCCATTCCCCTCCTTTTCCCACTCATGTGCTTTTCAAATTTAGGCTCTTTGGAATTTGCCAATTCCTGCTCTCACCTCATTGCTTTTGGGGGAAGCTGACATTAGGAACTTCACGCTCTTCACTCAGAAATCTCTGGAATGTTCTTTTCATTTCCATGATGCTTAATCTACAGTTAGGGTTACTTTAGATTCTCTTGGAGTCCATTTTCAGACTGAAGGAACTTTGAGACACCCTCAACGGACTTTTCTTGGTGTCTAGTGACCCCCAGAGGTTTTTATCCTTAATTGGTCTGCTTTGTATGAAATAAACAATTGTATTTGAAATTAGATGTGACCATCTTACTTCGAGTATAGTGGGGCCATGTGCTGGCCTGTGGCACAGATCGAAACTGACCCGAAGGAGGGAGTGGGAATGAACCTGAGACAAGAACACGAGGAATGGAGCCAAGACAAGCTCTGATCAAGGCTCAAGTTTATTCAGGCAAGCACAAGCTTATATATAGAAAATAAAACTTTCTCAAAACAATGCCTTCATGTCTGAAGTCTGCTCCACCAAGGCCGTTAATGCCTCTGTGCCTGAAGTCTGCTTTACCAAGGCCATACGATAAGGCCTCTGTGCCTGGAGATCCAAGACCAGCTGCAGTTCCCAGGGTCAAAGAGCAGCTACAGCTCCCAACAGGGCCACATGAGATGGCCCCTGATCTTTGGATTCCCCATGGACGTCTCACCCACCCATAATACTTTTATTAGCTTGCAAAGGAAAGTGTACAGAATCTTTCCTCACGGAACACAAAGTTCCCATGGACTTCCTTAGGAGCATTTTTAATGGATATTTTGTAGTTAAAAGTTGTCATAGTAAACTTACTGACACTACCTCAGTGAAACTCATCAAGGCTCATATAAACTGGGAAAGGTATGTTGATGGTATGGACTCTTGATGCTGAAATGATACTTTATATCTTGGGTCTAATTTCCCCAAACTTGATCTATAGTTTAATGGTGACAAAAATATCACACAAGTCCAACTGAGGAACATAGTACAAAACTACTCTCCTTTTCATCTTTATTTTCTCCATGGTATCTTTCCTCATCTAATTTTGTATCTTTTGCATGAAATTGGCCAGTATTTTCATCTGTTTTGTACAGTTTTGCACCTCTGGTTTGAGGACAGTGCCAAAAATACAACATATGTTTAATGAATATTAGTTGAATGGATCAATATAGAATTGTCTTCTACTTGTTCAATGCTACACAATTGTCTATCATAGGACTGTAATCATACTTTTCCTCATACGTGCTTAGATTATTTTCAATCATCTGCTATTGCTAAGACCCTTGCATTGGACATCGTCCTATGTAGTAGTCATCAAGATGTATAGAGCATGTCTTGAAGATCTACTTCTAGAATTGAAATTGTGAATCCATGTATGATTCCAGTTTTGACAGGTATTCCAAGAGATTTCCATCTTAGAGATAATACTAATTTAGACTCCCAGCAGCAAACCACGAGTACCTGTTTCCCAGCATCTTCAAACACACAATAGATTCACTTTAAAAATAATATCAGAGGGCTGGAGAGATGGCTTAGTGGTTAAGCACTTGCCTGTGAAGCCTAAGGACCCTGGTTCGAGACTCGGTTCCCCAGGACCTACGTTAGCCAGATGCACAAGGGGGCACACACGTCTGGAGTCCGTTTGCAGTGGCTGGAGGCCCTGGCGCACCCATTCTCTCTCTGTATCTGCCTCTTTCTCTCTCTGTCTGTCACTCTCAAATAAATAAATAAATAAAAATGAACAAAAAATGATATCAGAGTATACGTTTCTAAGTGAGATGGAGTAACTTTTTCTATGATTAAGAGTTATTCAATTTTCCTTTTATGGGAACTTTGTAAACATATTTAGCCCTATTTTTTTCTATTGGGTTGTGTTCATAATATATATTAAGTATATATTAAATATTTAACACATATGGATGTATGAAGCAGACTAGAAAATACATACAGATACCCCCAGAAGTTCATGCATATATAAGGAGCATATCAAATTATTCAGTAAATGATTTTGATCCAACTAGGTCTCCATTTAGAAAATATAATGTGGGTATACATTTCATATTTTATGCCTAAACAATTCCAGCAGCTGAGATATTTGAATGAGAAAATAAAATCATTACCAAAAAAATGGAAAAATTGTTGTTTATAGAAACAAAGTATGAAAGTCCTCCCTAGCCTCCCAAATAAGTCAAATCCATTTCTCTTTAGGCCCTTACAGTATCATGTAATTTTTAGCATGTGGGTGTGGTGTGCATGTGTGTTCATATGTGTGTGGGCGCATATATGTACTTATGGATGTGGAAGTCCAAAGATCAAGGTGAAATGATTTCCTCAATTTCCCTCCACCTTATTTTCTTGTGGAAAGGTCTCTCACTGAATCTGGAGCTCATTAATTCAGTTAGATTAGCTACTCAGAAATCTCCAGGGATCTCCTCAGCACTGGGATTATAGGCATGTATAACCTTATCTGTCTTTAATGTGGGTGTTGGGCATCCAGACTCAGGTTCTCATGTTTGCATGGCAAGCACATTACGAACTGAGCCATCTCTCCAGCCCGTCACATACTTCTTTTTTACCATAGGTGAAATCTTGTCATGTAGTAATTATATTCAATTTATATCCATTTAGTTATAAAAAAAATGAAATTGTCAATTTTATTTCCTTTAAATTGTTTCACGACTAGCACCCCATTTCCTGGCTAGCTGTTGGCAGAGATCCATTCTCAGCTTCTAAATGTTGCCTACATTCACTGCTATGGTACACCCTTCCAACATAATGATTCCAGTGTTTTGTTCATGTTTCAAATCTTTCTTACTTTTCCTTCTGCCCTGAGCCAGAGAAAACCCTCTTCTTTTAAAGGGTTCCATGATTAGATCAAAACCATTTAAATCCTTTCTCATTTTTCATATAATATAACAAAATCACAGGAGTCATACCAGGGGACAAAATTCATAGGGTCACTTGAAAATTGTGCTTGCCACACCAAACAAAGCAGAGCCTTTAAGTACCAGTTAAACATTAAGCAAAAACAACTCAATACTGTTGTATCTGAAAGCAACTATAAGCATTTAAAAATGTCTGAGAGTGTTAAGTGTTACTCCATTTCTTTCCATCTCATAATGAGCAGGCATTATCATGGCTATGACAATGGGCTATAATTTGTTGAACCTTGAAATAGTCAACACCTGTTAGGCCTAGAGACTTAGCTCAGTCTAGCATTCATGAAACCCTGAGTTCAATGCAAGCACTATATAAACCTTGCATGATGGTATAGTCCTATAATCCTAGAACTCAAGAGTCAGAAATAGTTTAAGGTCATTTTTGGCTGTTGTATTAATTACTTACTTCTTGCTGGGGTATAATACCTGACAAAAATCATTTGAAGGGAGAAAAAAATATTTCAGCTTACAGCTCCAGGTTGCAGTCCATCATGGCTCAGAAGGCATGGTGGCAGGAGTTTGAAGTTGAGCTGGCCACATTCAGTCCACAGTGAGGAAGCAGAGAGCAATGTATGCTAAGCCACCTCTCTACTTTTTATGCAGTTCAGATCCAGAGCCACTGGACTGGCACCACCCACAGTTAAGGTGGATCTTCCCTCCTCACCTAATCTAATGAAGATTATCCCTGAAGGGCATACCTAGGGGCTAACCTCATCTACCTAATTCCCTCCCAGGTGATTCTAGTTGACAATCAATATAAATATCAAATATCACAGCTCCATAGAGAATTGGAAGCCAGCCTGGGATAGAGATCTCCAAAATGTCTGTATGTGTGGGTTGGAGAGATGGCTCAGCAGTTAAAGCTCTTGCCTGCCAAGCTTAAGGACCCGTGTTCGACTCTCCAGATCCCACTTTAGCCAAGACGTACAAAGGTGAGGTAAGCACAGAGTTTCACAAGCTCACGAGGTGTCACAATCATCTGGAGTTCAATTGCAAAGGCTGAGGTCCTGGTGCGCCAATTCTATATGTCTCTCTCTATCTCTCACTGTCTCGCTCTAAAAATAAAATTAAAATATTTTAAAACATTAAAAATGTTGAAAATGCTTTTGTAACATTTGAAGGAATTTGTTCACCAGATGTAAATTATAGGAGAAATTGAAAAGAAGGCACTTTTGTAGTTAAACTCACAATAAAGTTAGGCTTTTAGTGAAAAATTTAATTTAGAATTCTCTTTATTGCCCTTGATCAAACCAGTCACATGAATCCCTTGATTGCATTGTAAAAATTAACTGATGACTGGAAGCACCATTATTAGAGTAGCAAAATGCCGTTATTGCAGAATGCAGCAAATAGTGAGCTTATGCATTCACAAAATAATAATTTAGCTCTCTACATATTCAAAAATAGTCACAGGAAGTAAGGTGCTCTACTAAGTAGTATAGAATGCCCAGAAGTATAGGAGCATGCCTTCCTTAGGTAAGTTTCAAAATTTGAGCCCAAACAGTTATTAATGCCAATGTTTGTATGAGTGGTCGTTCACAGGCAATGTTTTGTGTGCTTATTATGTGTGTGTTCATGTGTGTGCATGCAGACATTCTAACATAACTAGAGAACAACTTTCAGGTGCAGGTTCTTGCCTTTCACTTTATTTGAGGAAGGGTTTCTTGTGGATCCCTGGGTCCTCGGGGCTGGCTGCAGTTCCCCTGAAGGCGCCCAGGCAACCATGGTGAGAGAAAGAATCAGTTGTGGGAGACAGTCTCTGTGAACAGCTCATTTAATCGACAGGGACATGGGTTTATAAGCAGTTGAGGGTCCTAAGGGGATTGGGTATACAAGGTTTATTTACTGATGCCTAATTAGCATATTGGGACATACATTCCAGCACATAAGCAATGCTAGGGAGATGGGCTGTGCAAAGGTGCTGGCTGATACCATATAAGGAGTTTCCTAGGCAACTGGCCAGAGGTCACAGGGCAAAGCCTAAGTTCAGGTGTGCTGGGCTTGGAGAGGGAATGGCCTCCTGTAGCCTAGGAGTCCTTAGCTTTGCCTGGAAGCTCAGGCCTGTCTACTGAAGGCGCCAACCTGTGCCTGACAGTCTCTCACTGTTCCAGGCTCCATTGGTAAGGCTAGTTGGCCTACAAGCTTCCAGTGGATGTGGCTTGTCTCCACCTCATTTCTCATCCTTTGGCATGTTGGGATTACAGGCTTCGGCTATGGCTTTCAGCTTTACATGGGTGAGGGGATCTGAATTCAAGTGCTAAGATTTGCTCAGCAACTGCTTTTTCGACTGAGCCATTTCCTCAGCCCACAATTTTTTTAAAATCTTTGTGTGCATGTGTGTGTGCGCGTGTGTGTGTGTGACTATGTATGAAGGTCAGAGGACAACCTTGGGTGTTGGTCCTTGCCACCTTATTTGAGGTGCTGCATATACCAGGCCCATGTGCTTCTGGGGATTCTCCTCTCTTTGCTCTCATCTCTTACTGGGATTACATATGCATGATACCACATTCAGCTTCACATGAGGCCCTGCAATGCAAGTTCACATGCTTGCACAGCAAATGCTTTACCCAGTGGGCCATATCTTCAGCCCCACAATGTTTTGAATGCTATCTGCATTTCAGCCACTGTTCTGGCACACAGATTTCAAAAGGAGATTGGGTAATATGATGTCCCTGATGAAAAGTGTATCTCGGAATCAGAGTGGCTTAACCCCAACATGAGTTCCATCATTGTAAAAGTGAGCTAACTCTCAGAATTTTCTTGTTCATCTGCAAAATATGGATAACAATTATGTCCCTGTGAGCCTTAATGTGGGTAAGGAAATATTTATGAAGCACTTAACATAGCATCTGACACGTTTTGTCATTCTTATCCACTCTCTAGTCATGTAAGAGAACTTGCAACACCATAGAGATGCAGACAAAAAAATGTGGGAAATACCCGCAACAGATATGATTATATAGAAAGGGAGAAATGACTTTGTCTTGAATGTCTCTAATGATACCATGATGAATCCAGAATTTGATCTGTATTTGGGGACTAACCAAAGTTTCATCAATAGTTATGCTAAAAATGTACTACAGAATCAGTATGACCCACAGCCACAGCCCTCTCAATGGACTCAATATAGCAGTGGGGCTTCAGCAAATGCTTATATTCTCAGACAGTTTCATGTTCAACTTCTTCAAGCTTCTCTCCAACTAACAAAGTGAAAAAGTACAAATGTTCTGAACCTAATGTGATGCAATTTATTTTTAAGTTTCTATTTATTTATTTTCAAGAGAGAGAAAAAGAATGGGTGCACCAGAGCCTATTGCCACTGCAAACAAATTCCAGATGCATGAGCCTCTTTGCACATCTGGCTCTATGTAGGAACTGGGGAATCAAACCCAGCTGTCAGGCTCTAAGCCATTTTTATTTAAGCCAATTTATTTAGCTCCTAAGGAAGTTCACATTTCAGAGCTCACACAAGTATGGCGAAGCTCTGTTAATTTCTCCCACCAAACACTCAGCAAATATCGTGACTCTAATATCGTGCTTCCACTTCTGATTTTCCTTAGGAAAACATGTCCCTTCAACCATCAGTTCTGACCTTTCTTTTGCTGCTCACCTCTGGTTCCTGTGAAGTTTTCCGTGAAGCAAATTATTCTAGAAGCTATCCTTGTGATGAAAAAAGGCAGAATGTCTCAGTTATTGCAGAATGCAACAATCGTCGGCTACAAGAAGTTCCCCAAACAGTAAGCATTTACGTCACAGAACTAGACCTGTCTGATAATTTCATCACACATATCACAAGTGAGTCATTTCAAGAGCTGCAAAACCTCACTAAAATAAATCTAAACCGCAATGCCAACCAACAGAATGAAAATCCCAGTAAGAATACAAATGGTATGAATATTACTGATGGGGCATTTCTAAACCTAAGAAATCTAAGGGAGTTACTGCTTGAAGACAATCAGTTGTACAGCATTCCTGCTGGATTGCCAGACTCTTTGAGAGAACTTAGTCTCACTCTAAACAATATAGTTTGGGTAACTAAAAACCACACCTTGGGAATTATGAACTTGGAAAGCCTTGACCTAGGCTGGAACTGCTATTTTGCCTGTAGTAAAACCCTTGACTTGGAAGATGGGGCATTTGAAAGCCTTACCAACTTGAAGGTATTATCACTGTCTTTCAACACCCTTCTCCAAGTGCCACCCAAACTACCAAGCTCCCTGACAAAGCTTTTTCTAAGCAATGCTAAGATCAAAAATATCACTCAGGGAGACTTCAAGGGACTGAGCAATCTAACAGTACTAGATTTAAGTGGCAACTGTCCCAGGTGTTTCAATGCACCCTTTCCTTGCACACCCTGCGACAGAGATGCTTCAATTGAAATACATCCTCAAGCTTTTCAGGATATGAAGCAACTTCAGTACCTAAACCTCTCTAGCACTTCCCTTCAGAAGGTATGTCCTACATGGTTTGACAATATGCCTCATCTGAAGGAGCTGCATCTTGAATTCAACTATTTAGTGCATGAAATCGCCTCTGGGGCATTTTTAACAAAACTGCCCAACTTGGAAATCCTTGATTTATCTTTTAACTATATAAAGACACAGTATTTACAATATATTACTATTTCCAAAAACTTCTCTATGCTTCGGTCTCTCAAAGCTTTACATTTACGAGGATATGTGTTCCAAGAACTGAAACAGGAGCATTTTGAGCCTTTGATGGGTCTTCCCAACTTAAAGACTATCAACCTGGGTATTAACTTTATTAAGCAAATTGATTTTCTCCTCTTCCAAAAATTTGCCAACCTGTCAGTTATTTACTTGTCAGAAAACAGAATATCACCCCTGGTAAATGGTATCAGAGAGAATTATATAAATGGCCCCTCTTTGCAACCTCATGTCCTTAAACCACGCTCCACAGATACCACATTTGACCCACACTCAAATTTTTATCATAACACCAGACCTCTAATAAAGCCACAGTGCACTGCTTATGGCAAAGCCTTGGATTTAAGTTTAAATAGCATTTTCTTTATTGGAAAGGAGCAATTTGAGGGTTTTCAGGACATTGCCTGCTTAAATCTGTCATTCAACGGCAATGGTCAAGTGTTACATGGAACAGAATTTTTGGCTGTGCCTCAGGTCAAATATTTGGATTTGACCAACAACAGACTAGACTTTGATGATAACAATGCTTTAAATGAGTTGTACAACTTGGAAGTTCTAGATCTCAGCCACAATGCTCACTATTTCAGCATAGCAGGTGTGACACATCGCCTAGGATTTATTCAGAACTTAACACATCTCAAGGTTTTAAACCTGAGCTACAATAGCATCTATACTTTAACAGAGGAGAATGAACTGAAAAGCATATCCCTGAAAGAATTAGTTTTCCGTGGAAATCGCCTTGACCGTTTGTGGAATGCAGATGATACTAGATACTGGCCTATTTTTAAATGTCTTAGGAATCTGACACATCTGGACTTATCTTACAATAAACTTCAACAAATCCCAAATGAAGCATTCTTGAACTTGCCCCAGAGTCTCACAGAATTATATATAAATGATAACATGTTACATTTCTTTAACTGGTCGTCACTCCAGCATCTCCCTTATCTCCAGTTGCTTGACTTATGTGGAAACAAGCTCCATTTTTTAACAAATCACCTATCTCAATTTACATCTCTGCAGACCCTGCTGCTGAGCCGAAACAAGATTTCCCACCTGCCCTCTGGCTTTCTCTCTGATGCCAGCCATCTAGTGTACCTTGACTTGAGTTTCAATCTGATAAAAATGATCAATAAATCCACACTACAAACAAGGACCACCACACAATTAGCTACTTTGGTTCTAGGTGGGAACCCTTTTGACTGTACCTGTGACATTGGAGATTTTAGAGCATGGATAGATGAAAATGTGAACATCACAATTCCTAGATTGGTAGATGTCATTTGTTCTAGTCCTGGTGATCAAAGGGGGAAGAGTATCATGAGCCTAGAGCTCACAACTTGTGTTTCAGACACCATTGCAGCAATCCTATTTTCCTTTACATTTTTTAGTACCACCATGGTTATGTTGTCAGCTCTAGCTCACCATTTGTTTTACTGGGATGTTTGGTTTATCTATCACATGTGTTTAGCTAAGGTAAGAGGCTACATGTCTTATTCCACATCCCAAACGTTCTACGATGCTTACATTTCCTATGACACCAAAGATATTTCTGTTACTGACTGGGTAATAAATGAGCTACGTTACCACCTTGAAGAGAGTGAAGACCAAAATGTTCTCCTTTGCTTAGAGGAGAGAGATTGGGACCCGGGATTAGCCATCATTGATAACCTCATGCAGAGCATCAATCAGAGCAAGAAAACAATATTTGTTTTAACCAAAAAATATGCAAAAAGCTGGAACTTTAAGACAGCATTCTACTTGGCCTTACAAAGGCTAATGGATGAGAACATGGATGTGATTATCTTTATCCTGCTGGAGCCTGTGTTGCAGCACTCACAGTACCTGAGGCTGCGGAGGAAGATCTGTAAGAGCTCCATCCTCCAGTGGCCTGACAACCCCAAGGCAGAAGGCTTGTTTTGGCAAAGTCTGAAAAACGTGGTCTTAACTGAAAATGATTCCCAGAGTAGCAATCTCTATGTTGATTCCATTAGGCAATACTAATGCTAGGAAGGTATGATAGAACACCATAATAAAAATACAAAGCAATAACCCTTCTCACTTAGGGATCTATTGCTATGTACCAAAAAACTCCAACACTCAGTGGCTTCACATGGCACATGGTGGAAATATCACAATAATTGGGAATCAAGAGGTCAGGTGCAACTTAACTGGGCCCTCTATGACAAGGTGACCCTCAGACTCACCTCAGGGTTCAAATCTATGCCCAAACATGCTTTCCTGGCATTTTGATCCACTTCTAAGCTCACACCCATGCGGTCATCCTCAGCTAAACCTCCTGGGTTTTAACCAAAGGCTGAATTCAGCTCCCTACTATGTGGACCTCTCTCAAAAGGCAGCTCACTTCATCAACACCAGCAAGACCAAGAAGATGTTATCAGGGCCAAACCATAGTGTTTTTTTTGTGATCTAATCAGGAGAATAATATGCCATCAATGTGGTAGTATTCTATTTGTTAAAAGTCACCCACAGATCCCAGCAGCTCCAGAAAATAGCCATCTCAGTCCAGTGAAAGAAGATAAAGACCAAGGTAATAGGGCTGTGAATACCTGGGTTCAAAGAAGATAACGAAGTTACATGGTTGTCCCAGTCTGTCATCAACCATGTCTTTGGACTATGATCCAGAAAATTCTGCCTTCTTGGTCAAAGGTTGTCAATTACAGGAGGGGGAGATCATTGTGGCCTGTCTTAGCAGACAGTCTACTACACTACACTTCCTTTTTACTATGTAAGAATTTGTACCACTGTAACTAATAGTCCTGTCATTAATTTACTGTTTAGATTGATGATATATTTGTGGCTATGTGTTATATCATGCCACAAATTTATAAGTCTTTCTTTTACAATATCTTTTACCAATATTGGCTATAGTATTTGACTTTCAAGGTTTAAATATCATGTAAAGACTGAAATTGATAGTTTTAAGTATCTTTTATTTCTTACCATTTGTGAAAGCATGCATCTATGTTGAAAGCTTTTGGTGTATTTGTTAATTCCCATAGCTGTCTATGAATGATTAAAATGTCCCCATTGTGTATGACAAATGTATGATAAATACATAGTAGGGAAATAGAAGTAGAATATTAAAAGAAATGCCATCCTTACAGGTTGTTTTTTATATTTCTTTTTAAAAATCTTTTTTAAAAATCAAAGGGAAAGCAGATTTCATATAAAGATAATTAATAATAAAGATATTGATTATATCGTGATTTCAGAGTCAGAAGATGAAAAGTCAGATTGCTGTTGGCACCTTTTATATAATTCTTTCAACTAGAACTTGTTTGGCACCTATAATTATTCCTTTTCTCATCTTTGTGGTTTCAATAACTCCATAGCATCCTCTACCCAGTATTGGTATGAAGCTCCTTAGGAAATTTATCTGAGAACAACTGAAAATGTTCAAAATATAAGACAATAAAATCCCTTCAGAATTGAAATGAACAAAAACCTCCAAAGCACCATTCTTCCTTAAGTACAGCCTCTTCATTAACCTTGTGGGATGAGGTATCTTGAAATATATGTTTCTAAGGGACTGACCAAAATAGTATGTCATAGTATTACTTAACATGGACAAAATAGAAATAGGCACAAGTTGGCCAAGGACAACTTGATTTTGTCATATTGAACCTATTTTGTGACCAAGTTTGTAGGGAAAGGTTGTGCTTGTTGAAACATGAGAATAAATGTCTAGAATACAAGATCATTCTGATGAATAGGCACTAAAAATAATAACATGGAGAAATAGAATCTATCTATTATCTTGGTGAGTTTGGGCTGCTATAACAAAGTACCATGTACAGTGGCTCACGGACAATCAAAAATTATTTCTATTAGTTTTTCAGGCTACAAATCTGAGACTGGGGTGCCAGCGTGATTGAGTTCCAGTTAGGGTCCTCTTCTTCGTTGCACACTGATGACTTCATCTTGTATCCTCACATGGTGGAAAAAAAAGTGAGAACTGTTTGAGCTATGTAGTATAGTAATACTAACCTAATTCATGAAGGCTATATCTGTATAACCTAGTTACTTCCCAAAACCTCACTTCCTCATAGCAGTCAGATTAGGGTAAGTTTCCAACATAGTAAGTGAAGAGGACATTAGCATTCAGTCTCTAAGACCTCTCTTGATACAACATTAGTTTGATGTCTGGCACAAAGTTTTTCTTATGGTCTCAGCTTTGTAGTGTGTTTGTGAGTGTGAAGTATGCATTTCACACATGCGTGCATGTCTATATGTATGTGGGCAGGCATGTATGCACATGCACATGTGTATGGAGGCCAGAAGAAAACTTTGGATGTTATCCTCAGTAATGTCGTTCACCACTTTTTGAGACAGGTTATCTCCTTGCCTGGAGCTCACCAATTAGGCTAAACTGGTTAGTAGTGAGCTCCAGAGAGCTCCTCCTTTCTCTCGCTTCATAGCATTAGGATTACAGGCAAGCTCTGTCATGCCTAGCACTTTACATGGGTACTGTGAATCAAACCCAGGTCCTCATTCTTGCAAGACAAGCAGTTGCACAACTTAGCTATCTATACAGTTCTTTCTCATAGACTTGATAAAATAAAATGCAGATTTTTTTTTCCATAGCATCAGTGTTGCAATTTTAATTTTGTGGCAGTTTGAATGTATATTCCCATAGACTTAGATGTTTTATTAAGCTTATAACTTGGATCTCAAGCAGCCTAGCTTGCAAAGTTGTTACTAGAAGGGGGGGGGTGGATCCTGGAGTCCAGCCCTAAGGTGTGTTTGTGGGTGGATCTGATTTCTAGCCTTAAGTTGTGTAGAGCAGTTTGAGCTCTGGGTTCCTGCAGCTGCCAGTTTTGCCATTATAGCTGGCTCAAGAGTGTTCCGCTCTGCTTGGATGCATGGAAACAGCTTCTTCCAGCACTGATGGAACTTCCCCCTGGATCTGTAAGCCTGAAATAAATCCCTTCCTCCTCTAAAGTGTATCTGGTGTGGATGATCCTCCTAGCCACATGAAGCTAACTACAACTAATATGGAATGTGTTTGAATTGTTGCCCCCCCACACCAGTGGAATTGTTTGGGGAGGTTGTGGAATTTCTTGGGCATGGAGCCTGGAGGCCAGGTAAAGGGCTATTGTGGTGGGGTTCATGGCTTATAGCCTGGCCAGGTTCCAGACTAAGCTGGAACTTCTTGACTTCAAACATGATGTCATCCACTGCCTCGTGCTCCTGCTGCCAAATTACCATCACACTGCCTTCCCCACTAGGATGGTCTAAACCCCTGAAAAGGTGAGCCAAAGTAAATCTTTACTTCCTTAAATTGAGGTATTTGTTCAGACAAATGCAATTAGTCATTAAGTTATTTAATGAACCCTGTGCACTTTGGATGAAATCCGGTTACAGAAGCAAAAGTTAATGAAATCACAAAGAATTTTACTTTCTTCTTAGCAAATAGCTCCATAAAGTGAAGAAGATGAATCCAGTGGTTGATGAAAATGCCTCTGAGACTCATTTATTCCTCATTGAAGATAAATAAACTTCTACTCTTTCTACAACACATCTTTGCTTCTTAGAGGCAAACACTATTAAAGATTCTTCTATTCTTTCTGGTTCATAAGCATAAAGACTCAATTGCTATAATAAGTACAGAAGTTTGTTTCCCTGTTGATTATTGTCTCAATGAGGCTAGTTTAAGTCAACAAGGTAGCTCTGCTCTGACTGAATATCCAAGATCTCCCATTTCATGCTATTGTTATTCTTGTTCCTTAGAGAACTGCCATCATCCACATGGTCCATTTGGGTTCCAAGTTGTGATAAGAGTACAGAAAACAAGAAAAATGACACAGATCAGAGTCATAAGGCCCAGACTCACCAGTGACACACAGATTTTGCTTACCTTCCCTTGGGCTTGTTGACTCCACTTAACTGTAAGGTCTGCTGGCAAATAAATATGCCCAGAAAAAAAGCAATAAGTGGAAGTAGAGGAGAAAAGATTTAGTAGACTGTTAGTGATCTGCCACAACTTCAGCACATAGCTATACCTTTAATTCTTCCTTTACTGCAAAACGTCAAACATTATAACATTGCTCTGTATTTTGTCCTTTTATCTTTATATTTTCCCAAGTGCATACTTTTCAGTATAGCATTTCCTTACACAAATACATCAGAAGATACTTTACTTATCATTTTTGTCGAATATTTAGATGACTTCCAGTATTATTCTTTGTATTTACATGCACATACATTTATATAGTAAGATGCTAGAATAGGGATACTTGAAGAATGATCTGAAGAACAGTGTGCTGATCTGGGAACTGGACGTTACTGCCTTGTGATGAGATAAATACAGAAATTGTGAATTTATATCACTTTGATGTGATCATGACATCCATGAAATTAAGAAATTTGCAAGGAAATGGATGGATCTGGAAAAGATTATTCTAAGTGAGATAACCCTGGCTCAGAAAGTCCAATGCCACCATGTTCTCTCTCATATGTGGAACTTAGCTTCAGATGTTTAGATTTGTATGTGAGTTGGAATAAAAGTCAGTAGTAGAGGCCAGGAAGCTAGAAAGGGGCTGTGAGGGAGGAAGGAGAGAGGTGGGTTTAAGTTGAAAGTATAGTAGATATGTAAGTTGAGGGGCAGAATACTGCGGGTGAAATGGTCCAAGTGGAATCAAGGGAAGGGAAGTAGGAGATAAATGGGTAGGAGGAGGACGAATCATAAATAAAGATGTTATGAATAAGCCATATGGAAGCCTGCACTTACATCTTCACTACCTAAGTAATACATATGTTTAAAAAAAGACAGTTATATACCTTGTGAGGATGGATAATGCTGTTCCCAGAAGCCATATACTGGAACAAGAAAATTTCAGTACCAGGGGTAGGATGCCTTCTAGAGCGCTGTTGGTCAGGGGGTCACCTGTAGCCCATTACAGGCTATTGCCATGCCTCTTGATTGCCCACCAGAGCTACATGATAACCTAGCTTTTAAAAAATATTTTATTTTGATTTATTTATTTGAGACTGGGAGAGAGAGAGAGAGAGAATGGAAGTGCCAGGGCCTCCAACCACTGTAAATTAACTCCAGATACGTCTGCCACCATGTGCATCTGACTTACATGGGTCCTGGGGAATCGAACCTGGGTCCTTAGACTTTGCAAGCAACTGCCTTGACCACTAAGCCACCTCTTCAGCCCAACCTAATTCTTTTTTTGTTTGTTTGTTTGTTTGGTTGGTTTTTCGAGGTAGGGTTTTACTCTAGTCCAGGCTGACCTGAAATTCACTATGTAGTCTCAGGGTGGCCTTGAACACACTGTAATCCTCCTACCTCTGCCTCCTGAGTGCTGGGATTAAAGGTATGTGCCACCATCCCAGGCTCCAACCTAGCTCTTTT
This sequence comes from Dipus sagitta, assembly GCA_036346955.1. NCBI lineage: Eukaryota > Metazoa > Chordata > Mammalia > Rodentia > Dipodidae > Dipus > Dipus sagitta. The sequence goes on along the minus strand of CM070776.1, from coordinate 11,598,700 downwards.
GTTGAAGCCACCACATGCTTGGGTTATAGGACACTGATAAATCAAGCTGGAGCTGAGCTGGAAGGTTCTTCCCTGTTGACTAGCTGTCAAGATGCTGGAAAATGCTATGCAGCCTGTTTGGGGAGAAAAGTCATCCATGGTCTTAATCATCAATGGAGCCTGCAAACTTTACAGCTGGCCAGCCAGTCTAAATGTACCCACTGGTGCAATGATGACATGTCTGTTAACAGGGAAACCAACTGCTCTCTGGTTAGATTTGAGCCTTGCTCCACAGTAGGGAATTCAGGCCTGGTACTGAAAACCTAATCAAAAGTCAAGAGCTAGAGAGGTCATAAGCTCTGGAGGGGGATTAGTACTATGTCTGACTAAACAGATATATCACTGCCCACCAAACTGCCTTCTAAATACATATGTCTATGTTCATATATTCATGCTACTGTCACTTTTTTGTTTTGTTTTTTTTGAGGTAGGGACTCACTCTAGCTCAGGCTGACCTGGAATTCACACTGTAGTCTCAGGGTGGCCTTGAACTCATGGTGATCCTCCTACTTCTGCCTCCCAAGTGCTGGGATTAAAGGTGTGCACCACCACGCCCGGCTACTGTCACTTTTGGTTAGAGAAGCACCTCTTTTCAGATGGCACTGAAAACTGTGGTGACTCAAAATACAATAAAGTGCTGAGAAGTAACAGTGGAGTGTTCAGCACTAAGTGAGACATCTCTATCACACCCTCTAAGGCTCAGGATCTATTGCAGAAAAGATGGTGGAAAGAACATAAGAGCCAAAGGAAGGGGAGGATTGCTTCGCAATATTGTCTTCCAGACACGATGTAGCTGTGGTGTTTATGACCTCACAGTGACTGATACTACCTACAAAAGACCTACATAATAGGAGGAAAAGATGGTGATATCAATATAGCAGGTTGACTCATTGAAAATAAAGGATTCAATGGAGGGGTGATCTGAGAATGGGAAAAAGAAAGATTGTAGAAGGGTATTAGGTTCATGGCATATTATCTATATGTGTGGATGTTGTCAATAAAAGTTTATAAAAGAGTCCAAATTCTCATCTGAGCATAAAAACAAATAGTTTTAGAAAATAAGATTCTGGGGCTGGAGAAATGACTTACCAGTTAAGGCATTTGCCTGCAAAGCCTAAGAACTCAGGTTCGGTTCCCCAGTACCAATGTCAGCCAGATACATAGGGGGACGCATGAGTCTGGAGTTTGTTTGCAGTGGCTAGAAGCCCTGGCCTGCCCATTCTCTCTCTCTCTCTCTCTCTCTCTCTGACTCTCTCTCTCTCAAAATAAAAACAGAAAATAAAATATGTTTCTAAAGTCATTAAAAATGCCATTCATGATTTAATTTACATTCCTTGGAGGGTAGAGAACTCTGCCACCTGGACATGACATGACCATTACGCCCATGAACTCACAGCAGCTATGATTACCTACCCAAGACTTGTGTACGATTGGGCCAGTCAACATTCCATCATGTATGGAGACAGTGCTTATGAGGCCCTCCATCACTGAGGAACTAATAGTAATTAATGGTAGCTGTGGGAAGGGTCATCATTTCCTCATACTATAATAAATAACCTCCTATCCATGCTCATGTAAGTAATCCTAATTTAACACAATAGACCAAAAAAAGAAGGTGTGAGAGTAGGAAAGGGATCAATTGGAAGACGTGAGGGAGGGAATAAGAGGGTAATTTGGGTGATAAGATCAAAACATACTATATGCATGTATGAAAGTATCAAAAATAAAAATATTTTTTAAAGTGATTATAGTGACATGGTCAGGTTTCCACTGTCATTATCCTTGAATTTTATTTTAAATGCCTAAAAAGAAAAGTCACACAATTGTGTTCTCTTCATTTCTGACTTTGAGTGCTTTAAAGAAAGGGAAGATTAAATAAAGCCCCATAGCTTATTCAGCATTCGTGTTGTGGTTTTGGTAGAACAAGGCAAGGAATAGCTGTGGTTTGAATCTGAAGAAGATAAGTCGGGATTTTCCAGGCAAGTGACTCAGCATGAAAAACGGTCTGTATAAATGTCCCTTTTGTGTGAACAGGGTAGAGAACAGCATTTAGAATTCATCAGAGTTAGTCAGAAAAACAAAACAAAGAACCTCACTCACTAGGAAGGATTTTTTGTTTGTTTGTTTGTTTGTTTTAAATTATTTGAACCATTCTTTTCTTGTGTGACATATGTTCTAGTGGTGGACAGAAAGGGCTTGCTGATTTTATCTTCTTATTCTTTTACCTCCTTTGAGATTATACTTGTGCTGTTTTAGGAATAGCTGCCTGATGCCTCAGTAGCGATGGCACCAAAAATACAGGGATGAAGTTGGGTACCTCATTCCTAGAATCCCACCACACAGAGGCCACAGCAATGGGAATGCTGCTGATATGAGGCCAGCCTGGGCTGCACAGTGAGTTCAGAGCCAACCTAGAAGATATAGTGAAATCTTGAAGAAGGAAAGAAAAAGAGAGGAAGGATGAGAGGAAGAAGGAAAGGAAGAAGAGAGAGAGGGAGGTGAACAAAACCTCTTCTCTTATCCCTACACCGTACTTGATTTGACATCCTAAATTGATTGTTCTTCTATTCCCACCTCTCTGTCAATCATTAACTGTCCATATTGAGGTCACTGATGACTCTCATTTGGTCCCTGATATCTACTCTGGTCCCTCCAGCACACTTAGTCTTTGCAACTGAAAGTGATTCTTAGAAATGATGTGACTTCTCTTGAGTAAAGCTTAACATCTCAACTTCTGAACAATACCCGTCAAGCCTTCTGTGGTTGCCTTTGGTCTGCTCCTCCATCCTGTATGCTGAGCACTACACTCCCATTCCTTGGTTCTTGATGAAAATATACCAAAGTCCCATTTCAGCCCCTTACATATACATGGTTTTGCACTTATGTGATTTCTACTCTACTCTGCTAACAGGGAAGAGTTAAATGTTATTTAGAGCAACTTTCATCTAACCCCTAAATCTCACTGAGGTGGCCCTTTGGTTCTGTGGGCTAAGGGTGGAGAAATGAAGAGTATCTGCTACTCAAACATCTTTCATTGAACTACAGCCTACAGGGAAGATGCTCTCATACCACTCTCCCCAGGATTCATTACCATGCCTGCTATTCAATGAACGTTATCTCCAGTAGTGCTTTTTGTTGGACAGGGTCTCATGTATTCTAGGCAGGGCCTCAAAGTCTATGAAGTCAAGGATGTCCTCGATCTCTTAATCCTTTCACCTTCTGCCTGCTGGGGTTACCAGCATATACCACTACAACTTGCTTGTGTAGTGCCGGGGAAGAAACCCGGGGCTCATGAATGATAGGTAAGCACACTACCAACTGAACTATATATAACCAGCCCTCCAAAAATACTTTTCAATAACTGACTCAATGTCTGACAGAACAAATTGTCAGGTACACTTCTATAGCTGTGTTCCAGGACAGGTCTGGGGTGAACAGGATGTCTGTGAAGGTGAATCTTCAGTGTGAACATGACTGCCTTAAGAAACACCGATACATTAGTAAGTCACATCTCTGGGTATATCTGTGAAGGTATTTCCAGAAAGGATTAACTGAAGGGGGAAGACCAGCCTCCAATGTGGGCCTCATCATCCCATGGGCTGGGATTTGAGACTGAATAAAAAAGGAAACAGGACAAAGCTAGTTGAGTGCCAGCCTTCTCCCTTCTCTGTTTCTTGCTCTACCAAGATGACAGGAACTCACTGCCAGCCTGAGAACCTCCTCCAGGGAGCTGGCAGTAGACGCTGAGGAAAAAAGTTACATCAAAGCAGAAAATCTGAGGCTGCTGAGAGCTCACCGTCAAAGGAGACATAACACACCCCAGGGCTCAGGGAACATGGTAGAAGAGGGGGTGGAGAGAATGTAAAAGCCACCGTGTGGGGAGGTGTATTCTATGCCATTCCCCTCCCCCACCCCACTACAGAGACTGATCGGTGCATTCCTGACCCCATGGTGATTACCAATAATGCTACTGGGGAGGGCCCTCTGTGGAATGGGAGTGGGGGAGAGGGAACATAAGAGTATCACCCAGGGCTAGCGAGATAACTAAGCAGTTAAAGTTGCTTGCTTGCAAGCCTGACAGCCCAGGTTCAATTCCCCAGTACCCACAAAAAGCCAGATCTACAAAGCAACACATGTGTCTGGAGTTGGTTTGCCATGGTGGGAGGCCTTGGCATGCCCAAGCTCATTCTCTGTTTGCCTTCCTCTTTCTTTCTGTCTCTCAAATATATATATATATATATATATATATATATATATATATATATATATATATTTTTTTTTTTTAAAGAAGAGGTACACAGGGAATTTTGTGGAAGAGGGGATGGAAAGAATGTAAGAGCGACAGAGTGGAAGGGAATGTCCAGAGGCATTTCCTCCCACCTCCCAATGACAATGACTGCTGCTCTTGCATGTATACCCCATAAACCTAGGGGGAATACCAGCAATCCCACTGAGTAGGGCCCTCAGTGGAATGGAGGCAGGGAAGAGGGAAATGATGGTACTAACATATGATGTATCCATACAACTTTACACTTAATTAAAAAAAAGAATAGAAAAAGGAAGAGCTACAAATGGCCAAAAATATTTTTAAAGTATAACCTAATGGGAATATGATAAAATTGAAATATGTCCATATATTAAAGATTTCATTTTAAAAAATATGAGCCAACGGGGCATGGTGGCGCACACCTTTAATCCCAGCACTTGTGAGGCAGAGGTAGGAGGATCACCAAGAGGTCGAGGCCATCCTGAGACTACATAGTGAATTCCAGGGCAGCTTGGGCCACAGTAAGACCCTACCTCGAAAAACCAAATATATATGTATGTATGAGCAGCCAGTGCCCATCATGGACAGAAAGTTGGTCCTGCCACCATGCCTTCTCAGTCATGATGGATTCTATCCCTTGAATAGTAAACCATCCTAAATCCCTCCTCTCTGAAATTACTTCTTCTCAGTGCTTTGTCATAATAACATGAAAAGTAGCTAATGAAAGTTTGCACAATGTATCCCCCTACGCACTGGGGAAGGTTTCTTGACCTTCCATTGTCTCCTACCTCACTCTTAGCAGCAAATATATTCTAGCTGTCTCTTGGGTACCATAGAGTGCTAACCAGAGCTGGGGATGTAACTCAGTTGGTAGTATGCTTGCCTAGAGTGACAGCCATCTTGGGTGCTACACACACACACACACACACACATACACACACACACAATTTAAAAACTGATATGAGTCGGGCATGGTGTGCACGCCTTTAATCCCAGCACTCAGGAGGCAGGGGTAGGAGGATCGCAGTGAGTTTGAGGCCACCCTGAGACTACATAGTGAATTCCAGGTCAGCCTGTGCTAGAGAGAGACCTTACCTCAAAACAACAAAACCAAAAAAAAAAACTGATATGAAAGTAGAAAGTGGGTTATATGGGTGAAGAAAAAGGTCTAAAGGGAATGAAAGGGGAACAACAGAGAATAATGGGAAGGGAAATTAAAGATAAATATTACATGTTCTCATGTGTGAAATATATGTATGAAAAAAGAAAAGTGGTCCTATGTCAAATAAGCTTGGGAACCATTATGTTATTATATATTTCTAATAAGCACTGTGACTTCCAAAAGGAAGCTGTAATTGGACTGTGTTCCAAACTTACTTGGCTATTGTTTTTTGTTTGTTTGTGGTTTTTTTTTTTTGGGGGGGGGATCCAAGGCACTTCCTGCAACTATGTTTCTCTCGCTTTCTCCTCTCCCCTCTCTCTCCTCCTCTGTGTCTCTCGAAAATGCTGATTTGAAGCCATGTATAGATTTACCCAGCTTCATGAGCCTCTGAAAATGTTCCTAGGTGTCAGTGGTTGGTAATGGTCACTATTTGCTCTGGATTGTTCCATTTTAAAAGCAGGAAAAATATCCAGGCCACATGCCTTGAGACTTTTATAGTCAGCTGATGAGCTTCTTTAATTGGTCTTACTAGGTCTCCAGAGGGGACATTAGTGCTTTCAAAGAGACAGGTCACAACAAGGTGTATTGTAATTTAGAAGTCATGAGTAATAAAACTATAATAATAATTGATTCTTTTTTGGTATTGGGTGAAGAGGTCAACATTCCTTTCGACAACGTCATTAGCCGTAGATAAGATAAATTCAGCACTTGACATAACCTGAAAACAGACATAATAGTTCCATTGACTAGGTTAACCTTTGTTCGGGCTGAATGAGCTCTCTGGTGACTTATTAGGGAATATTGTATTTTCAAAGACATTAAATCCAGTGGGAATGGCAATAGTAATTGGGCTCTAATCTTGAAAGATTTTCCTCCTTTGAATCAGCAAACCAGGGCCCAGTAAAGTTGGATACTGTGGATATTTTATTGTTTGCACTGAAAACCCAACATGAAAGGAGAACACGGATGTATGAAGCTTGTATGTAGATGCACATAGAGAAGTGTCTACTGTAGATGGAAATGATCATCATTAATGGCCTGGTAAGTATAAATAATTAAAGGAATGCAGTTTAAAATAAGACAGTGAGGGCTGGAGGGATGGCTTCATAGTTAAGGCGTTTGTCTGCAAAGCCAAAGGACCCAGGTTCGATTCCCCAGCACCCACGTTAGCCAGATGCACAAGGAGGCACATGCATCTGGAGTTCGTTTGCAGTAGCTGGAGGCCCTGGCCATGCCCATATTCTCTCTCTCTCTCTCTCTCTCTCTCTCTCTCCGTCTTTCTCTCTGTCAAATAAATAAATAAAAATAAAATATAAAAATAGAAAGTGAGAGCATGTTGCATTTTTTATTTCTATGTAAATGTCTTATTTTTAATGTCCAGTTTATAATCACAGAATCACTGTAGAACATTGCCTCAAAAATCCCAGCACAGGAGAAACAACTTCACTATGTTGAGTCAGGGTGGCTTCAAACTCACAGCGCTCCTCCTACTTCTGCCTCTGGATTGTTGGGATTATAGGTGCATGCCATCGCACCTGGCTTGGAAAGACAAGTTCAGATGAGTTCCTGAGAAGTGTTTATTCTCCAAGTTTAACACATAGAGTAAAAGATGGCTAAAATGAGCATATCCATGTTGTGAGTCAGAAGAAGGTAGAAAGCTGTGAGGAAAGGATGGAAATGAGGAAGGAAAGTCAGTATTAGGAGACTATTGAAGGAATGAACTCAACTCTGCTTCATGACTATAGAACCCACAATATACCTGTAGACCTCTCTATAAATTATTATTGGAAGGATATATAAAGAAATTAAGAAATAAAGTATAGTAATAATACAGAGTGGAATAGCAAGAACCCCACTGAGGAAGGCTCTCAGTGGAATGGGGCAGGCTAGAGGGGAAATAAGAGGATACCTTGAGGGGAATATGACAAAGATGTGACTTGTTCACACAGTAAAGTTCATAATTAATAAAGAAAATAAAAATTATTAAATAAAAATTTCCATAATAGCATATGTACCAAAATACATTTAAATATCTTGGGCACGTCTTTGTTAAAATATCAGAAATTTATTTTTGTGTTCAGCGAGAAATTTTGTCCGTTAATATTCCTATACATTTCTTCCTATATATTCTACTCACCAGTATTCGTTACTTCCTCATTGTTGAGGTAAAATACCCAACAAAAAAGCAGCTTTAGGGTTACGGTTAATCATGGTGGGGAAGACTGGCAGCAGAAACTTGAACCATGTGGTCACATTCAGTCCGCAGTGCACAAGCAGGGAGAGAGCAGTGCTGGTTCTCAGCTTGCTTTCTCCTTTTTATACAACTCAGGACTCCCAGCCCATGGAACATTGCTACTCACAGTTAGAACAGGTCTTCCTACCTCAGTTACCCTAATTGAGAAAATCCCCCATTGACATGCAAAGAAATCTGTTTCAATGTGATATTAAATCCTGTCAAGTTGGCAACCTGTGGTTAACCATCACACCAGCCACGGGCTGGACATAGACGACATGAAGTAGGGAAAACAAGGTGCCTTTACTTCAGAGGATACAAACTCAGTGGAGATCATACTGGACAAACCAATGGGAAGTAGCCTAGGACTATAGGCTGGTGGGTGGTGAGAACATAAAAAAAAGACATGAGTAAAAAATACATCATGAGGCTGAATTAATTATTTCACTTGTTTCTAAGGCAAACTGCCTAACAAAAGTGACTGAAGGAAGGGACAATTCATTGGAACTCTTAGTTTGAAGCTATAGTCATGGCAGGGAAGGCATGGCAGCAGGAACATGAAGTGGCCAGTCACATCGTATCTGTGCCCAGGAAGCAGAGAGATGAATGCTGGTGCTAAGCTCATTTTCTCCTTTTTTGTTCAATCAGGTCCCCCAGCCCATGGAGCATCACCGCCCACAATTAGGATGGGTCTTCCCTCTTCAGTTTCAATCTCTCTGAAAACTCCCTTACTGGCATGCTGAGAAGTGTGTCTTCTAGGTGATTCCAAATCAAGTCAAGTTGACAGTCAAAATTAACTATCACAGGGGTAAAAATCCACAGTGTGGAGATGAACTTGCCTAATGAAGAGAAGCTTAGGAAAGAAACACCTAGCCACCTTTTGATTTTCCAGATATAAAGGCAAAAAGATTCACCCATCCTAAGTGTGAGTAACACCATCCAACCGACTAAGGTACTGGAGATGGCTTAACAGTTAAGGTGCTTGGGTAAGAAATTTTAAGAACTCATGCACCACAAGGGGGCGCGTGCGTCTAGAGTTTGCAGCGGCTGGAGACCCTAGCATGCCCATTCTCTCTGTCACTCTCCCTCTCTCTAAAATAAATAATGAAAAAGGAGAAAGTGAGCATTCATTGTCCTCTGCTTCCTGACTGTAGATGTACAAAGCTGTATATGTAGCACATATACATACAAACTATACAATTTTTAGACTCCAAATCTTTCTGATGGCTACAGGTTATGAAAAGGTGTTTACTTTTGCCATTACACTTGGGGAACAATGCAAGAAGGCTATGTGCTGCTTTCTTCCAAAGTGTCTAATTTGACTAGAGGAGAGAATATGAGAAGGTCACTGGTGTTTACATGTGATTCAGTTTTTTCTTTTTGAGGCAGGGTCTCAGCTTAGTCTAGGATGACCTGGAACTCACTCTCTAGTCCCAGACTGTCCTCAATCTCACAGCATGTGCCATGAGGCCTGGCTGTGATTCAGTCTTATGAATACTTCTCAACATATAATTTATGTTGCTCATGTTCTGCTGTGGTGTCTACCATTTCCACATCTGGTCAGTGTAGCCCATTATGATCACAGGCATGGAAACCCTACATGTGCTGACGGTGAAGGCCTCTGTAAAGGACACATATGTAGTGAAAAAGTATAGGGGATGGGATGCAGGGATGGTTTAGCGGTGAAGGCATTTTCCTGCAAAGCCAAAGGACCCAGGTTCAATTCCCTAGGACCCACATTAGCCAGATGCACAAGGTGGTGAATGCTTCTGGAGTTCATTTGCAGTGGCTGGAGGCCCTGGTGCTCGCCCCCCTCCCTCTTTCTTGCTCTCAAATAAATAAATAAATAAAATATATTTAAAAAAGAATACATAGGAGCAAAAACATCAACCCAGGACTGAGAGGAATTCAAGTCCACCAGAAAACTGTGTTTTCCCATGGGCAATCAGAGTCAAGAAAAAATAAAAGCAATATATAGAATTGATGAATATTTAGTGAGTCCCACTCTCTATTAGTTTGAATCCTTATCCTCAAAGCTCTACAGCAAATGTAACTACTACCATGTTGTAAGGTTGAACTCAACTGGCAACTTGATTGAACGTAAAATCACCTAGGAAACCTAGCTCTGGGTAAGTAGGTGAGGGAGTTTCTGGATTATGTTAGTTGAGGTGAGAAGACCCGTCTTAACTGGAGCGGCACCATCCCATGGCCTGGAGACCTGGACTGAATAAAAAGGATAGAGCTGGACTGGAGAGATGGCTTAGCAGTAAAGGTGTTTGCCTGCAAAGCGAAAGGATCCATCCCAGTGCAACTCTCCAGGACCCACGTTAGCCAGATGCACAAGAGAGCACATGTGTCTGGAGTTCGTTTGCAGTGGCTGGAGGCCCTGGCATGCCCACTCTCTCTCTCTCCCTCTTTCTCTCAAATAAATAAATAAATAGATAAAATATATTAATAATAAAAAATTAAAAAGGATAGAGCTGGCAGAGCACCGACATTTATCACTCTCTGCTTCCTCTACAGATGTAATTTGACCAGCTATTTCTTCCCCCTGCCACCATGTATCCCCACCATTATGGACTGCATCCCCTACAACTGTAAGCAGACATAAACCTTCCCTTCCTTACATTGCTCCTTGTCAGGCATTTTGTCATAGCAATAAGAAAAGTAAGTAATATACATGTCCAGGTGTGAAATCAGGTTATGAGAAGGTAAAGGATTTGCCCCAATTAACACAGCTTCATGGCAGTAACAATGTGCACACAATATGCATTAGTCTCCATTCTATCCACTTTCTTCTGTCTCAAGTTCTACTGTTGTCAAAGTCTTCTAAGAGAATAGGGTATAAACCATAATGCAAAAATAAGAGATGTGGCACTGGGAAGATGGTTTAGTTGGTAAAGTGTAACAACCTGACTTTGCATTCCCAGAACCCTCATAAAGGCAAATGCAGTCTGTGGTCCCAGTATGCCTGTAGGATGTGGAGATGGGAGTTGTAGACAGAAGAACCCCTGGAAGCTCACAGACTATCCAGCTTGACATGCATAGCAATGAACAAGAGACTTTGCCTCAAACGTGGTATATGGATGGCGAGAATCAATATTTGTCCTTGTCCTCTGGCATATACACTGTGGCATATGCACACACACACACACACACACACAGAGAGAGAGAGAGAGAGAGAGAGAGAGAGAAAGAGAGAGAGAGATAAAAACTGAAAATAATGAGATGCCTTTTATGGGCTTTTTTGTTTATTGACAAGTACCATGATTATAAAAAATATCCCATGGTAATGCCCTCCCTCCCCCCACTTTCCCTTTGAAACTCCATTCTCCATCATATCCCCTCCCCATCTCAATCAGTCTCTCTTTTATTTTGATGTCATGATCTTTTCCTCCTATCATGATGGTCTTGTGTAGGTAGTGTCAGGCACTATGAGGTCATGGATATCAAGGCTATATTGTGTCTGGAGGAGCACATTGTAAAAAATTCTACCCTTCCTTTGGCTCTTACATTATTTCTGCCACCTCTTCCACAGTGGACCCTGAGCCTTGGGAGGTATGATAGAGATATTTCAGTGCTGAGCACTCCTCTGTCATATCTTCTCAGCACTATGGTGCCTTCTGAGTCATTGCAAGGTCACTTCCATTTGAAAAGAGAAGCTTCTCTAACCAAAAGTGAGAGTAGCCTTAACATATGGGTATGAACATCAAGAGAAGTGCTTACTGGGCAGTTTGGTCAATATAGTATATACATTTATCCAGACAGCAGCAGACATTATACCCCTAGGGCTCATGACTCCCCCTTTTGTAGGTGTTCAGTATCAGGAATGTATTCCCTCCCATGGAGGGGCCCTCCAGTCAAATTAGACAGCGGTTGGTTTCCCCCATAACATATGTGCCATTATTGCACCCTGACTGGCCAAATGTAAGGCTTGCAGTGTCCACTATTGAGTATCTTCACTGGTGATTTCTCTCTCTCCCACTGAAATGCATGCAGAATGGCTTCTTCCAGGTTTCTGTCAGCTGGTCTACATGGAGGAGGTTATCAGCTCAGTCCCAGAAGGATTTATCAGTGGCATTGCCACCCAAGTATGTGGAGTCTTCAGCAATAGGGTCTGTTGCAGTCCAGTTCATATTGCTGGTAGAAATCACCCAACCAAGAGCAGCTTCTGGGAAAAAGAGATTTATTTTGGCTTTCAGGCTCGAGGGGAAACTCCACAATGGCAGGGGAAAATGATGGCATGAGCAGAGGGTGGACATCACCCCCTGGCCAACATAAGGTGGACAATAGCAACAGGAGAGTGTGCCAAACACTGACATGGGGAAACTGGCTATAACACCCATAAGCCTGGCCCCAACAATACACTCCCTCCAGGAGGCATTAATTCCCAAATATCCATCAGCTGGGAAACTACATTCAGAACACCTAAGTTTATGGGGGACACCTGAATCAAACCACCACCAGTGTCTTACCATATATTCCTAGTGGGAAACTAAGGGCCTCAGCAATGGCCTGTAATGTTTTGGGGGTATCAGGGACCTCCCTGGCCAACAACTCAGAGGAAAGTATCCCATCCCCGGCACTGAAAATTTTCTAGTAACAATCTATGGCTCCTTAGTGTTCCATTGTCCAAAAAGTAGGTTTCCATATGACTTTTTTATATCCTCTTAGATTTTGATTAGCCCTCCCTCCACCTTTCCTTTACTCAATCTCTTCCGCTGACCTCACTTGGGCCTTTTCTAAGTGAGATTTTTTTAATGCCTTCTTTCTATTCCAAAATTATTACAATCTTTGGAGCTTTTTTCTGTTCCATATCACTTCTTTAAAGTGGTGTCTCTCAAACCTTGGCCTGCATCTCCTAAAGGGTTTGTCAAAACAGTTTTGGTCATGCATGACAAATGTGCATCTCCAACAGGTTTCCAAGTGCTGTTGGGTGAGGAACACACTGGTGTCACCATCACACAAGTGCCCCACTCAAAGCCCATGATTTCTGTCTTCATGTTAGACAGCAATGTGCTCCTGTATCTTGGCACATTTGTGTTTGTAATCAGTAGGTTTGTGTCTGTGACCAACAAGATGCAAATTCCTTGAACAAGGGATCATAGCTTACTCATGCCTGGATTCCCACAGCTGATATAATTTAGTATACAAGTGACGCCTGCATTAACCTCTCTAGAAGTTTCCATGGTTTCTTTCATGACAGCCATCTCCTATAACCAAATAAGCACAGTTCTAAGGATATCTGTTTGAGTAATGCACTGGGCCTATAGAGAGGATGGTCTGAAGACCTACTGAACAGGTCTTAAAGCAGTTAGCTTCTCTAGTTCTCCTGCTCCTTGAACTTATTGGGGTACCTTTACATAAGTACTGAGCACCAGTGGCCAGAAATTTTAAGTTAATCACAAATCTGGGCTTCCTTTTTTTCAGGGGTTGCAGTTAATGTACAGACTCACAACTGGTTAATATGCTGAGAGAAAGAGATCGCAGAGTGCTCTGCCCTAAATGGATCATTTGTATTCCTCCCTCTAAGGCTCAGGGAACTCCGCAAAAAAGGGGCAGAAAGAATGTAAGAAACAGCGAGTGTTGTGAGGTGCAGTCTTCTGGACTTCACCTGGCTGCTACAGTAATAAACACACGTTAGCTATGGTTACTTCCTCAAGATTATTAACCTTCCACCATGAAAGGGGAGGTGCTCGTGAAGCCCCACCCCTCCCTCTGGAGTTATGGGCAAATAATGGTTGCCATGGGGAAGGGAGTCACTTTCCTCAGTGGTGTACCTGGAGCCACTGGTAACTTGCTCATGCTCCAGTAAATAACACCCTCAGCCCATGTTCATGCTCATACTAGAAGCCCTAGTAAACTCAGTGTATCACAAAACAGACAAAAAGAGACATCAAATAGGAGAGTAAGTTGAGAAGAAGAAGGGGTTCAGTGGAAGTGAGAAGGAAGCAAGAGAAGGTAATGGGGTGAATGTGATCAAAATAACTGTATACATGTATGAAATTGTCAAAAAATAATTTAAAAAATATGCATGTCCACTTGGCTAGAGAGATGGCTCTCAACTGAGCTTGGTGGCACAGGTCTGTAATTTATGCACTTTGCAGACAGAGGCAGGACGAGATGGCCAAAAGTTTGAATCCAGCCCGGTTTACATAGTGAATTCCAGGCTAGGCAGGGCTACACAGTGAAACCCCATCACAAAGAAACAAACAAACAATATTCGCGTGAACAGGGTCCAAAGATAAGGTACACAGAGTGTGTGTGTGTCTCTCTGGTTTGATATATAGAAGGGGTCTCATTTAGCCTAGAGAATGGATAGAGAAAATACCAGGCCAGGCCTCTTAAGTCTGCGCTTTCCCATTCTCATGAGTAGATACCAAATACTACCAGTAGATGACAGCAAAGGTCTGCATAGAGCCGATAGCTTCGGGTGCTGCAGGAGCTCAGGGTGTGGTATTGTCATTGTTTACTGTAAAACATGGTTCCTCACCTGCTTGGGGACTCAGCTCCTCCTGTGACACCAGGCACTGAGCAGCTGTGTGAGTCTAAGAAGACTGGTAAGAGGCCAAATCCAACGTGAATCAAAGTATACTCCTAAAAAGAGCACTATTTGGGAACCTCGCTATACAAGGTCTGCTCAGCAATGTCTAGGTTAAATCAATTCAGACCTTAACAGGGAAATTCAAATGTAAGTTTTCTATTGGTTCCTGGTGATGTCACTCCTGGTGACTGGAGGCTGGGAGAACTGGTTTTCTAGGTGTGGGGAATCTTTGTTCTTTGAAACACCCACCTGGAACCCTGAGGCCTCCCTGTAGATCCAGGGCCTCCATGGTAACTAAATCCTGTGCAATGCTTTCCTCAAACACTCTCTGTATGACAATAGAGCAGCCAAGGAAGGAATGGAAGCAGCGCAGAGCAGGAGTGAGGCAATTTTCTGGGGCAGTGCTGGGTCTCGCCATGACTGCCTCGGAATCAAATCAATCTCCTGGGAGGTTTAAGCCATTCACCCAATGCTGCAGATGCCATCTGCCCCCAGGTTCTGGCCATCTGAGCCCAATGCCCTCTGGGCAGTTGACATTCTCAGAGGTCCCCCAGATGGTTTCCATGTGCGCCAAGGCTGAGAACCATCACCAGGTGTGCTGTGGTGACCCCCAGATTTATTAAATTCTCTCACCTACTAACTGTTTTAGATTTCTTAAACCTTGGGCACATTTTAAATAGAACTCAAAACAAATTCGGACAATGTTATGCTAGGGTTAAAAAGAAAAACAAAACTAGGAACCTGGTTAATATCGAGTCATTTCTCTCTCTCTCAAATTGCCACCATCAATATTGTTCCCAAAGGTCAGCCTGATATTTACTTTGTCCGCCTCTGAAAGAAGTACTTGTGTTTGATTGCCTTCAAACACTTACAGGTTGTCTGAAATGAAGTCAGGTGGTATTTTGACTTTTGTGGGACTGGCAATTTGTTTACATTGACTCCCTTTAAACTTTGGCAGCTGCTAGTGGAGCATGCGCAATCTTCTGTGCTGCCCAGTCATGGCATGGAAGGCTTCAAACAATTCACAGCAATGACCCACCCACATGAGCCTGGCAAAATGCCATTTCTACAGGGAAAAATATGCTGCCTCAGTCACATGTTACATGGTAGTTATACTCCAACATGCTATTAAGTTCCACAGCTCTTCTGGGCAGTGAGACTAACACTACATCTTAAGGTAGATGGTGACCTATGAGTGTGGTTTTCTTTAAATGAATGAGCTAAACCTGTGGTGTGCTCATAAAGGTTTAGCAACTGGTTGGTGGGGTGGGGAGAAGCCCTGAATGATAGCGTTTGCCATGCAGAGGTGTCCCTCCTTTTGACATTGTGACATCACATTGTCATCTACCAATGTTTTGAGCCATAGTCATAGCTATCTTGGGATGCATGTGGCAGGTTGGATATATCTGGCTGGAATACTGGGTAATAGCTCCCTGACCCCCTCCCCACCAACAGATATAGTATCCTAATCTCTGAACACTGTATGTTTGGTTATGAGGTAAAAACAGAAGTACATTGAGAGTGGAATTAATCAGCCAGCTGATATAAAAATGGAGAGATTGGGACCAGATGTGGTAATGTTGCTTAGAATCCCACTCCTCATGAGGCAAAGGCAGAAAAATCATGAATTGGAGGCTAGCCTGAGGTACATAGCAATACCCTGTTTCAAAATGAAAACAAGCAAAACTCAGATTATTCTTTTTTCAAAAGTATTTTTGGCGGGGCGTGGTGGTGCACACCTTTAATCTCAGTACTTCGGAGGCAGAGGTAGGTGGATCACTGAGTTCGAGGCCACCCAGAGGCTATAGTGAATTCCAAGTCAGCGTGGGATAGAGAGTGAGACCCTACCTCGGAAAACAAACAAACAAAAAAAAGTGTTTTGGTGTGCCTGTAGTATGTGTGGTGTGTGTGCTGTATGTATGTGTGTGCAGATGTACGTTCCCTATGCACATGCATGTGAAGACCAGAGGAGAACATCAGGTGACCTCCTCTATCACTCTTCTCTGATCTGGCCAGGGAGCCCCAGTGATTCTCCTGTCTCCAATCTCTTTAGCACTAGGATTCCAGACATATGCAACCATACCGAGTTTTTTTTAACTGTATTTTTATTTATTTATTTATCTGAAAGAGAGAGAGAGAGAGAATGGGGATGCCAGAGGCCTCCAGCCATCCAGCCACTGCAAACGAACTCCAGATGCATGTGCCCCCTTGTACATCTGGCACACATGGGTTCTGGGGAATCGAACCAAGGTCTTTGGGCTTTGCAGGGAAATGCTTTAACTGCTAAGCCATCTCTCCAGCCCCTTTTTTTTTAATGTGGATGCTGGAAACTAAACTCAGGTCCTCATGCTTCCACAGCAAGAGCTCTTATCGAGCCATCTTCCCAGCCCTGAATTGATTTGTATTATCCAAGTGGGCCCATTGAAATGAAAGAGCCTTAAAAGTGGAAGAGTTTTGGGGCTCCTTGCCAATGCCAATCACACCAATAAATTTAAGATACCCCAGATCCTTGTCTTATGAATTTAAAGAATTAAATCCATAGACCAGAGAATAAGACTTAGATAGATTTTATTAGATTTATGGAGGAAAAGAGGGAAAAAGTAGAGAGCTCCTGCCATGTGGAAGGCAAGAGAAGGTAAGGAGTCCATGTGGGAGTAGGGATCAGTCCCCCCCCGCAAGTCTCAGACCAGCAGGACCAAGATGAGGGGTTCTTACCAGAGCAGAGACCTGGAAGTTCAGGAAAGGTGAATAGCCAAAAGGAGGTCCTGTCCGCTTGCTAAATATCTATTTATAATGTTATTGTGATGGGCTTTATCCTATGTTTCGGGGGAGCCTGACAGAGAGCTTATTGGTCTGATCTCAGGAAGGGATCAGCACACCTGGGTGGGGCGAGAGAGAGAGAGAGAGAGAGAGAGAGAGCGCGCAAGAGAGCGCTGTTTGAGACTGGATCCGACTGAATTCTGGTTCTGGTGGAGCAGGCAGGCAGTGTTACAACTTTTTCATTCTCTCTTTTGGGCTCAATCCTCACTACTTCCCCTTCAGGGAGAAGGCATAAGAGGAGAGGCAGAGAGAAATAAGATGGATGATTTGTCAGAGAGATGCCACATTGCTGGCTTTAACAACAAAAGCGTTCTGAGCCAAGGAATATGAATGGCCTCACAAAGCCAGAACTATTACCCCCAGAAGGCTACATGGCCCTACAGAACCTTCATTTTGACCCAGTGAGCCTTGTGACTTGTAGAACAATGCCATGACACACGTGTGTTGTTTAAGCTGCTCTGTTTATTGTGCTTGGTTACTGCAGCCATAGGAAACTAATCTGGTGGAACTGGCCATCAGGTTCCTCATCCCTCAAGTGTCAGCTCACATCCTACCTCCCAGATGAGCCTTCTTTATTGACCTCTCTAGGTTTTTGCTTTCTCTCGCTGAGTTCCCATAATGCCTGGCTTTGAACACTTACCCTGTGATTGTGATTCTCAATACACCTGCCAGTCTTTTCCCTAATCCCCGAGGGCAAGAAGAATGTGCTTGTTCCTTTTGTGTCCCTTTCCACCCACACAGTTCCAAGATCAGAGCAAAAGAGCCGTATTCAGAAAGCATGTGTGCGGGAATAAACCGAGGGAGGAATGGAACTGCCTTTAGTGACAGGAATGTACTTCCTCAGTAGCCCAAGTCAAGTGCTGAGCTGTCAGCACTGCAGAGCAATTCAAAGCATCTCTAGGTAGTTTTGTGAGCTACCCAGCCTCCTCCCCCCTCCCGCTGCCGCGCTGTGCATCCTGGCCTTTCCCCAAGAGGCCTTCCCCCAGGGTGCCTCTGCTAGCACCTTCCACATGCGAGGGAGGATTCTGGCTTAGAAGGAGAGGAGACAAGTACGATGTACGACTTCTAAGAGCCTCAGACTCTGCTCTGTGAATCTTTGTCCCTGCGAAGCTCCTATTTGGATTTAGGCCTTTAGGCTAGTTGCTTATTTACTTTTCTCCTTTACCAAATGTGAGAAATACTAGCCCCATGCTTGGCTTACTTGTTAAGACTCATGAGAAAGGAACAATAGAGGTATGAGCAGCCTTTGAATACTGCCACACAATGCACTGAGAGCAGATGTAACCACGTGCTAAGAAGAGGCAGGGCTACATAAGAAAGTTCACATTCTCATGGGAAGTGAAAGTGAGTCATGTCACTGTTTCTGTCATGTGACAGCTGTGGGACAGAATCAACTCACAGAGCTTCTGTTTCCTGCTGTGCAAAATGAATGTGACAGGGCCAGGCCTGGTGGCTCACACCTGGAATTTCAGCACTTGCATTGCATAGTAAATTTCAGGCCAGCCTGGGCTACAACATGTGATCCTCTCACGAAAAAAAAAAAACAACAAATCCAAAAACAAAAACAAAAGATAGGGCTAATGAGAACTCCTGTTTAGTGAGCACTTCCAGTGAAGCTTACCCAGTTCTAAGCCCCTTTCTGTTATCATCACATTTCTGTAGCTTGTCGGTATCTGTACCTGAAGCAGAGCCAGCTGTATCATTCGTGAAGCCAGAACCTTTGTTCAAAACTGATTGAGATGGGGCCTTGGATGTAACTCATTTGGTACAGTGCTTGCCTCAAATGTACAAGGCTCTTGGTTAGATCCCCAGCACTTCATATAAAAGAATGTGTGGGCTGGAGAGATGGCTTGCCTGTGAAGCCCAAGGACCCCGGTTCAAGGCTCGACTCCCCAGGACCCACGTTAGCCAGATGCACAAGTGGGCACACGCGTCTGGGGTTCGTTTGCAGTGGCTGGAGGCCCTGGCGTGCCCATTCTCTCTCTCTCTCTCTCTCTCTCTGTCTGTTGCTCTCAAATAAATAAATAAAAATAAACAAAAAATAAATAAAAAAAAGAATGTGTGTTAGCCAGATGTGGTGGCGCATGCCTTTAATCCCAGCACTCGGGAGGCAGAGGTAGGAGGATCGCCGTGAGTTCGAGGCCACCCTGAGACTCCATAGTGAATTCCAGGTCAGCCTGGGCTAGAGTGAGACCTTGCCTGGAAAAACCAAAAAAAAAAAAAAAAAAAAAAAAAAAACAATGTGTGGTGGCACACAGTTGCATCCCCAGCATTTGAGAAGTAGAGGCAGGAGGATCAAGGTTCAGGTCATTCTCTGCCACAAGGCAAGTTTGAGGTCAGCCTGGGATTCATAAGACCCTGTGTCAAAGAAATTAATTTTATTTATTTATTTATTTATTTACTTATTTGCAATCAGAGAAAGAGAGAGAGAGAGAGAGAGAATGGGTGAGCCAGGACCTCCAGCCACTGCAAATGAACTCCAGATGTGTGTGCCCCCTTGTATATCTGGCTTTCGTGAGTCCTGGGGAATCGAACCTGGGTCCTTTGGCTTTGCAGGCAAATGCCTTAACCACTAGGCAATCTCTCCAGCCCTCAAAAAATTTCAGATGGGGCTGAAGATGTAGCTCTGTGACACACTGCTTGCCTAGCATGCTCAGAGTACAGGGTTCCATTTCCAGCACCAACCTCCACCAAAAAGAATTTAAAAATTCCAAGATGTTAGCAGCAGTATATTCAACCAAGCTTTGGGCTCTCCTAAACTTAGGCTCTAGGCATCCTGGGACCTGTGACAAGGTCCTGGGACCAGGCCACTGCATAGGTGACACACCCAGGAAGCCTTTCCTTTGCAGAATTAGCATACACATCCGGGTTGTCTGGCTCCAAAGCCTCTATCTTCATATCAGTGCCGCAATGGCTGTCTTGCAAGCAGTTGTGAAGTTGAAATCAAGATCCAAGACCAGGGGTTCGAGAGAACAGTGCAGAAGCGGAGACAGATAGAGGAAGGAACGATAAACTTTTGTAGCTGCAGTGTGGGTTACTTGGAGGAAGCAGAAGTGTGCTAGTATCTGCAAACGCTGGCAACTAAACTTTGAACTTTATACAGCTAGTGTGAGGAGTGCGGAAAAAGTTTAGAAGCAGGAAGAGGGGTGCAGGTCAGAGGAGTAGTCCTAGCGGGCAGTGTCGAGCAGAGCAAGGGCCCCTTCTAGCCAGTTGTAAGAGCCTAATCATGGAGGCTCAAAGAGTAGAAGCAGGGAAATGGGCCTAAGGAAACATGGGAGAGGCAAGTGCAAATGAGTATGGCCTGTACTTTAGGAATGTAGAGACTAGGGGAGAAGAGAAAAAGACTGAACATACCTGCTGGCCTGCCCTTTTGTTCGGAAGGACATCAGGACTGTTCTGGGTTTTTTAATTGTGTGTGTGTGTGTGTTGCATTAGTGCTCAGGTGGAGATCAAAGGACAACTTCAGGTGCTGGTTCTCACCTTCCACCTTGCTTGCAATCCGCTACTCACAAGCTTCCAGGGATTACACATGTGTCCTCTTGAGTCTGGCTTTATGTGAGCTCCAGGGATCCAAACTCCAGTCCTCACATTTGCAGGGCAAGCACTTTATCCACTGACTCATCTCCCCAAGCTGCTAGACTTGCCTTGGGATATGGTCTATCGCATACAGACTATACCTTTGAGCACACAGCAACCACAGGAAGTAAACCCACTTGAGGAAGTTAAAAAAAAAAATGAACCAGGGCTGGAGCTATGGCTTAGCGGTTAAGGCACTTGCCTGTGAAGCCTAAGAACTCTGTTTGGAATCGCCAGGTCCCATGTAGCTAGATGCATTGTGATGCAAGCATGCAATGTCACACATGGCACACAAGGGAGAGCACATGTCTGGGATTTGTTCCCAGTGGCTGAAAGGCCCTGGCACACCCATTCTCTATGTCTCTCTCTCTCTCTGCCTCTTCCTCTGTCTGTCTCTCACTCTGTCTCAAAAAAAAAAATAATAATAGGGGGCTGGAGAGATTGTTTGGTGGTTAAGGCATTTGTTGCAAAGCCAAAGGACCTTGGTTCAATTCCCCAGAACCCATGTAAGCGAGACGCACAAGGTGGCAAATGCATCTGGAGTTCATTTGCAGTGGCTGGAGGCCCTGGTGCACCCATTCTCTCTCTCTCTCTCTTTCTCCCTCCATCCCTCCCTCCCTCCCTCTTCCTCTCTCACAAATAAGTAAAATAAAATAATTGTTTATATAAATATTTAAATAACAATAATAATATTGAACCAATTGAACTTCCTAAAAAGAACAGATGTTATTGGCCATAAGCTCAGCCATTTCTCAATTTGTTTTTCTCCCAAATATTCCCTTTGAATTTTTAGAGGGAGAATCAATTCTCTACTTCTGTTTCTTGCATATAATTATGTCACCAAATAATAACAACATTTGGAAAATCTGGAGGAAACAAACAGTGCAATTAAACAAAACAAAGTCAGAAAGAAAATTAATTTTCCAAATGGCTCCAAGATTTTTCACTCAAACTAAGTTGGAGGCAGGGATATAAGACCTCTCAATCCTAACTGCTAGAATTCAAGTCCCAGCTTCCATTCACCAGCAACATGACTTTGGATATGTCAGGTAGCCCAGTTTCCTTCCATGCAACCTCAATCACTGTGTCACCCTCTTCTGAAGATTAAATAAGAAATGCTACCAGCACCCAGTAAATAAACTGTACATGTCCCCTGGGTTTTCTACAGTGACAGTTAAGATCACACATAAGTATCAAAAATTATACTATTGGGCTGGAGAGATGGCTTAGCGGTTAAGCGCTTGCCTATGAAGCCTAAGGACTCCGGTTCGAGGCTCAATTCCCCAGAACCCACGTTAGCCAGATGCACAAGGGGGCACACGTGTCTGGAGTTCGTTTGCAGTGGCTGGAAGCTCTGTTGAGCCCATTCTCTCTCTCTTTCTCTCTCTCTGCCTCCTTCTCTCTGTCACTGTCAAATAAATAAAAAAAAAACAAAAAGTTAAAAAAATATACTATTATCATTACTATATATTACCATATATCTGTTCTCAAAATTGATTGCCGACACCATGGACCACATATGTCTTATCCTTATGTCTACCCAGAAGCCTAGAAAGATGTAGCTGAGGATGACCTTGAACTTATGATCCTCCTGCCTTTACCTCTAAAGTGATGGGATTATAAGCATGTGCCAACATGCTTAGTTTATAATAATGTGATGGGAATTGAGTCCAGGAGTTTATGCATACTAGGGAAGCACTCTAGCAAATGAACTATATTCCCAGCCCTGAAAGTGGGGCCCATGCATGGGCTTTCTATGCCACATACACAACTGGCAAGCAGGATCTCAAGCAGATGGGAGACTTGAGGACAGAGGGAAGGGAGAAGCAGACTCCTATCTGTACCTGTTTTTGAAGAGAAGCTCTCAAGATGCACAAGATTTCCCACCCTTAATAACTCAAGGTTGAGTATCATTTATTCTGGGCTGAAGTTGCGGGTTGCTGGAGGCACAAGCAAACAGATATAAGACCTGGGCCACTGGGCTATCATTGAGGAGACCCAGCTCTGGCCAGAGAGAAGACAAGACACTCACAACGGAAACAAACAGAATAGCTGTTACCACAGAAGACTTTCCAAGGTACAGGGGTGTGGCGACTGCATCCTGCCTCAAAGTGTCACTGCTTTACACCTCCAACATTGACAACATGTAAAGCACAAGCCTCTGAAATGGCAGAGAGCTGGGGAACTTTCTGGGGTGATGGAAATATTCTGTATCTCCATTGGGATGGTGATATGTGGGCACACATGGTTTCCAACTCTCATTGAGCATGCACTTAAAATAAATGCTTTTTCTTTTGTGTAAATAAGCCTCAATCATATTGACCATAAGTGTTCATAAAGGAAAGGGAAGATGCTGTCTTGTTAGAGCTGTCCTTGGAACATAGCGGTCTCTCAGGAATTTTCTGCTAAATGAGACCATGGAGAATTCAGGAAGTCTGAAGCTGCATATATCCCCAGGAGCCACTGGGCATCACTCCTGGTTCTGAACTCTGCCTTTGGGTGACAATGCGAAGACCACAGGCTCAGCACTAAGCATGAAACTTGATTGGTAGAATGCTTGCCTATCAAGCATGAAGCCCTGGGGTTGATCCCCAGGGCTGCATAAAGATAATGTGGTGGCATATGTCTGTAATCCCAGCACTCAGGTGGTGGAATCAGGAGGATCAGAAGTTCAAGGTCACCCTCAGCTACATACTGAGTTGGAAGACAGCCTGAGCTACATGAAACCTTTTTTTTTAATTTAAATAAAGATACTTCAGGCTTACCTTGTGTGAACACAGGCTGCTGGCTGCACTGGCTCTGGCTTCTTTATCAAATAGGTGGCTTCCAGTTGCTCTTGGAGCTTGTGGCCCACACATCTGCTTTGTACACACCATCTCTTCTAGTGTTTCTTCTACACACCTTCCTTTCCATTTCTTTCCCTCTCTTTCTCACTACACCTTCTTCCGTCTCCCACTCTTCTCCTTCTTCTCCTTTCCACCTTTCTAGCTGGGTCAGGACTGATCGGAACTAACTGCTGAAAGGAGAGCTTAGGATCATGAGATTTGAGTGTGTGTCTGTGTATTTGGGTAAATCTGCATAGATAAACTACTAAGTAGCAATGAAATCTGAAAATAAGTCTAAGTTTTCCCTTACAGGGTAGGATTGCCACACATACTATAGGATGGCCCACTCACAATTTCAGATAAACAAGATAATTGTTCAATATAAGTCTGTTGCAACTACTGCCTTTGATATACTACAAAATTACTGGCTATTTCGTTGGAATTCCACTATAAGTGGATCTCTTACATGTTTATATTAGTTAAGTATGAACATTCCTCTATCAGGGTATGATGGGAATGGTGGGAAAGGGAAGAGAACCTACCATTTCTTTAAGCCTGACCTGGCACTCTCAGGAAATCAAAGCACATTCTATGTGGCAGAGGCACAGACATAAGAGATGGCCCACCATCAAGAACACCTATCCTGGGGCTGGAGAGGTGGCTTCGCGGTTAAGGCACATGCCTGTGAAGCCTAAGGACCCTGGTTCGATTCTCCAGGTCCCACATAAGCCACATGCACATGGTGGCATATGCGTCTGGAGTTCATTTGCAGTGGCTAGAGGCCCTGGCACGCCCGTGCTCTCTCTCTGTCTCTCTCTCTCTCCCTACCTCTCTCTGTCTCTAATAAATAAACAAATAAAAATAAAATCTTTTCAAAAAGAGCACCTATCCTAGTAGGGTTTGAGAAGACAAGGCCCCAACAAGTGGTAACAGCTGGACCAAGCTTATACTATTTTCTTTCTTCAGAAGCATCAGAATCGATGCCAACAACCCAGGACAATGTTGACTGTCCAGCAAGTATGTGAGCCTTCTCTGCTCTGCGTCTGCAGAATAACCCATAATTCATGTGGGAAATGGGCTGTTGAGAAATGTGACAAGAACATCAAGGCTACGAATATATATGCTCTACCTCCTCAACCCCATGGGAGTCTTTTTCGTAGTTCATACTGTACAGTCACACGAGGCAGGGAAGGAGGAGTAACCATGGATTATAGGTCAGAGGCAGAGAAGAATGAATGGTGTCTGTCCCCCTTATCCTGAGGACTCCTCTGTATTTCCAGAGTTACTCTCTCCACTACTCACTTGCGTCCCTCCTCATAGCACCCCACTTCAGCACCACGTTGGCATTTCACTCGAGGGAGACCTAGGAGAAGTCGGTGGAAAGTTACTTCCACATAAACGGTTGGCTGCTAGATGATGAAACCATAGGAAACCACAGCTCCTCCCCTGTAGGGGCGCCAGGCCAGAAAGCCACCCTGTTGAGAGCTTGGAACCTATTTCTTGCCTTGCTGTGTGCTTCACATCTTCACATACTGGCGGGAAGCCCGCTAGCTAGACACATCCTTATGTGCTTGGGGGAGGGGGTGGCAAGAATAAACTAGAAGAAGAAAACTGATTAAAAAAAATAACAAAACAGAGCCCCTGTATATACGCTTCCAGCTTCACCCTAGGTTCTACATAAATAAACTGCACACATGGGTATTTAGAACACACACACACACACACACACACCCCTATATGATCATGGTAGCAGCTTCTGTACCCCACTAAAAATGCAAAACAGCTCACCAAAATGTAAAGATTTGCTCATATTTTACAGGAAACTGTTCAAGGAGAAGCTGCTGAAATGAGGTTGGTTTTAACAGGGTCTGGCTGGTGTGCTCCTGATACATTCTAGAAGAAATGACTACTGCACAGTGGTCTATGGTTCGCTATTTTTTTTTTAAGATTCGTAGCCATTGACTTGACAATTCCTGTCCACCGTCCCCTTTAAGAACACAAGCTCCTCTACTTGCAAATAAGCAGGAAGTCCCCTTCCTTGGGTTGAGCATCTGGGTGGTGTCTTTCACTTCCTTCCAAAGGTGTTTCTTACTAAAGAAACCCCAAGCCCAGGGTCACATTCTGTTTCTTTCAAAAGCTTACCCAATTGTCTTTGGATTGGTTTTGTGGCACATTTTTTGAACACAAAAAAATAAACAAGTAATATTTTTGAAATATCTAAAAATGAAGGTAAAATGTAAAAAAAAAAACAATAAAATCAATAGAAAAGTATTAAGTGTTTCTGGTACAAATGTAAGTTTTGTAAGTAAAGTCTCCGTTCCCTTTCCCCAGAGGCAGGCTGTGAATATTTGTTTAAATTCCCTTGTGGAAACTGTCTCTATGCATCTGACCTTTTACTTTATGTGGGTACTAGGGAATCCAGCCCAGGCCAACCCAGGCAGTAGTTTTGTTTGTTTGTTTGCTTGCTTGCTTGCTTGCTTGCTTTGTTTTTTGTTTTTCGCAGTAGGGTCTCACTCTAGCTCAGGCTGACCTTGAATTCACTATGTAGTCTCACGGTGTCCTTGAACTCACGGTGATCCTCCTACCTGTGCCTCCTGAGTGCTAGGATTAAAGACGTGCACCACCACGCCTAGCTCAGGCAGTAGGTTTTGCAAGCAAGTGCCTTTAACCACTGAGCAATCTCCCCATCTCCCAATGTACTTATTTTAAATCCATGTATACATTTTGTACATGTATATGCTATTTCAACTTAGTCAATGGCTGATTAAATTTTTATGGTAGCCAAGATCTAACCATCTCCTTCTTTGCTTCCCCATGCTTGATGGGGGAAATGAAAATAAGATGCTGAAAAATAAAATTTGAAACTGTGATCTTGTAGGGTTGGTGCTACTAGTGAAGTGACTTTGTGCATGTCACTACTTTGAGCCACGAACAGGTGACATGGAATGTTCATCATAGCAACCTGACAAGCTTACTAGGAGAATTCAGAAGCACTGGCAATGTCTGGAGAAATGGGTCAGCAGTTAAAGAAGCTGCTTGCTGGCAAAGCCTGCCAACCGGGTTCAATTCGCCAGTACCCACAAAAAGACAGGTGCACGAAGTGGCACATGCATCTGGAATTTGCTTGCAGTGTCAAGAGGCCCTGAAGTGCCCATGCTCACTCTCTCTTTCTCTGCTATCTCTCTCTCTCCCTCTCAAATTACTAAATAAATAAGTAAATATACAAATGCACAAAACACTGGCTCTGTGGCTAGTCTTCATAGACAGTTCTCCTTCAACCCACTTCCCCTAGCAAGCAAAGTGGAAAGTTGAGCTTCCTTTGCTAAAACAGACATTTACGAACACGACAGGCTCCAGGTTATTGGATGACTCTTTGAAGCTCTAAACCTATAAACTATAAACACAGATTTTCCTTTGGGAAAGCCAAGCGTGGCGATGTACACCTTTAATTCCAGCAATAGGGAGGTTGAGGTAAAAGGATCACCATGAGCTTGAGGCCAATCTAAGGCCACAGAGTTCTAGGTTATTCTGGGTCACAATGGGACCCTATATCAGGGGAAGAGTATTTTTATTTGGGAAGCAATACTGAACGGGGTCAGATCCTTGTCATGGAACTTCTGGGTCCCTCATTCCCACACAGAATCTCACACACAGCATCTCTCATACAGTATTTCTTCCTGAAAGAAAATGCACACATTCAATCACAAGGAAACATTAGCCAACCTGAAATCAAGAGAAACTCCACCCAATAGTTGGCCTTCAGTCAAAATATTAGTGTCATGGACAACCAAGAGTGTCTAAGGAAGTTCTAAATTAAAAGACACTAATGGAATGTGACAATTGAATGTGATTCTGGAGTGGTATTTGGACCAGAAAAGAATTGTTGGAAGGATGTTATGAGGCTAATAGACAAAATTTCCATCAAGTCTGTAGATAGCTGTATTATAGCAGAGTGACATTTCCAGGTACTGATAATTGTACCTTGGTTGTGTTGGACACTTGTTGTTAATAAATGCTAGTCAATGCATCCCTAGGGGGGGTGGTAAAAGGTGTTATATTCACAACTTATTCTCAAATTATTTTTAGAAAAGGTGCATAGACTGGGCGTGGTGGCACACGCCTTAATCCCCAGCATTCCAGAGACAGAGGTAGGAGGATCACCGTGAGTATGAGGCCACCCTGAGACTACATAGTGAATTCCAGGTCAGCCTGGGCTAGAGTAAAACCCTACTTCAAAAAAAATTAAATTAAATTAAATTAATTAAAAATGAAAAGGTGCATGGCAGTCGATAAAATAATTCATGAAGCCAATGTGGTCAAATATTAACAATTGGTCAACTCAGGCAATGAGTACATTGCTGTTAATCATTCTTGCAGCATCTCTGGAACTTTGAAATTTTATAAATGTGAACATTTTTACACATTCTGGTGACGCCAACCATGATGCATGCTGCAAACTAAATAAAACACTAAAATAGCTCTAATTAATAAAGAAAGCAAAAGCACTGAAGTTTCAGGAATTGAAGGCAAATAAAATAAAATAAAATAAAACAAGCAGCAGCTCTCAATGGACAGGAAGTACTTTTTTCCCTTCCATTCTTTCTTTCCCACTTTCATGTATTTCCCTTTCCTGGCAGTTTTAGCATTCTTGATCATAGAATAATAATTCAGTTTGTTTTCTTCAAATTCCTCTGAGTACAAATCTCTTACATCTAACTGAATAATACCCAGTAGATGCCATGCAATGATACGCAACCAATTCAATTCTCAAATGGCGCTTGTTTCATCTGCAAATGGAAGCCATAGAAAGCTAGATCCTGTAGGATCCTCTCCAAGCCTTTGGGAGAGGTACTTTAAAGAAAAAAGAAAGAGGAGAGAAAGATATTCATTGACATGCTTTTCCAACACATCTACCTATGTTCAAATAGAAAATCGATGTCTTGTGTCGGGCTGGGAAGATGGCACAGTTGGTAAAGTAAAATATGAAGACCTCAGTTCAAATCTTCAGCATCCACATAAAATGTCAGGCATAATGGCGTATGCCTGTAATCACAGCGGTGCAGGAGAGAAGACGAGAGGGTCTCCATGACTTGTTTGCTAGCTCATCGGCTGAATTTGTGAGGTCTGGGTCCAAGCAAAAACCCTATCTTAGAAAACAAGGTTCAGAGCAATAGCAATAGACGAAGGCACCTAAAGTTGATCTCTGGCCTCCACACACATGTGAACATGCAAGTATATGTGACCATATGCATATGAACGTGCATACATGCAATCACAGCAAGCACACATGCACATGCAAAAACAACAGTCTAATGTCCCATCTTAGCTAACAGTCTTCTACCTCAAATCCAGTTCCTCCCACCCCAGTCAGTGGATGGCAACACCATTTTCCGAGCTGTACACACCAAAATCTTTGGTATCATTCTTTACTCCAATTTTAAATATATCTTTTTTATTTTTTAAAAAAAAATATATATATATATTTGAGAGAGAGAGAGAGAATGGGTACACCAGATTCATGCACCCCTTGTACATCTGGCTTATGTGGGTCCTGGAGAGTCGAACAGGGATCCTTTGGCTTTGCAGGCAAATGCCTTAACCGCTAAGCCATCTCTCCAGCCTATATATTTTATTTTTATTTATTAATTTGAGAGAGAAAGAGGCAGAGGGAGAGAGAGAATGGGTACACCAGGGCCTCCAGCCACTGCAAATGAACTCCAGATTCATGCACCACCTTGTGCATCTGGTTGACTTGAGTCCTTGGAGAATTGAACGGAGGTCAATTTTTGCCATCAGGTGCTTTTACCAAAGCCATCTCTCCAGCCCATTGACTCCACTTTCTCTCCCTCTCCACAGCCTATTGAGCACACCCTCTTGGCCCTACCTTCAAAATGCCACACACATATACATGCAACAAATGAATAACATGTCTCAGTGCATCATTACCACTCCTATGTCCCATCCCATGGCAGTCTGCTTCCTTTTGCTCTCCAAAGCAGTTTCCTTGCTTCCAGTTTCTTCACAACAAACAGCTCTGGCAAACCTAAATCAGCCCCTGGGCCTTCTTTGTTTGCATACTACCAGTGGCTTGCTACTTCACAGGGAAAGGGAAGGCCACAGTTCTTCAATGATTAGCATCACATGTCCCACACTTGCATAAGGCAATTTCACCTCTTTGACATCATGTGTTACACTGCTTTGGGTCACTGTGGCTCTCCTTGTGTAAGCTATGCTGGATTTTATATGTGGCCATGATCCCCACTCAAGGCCTTGGAATTGCTGTGGCCTTTCCCCACCATATTGTCCATCCCCAACATCTACTCACTTCTTCCTTCCTGTGAATCTTTCCTCAGATGGCACTCCTCTATTGCTTTTTCTTTAGGTTTTCAGTATTAAGCATGTATTCCCTCCCATGGAGTGGGCCTCTAGTCTGATTAGAGGACAGTTGGTTTCTCCCATAACAGACATGCCACTATTGCACCCATTGGCTCATTTGGCTTGGCTGGTCAAGTGTAAGGCTTGCAGTGTCCACTGTTGAGTATCTCCACTGATGACTTCTGTCTCTCCCATGGAACTTCATGCAATGTAGCTTTTTCCAGCTTTCTGTCAGCTGGTCTACATAGAGGAAGTTATCAGCTCAGTTCCAGCAGGATTTCTCAGTGGCCTTGCAGCCCAGATATATGGAGTCTTCAGCAATAGGGTCTTACCATCTATTCCTGGTGGGAAACCAAGGGCCTCAGCAATGGCCTGTAATGTTTGGGGGACATCAGGGACCTCCCTAGCCAAAACTCACTGGAAGATATCCCATCCCTGGCACTGGAAAATTTCTGGTAACAACCTATGGCTTCTGGGTGCACCATTGTCCAAAAAGGTAGGTTTCCATACGACTTATCATACCCTCTTAGATTTTGATTTTCCCTCCCCCCACCTTTCTGTTACTCAATCTCTTCACCTGACCTCATGCAGCTCACCTAGACCACCTTTCTTACACAGATACCCTCTCTATCACCTTCCCACATTCATCCATCCATATTCAGCATCATTTATACCACACCTTTTATACAGTTTATATGTGTGTGTGTGGGGGGGGTTATGTGTGGGTGTCTGTACACATGTTCATATGTGTGTAAGTAGGCAAGTGTGTGGGAGTGCATGTGGAGGCCAGAGTTCAATGTTGGGGCTCTTCAATTGCTACCTACCTTATCCTTTGAGACAGGGTCTCCCACTGGACCTAGATCTCACCATTATGGCTAGACTAGCTAGCCAGTGTGCCCCAAGGATTCCCTGTTTCCACCTCCCCAGCACTGGATTTACAGGTATGTGACACCATGACCAGCATTTTATATGGGTTCTAGGGATGCTAACCCAGAGACTTACCCACTGAGCAATCTCTCTCTGTTCCTGTAGAATAGAAACTTATTAAGAACAGATGTTTTGTTTTCTGAGATATCCCCAGCTCCTAGAATGTTGCTTACCACAAATTAGTAGCTCAGTGAATATAGGTTGAACAAATGAAGGTTAGTTTAAGAATTAAGAACCAGTTATGCCCATGTACTCTTAAAGTCCCAAAATCTTGGTGAGGCTGAGGCAGGAAGATTACAGACTTGAGGCCGGCCTAAGCTAAAACAAGGCTCTGTCTTTAAAAACATGAATCAAGCTGGGTGTGGTGGCACACACCTTTAATCTCAGCACTCAGGAGACAGACAGACAGGGATCACTATAGGTTTGAGGCAACCCTGAGACTACATGAGACTACACAGTGAATTCTAGGTCAGCCTGAACTATAGCAAGACCCTACCTCAGGGAAAAAAAAAAAAAAACTGATTTAAGGGCTGGAGAGATGGATATGTGGTTAAGGTTCTTGCCTGCAAAGCCTAACAACCCAAGTTTGATCCTCCAGTACCCACTTAAAGCCAGATGCACAAATTGGTACATGCATCCAGAGTCTTTTTCCAGTGGCTAGAGGCCCTGGCATGCCCATTATCTCTGTCTCTCTTCTCTCTCTCTTTCTCTGCTTGCAAATAAATAAATAAAAATATTTTTAAATGAACTTAAAATGCCCTTGTCACTTAACTTGTTTTGTTGAGTTTCATCCGCTACAAAACACTGATACCAATATCCAGCCCCTTTATCGGCTTCAAGTTATTTTAAGGAACAAATAACACAAAAATGACAAAATGTTTTGATCAAGTCCACAAATCCCCCCCCCCACATTATTGCCCAATTTGGTAGTTGCTATGAACTACTATCCACACTCTCATAGGCAAGCTGCTGATACAGAGTTAGAATTTAAGCCATGCGTAACACCATACAAAGACTGTAGGTGCTAAGAAAGGTGTGCTATATGCTAATCAATCCCCATGCATATGTGTAAGTCAAGAGTTACAGGCTTCCCACGGATAGGAAAAGATAACAACACGGCAGAGAAAAGGAGAGAAGAACTGGTGCATGTACCTCACAGAGCCCTCGAGAAAGGTGGTGACTTTAAATTTAAAGGCACGGATGCTCAAGTGAAAGCTTTGCAGGAAGTGAACAAGCTGAGCTAGCCGTCATGTGCATACGGCATACAGCCAGATTGTTCCACCAGCACAGAGAAGGGGGATTCAAGGTGAGGATCCCCAAAATCTTCCAAGAAGGCTGACAATATGAATTGCAAAGTCAGGATGAAATGACCCCAAAACCTCCAACAGGAACCACTGGAGGTCATACAAGCAAGTTCCTTTCACATGGAGGTCAAGAGACAGGTAATTTCTGGGTGTGTGGTAAGCCTGTCATCCAACTGGAAAGGCCCTCAGACCCATGCCCACATCCCCTCCAAGGTGTCCTGGGGATGAAGAAAATATCCAACACAATGTAACTCCTTACAGGGACAGCCAAGTCAGGGAGTGTTTGGACCTCAGTGTGCTTCCAGATACACTTTACTCTATTTTCCCTAAACAAAACTTTTTTTTAAATTTTTAAATATTTGTTTGTTTACTTTTATTTATTTGAGAGCAAGAGAGAGAGAGAGAGAGAGAGAGAGAGAGAGAGAGAATGGGCACCCCAGGGCCTCTAGCCACTGCAAAGGGACTCCAGATGCATGCGTCACCTTGGGCATCTGGCTTACTGAGGGTCCTGGGGATCGAGCCTTGAACTGGGGTCCTTATGCTTCACAGGCAAGCGCTTAACCACTAAGCCATCTCCCCAGCCCTTAATTATTTTTGTTATTTTGTTTGTTGATTTATTTACTTATTTATTTATTTACTTACTTATTTACTTATTTATTTGAGAGCGACATACAGAGAAAGAGGCAGATAAATGAGAGAGAGAGAATGGGCACCCCAGGGCCTCCAGGCACTGCAAACGAACTCCAGACACGTATGCCCCTTGTGCATCTGGCTAACGTGGGTACTGGGGAATCAAGCCTCAACCCGGGGTCCTTAGGCTTCACAGGCAAGAGCTTAACTGCCGAGCCATCTCTACAGTCCTTTGTTGATTGTGTGTGTGTGTGTGTGTGCGCGTGTGCGTGTGCGTGTGTGTGTGTGTGTGTGTGTGTGTAGGTCATTCGACCACTTGACTTGTTCCTTGCCTTCTTCCCTGTTTGAGGCAATAGTCTCTCTTTGTTCATTGCTCTGCTCGAGGGGCTTCTGGGAATTCCTCCTGAGATTACAGAAGCCCTCTGATTTTACACGGGGTCTGGGATGTGCACTCTCGGGTCCTCAGAGTTGTGAGGAACACATTGTATTCAGTGAACAACCTTGCAGACCTCCTAAATAATTCTTAGGAAAATTGCCAGTCTTTTCTCAAGTAAACCAGGATGAAAGGAGGCTTCCACACCCGGGCAGCACTAGTGGCCATGGTCACGGTGGGCACTGTCTGTCAGCAGTGGAAGGGGCAAATACTAGATCCAACAGAAGCCAGCATCACTTGGGGACCCACTGGAACTGCAGCTCTCAGAGGGTAGGACTGGTTTCATAGAACAGAGGGCAGCACGGTTCAATAGCAAAGTCTGTGACATTTGTTGAAAAGCATGATCAATTTCAACATGGCAGCCGCAGAGCACTAGGCCAAGCATTGGGACTTTGGGAGTGTGGGTTCCCATGCAACTGACCCATGTGAGGCAGCCATATTGGCATAGTCAGCCAAGAAGGATGGTCTTGATGTACCTCAACCTTCCCCTCAAATCTGAAGGAGCTATGGACTGCATTGTGTTTTTCTTACCATCAAGTCACTAAGCACCTTCTGCTGCTCACGTGGGAATTATATTTCCTGCAAAAGCTTTGACAGGGAAGGGGATGTAGCTCAGTAGTAGAGAGCTTGCCTAACATGTGAGAGGCCCTGAGTTGGATCCATGGCACAAAGGGGAGGGCACAAAACCAAGCTTTGACAGCTATGGAAGTACATTAAAATATATGAACACATATTATTAGCTAATGATATTTTTGCTTCACAATAGAATAAAAAGCATCTATTTTTTTAACGTGGAAAGCTACTGGGTATAATTCCTTCCCTTTCAATATATTATTTAACTGCTTTTTAACACCATAAAATATAGGAATGAGAACTGGGGAAAATTAATTTAAAGTGGGAAACTAACAGTGTTCAGGATACAAAAGCTTCTTTCTTGCAAGTGCCCTGGTTATGTGGGAGGAGGCAAGAAACAGACTGGGTTGTTGTATTGAGATAATTTGAAGCTTGGAGCACATAAATATTTAATGTATATGATATGTGATTATAGTATCTATTTTTGATGGGACAAGGTTGAGACAGGGTCCTGTGTGTGCCAAGTTGACCTCCAGTTCTATGTAGCTGAGGATGATGTGGGACTACTGATCTCCTAGCCTCCACCTCCCAAGTGCTGGGATCTTAAGTGTCAGCCATCATGCTTGGCTTACACTGTATATTTTAAAGTGGTAGGTATTTGCTTTTGGTGTTTTGGATGTTGGTTGAATCCAGGGCTTTGTGTATGCTATGTACATATTCTATCAATGAGCTACACCATGACCCTATGTTAAAGCCTTAATGGGCTGAGGTGATGACTCTATTGATAATGTGCTTGCTACGTGAGCATAAGAACATGAGTTTAGAACTGTAGCACCCACAGAAATGCTGGGCATGGTGGCGTGCCTGTAATCCCAGTGTTGAGGGGTCAGAGACAGGTGTATCCCCAGCTAGTCTACTCAAACCATTGAGCTCTATATTCAGTGAGAGACCTCTCTCTCTCTCCCTCTCTCTCTCACACACACAACTCTCTCTCTCTCTCTCTCTCTGTGTGTGTGTGTGTGTGTGTGTGTGTGTGTCTCTGTCTCTCTCTCTCTCACACACACACACTCACACACACACACACAAATAGGTTGGAGAACCATGGAAGAAGACACCCAAGTGCCTAAGGTTAACTCCTGGCTTCCACATGTACGTGTGTGCACACCTGTACACACTATATGTGTCCAAATGAATACACACATATGTATGCATAATACACACAGGGCTTAATGATGTTAAGCTGGATGGTTTGTAAAGTAGGAATATACCTTTATTCCTCTTTAAACCATACAGTCTGGAGACCATATTTTTCTAGAAAAAAAAAATGTAGTGTTTAAATAAGTCTACTTCCAAAACAGCTGGCCTGAGTTCCATCTCTGCCACTGCATTTCACTGTGTCATTTTGGTCCAGCAGGTTACTTAATCTCTGTAGGACTCCTTCATCTGCAAGGCGAGGGAAATTACAGGGCCTCAGTCACAAGTTGTGAGAGACGTCGGGGAGAGCTCCCCAGTGTACTGCAATCACTCAGAAAATACTTGCTCTCATCACTGCTAGTATCGGGGCCATGCTGGCAAGCACAGTTGTTCTGCAGCCTGGCCCCTGTTTGCCTCTGCCTCTCAATATCATTTCCTGTCACTTTCCTTCTCCTTTGGCCTAGGCAAGCCTGAACTCCCCGTGGCCTGCCCCCTACATGACTCGGATATTCTCTGCCTTTGAAATGGTTCCCCCGGCTGTTTGGAGGCTGAGTAACCACTTGGAGGGGATGTTGCAGAGGCAAACTCAATGCACAGAATGAAACTGGATCTAAGATTGCATCAGATCAATGAAACAAAGAGAACAATTAAAAGCACCATGCTTGCTCCACATTTTCAAGGGTCTTCTTGGTCTCCCGAGCCTCCTGGGTTTCCTCTACTCATTCTTCTAACACTGGCAGGGGGAGCCCTTTGTTCCATTTTACTGAGCAACAACTTGGAGCTGCCATGTGTGTGAATCCAGGAGAAGGATCTCATTCAGTGAACTCCAAGGCACAGTGGGCCTCGAGGGAAGGATGGAGACTGAAATTAAATTCTAGGAGCCTCAGTTGCTTTTGTAGTAGTAAAAGGAGATTTGTATCCACTGCATAGGATGAGAATTGAATTAAATCCTATATCAAAGGGCATTACTGAGGGACAAAATCAAGCTAAGGAGGACTGAAAATCTCTTTCCTTCCGTTCTCCTTTCTTCTCTCGGTCACCAAGAGACCTGGGGCTCTTCTTTAAGGATTTAGATTCCCATGGGTGGAAGGGGGGGTTCAGCTGCAAGGGGGAGTATGAAAGACAGATGACAGATGGAAATTGTAGGGCTCTCTGGGGAACAGGTGGTAGGTGGCCCTGAACCCAGACAAAGCAAAAAAACTGCTAGCTGGGAGCCTGGCTACTATCCTTGTCCTTCTGCCCCCCCCCCATTGTCCTCTTTTGTTAAGTTTTCTGAACAAAATTAAATAGGTTCAAAAATAATAGAACCCATTTTCATGGGTCTAGGCTTCAGTAACTGTTTCCTCATCATTGGAAATAGCCACAACTCTGGCCAGGGTCCACTCTGGAAAGAAAAACCAAACACAATGTCCCCTCACACCTCTTCCTGGTTCCATGGGGCACAGGCTTGGACAGAGGCCATCTTGTTGGCACATTTCTAACCGGGCATCATGGCCTATAAGCTGAGTGAGGCAAGATAGTTGCTACATGGACTCTTTGCTCACCATTCAATGCAGAATCCTGAGGTCAAAGGCCAGAGGGCCCAGTACAGGTGGAGTGACCAGGGGTCTTTCCTAAGTCATTCCTTTGCCTAGCCATGGCTTTGTCTTTTCAATTAAGATTGAAAACTCCTACCCTAATGGCTGTGTGCCCAACATATGCTAATCCACTTGTAAATGCTGGCTTCCCTGAAGCAGTAGTTATCCCTGACATCTGGAACATTAATACCAAGTAGATTCAAATGTCTGAAGATGAATATACAGTGGATAGAATCACAAGTTCAGGACCTGAATTCAAATAGCTTCTTTATTTTAAAAAGTCTGTTGGATATTCACAGTGCAATTGTGAGTTATTGAGCAAATACTATCTACCAGGTATCATGTGAGCCTGCCCCTCTCAACTTCTTTCTGGTGAATCTCAGGCTCAGGCTTAAAGTGATAAATCAAAGAATTTATGTGGTCCTGAGTACAAGTGATAAAAAACAGCCTCAACACTCCATCTGCAAACTTCTCCTTGTGGAGAGATGGTGGCCTTTAAAGAAGAAAATGAACCCAAAGTTCCTAGTTCAGTGCCAGACACAACCAAAGCAACCTTATTTGCTTTAATTTATTTTATTATTTTTTTTGTGAGACAAGGTCTCAGGTAGCACAGGCTGGCTTTAAATTCCCTATGTAGGTGAACCTGCCCTTGATTGCCTGATCCTCCTACCACTACCTTCCAAGTGCTGTGGTTACAATAGTATACCGCCACACCCAGTTTATGTGGTGATGGAGAGCAAACCTAGGGTTTTGTGCATGGTAGGCATGCACTCTAGCAACTGAGCTACATCCCCAGACGGGAAATGATTTTTATTTTCTATAAAACTACAAAAGCTCTCACTTCATTAGTAACTTATCAACAAAATAACATGTAATAATGTCCATATATTATTTATATAGAAATAATACACAACAAAGTAGATGAACTTATTTTAATTTTATAAGAAAAGTAATACCCAAAACATGTACAACTTTTTTTAACTGCAAACATTAAAACATTTATTATTTTATTTTCTTGTCTACTCTTCATTCTAAATAACAGCAGGACAAAGAGTTTTCTAAGTCATGCAATAGCCCCAAGCACTTAATCTTCTCACAACTCTGATGGGTATGTATTAAAGTTGACCCACTTTACAGATGACAAGAAAAATATTAACTAGCATGACCAGGAGCACACCTTTTTTGCTGTTGTTCCTGCACAGGTCTTTGTGTTTGCATGTGTGTGGTCACTTGCACATGTATGTATATGTTTGTGTGCATGCACAGCGGTGTGGAGGCTAGAGGTCTATGTCAAGCGTCTTCTTCTATCACTCTCCATCCTTGTTTTTGTTTTTTTTGAGATAGGGTCTCTCACTGAACCTGGTGCTCACCAACTGGACAAGACTAACTAGCAAGTGATCCTCCTGTCTCTGCCTCCCAAGAGCTGGGATTACAGGCTCACACCACCACATCCCTGCTTTTCTAAGAAAGCCGGGGTCAAACTCCGGTCCTCATATTGCACAGCAAACTGTTCATTGGCTGAGCCATCTCCCAGGCCCACAATTTTTAAGACTATTCTCTTCATTTGCATTTCCTTTTAACTGCATCACACTTCCCTTTCCATTTTCCCATCCAGTTGGAAAGTCAAGGCCGATGACAGCACTTTGGCAAGTAGCCTCTGTCTGGAACTACCCACCTGCTCTCTTTGCATGAATAACTACTAAGCCTGCCTGTGGCCAAAGTAGAAAAGTACAGCTGTTTACAGATCTGCCTCTTCCATCTCCTTTGGCAATATAGCTTCTATAAGGGCTAACCTTTCCTAAGACAAGAAAGCAGGAAGGAAATGGCAGTCACCATGTGACAAGGGGAGGAAAGAGGATTTTTCACAGCAGCTGAGTGAGGGCAAATAGAATCGAAGGACCCACAGGAACGGTGTCGGTTTAGTTGCAGCTGCCAGCAGAAAAGGCTAAAAATTGCACCCTGTGAGATCCTTCCTGTGTTTCAACAATGCAGTGGATTCCCCAGCAAGTCAACATGGGGAGGCGATGGGTTACCAGAGAAGTGACATTTGGTGCATGCTTAAATAGGTCCAGGGCCCTATTCCGAGGGCATTAACTGGGGAACTAGACTGGTCACCTGCTCCTGCCTCCCTCCCCCCACCTCCTTCCTCCCCAGGAAAAGGGAAGTCAAGTCCATGAAGAAATGCGGAAGTCCTAGCTTCTCCAGCAATAGCATTTAAGGGTCCCTAGAATACTTGATCCCCAGTGAGACAAAGCCTCTGTCATTAAAAACAAGACAAAAAAATGATTAGCAAAGGGTTTCTAAAAACATTTCTCCAGGACAGAAAAGGAGAAGGGGTATTTTACATAGTGCTTAGCATCTCAGAAATAATCACAAGGAGGCCTCTAAAAAAATTAAAAAATAAAATAAAATAAAATAAAATAAACAATTGGTGCTCACACTCCTCTTTCCTACCTGAACCTTGCAGATCTCCAGATGCACTGATGAAAATGTTCCCTTCCAAACTGAGTTCAGTTTTTGATTTTAACCTTCAGCTCTTAGAGATAATGAGATTGCAAGCTTTGGAAATCAACATGGGCATCATTAGCAGTCACTTAGAATTCAAGAAAGTAAGAAACAGAAAAGTGAAGAACCGCTTCATTGTCAGGCAGCAAGTGGATAGCTGAACTTATTTATTTTTAAGGGGGAGACACTGTATGCTAAAAACTCCAAATTACCTTTCACCTAGCATGTATTACTTGCTTGACTTGCATGCTCATAAAAATTATAGGAAAAAAAATACAGATGCTATAGTGATGAAACTTATTCTTTAAAAATCGCTTAAGGATTTTTACTTCCCTCACAAATCGAGAGGAAGGAGAAGTGCGAAAGACAAAGAGGGCCGGGTGTGGCTGAGTCACAGGAATCAGCCCCCTGTTTCTAGGCCCTTGGATGGGGGACAACCGCGCCCTACCTTGGGATGTCAGCAGGAGACAAAGCCAGTTTCGCAGTAAAGGAATGCAGATCCCCCTAGGTACTACTGGGCCCTTAGGTATTACGCATTGATTCTAAAGGACAAATTTGGGCTGCTGTTGCAAAAGTTCATTGTAATAAAATAAACATCAAAAGGGAAAAAACATTTTTAAGGCGCTTGTTCATTTTATTTTTCCTGCATCACTGTGGTCAGGGAAGCCTGGTGGACATGGGGGGATGTCTTCCCCCAAGGCTTGTAAGGCCTCAAAACGCCTTTCCGGAGAAGTGGCGCGAAGGAGTTAAGCGGGACTGCGGGTGACATCACCTCATTTACATAGGAGCGGCCATATAACGGCGCTTGCCGAGGCCCTCCCAACATTGGGCGGCAGCCACTACGCAGATCGGACTCTTCTTGCTCACGCACCTCGCTCGGGTGAGCCCTGGGGCCCCTTCCTTCTATCCTCGCTCCCCTTCCCGCCGTTTGCGGGCGCTTGCCCCTCGTCATCGGCATCCCTGCTAGGCATCCCTAAAGCCCAGCCCAAGCGGGCTTCCCCGGCAAGGTGGCGATGGAGATTTGGGAATGCTAAACTCTTCCAAATGCTGTGTAATAGGACGGGGAACTTGATCTTTCAAACACACAAAATCGGGCGTTTTGCGGCAGAGCTTCGAGGGGCCTTTTCCCCCCATATTTTCTCTAAGAGGCATTCCCCAGTTGCCTGGAGACTCTAATTAATCAGAAACAGAAAGATCCTTTGTTCAAAAGCGTCCTCACCGGAGCCCAGGGTTCAGTAGCTCAGCATTCGCCCTAGCGTCTAATGGATTCGGGGGCTCTATCTGTGCAGGCTTAATGTGGCTGGACTGAAGCATGAAAATTGTGAAGTCCTTGCACAGGAATGTGTGCAAAGGCGGCCGAGTTGCCCCTGCATGCAGATCAGGGTTGATTTGTGGGGTGTGGGGAGGCAGCTTTGTGTGCCGCCGGCTGCATTGTTGAGCTAGGGAGAGAAGAGGAAGCGGGTAGGGCGGTGGTCCCAGGCTGCCGGCTGCCCGCAGCCGCCTGCCTTTGTGCATCTCTTGGGGTGGGAGCACGTCTAGAAAATGCAGATACATTTTGCAACCTTGGCTGCTTTTTAAAGAGTTTTTCCTCGTTTTGTTTTTAGTCCCCTTAAGCTGAAAGTAGCTTAGTTGTTCTCCGCTCGTTCAATTCAGCTCCTTAAGGATCAATTTTGTTTGTGAGGAGACACCTTGAGAGATACCCCCTGTCTTTGATTTCTCACCTAACCTCCCATTTTATCTTTCATACTTCTAGAAAGACTAAGGTCTTTAGCCCAGAATGTAGGAGGACAAGGGAGGCGGTTGGGTTTCAGGCTGGAACCTTGAAAAAGAGAGAAGCGCCCTTCGGAGCCCGGAGAGGCGAGGGTGGGTGTCTCTTTCTCACCCTTCCTCTTGGCTTTGTACCTGCAGCACCCTCCGCAACCATGTCTGACAAACCCGATATGGCTGAGATCGAGAAATTCGATAAGTCGAAATTGAAGAAGACAGAAACGCAAGAGAAAAACCCTCTGCCTTCAAAAGAAAGTAAGCTGCGTCCCACCACCCATCTTCCCAACGGGCTGGGCGGGAGCGGGTGGGAGGAAGGGAGGGGCGGCGGGGAGATGGGGGGGTGCGGGGGAGGAGCCGACAGTTTGACGGTGATGAATGTGGTTTGCAAAGGTTAATTAAAAACTGTTTTGCAGCCAACAAACACGGGACTTCAACAGGGATTTGATAATGGAATATTGAATATGCTAGCTTATATGCAAATACATTTATTAGATATACTTGTATTGAAGATGAATATTTTATTTTATATACATTTGTGGAATTTTTATGATATGAAAACATTTAAAATGAACATATTGTCTTCTTATTCTCGGTTCTACTGCATGCTCTAAAACCTCTATTTTTTCTTGCTTTTTGTTCTCCCCCCGCCCCATTGCAGCCATCGAACAGGAGAAGCAAGCCGGCGAATCGTAATGAGGCGAGCACCGCCAATATGCACTGTACATTCCACAAGCATTGCCTTCTTATTTTACTTCTTTTAGCTGTTTAACTTTGTTAGATGCAAAGTGGTTGGATCAAGTTTAAATGACTGTGCTGCCCCTTTCCCATCAAAGAATCCAGAACTACTGACAAAGCCGTGCCTGCCTCTCCCATCTGCCGGGCTGGCTGGCTGGGAAGGAAAAGAACGTGCATATTGGTGAAGGAAGAAACTGGGTGGGAGGTGGTGAAATCTAGAGTAAAATCCAAGATGGTCCAAGGTATCCTGCGGGCTGTAAAATGCAGTTTAATCAGAGTGCCATTTTTTTTTTTGTTCAAATGATTTTAATTATTGGAATGCACAATTTTTTTAATATGCAAATAAAAAGTTTTAAAACCTGGCTGGTGTGTCTGTTTGGTGTTTGGAAGGAGTCATATAACGGATGATTAAAGTTTTTGCAAAGGGGCTTGCCTGCCTCGTGGTCTGAGTGGAACCTACAAGGAACAAACAAGCTGCCTCACAGCATAGCACAGGCTTTTAACAGGTATGTGAAATAAGCTCGACTATGCCAAGTAATTGGGAGATCATCGTAGGCTAATTCGGTTCTTAGGGTTACACGAAAGCATTAATAAAAAATATATTTGCAAGCAGAATGTTGTGACACTCCTGTAGTATCCATTCTTGGGAGGAGGACTGAGGCAAGAAGGTAACTAGCCTAGGCAGTCTACTTGTAATTTGAAACTAAGGGATTTGATAAGTGAACAGTGAATTTAATTCACATCTGTCAAGAAAACTAAAGGTGGTGTATTAGGGCATATTTATATTAAGCATCAAAATGAACTTAGTTAGCCAAATACTAGCATTAAGCAAATAGAATTTAAGCATTCCTGTTAGGTTAAATGACTAAAGATTTTAATATGTGCTTCAGAAAGGAATTCAGGGCTTCTCTTGCCTTATCAAACAGTTATTTTCCAATTGGAGTTTAAGATTTAAAACCACCTTGCATAAAATGATATACAGTTACCATTGATGACTGATTCAAAGTTAGTGTAACAACAAACATTTGGATGAAAGGACACAGTCGGATAGGTGAAATTTGGGCTTTAAGTTTAAAGCCAGCAGAAATCAATTGGTGGATCTGCAAATTTTTCCGGGACTCCACAATTCTTAATCATCTGAACTCCATTTTAATTGGTGGGTGCAAGCAAATCCCTTGTTTCAGCCAGGCCAAGACATGCAGGAGGGAGGAAGGCAAGCCAACAATTGTATAAGGGTAAAGGAATACCCTTACAGCATCTCACTTCTTTAGGGAAGGGTGCAAGATGATTTTTCATTTTTAAACACCTATTTTATTAATCAAAACACAACAGTATTTAAGAATGGCAGCTCATCTCCTACCTCTGAAAAGTTAAAATGTAATGTCCAAAGGGAACTTTTCCCCTAGCAACTGACTTATGAAAATACCAGGTTAGACAGGGAAGGGGAGGGTAAATTGTTGATCATTACTAAACCGGTTGATTTCCTTTACTCAACATTTCCTTTGAGAAATGCACCAGAAACCACGGACCTGTGGTTTAGACAATGGGGGAGACCACCAGCTAGGAGCCTTGATCTGCCTGGCAGGGACAGGATGTCTGGGTACTGCAGATCTGCATAGCCACTGCTTGCCCAGTGACCATAGAAAGGAGACAGGACAAGTGAGCATGGGCCATGTAAGAGGTAGTGACCCTCTAGCTTTGCAATTTCTTTTCTGACCTACAAGATTGGATATAGGCCCTATGAAAATGCCAAAGAAACCAGACTCTCAGAAGTTTTTGCTATGGGCGTTTTTCCCCCCAAACAATGTAAAGATTAAAGATTTTAAGAAAATAACATAATTCCTAGGTTCCTTAGTTTAAAAACCGAGCATGAAGGGGAAGGAATGATTCAGGAGATGGAAGACGTTCCCTTTCTATCTTGGAAAAACAAAGCTAAATCATGGCGGGGGGCCGGGGGGAGAAAAAAAGTAGAATTGGAAATCTTGAGCTAG
This sequence comes from Dipus sagitta, assembly GCA_036346955.1. Lineage (NCBI taxonomy): Eukaryota > Metazoa > Chordata > Mammalia > Rodentia > Dipodidae > Dipus > Dipus sagitta. The sequence continues at coordinate 11,555,223 of CM070776.1, read as the reverse complement.
TAATTAGAATCAACTGGTAGAGGTAGAGTGCTTGCTTAGCATGCAGGGATCCCTAGGCTCGATTCACAGCACCACTAAACTGAGGTGAGTGGTGGGACACACCTTGTGATCCCAACACTTGGGAGGGGAAGGCAGGTGGATCAGAAGTTCAAAGTCATCCTCAGCTAGTTTAAAGACAGCCTGGGATATAGAAGACCCTGTCTCAAAATGATATGTAATAAAATAATAAAAATCTTGACATGACTGAATATTGGCTCCTTGCTATGAGAGATGAGCCAAAGTGAGAAGTTGCTGCTGTGGTGGTTTGAACACATAAACTTAGATATTCTGAATGCTAGGTCTGCAGCTGATGGCAATTTAGGAATGAATGCCTCGTGGAGGAAGTGTATTGTTGGGGGGGCAGGTTTATGGGTATTATAGCCAGCTTCCTCTTAGCAGTGTTGGGCACACTCTCCTGTTGCTGTTGTTCACCTGACGTTGGCCAGGAGTTGATATCCACCCTCTGCTTCAGCCATTGTTTTCCCCTGCCATCATGGAGCTTCCCCTCGAGTTTGTAAGCCAAAATAAACCCTTTTTCCCCCACAAGCTTCTCTTGGTCGGGTATTTTCTGCCAGCACTGCGAACCTAACTGCAACACTGTCCACCTCACATGCTGCTGGAGCTGGAGTTACTTTGTTGTACAGGAGATAGGACAGGGAAATTTGCTACTTATGATTATTAATTATTATTATTTTTTGTTTGATGGAACATTCTTTAACGGCTCCAAGAACAAATCATCCCAAGACTGGGGTCCTATTTATGAATTGGGATGGGAATTATGGGAATTTGTGCTTCTCTTTCAGCCCTCTGCTCCTACTGTCAGAGCGCTGGGAGTTACCAGTATTTTTCAGAGATACAAAAGAGACAGTAAATTTATCATTACGATAAGTGATTGTTCCAAGTGGAGACCCTCAACACCAGGTCTTTGTCTCTTCCCACCAGTAAGAAACATGACAAAGGACCTTAACCAATGCAGGTAAAATTGGCCTGATGGTGCACACTTGTAATGTCAATACCTAGTAAATGAGGCCAGCCTGGGCTACCTAGAAAGACTTTTTTTAAAGAGCCTGGTATGGTGGCATACACCTTTAATCCCAGTACTTGGAAGGCAGAGGTAGAAGGTTCACCATGAGTTCAATGCCACCCTGAGACTACATAGTGAATTCCAGGTTAGCCTGGTCTAGAGTGAAACCCTACCTCAAAAAAAAAAAAAAAAAAAAAAAAAGATGGATGGGCTGAGGATGAATAAAACAAAACTGGAGAAAATATGAGGCCCACTAAGAGACCCTTGGGGCATAGCTATCTTCATATTCAAATGTTACCAATTTTGCAACTCATAGATACGTATTCCAATCTTCCAGTGGATGTAATTTTAAAGTTATTTTATTCTCTCAGAAGCACAACCCAGGTTTTTGGCTGTTTGTACAAAGACTGAGCATGTATGGGGGTGGAGGGTGTGTGGGCAGGCATGTAGTCTTGTGTGCAAAACCTTGCAGCTCTACCAGGCCTCTGAAGCACTTATAATCCGAGCTACATTTTGATTCCTTTAGATGCATGGGGAAGATCTGTTTATTTCCACCAAAGAAGTATTGAATTCCTCAAGACCAAACAGTAAATATGTTTTTTTATATATTTCTAAAAGCATGGGGCCAATTTTATTTCATCCTTGCTAGAAAAAAAAAATCTGAAGTTTGGAAACCATATTGCAGCCATTAAAAAAAAAAAAAAACTATTAGAGTCTTTCTTAGCTCAAGAATGTAAACTTAATTCAATAATGTGGAAAGCACGGAATGCTTCCTTTACCCTAGTAGCCTTCACTGGCCTAGCAAATAAATAAGAAAAGCATCTTCCTCACATCTCCCCAAAATGACCATTTTCAGATTATACTTTCCTCTTTTTTAAAATTATATTGTCATAAGTGGCTCACACTGCAATCTAAGAATTAAGCATACCATTTGGAATTCAACTATATTTTATTCACACTTAGCAAGAAAATGTTAAACTTAAGGCCCAGATGTCAAAAGAAGTAAGCTGAGAAGAAAGTGCTTCTAAGGAGGCAGGAGAGATGTCTCAGCAGTTAAAGCACTTTGCCTGTAAAGCCTAACAACTTCAGTTTGATTCCCCACTACCCACATAGAGACAGATGCACAAAAGTGGCAAATGCATCTAGAATTTGTTTGCAGCAGCTGCAGGTCCTGGTGTGCTCGGTCTGTCTTTCTTCTCTGTATCTCTCTCTGATTGTAAATAAATAAATAAATAAATAAATAAATTCATATATAGATTGATATTGTTCTTGGACACTTGTAAGGGCTTTTATCTCTTTAGACACATTATTTTGCTAGGATATTCACAACCCTTGCCTTCTGAGACTGTTGTGGGCAGAATTAAGCATGCTACGTTCATTGGGTACATAAGTGTATACTCTTCCATGTCCAATGCCATGTATAATAATGGAAACACATCAGAGCTTTAAAATTATTTATTTATGTGTGTTCATATATGTGCATGTGTGAGAGTGCAGACATGCCACAGTGGGTGTGTGGAGGTCACAGGGCAACCTTCTCGTGAGTCCTCTCCTTTCACTTCCTTTGAGGCAGAGTCCCATGTTGTTCATCGCTGTTTTCAGATGGCCAGCTGGCCCCTGAGCTTTTTCATAATTCTTCTGTCTGCCTCCTTTCTAGCCCATTGGCATGGCTGGCTTTTAAAATCTTTAATTTAATTAATTCATTTATTTGAGAGTGAGAGACAGAACGAGGCAGATAGATATAGATAGATAGATAGATAGATAGATAGATAGATAGATAGATAGATAGATAGATAGAGAATGGGCACACCAAGGCCTCTAGCCACTGCAAACGTATTCTAGACCCATGTGCCAACTTGTGCATCTAGCTTACATGGATACTGGGGAAATTCAAGCTGGGCTTTTAGGCTTTTCAGGCCACCACTTTAACCAACTCTCCAGCCCATGGCTGGCTTTTTATGTGAGGCCTGGAGTTCCAAACTTGAGTAGTCAAGCTACTAAAGTACTAAAGCATCTTCCCAGCCCTCCTTACCAATTTCTATAATGATTACAGTTTCTTCTATATCCTCTAGCATTAGACTAACTGTTGGTTATAATTGTGTAAGATATAGCTTGAAGTGTTTTCATTGCTTTTCTTCATATAAATGTGCTCATCTGAGGTGAGCCCTTGTATGGTATTGGCCATCCATTATGTTTGTTTGGTTGTTTTATGTTTCTGCATTTGTTTTGGTTTCAGTGTGTTTTTTTTTGTCTTTTTTTTTTTTGATAGGTATCACTATGAAGCTCAGACAAGCCTAAAACTTGTGATCCTTATGCCACAATATTCCCAGTGATAGGATTAGAAGAGTCATACCAAGTCTAGCCCCTTAAAGTATATGGCATGTGTGTGTGCACACATGCGTGCTTGTGTGTGTAGCATGTACATGTAAGTGTGGAGTCCAGAGGACAGCCTCAAGTGTCATTCCTCAAGAATGTTGTCAACTTTTTTTTTAAAAAAAAATATTTTACTTATTTATTTGAGAGAGAGAGAAGGAGGGAGAGAGAGAGAGCACACACCAAGGCCTCTAACACTACAAACCAACTCCAGATGCATGCACCCCCTTGTGCATTTGGCTTATGTGGGTCCTAGAGAATTGAACCAGGGTTCTTTGGCTTCGCAGGCAAATGCCTTAACCACTATGCCATCTCTCTAGCCCTGTTGTCAACCTTTTTATTGAAACAATCTCTCACTGTCCTGGAGCTTACAAAATAGGCTAGACTGGCTGGCCAGAAAGCTCTAGGACATGCCTTTCTTTCCCTCCCCAGCACTGAGATTACAGGTGTTGTACCACCAAGCTTGGCTTACTGTTTTGTTTTGTTTTGTTTTTAACGTGGGATCTGGGAATTGAACTCAAGTTCTCATGCATGCAAGGCAAACAGTTTGTTGAATGAAATCTTAAATTTCTTAAAAATACATTGAGAGGGCTGGAGAGATGGCTTAGCAGTTAAGCGCTTGCCTGTGAAGCCTAAGGACCCTGGTTCGAGGCTTGACTCCCCAGGACCCACGTTAGCCAGATGCACAAGGGGGTGCACGCGTCTGGAGTTCGTTTGCAGTGGCTGGAGGCCCTGGCACGCCCATTCTCTCTCTCTCTCTCTCTCTGCCTCTTTCTCTCGCTGTCTGTTGCTCTCAAATAAATAAATAAACCAAAAAAATTAAAAAACTACATTGAGAAAGTTTTGAACACTAACTTGCCCTCACTGCCCTTAGTTATGCTGGTTTGAATTAATACTTATAGCCGATGGCATGTTTTCATCATAAAGCCAATATGTATTGATTGTCTAGTACATGCCAGGCACTTCATTTGCCACAGGTATATAGTCATTAATAAGAATCCTCAGTCCCTGCCCTATTTGCCCTCTATTAGTAGAAGAAACACTTTCCATTTGAGTAGCAAGTGCTAAGACATGCATACTTTCTTTTTTTAATTTTTATTTTATTGATTTGAGAGAGAGATAGAAAGAGGCAGATAGAGAGAGAATGAGCACACCATGGCCTTCAGCCACTTTAAACAAATTCCAGACACATGTGCCACCTTGTGCATGTGGCTTATGTGGGCCCAGGGGAATCGAACCGAGGTCCTTTGTCCTCATAGGCAAGCCCCTTAACCTCTAAGGCATCTCTCCAGCCTAACATGAATATTTTTAATTGTTAAGGCACTTGATGACCCTGAGAGCTTGGAAATTACAAATGAACTTTAGGACTTTTTTTTTTTTTTTTGCTATAGTTAGGACATTTTTCAAAAGTTATGTATGAGGTTATGTTTAAATCTCTCTGCAAGTTCAATGGCACGTGAATTTTGATGAAATCCTGCTGATTCTTTGTGTTGGAATTCAATACTTTAGAGAGTAGAGAGACTCTGGGTATAACTCCTATTTGTTATCTTTTGAGCATCCTTTGTCTACTAGGCCATAGAGATGGCTTAGCAGTTAAGGCATTTGTCTGTGAAACCTAAGGACCCAGGTTTGATTCACCAGTACCCCTCTATGCCAGATGCACAAGGTGGCACATGTGTCTGGAGTTCATTTGCAGTGACTGGAGGCCCTAGAGCCTCTTTCTTTTTTCCTCAAATAAATGAAATAAAATAAATGTCTATTATCTAAAAATGGACTGGATGAATATGTGTGTTTGTTTGTATGTGTATGCATGTTCGTGTGTGAGCTCATGTGTTTGGAGGCCAGAGTACAATCTCAGGTGTCATGGTCAGGAATGTTGACCATTATTTTTGAGATAAGCTCCCTCATTGGTCTGGAGCTCACCAAGTAGGCCTGACTAGCTAGAGAGCTCCAGGGATCCTCTTGTCTTTGCCTCTCAAACATCGGCATTACATGAGCTTGCCACTGTGCCCAGAATTTTCATGTGGGTACTTGGGATCTAACCCAGGTCTTCATGCTTGAAAAGCAAGCACTTTTCCAAATAAGCCTTTCATCCAGCCTCAGGATAGCCTTTTGACATATATAATTTGTTAGAATTTTGTGATTTAGATATTTAGATGTGGAATTTCCAGGGTAATTCTTATTGCTAAATCCTTTCTCTGTTCACCTTCCTTCTCCAACCTCAACTGTAAGATTGTTTGGCACAAAAATGGTTCCTCAGTGTCAAGCACGGTGACATGTGCCTGAAATCCAGGCACTGAGGAGGCAGAGGGGGGAGGATCACCAAGAGTTTGAAGTCTACATAGAGAGTTCCAGGCCAGCCAGAGCTACATAGCAATAGCAAGAGCCTGTCAAGAGAGGGAAGGATATATATATATATATATATATATATATATATATATATATATATGGAGAGAGAGAGAGAGAGAGAGAGAAATAGAGAGAGATGATAGATAGATACAAAGAGAAAAATCTCTCAGTGTTTGAAACCCCTTAAGAGAACTTAAAAAATTATGAGTGTACAAGGCTGTATCCTAGCATAGCACTTGGCTGGCTGAGGGCTGGGTCACATTTGTTTAGTAGGATTCCACAGCTTGAAGCATCAACAGAGAGGAACAAATTATGTTCTACGATCTATTCAAAGCAGTGGGAACTATTCCTGTCACATTATTGTCAAACCACAGGAAATTGTGCTATTCCTCATTACCACATTCAGCTTTGTAAGGGGCTGATAGCTTTGCTGACACAGAGACTTTCTGATAGTGTTTTCTCAATTTAGGAATGCATTTCACAAGATTAATACATATACATATAGATGTTCGATGCCACGTAATTGCTTCTATCTAAAACAGTGGTTTGCTTGGAGGGTGGAATCATTTTTTTTTTGTTTCCATGTGTATACTTGTGTGGAATGCATGCATATATATGTGTGTGTTAGTATGCGTGTGGGTACATGTGTGTGTATAGTGTACATGCATGTATGTGTACGTGTGTGGAGATGAGAGGACAAGTTTGGGTGTCATTTCTTGGGTAATAAGTCCACTTCTTTTTGAGATAGGGTTTCTCATTGGCCTGGAGCTCATGAATTAGACTAGACTGGCTGGCCAGCAAGTTCCAGAGATCCATTTATCTCCACATTACAGGCATATGCACCACACCTGGCAATCTCATGGTACTGGAGATCAAACTTAGATCCTCATTCTTACAAGACAAGCACCTTACTTACTGTACTATCTCCCAGCCTAGAGTCATTCTTCTCTTGATAAACATTCATTGAGTACCTACTGTGTGCCTGACTCTTTCATAGTTACTAGTTATACAAAAAATCTTGGGCCTGGTGTTGGGCTAACCTTGACAGGCTGACTTGTGTCATATCCAGCGCAACCAGCCCCCATTTGTTTTCCAAAACCAATTCCCAAGCTTCTATTTTTGATTGATATTGGGTTGACAAATCAACTGGACTGTGAAGAGTCACTGAATCTGGTTAAAGAGTTTGAAAATTACCCTTAGGAAATCTGGAGATATCAGAGGTGATATTATGAAGGAGCTTATAGATCTGTAACCTACAATGTAACCATAAGGAAGGCAAGACAAGTGAGAAATTGCCTATAATTGCCATCAACACACTAACATCACCCATGTTACTGTAAGCTAGTACCAGAAGATAATAAATCTTACTTTTATTGGGATATATTAGTGGCCATTTCAATGAGATGGGGTGCCCCATTTCTACATTCTAAACACTTTACATGCCAAGTTGCTAACATTTTTAGACTAATGTGGACAGAGCTAGTAGATTTGAAATAATTAAAATGGAATTGTTTTAGATGAGCTCTCTGAGGTTTTCAGTACTATATATCAGAGTTTGCAAACCAAAAGCTGGTCTTAAATCATGTGTTAGGCTCTTGAGAGTGTTGTAACAAATGATTGCCACCTTTAGAGCTCAAAGCAACAGAAATGGAGCTGTAAAGAAAGCTCAGTTGGTAGGGTGCTTGACGAGCACGCATGAATCCCCGAGTTTAATCATCAGTACCACATAAACTAAACAAGGTAGCACACATCCGTATTCCCAGCACTTTGGAGGTAGAGGCAGGAAGAATAGAATTTCAGGGTCATCCATGACTACATAGTAAACTTGAGGCCAACCAGAATATATGAGAGCTAGTCTCAGAACTAACCAAAACAAATATAAAAGCAAAAAAAAAAATGAAAGAAAGAAAGAGAGACAGAGAGAGAGAGAGAGAGAGAGAGAGAACATCCAGCAATAAATAGAAATATATGCTCTCCTAGTTTTGGAGGCCAGTAGCCTGATATTAAGGTGTTAGGGAGAACCCTTCCTTGCATCTTCCAGTTCCAGGCGGCTGCAGGAGTTTCTTCACTTTGGCTGCATACCTTCAATACATGCTTCCACCTTCACATCATTTTTCTGCTTTTTCCTTGCTGGTTTATTTTTCACATGGAGGTAATGTAAGATTATCTTATCTCAAGATCCTTAATTACACCCGCAAAATCCATTTTTTTCCAAATAACGTTCACTAGTCCCAGGCTTTGGTCTACACTTATGGTGTTTTATTTTGAGGGAGGTGGGGACACTATTCAACCCTCTACAAATCATAGTCAATAGGCCTAGTAGAAGCATCATACTGTGATGGTTTAGCACTATGAGCAGGGAAATTTTACAGAACAAATGGGTTTATGGGAGGTAAGAAGATAAAGAAAGGCCATGTCATGTTGCATCACTTACTTTCCTGATTAAACAACTTAATGGAAGAGAGGTTTACATTGGCTCAAGGTTTAAGGGGATACAGTCCACCATGGCGGGGAAGATGTGGAAGTACAGCTCCGTGGTGGCAGAAATATCAAGGAAATACTTGTTACAGCTCAACAGAATCAGAAAGCGTAAGGATTGGGCCAAAACCAGAGTTTGGCTGTAGCCATCAAAGCCTGGCCCACAGTGTTCCACTTCCTGCAGCTAGGCCCCATGTCCTAAAAGTTCCACAATCTCCCAAAAGAGAGCCACTAGCTCTGGATTAATTGTTCAAACACACCAGCCTATGCAGGATATTTTTGTTTTGTGTTGGGCAGGGTCTTTGTCTAGGCCAGGTTGATCTGAAACTCACTGTGTAGACCAGGCTAGCCTTGAACACATGGAATCCTGCTACCTTAGACTCTCCAGTAGAGTGCTGGGATTTAAGGTGTTAGCCACCACCCCTGGTTTGTGAAGGACATTTCATATCCAAACCCTAACATATATTAGTCAGAAAATGACTCCATGATTCAAGAACAGATGCAGAAAAACTTGTAGGAACTATCCCCAAGGGAAGACAAAATGACATGAGAAAGAAGGAACAGCAAAGGTTTTCTCTTGGTTTTATGTTGCCTGAGATTACAGAGCTGATGGACACAGATGATCATATAAATCAGTTGTACTAGTACAGTAATTTGAAATATCCTCAAGGAGCACATACAATACCATGTGGGAAATAAGAATATGCATACTGTTAGAAGTGGTATTTCCAAGTAAGACTTCATTACACGTAAGGACGAGTTAGGACTTTATGTCACAGCATCAGGTGAAGGAATACAAATGTGGAGAACCCAGGCTTAGCTAAGGAAAGAGAAGCCAATCCTTGAGTTAAAACAATAACAATAAAAATAATAGAATATGGGCTGGTTTATATTGATTGTCAGTTTGACAGGACCTAGAACTTCCTGTGAGGGGATTATCTTGATTAGGTTAACCTTAACTGTGTGTGGCATCATTCCACAAGCTTGAACCATGGACTGTGTAAAAAGGAAGGAGCCGGACTAGAGAGATGGCTTAGAGGTTAAGGTGCTTGCCTGCAAAGCATAAGGACCTATGTTCCACTCTCCAGATCCCACATAAGCGAGACACACAAAGGTGCAGCAAGTGCAAAGTTGCACATGACCACTAGGTGGTGCAAGCATCTGGAGTTTGATTGTAGTGGCTAAGGCCCTAGCACACTAATTCTCTCTCTGTCTCTCTTTCTCTCAAATAAAAGGAAGGAACAGGCTGAGCAGCAGCATTCATAACTCTGTGCTTCCACACTGTGGACTGGATGTGACCAGCTCTGCTTCAAGCTCCTGTTGCTGTGCCTTCTCCACCATGATGGGCTGGTATCTGGAACTGTAAACTGAAATAAACCTTTCGTACCTTAAATGAAGTTTGGTCCGCTATTTTGTCCCAGTAGTGACAAGGTAACTAATATGGAATGTGAACTGAATTTTTGGAACAACAACCCTGAGCTTGTGATTTAAAAATAATTGACAACATATGCTCAGAAGGTAAGAACACTTATACATATGTGAGTTCATAGGGATAAATGTAAATTCTCAAAGCCCTGTGCAAATGCATAAGGTAGTCTTCTATGTTTCCTCTGATCTTTCCTAAGTTCTATTTTAAAACTGAGTTGCCTGAATAAATACATGCCTCAGGAATCAGTGTAGAAGGTTGTGAGCTCAAGGTCCTCCTTGGCTACATAGAGAGGCCCTGTTTAAGAAAACACAAAATAAAGCAAAAAACAACAACAAAAATAAACAATCAATATATTGGCAGGTATTGCTTTGACCCTTCATTCTATGCAGAATTCTATCAAATAGGTCATGAACTTTCCCATTTGAAGAGATGGGTTCCAAAAAGGAAACTCATTTATTTCTTTAGCCCATATTTTAAAGAATGAATTGTTCAGATGATTAAGGTGCAAGGTCAAATAAATCTAACATAGACATTAAAAACTGTGCCCCACAAGGGGATCTAGAGTTCAAAGACACCCTGGGCTACATACATAATGTGACCCAGTTTGAAAAAGCTAAAACAGGGCTGGAGAAATGTCTTAGCGGTTAAGATGCTTGCCTGTGAAGCCTAAGGACCCAGGTTTGATTTCCCAGGAACCATGGAAGGTGGCACATGCATCTGGCATTCATCTGCAGAGGCCAGAAGCCCTTGCGCACCCATTCTCTCTCTATCTAGCTCTTCCTCTCTTTCTCCCTCCCTCTCTCTCAAATAAATAAAATACTTTTTTAAAAAACAAAAGCAAAAACAAAACAAATCAGAAAAGCATCAAAGTACCATCTGTCCCAAAGAGGAAAGCTTTACACTTTTGACTGTACTCATTTAAAATTGCTAGAATTTACCTTCTCCCTGCTCTCCTGGCAGATGACACGTATGTAGATTGACCTTTGTGTATATTTAGAATTTCTTAAGCATTAGGCTTGGCCAAGGCCATTTGTGACTTGCCACCACTTCTTTCTTCCAGGCGTTTTCAGACTCTAAACTGTCCACTTGTTCCCAGTTATCTGCCTTGCATAGGCTTCATCACGTCCAAGATTTTCACTTTTGTCTACAAAGTGGAGGAGGAGTGGGTCATAACACAGGTTGCTGAAAAGGTTGAGATAAATAAATAAATCATATGTCCTCAATATGTGGTATTTAATTGCAACAATATCTTAGTTCTTAAATAAATGCCCCGTGATTTCTCCTCTCACTTGGCTTTTTGGAAGTTTTTGCCAACACTGACCACAGCCTCCTTTCTCAATCCCTCTCCTCTCTCACCACACTTAAGCCTCTAATATCTCTGACATCTTTTGTCTCTCATTGCCTTTTCTCTCTTACCCCTAAGGATTGTTGATCCCAGACTTGGTCTACTGTTGCTCTCCTTTGTTACTGGAGTTTACTGTACCGACTGGAGGACTGTCCTTTCATTTTCCTTGTGCGAGTATGTGTGAGTGTGAGCATGCATGTGCTATGATATGACTGTGGAGGTCGGAAGATAATTTTCAGTCCTTGTCTTATATCTTATTTGAGGCAGGGTCTCTTGTTGTTTGCTGCTCTGTTGACCAGGCTAGGTGGTCCATAAGCTTCTGGGAAATTCTTTCGTCGCTGTCTTCCATCTTGCTGTAGGTCTGCTGGGATTACAGAAGCCCGACACATCTTCCAGCTTTTATAAGGTGCCTGGGGATCCCACCTCAGGTGCTTACACTTGCAATGCAAGGACTTAATCCTCCCAGCCACCCCCCTAGCTAAGCCCTTCATCTCTGAGGACATCTTATACTTCTGAGCATCACTCCATTCTTGTCTGTGTAAACAGGACCCTGGAGAAGTGCACACTCTTTCCAGATCATGAAGTCTTTGTTACATGGCCCAACATATGAACATAGATTTTTTAAAGGTTTTTAAAAAATATTTACTTTTATTATTTATTTGACAGAAAGAGGGAGAGAGAGAGAGAGGTAGAAATAGAATGGGCACACCAGAGCCTCTAGCCACTACATACAAACTCCAGGTGCCTGTGCCACCTTGTACATCTGGCTTATGTGGGTACTGGGGAATTGAATTTGGGTCCTTGGGCTTTTCAGGCAAGAGCCTTAACCACTAAACTATCTCTCCAGTCCAGACCTTAAGCCTTTGATTCTTCTGCCATCACTTCTTGAGTGCTGGGGTTACAAGCATGGGCCACCATGCTTGGTTTAGCACCTTAACCACTAAGCAATCTCTCTAGTCCCTGAGAGGGTTTTGGACTGAATCCAGAACTCACCAATTCGCCTAGGCTAGCAAACCAGAAAGTCCTATGGAGCCTCCACCTGCCCACAGCTGCAATGGTAGGCACATGTCATCATTCTCAGGCCTTAGATTTTGCTCATTCCATTGTAACTTACAGCACTTTCTTCCTCCTTAGCTGGGATACACTCTAGGATCATGCAGTGCATTTAGGTATTATGTCTCTTTAATCTTTAAGAATCCCTTAGCTTTTCTTTATCTTTCTAGTTTTGAAGACTATGGACCATCTGGTTGTAGGACTTCTTTCAATTTGGATTTGTCTGTGTTTTTTCATATTTAGGGCTGGTAACTATGGGTTAAATTAATAGTAAGGGAGACTATGTCCTTCTTAGTGCTTCACATCACATTGATGATAATTTTGATCACTTGTTTCAATGCTTGCAACCAGGTCTCTACACACTGTAAACCTATTATTTTCCTCTTTTCAATTAGTAAGTAACTTTTGGAGAGATTTGACAGTCAAGTCTGTTCCTCTTCAAAGCTTCACCAAATAGTTTTACAATTATTGATGATTCTTGCTAGATTCAAGTGCTTTTGTGAGGCTAGCCAAAAAAGGCGAGTTCCTAACTCATCATTGCTTATTATTAGTGGGTGTGGGTGGTGTGTGGAGTGCATTAATGTGTGTGTTCAAATGCACGAACCCCACACATATGTGTGTGGAGACCAAAGGAAAATGTCAGATGTGCTATCAGTCTTCCACTTTGTTTCCTTGAGATGGACTGTCTCCCTGACTCTAGAGCTGCTGTGTGCAGTTAGACTGGCTAACAAGGAAGCCCTAGTGATGATTCTGCCTCTGCCACCCGCCCCCAGCACTGGGGTTGCAGTCATGTGTAACTAGGCTATGAACTCAGGTCCTCATGCTTGTTCTTTTACCACTGAGCCATCTTCCCAACACCAATTCTTATCCTTTCTTCTAATGGGAATTACCATTTTCATATGTTCCACCTTATTCATATATAAACTCATAAACATAGTGTTCTAAAATTTATATACTGGGGTTAGGGATTTTAGCTCACTGGTAGGGTACATGCTTAGTCCTGAGTTCAATTTGCAATGCAACATCCCCCACAATATATTAATGATAATAAAATAGCTTGGCATGTAGAGCTGTGGGCTAGATCTATTTAACCAGACTCAACATATTAGAGTATCATGTTACAAAAAAGACTTTGAATAGCTTCTCCATGATACAGCAAATTCAGGCTTTAACTGTTAATTCAACATTAAGAACCAAGAGTACAGTTTGCAATCACCATACTCATGTTCCTACTATGACTGAAAATAAGAATGCAGAGGGTCATGCATGACAACATATGACCCCAGCACTCAGGAGGCCAAGGCAAGAAGATTGTTTAAATTTTGAGACCAGCCTGGGCTAAATAAATGAGCTCAAGGCTAACTGGTGGTAGTTAATGAGACCCTGTCTCAAAACAATGACAACAAAAATGGAATATGTGAAGCTACATTCATGTCCTTCTGAATCTAAACATTTTAGCATTCATTTTGTGTATTTCTAGATTGATTGGTGCTGGGGATTGAACCCGTGATCTTGAACATGCTAAGCAAGTACTCTAGCACTGAGGTCTAGCTCCAGCCCTTTACATTCATTGGGATCAACCACATATATTCAGCTTCCATGTTATGTCACAGAAGTCTTTTGGCATTAGTTCTACGTGGCTACAGCACAGGGCTGAGGCTAAAGGGTTGGCAGAGGCAGATTCTTTGCAGGTTCCTGCTAGATAAGGAATATTTGCATTGTGAAGGAAATCTAAGTGGGTTGGGTGTGGCCTTGAGCTAGGCCATTTCTGCTAGGGCTCCACAGGAAGAAGGCTTGTGCTGCTTCTGAGAATCAAGAAGTCCCCTCAAGGGCCCACTGTTTCTGTAAGCTTAAGCAAATATCACCTGTTCTATTGTTCAAGCACCCATTCCCAGTCTTAGCAGAAGAGAGAAATACAAGGTAGAAGTTTCAAGGATGCCTGGCCCTCTGCCATTTTTCTATGTGGAAAAAATGTCTTCATCCAAGTACTGCTGTTTGTTTCTAACAATTGTGCCTTATATTATCTTAGTCTTGGGGCCAGTGCTAACACAGCCACATATCTAAACAATGACTCACCCGCCATGTCTGTAGAAAGAAACCGTGGCTTATAAATATGAATTTATTATGGGAACTAGGAAAAAGCCTACTTTTCAATGGAGCTTGCCTTCAAAGTCTCCAGTATGTAATAATAAATAATGCAGATACTATAAAGCACAATTGATTCTCAGAGACAGAGAAAATATTCCCCCAATATTACCCCACCCCACCCAGGGGGAGAGGTTGCTTATTTGTTTTGTTTTGTTTTGCTTTTTCCTTTTGATTCTGGGAGTTGAAAGCAGGGCCTCAGGATTTGTGCATGTGGCCTACCACCAAGCGACACCCTTAGTTCTGATGTTTTGAAATTGCTTTTAATTAATTATGGAAAATAATTAGCCCATAATGTATGTATATAATTCTGAAACCAAGGTAAACCCTCTGGCTTCACTTGCTTTTAGTCATGTGCTTTTTTTTTTTTTTTTTTTTGCCAAGTTTAGGGATCAGGGAACTAATATAATACATGCCATATTCCAGGAAAGGGAACCCTGAAAATATTTTCCAGAGGTAGATACTGTTAGCTATTTCTGTTAATCACTCCAGATGTTAGTGGCAAGAGCCATTTGAGAATCTTTGCAGAGATTGGAGAGCTGACTGTTAAAAATAATCACAGTCAAAAATTAAATTATACGAGCTGGAGAGATGGCTCAGCAGTTGAAGGCACTTGCTTCCAAATCCTGATGGCCCAGGCTTGGATCCCCAGTACCCATGTAAAGGCAGTTGCACCAAGTGGTGCATGCATCTGGAGTGTGTTTGCAGTGGCAGGAGGCCCTGGTGCACCTATTCTCTCTCTCTCTGTCTGCCTTATTCTTTCTCTCTCTCCCTCTCTCTCTCTCTCTTTTTCCCTGAAATAAATGCATTAAAAATTAAACTATTAAGGCTGGGGAGATAGCCAAATGGTTAAAGGTACTTACTTGCAAAGTCTTCCCCAACATCCACACAAAGCCAGATGCAAAGTGGAGCATGCATCTGTGATCCTAACTTGCCTTCAGCAATGGGAGGTAGAGCAAGGAGAATCCAAAGCTTAAGGGCTATTCTTTTGCACTCTGGAGTTTTGTTTGCAGAAGCAGAAGACCCTATCTGAAAGAAGGTGGAGCACAGACACCTAAGCATTGTCCTCCAACCTCCACATGCACGCTGTGGCATGCACATGCCACACATACACACGTATGCACATACATATGTAATTTAAATGTTTTTAAATCTTTTAAAATAAAATTATATAAACTTACAGTGAAATACATTATAAGGAAAGGGAAGGCAGTAGTTACAACTTATCACTGGTTAATTATTCTACTGACTTTTACTGTGATATCTGCTCTTGGGGTTAATCATATCTATTTTATGTATATCATGGAAAAAAAGTGGTAGTTGATGAGCATGTCTTCCTAATTCCTCATGAGGACTTTACATTTCTGTTGACCGAGAATATAAATTATCATCCTCTCTAAACTGAAACACACAATCCAGATACACAACTAAATTTAATGAATTTAATTGAATGAAAATCAGAAATTCTAATAAATGACATTGCTTAGGAGAAAAATTAGTTAAGTCTCATGAGTATACAAATGCCCTTTCCTTTTTTTCTTATTTAAATGCCTAAGTATGCAAGATTTGTCTTCCCTCATCCTGGGAAGACTCCCCTTTCAGCAGACAGATTATATATGCATATACTCCCTCCTTAAGAGGGAGAGATTCATTGCCTCGGCACACACTCCACAGTGGACTAGATTTAGTGACTCACTTTTAAAGAATGGAGTGTGGACAGTGAAAGGACTTCATGGAGGAGAATTCAGAAAATAAGCCATGAAGGTTTATCGCCATTACCATTGATAGTCATGGAGACACCAGAACCTCTTTCATAAGTTTTGACAGGAAAGACATTGTCTCCTCTTCCAAGCATCCATATTCCAAGTGTAATAAGAAAAAATACAAATGCAGAGACAATCTATAAAATATTGGATGGCTATACTGAAGATTGTCAAGGTCACAAAAATATTTATAAAGGCAAAGAAACTGACACAGACCAGAGGAGACAAAAGAGATAAGATGATGAACTGTAATGTGGTATCCTTGGAATTTCAGAACAGAAAAGAACATAATTAACAGAAACACTGGTGAAAATGGAATTGATTCCTAGGGTTATTAATAATAATGTGATATTACTCATTTCTTAGTTGTGACAAACATACCATGCTGATGTAAGATGTTAAAATTGGGGAAAATTAGGGAAGGGGTAAATGAGACACTGTCTTATTTTTGCAACTTTTCTGTAAATATAAAATTATTCTAAACTGAAGTTTATTTAAAGAGATTAAATAGCAACAAAAAGATAATATCTAGCATAGATATGGTTTCATAACTCAATATTCCCCATGTTCTTTTATTGCATAGACCAAATGTTTATATAGTAAAGACCTGGCTTCTATTAACAATAGTATATGACATGCTATTTAGCATATAATGCACATGAAATCAAGAATATATATTTAGAGGCTGCAGAGATGGCTTAACGGTCAAAGGCACTTTGGAGAAAATCCTAATGGCCTAGGTTCAGTTCCCCAGTACCCATGTAAAGCCAGATGCACAAGGTGACATATGCATCTGGAGTTTGTTTACAATGACTGGAGGCCCTGATGAGCCTATACTCACTTTCTCTGTCTCTACCACTTTCAAATAAATAAAAGATATCTCCTTTAAATGAAAACGAATATAAGTTTGAGCTGGGTGTGGTGGTGCACACCTCTAATCCCAGCCCTTGGGAGGCAAAGGTAGGAGGATCACTGTGAGTTTGAGGCCACCATGAGACTCCAGGTCAGCCTGAGCTAGAGTGAGACCCTACTTTGAAAAACAAACCAAAAAAAGTATATAAGTTTAACACAGGCTTGTGAATTCTGTTTGATTCTATAGGCAACATCTCTGCACTAGCTTTTTCTAGGGAAACTCTGCATAAATCATCAGTATGAATAAATCCTCAAGGTGACCCCCAAAATAATTGAAAGCACATGTTCTGGATGAAGAAGGTGAAGCAACAGTACTATCTTTCTGAATGAAGAGTTGCTTGGTTATAATTAAAACTTTCCTTTAACTAGGAAAAGTAAGGAATGGCTATAAATAAAGATAGCCATGTCAGATTATCTGGTGGGAAGTCTAAAAGTCCTCTCTGTAATTAGACTGCTGCAAAAACTAAGTCTTTTGGTTGCTGAGGTTTCATTTTGCAAGGAAGCTGGTATTTTCAAAATGGCAACCCTTCTGGGGCTGATGACAATTTTGATTCCTGTTTAGCATTATGCCTGAACTCTTTTACCCTTTATGAACTAGACTATGAGTTCAAATTCGGAATTTTTAGACAAAAGGTGAGACTCTGGGTGTTCTAGGTCATGTGCTGACTTCTCTAGACTAGAATTTTCAAATCTTGCTAGGTAAGTATTGGCTAATCTATCTATCATCTATCTATCTATCTATCTATCTATCTATCTATGTATCTATTTATCACCTATATATATGTCTATGTTAGACTTGAAAATAGAAAGAAATTGGGTTCAGAAGAAGAGGGAATTTAATGAGAATAAAAGGAAATAAGAATAGAAGGAAATAAGATGGTAATAGGTGGAGAATATGGTCAAATGCCATACACACACACACACACACACACACACGCACACACATATATATATATATATATGTATATATATATATATATATATATGAAATGGTCAAAATAACATAAACTAAGACTTAAAGAAAAAAGGATACAGTTTTTGTAATAATGAAAATAATGCTCCCTAATGTGACTTTATCAAAACAGGAAGCATTAATTACTTTGGGTGGTGGGCTTGTTGTTGTATTTATTTATTATTTTACTTTGCACACACACACGAGTGTGTGTGTGTGTACATGTCAGGACTTCTTGTCACTACAAATGAATGTCAGATATTTGCACCAGTTTTTACATCTGGCTTACATGAGTAGCTGGGAATTCCAAACCTGGGCCATCAGACATTGCAAGACAGTGCCTTTAACCACTGTGACATCTTCCCAGCTGCAGTTTTCAAACACTTGTATATTCCTTTTTACACTTTATATTTCCAAATGTGTTTATATATATCATATATGTAATTATATATGATATGAATATATATAGATATAATATTGTTATGATTGTACAAATCATACTTATGTAAGCATGTAGAATTTTAATATGACAAAATATAGAAAATATAAACAAACAGAAAAATAGAAAGATATATTTGAAAGCAGGATAAAAATATATATTAATTGATTTCTTGTTGAGTTTTGGTTAAGCTAAGATACTGTGGTCAGGTGGACCATAATCATTTTTAATGAGAATTTTGTCAGGATAATCTGAAAGTTGAACTTGACCTTTAGTCCATTCTCTCTCTGTCTTTTTCCATTTGCCAGTCTTAATATTTGTACTTTCTCCTTACAGATTTTGCTCTTCAGTTTTTATCTCCCTCCCCCACACCCTATTAAATTAAAACAAACAACTGGCTTTAAAAAGAACATTCCTCATGGTAGATATCTGGAGAGAGCTCGTATTTACTTTAAACTGAATTCTTGCCAGACCGCCCAAGTGGATACCCTCAATTCTTCATTAGTCATCAACATATGGCAGCATAATGGATATGATGGCATAGAAATGGTGAAGTTAAGCAATCAGCAAATCTCTGACACCCCATTAGAACACACAATCATGAAAACATTCTATCTAGTTCTTAAACACTGATCCATGTTTACCTCCTTCTTCCACCTTCTATTTTTGAGGTTCGCCTGTAACAAATGGCAAACATAAAAATCATGCACAGCTATGTGTATTAGTATACTAAATTACTATATGTAGTGCCAATTGTTAGGAGTCTGAGAAATGAGATTGACATATGCCATGTATCCCAGTAGCCAATGTGATGCTTAATTTAAGAATATGTAAAAACTATAGTCTTTTATATCATTTAAAGGTAGATTTGATTCATTTATAACATGCTAGGATGAGGCTATGGTCAGTTGCATGAAAGACTAATACTATATAATTGTTTTCAAAGCAATGGACAAGAACACAGAAAAATGAGCCATTTGAGTTTTGTCATGATTACCTTAAGCAGACAGAGATTTGAGTGTGATTGGCTCACCTGTAGTTCAATCATCTTTGCTGATTGCCACCAAATCATACCTAAGGGGTCTGCCATTTTTCACTGCATTGATATGTATATCAAATAATGAAAGGACACATGGTAATGTGAAGGTACTATCTGGGTCTTCAGTTGTGAGAATCACAAGGTTCCCCCTCGATCACAGAATTTACTGTGCAAAATAAAATTTACACAGAAAACCAGTTTAATAAGAAACATTCATGGGGCTGGAGAGATTGCTCAGTGGTTAAGGATTTTGCCTGCAAATCCTAAGGAGCAGGGTTTGATTCCCCAGCACCCACGTAAGCCAGAAGTACATGGTGGTGCATGCATCTGGAGTTCATTTGCAAAGGCTGAAGTCCCTGGCATGCCCATTCTATCTCTTTCCACTTCTTTCTATCTTTCACTCGCTCATAAATAGATAACTAAATAACTAAATAAAATATTTAAAAAAGGAACATTCACATCAGTCTCCTTTTTAAACATGTGGTCTGATTTCTGAATCTGCCTACTATAAAGATGTATTTTACTAATTTACTGTGTGCCTATATGCTTGCTGCTGCTTTTCTCATCCACAGAAATTTTCATTCCAAAAGAGAAAAATAGGTCTGGAAAGATGGCTTAGCAGTTAATACACTTGGCTGCAAAGCCAAAAGACCCAGGTTCGATTCCCCAGGACCCACATAAGCCAGATATACAAGATGGCGCATGCATCTGGAGTTCATTTGCGGTGACTGGAGGCCCTGACACACCCAATTTCTCTATCTGCCTCTTTCTCACTCTCCCTAAAAAAAACTAAAAATAAATAAATAAATATTTTAGGACTAATTCACTAACTCAGATAACCTCTCTCCACAAACCAAATATGAGATAATTGCAAAGGACTCAATAAAAACAGCCACCTGTTTTTCTATAGGTAAGAATTGTGTTTACACTTTTAAATGACCACAAAACATATCAAAAGGACAGCGCTATCCTTTGCCATATTAAAATTACCTGGAGTTCCAGTTTTGATGTCCATACATCATATTTTTGTGTATGTGTGAATGTGTGTGTGGGTGCATGTGTGCTTGCATATAGAGGCCAGAGGTTGATGTCATGTGTCTTCCTCAAATGTCCCTCCTCTGGCACCGTTTTTGAGACAAAATCTCTTGCTGAACCTAGAGTTGACCTATTCCAATAGACTAGCTAGCCAGCAAGGCCTAGAGGTCCTTGTGCCTCCTTCTCCCTAGCCCTGGGATCAGAGGCATGCATCATTACACCTGGCTTTACATTGGTACTGAGGATTGAACTTAGGTCCACATGCTTGCACAGTAATTACTTCAGTAACTGAGCCATTTCCCCTGACTGTCCCCCCCCATCATGTTTCATCACTACACACCCACACTTCTTCCTCGGTTTACATCTGCCTATGGCTGCTGTGCTATTAGAATATCAGAGCTGAGGGCTGGAGAGATGTCTTAATGGTTAATGTGCTTGTCTGCAAAGCCAAAGGACCTTGGTTCAATTCCCCAGGACCCATGTAAGCCAGATGCACAAGGTGGCACATGCTTCTGGAGTTCTTTTGCAGTGGCTGGAAGCCCTGGTGCACCCATTCTCTCTCTCTCTCAAATAAAATGAATAATTAAAAAAAAGAATACCAGGGCTGAGTTACTGTGGCAGAGATCACATGGTTGCAAAGCAGAAAGTATACAGTAGCTGGTCTATTTCCACAAAAAGTTTACTGTCCTTTGAATTTGATAAAGCTATTTTTAGGAAAAGTGAAGTACAGCATGGAATGTGTAGGCATGTAAAAGTTACCACAAGAAACTTGCATGAAACTTAAGTCTAGCTTCCATATGACAATTTCTTTTTTGGGTGCATGTGTATGTATAAAGTACATGATGTGTGGTGTATGCATGTGTGTGCAGATGCATGTCCCTTACTTGTGCATGTGGAGACTGTAGGTGAATGTAAGGTATCCTTCTCTTACTGTTTATTCACATATATCCTTGAATCTGGGTCTGTCCTTGAATTCAGAGCCAACTCTCTGGTCTCTGCCCTACCTGTCCCCCATGTACCAGCTTTTTACAGGGGCTCTGGGGAGTTAAGTTGATGGTCTCTGGCCTGGGGGGGCACCCATGCTTAAGTAGCAAGTGCTCTTAACTGCTGAGCCATCTCCCCAGCCAAACACAATTTCTAATGGAACATCCTGCACGAGCAGGGTAAGAAAACAGCTATAGAGAAAATGAAGAGCAAAGATCAAAACCCTAAACCTTGCATGACAGGGAAGTTTGAAGGATAGAGTATACAGAGTGTTAACATGTTTTGTGTATTGCCAAAATATGCCCTTGGTATGTATACTCTGCCCAACTAACAAACCCAAGCCCTCCTTTAAAAAATGTCCAACAGAGTAAGTCACACCCACAGAACATACACTCACATTTAATTATTAAAGTCAGCTAACTTGGGGTATTAATTGCATTCACAAAATTCCTTCAACCTTGCTCATATATATATATATATATATGTGTGTGTGTGTGTGTGTGTGTGTGTGTGTGTGTGTGTGTGTGTGTGTATAATATATATATATATATATATATATATATATATATATATATATATTATATCCATAATATATATATGGAGAGTGACATCCATCATCTTTTTCATAAAACTTAACATAGGGCTGGAGAGAGGGCTTATCAGTCAAGGCACTTGCTTGCAAAGACCCAGGTTTGACTCCCCAGAACCAACATAAGCTGGAGGCATAAGGGGGTGCATGCATCTGGAGTTTGCTTGTAGTGGCCAGAGGCCCTGGCATGCCCGTTATCTCTTCCCACTATCTAATAAATGAATAAAAATAAAATATAGAAAAACTTTTAAAAACCCAATTGTGACATAACACCAGGCTGCTAAGATCTTAGACATTGTCTTAGTTACTTTTCTCATTGCTGTGATGTAATTTCTGACAGAAAACAACTTAAGGGAAGCAGTATTCATATGGCTCAGGATTATTGCAGGAAAGGTGTGGTGGCAGGAGTGTGAGGCAGTTCGTCACATGGCACCTACAGTCTGGTTGCTGGTGGCTTTCTCCTCTCTTCCTTTTTTATGAAGTCTGGCACCCCGGCCCATGGAATAGTGCCACCACATTCAGGATGGGTCTTCTTTCCTGTTAGAAATCTCTTAAAATGGCCTCATAGACACACTAAAGATATATCTCCTAGGCAATATTAAATCCAGTCAAGTTGGCAATGATAATTATAACTGTTACAGGTGCCATTTTGAGGTTTTGGTCACCACACTGTCAGAGGGAGCTAATCTTGGATCCTACCTCTCCCACTTGCTTGCTGAATGATGGTATAAGTGACTTCCACCTGCCTTAGTACTTCAAACAGTAGAGTAGAAATCATTCTGACAGCATTCTAGAATTCTGGCAAATGCCACTTTAGGCTGGCACCGGACTTAAGAAAGATTATGCTTAATAATATTTTTGTTTATTTATTTGCTAGCAAGAAAGAGAGAGAGAGAGTGGGGGGGGGATGGGCACGTCAAAGTCTCTACCCACTGCAAATGAACTCCAGATGCATATACTATTTTGTGCATCTGGCTTTACATGGGTACTGGGGAATTGAATCTGGGTTGTTAGACTTTGCAAGCAAGTGCCTTTAACTGCTGAGTCATCTGTCTAGCCCAGGAAGCTTATACGTGCACAAGTATAGTACAGTGACTAGGAAAGGTAAGTGGTCAATGGGTGCCAGATATTTTTATTAGATTTTAATTTGCGTGCATGCAGTCATTTTATTAATACTAGAGAAAAATAATATAAAACATCACTAGGGTATTCGTCACTGAATCTCCAAAAGAAGCCAGACCAGAGAGAAGAGATTAGGATATAAATAACTCTAAAGTTTAAATCACCATGCTGCTAATTAAGAACAAGCTTGTTCACTAAATAGTACTTTAACACAAGAGGAGAGACTGCAGGTGAAAGTATCTTCAGAATATTACTTGATTTAAATCTGGATTGAATTTCTTGCTTAATAATTATTAGTGAATTCATTGCCTTGATTAAATCTTGTTAAGAGCAGCCATTTCCTTAAGCAAATGATTTTTGCTTTTAGTGTTGCCCATGAAACTTTTTTAACATGGCAAACATTTCGTTTGCCCAGCGGGCCCCTCCCTTCTTCCTCACTCTCAGATAAGGTCTGTTAATATGAAACCAATAGAGAAAGTCAACGTGTATGAACGCTTGCCAAAGATCTTGATGAAGTGTTAAATGGCGAAACACAAATATCAAATCCAGGAGTTCTGTACTGAAACATAGTTCTTATCTACTTCCTAGTTTTAAGTTAAAAACTGGCATTAGCTTTTCTTCTATGAGAGGGAGAAGAAGGAGAAGGACAAGGAGAAGGGAAGGAGAAGAAGAAAAGATGAAAACAATCCCCTTCCCTATCTGCTAAAATATCACCACTCTAAATTTGTTCATGTCCTTGGAAATGGGAAGAAACTATTCCAGAACCCTGACTCCACACTTCCTGATATGCAGAGAATGCACAGCCCTACGTTTCTTCTTTCTCATAACAATGCAGGCAACAGAAATGGTCACACAGAGCAGGATTTGTCTTCTCTGTCTATTGTCATCTTATTCCCCAGAATGACTTCTTGCCTGGTGATGGCCAGAGCGCCTGACTGCTGAAAACCTCCTCTGACTGATGAGTGGCTGTGGTTGGCACCTCGGGAGGGTAGGAAAGGAAAATTCCTGGGAGCAGGAGGCTGTCCTGGAGCTCAGGTAACTCAGCCTCCCTAGAATTAACGAAAAAAATTAATGAAAATATCTGCGTGAATCCAAGAGCTAACTATTCTAAAGCTTTATGGAGAAGATGAGAGGAGAGAGATAGATAATGGTATCAACAGACAGCAATATTCTTACTGCAACAAACAATATTAGCAAACTGTCCAAAGTGACAGGTGCAAATCTTGCTAAAAATTTGAATGAAATTCTCATAGTTCTTGGAGGGCAATATGAGCAAAGAGACTAGACGGTCTTAGATTCTGTCTTTCCTTACTTACCGCAGTATCCCTGCAAATAGCACTCTCATTCTGTGTTTTATTTTTACTTATTTGAGAGAGAGAGAGAAATAGGAGAGAGAGAGAATTAGCATGCCAGGGTCTCCAGCTGCTGCAAACGAACTCAAGACACATGTGCCCCTTGTGCATCTGGCTAACGTGGGTCCTGGGGAAATTGAGCCTTTGACCGGGGTCCTTAGGCTTCACAGGCAAGCGCTTAACTGCTAAGCCATCTCTCCAGCCCCCCATTCTTAATAATAGGAAGTAGTAGGAAATCACAGATTTCCAAGCATCTAAATATTTGACATGGTGAAAAACAGAACCACAGTATGTCTGGGATTTACATGGGCTCATGATCTCTCGGTATTTTGATTTGGTTATTCATTTGTGTGTATTTATTGGAGGGGAATGAGTGGGCCACAATCTGCCTTCATTCATTCAACCACCATAAACTGTGGAGCAAGCATTGCTCAAAACAGTACTGTCATCCATTACCTCTCTCCTGTTGCAGAACAATTAGTCAAAAATATCAACTGAGAAGGATGGAGAAATATCTCAATCAATGAAGTGCTTACCTTATAACCACAAGGACCCAAGTTCTATCACCAGAATCCACCTGTATACAGATGATAAAGCATGCCCACAATCTCAGCGCTGGGGAGGTGGAGGGACATGAATCCCTGGAGCTTGTTGGTCAGCCCTAATTGGTGAGCTCCCAGCCCATGAGAGACCCTAGTGATACCTGAAATTTTCCTCTAGCCTCCATACACATACGCATACATGTGCATGTGTACCCCGCCCACACGAACACACACACACACACACATGCACACACACAAAAAAATATGAAGTGGTTTGACTAATTCTAGAAAAGAACAGGAGGATAATTCAATTGTTTGGTAATTCCACACATATGATTAACTGAATTTCCATTTCACCAGGAGTCAAACCAAAGGCTCCTACAAGGAGTAAGTCAGCTCTTTGACCTATGCTATTCATTGCTGTGTCTGTTGGAGGAGAAAATAAACGTTCAGTTGTTCTCAGGAAGGCAGCATTGCAACCCCCCTGTCAAATGCAGTTTTCAGTTTCACCTACATATTTCCTGCCGGATGCTCAGCTCATTCAGTATTTGACTGCTATGTTTTTCCTCATTTGATTCATCTCAATTCTGTTTTAGCCATCAGCATGACTGTGGGATAAAATGCCTTCTTTTATATTTTATTTATTTATTTATGAGAGAGAGAGAGACAGAGAGAGAGACAGAGAAAGAGGCAGATAGAGAATGGACATGACAGGGCGTCTAGCCACTGCAAACAAACTCCAGATGCATTTGCCACCTTATGCATCCGGCTTACATGGGTCTTGAGGATTTGAACCTGGGTCCTCTAGCTTTGCTGGCAAGTGCCTTAACCACGAAGTCATCTCTCCAGCCATAAAATGCCTTCTTATCTGAGGCTCAGCATTTCCACCAGCATGCATCTTTAAAAAAATCTTGGAGGCCATTACATTTATCAAAAAGAGAGAGGTAGTAGACATGACTTGGGGTTCATCCTGCCAATGTACAGTGCAAATTATGCCCAGGAGATGTGAGAATCAATATCTTGTGTACCATCTTCTCTCACATTTGTTGACTGCTATTTTATGAGTTTTTTTCTTCCCTTCTGGAAATCAGTAGCATTTTTCTTTTTGTGTGTGTGCTTTATTTTATGTGAACAAAAATATGCCACTGGACAAAAATTCATTTCTCTCTTAGAAGACGTCTACAAACTGATATTTGCAAAAATAAAATCATTATCCATGATAGCCCAGGAAAAACAAATGCAGAGATTTAAGAATACTTATTTCTCTTCGAGTTTAGAAGAAGAAGCAGACGACTTCCCATAATGTTCCTGGTATTATGCTATCTTAAACAGGATGCTGGGGAGGGGCTGGCCGTGAGCACAGAACTTCAAGAAGTCCTCAAGCTGTTTCATCTTCTTGGCTCATTGAACATGCTGTTCTTTATGCTACAACACCAGGTTCAAGAGAACGCTCTTCACTCAATTTTGTATAGCAGGCTATCAAAGACCGTGATTTTGGCCAGGTTCCTGAAGCCCATACTGTCTACCCTCAGCAAGCCCTGGCGCATCCACTCCATTTCAGGGATTATGGGTCTAAGCCAAACATCCATGTCTGCCAGTGAAACCTCCAGGTAGAACACCAAAGGCTCACTTAGTTCTTGCTACGGAAAGCACCATGGCCGGAAGTAACTGCATGGTGGCAGAAGTGGTATGCTAAGCAGCCTCTCGGGAGAACGGCTATATCTGTTTGTCTTGCTGGGCCACAAACATCATCACCGACCATGCTGGAGCCAGTAGCCCAAGAAGCCCACTCCAAGGGTCCTCTATGACTTGTCCTTGAAGGAACAACCAACCCAATAGGTATTATTTGCACCAGCTATGGTACTGTTGCTAAGAGGAATTTCTTCATAGCCCCCAGTGAAAGTTTAGTTTTCTATTTTGTGTGTGTGTGTATAAGAATTAATATGGGTGCTCCAGAGCCTCTTGACACTACAAATGAACTCCAGATGCATGTGCCACTTTGTGTGTCTGGCTTTACAAGTATACTAGGTAATCGAATCTGGACTGTCAGGCTTTGCAAGTAAGAACCTTGAACTACTAAGCCATCCCTCGAGGCCCTATATCTTTTTCTTTTCATCTCCTTCCCTTTATCTTTCCTTCTTTCCTTCCTTCCTTCCTTCCTTCCTTCCTTCTTTCTTTCTTTTGTTTGTTCTTTCTTCCAACAGAGTTTCATTTAGCTTAGTCTGGCATCAGACTCATTGTGTCTTGAACTCCTGATCTTCTTGCCTCCACTTCCTGAGAGCTGGGATGCTAGGCATGTACCACTATGTCAGGCTTACTTTTTGATTTCTGAATTTCAAAGCCATGTAAATTGCTGGTCCACTGGTAGAATCCTTAATATCAGAGTCTGAATTCTGAATACCTTACAGCAAGGGACATTTTAAGCAGGGCTACATCATCGTTTTGGTTACAAGAGTCCCTGAAATGTTTGAGAAAGGTTGTTAAATGAAAACCACGCATTAAATGTTTCCATGAAAAGTGTAATAAACTCTGCTTCTCGATTCTATTTGAAGACATGCAGGCGGCAGGGCCTCTCTCTGCAAAGCAGCCAGGAAGTGACTCTCCTCCCCAGCGACAGCATTTTTCAAATTGCTCATTTCTGCTAAGAAAAAAAAAAAAAGGTTAAAAAGGAAATGAAACCTTTTGCGCTCTTATAATGCTACTATTTCTCTTCACCACCCCCTCACCCAACAGACAGAGCAAAAGTGCCTGCCCATACATTTTCGAAAGATTGGCTAAGAGAGGGTTGAAAATAGCAGGCATGAAGTGTAACAGGTCCGGTTTTTTTTTTTTTTTTTTTTGGCTATGAAACGAAAACAAAAAATAAACAAAACAAAGCAACCTTACAGTAGACATTTGAAATAGTTGCTGCGATCACAAACTTGGCCAGACCTCAGTATTCTAGAAGCATTAGCCTGTCTTGGAGCAGACTCAGCCATCTGTCAAATATGGAGGGGGCTGTGGTCATGTCACCGTGTTTCCTCTTCTTGACCTGAACAGTAGCAGCAGTGACAGCAGCAAGCTAGGCAGAAACACATGAAAGTAAAATAATAACAATAATGAGAACTCCAGAGAGCAAGAAAATAGTGTCAAATATCGCGGTTTGAAATATATTTGCTCTAGTGTTTGAAAGGACTATGAAGTTAAATACACAAAAACGACTATTTTTCAGAACTGTCTCTGTAATGACGGGTGTGTTTTAAGACAAGATAAAATAGAGTGACTGAAAACAATGTCACCTAAGTGTTGGGGATATGACTCAGTTGGCATGCACAAAGTCCTGGGTTCAAACTGCTCAACAGCACACAAATTGGGTGTGATGGCATATGTCTGTAATATAGCACTGGAGTGCCAGAGATGAGTTCAAGGCTAGCCTGTTCTACATTGTGAATTCCTAGCCAGCCAAGGTTACATAAGAAAATCCTCTCTCTTTTTTTTTTTATTAGTTTATTAGTCAGTTCTGTATTCAGCAAATACAGTCAGTTTGGTACCATTATTAGGCTCATCCAAGAAAATCCTCTCTTAATAAAATGATAAAATCGGAGCCGGGCATGGTGGCATACACCTTTAAGCCCAGCACCACGGCTGCAGAGGTAGGAGGATCACCATGAGTTCAAGGCCACCCTGAGACTACAGAGTGAATTCCAGGTCAGCCTGGGATAGCGTGAGATGCTACCTTGAAAAAAACCAAAGACAAATAAATAACTAAAATAAATAAAACAGTTGGTATGGTGCTTGCCAAAGCAGGCTGGAAGTCCTGGGCTTGATCCCCATAACTGCATAAATCAAGGTTGGTGGCTGGCCCCTGGAATCCTGCTACTTGAGAGGTGGAGGTGGGTAGATCAGGCCATCCTTGGCTATATGAGGAGTTCCAGGCTAGCCTGGGATACATGAATCATATATATATATATTTTCCACCCAGAATGAAAAAACACAAAGACCTTTGAGGATTTCTTTATCTAATTTTGAAGGGTCTGCTTTTTTTCCCCTTTTTTCTTTTTCCTCACTACTTTAAAGATTTGTTGGTATAAAGCCAGGCTTGAATTGTGAGGGTGAATGATACTACATTGTATTCACCTTTGTGTCCAAATCATGAAGAGGAAATGTCAGTGTTCCATTGAAGGAATCTTCACTCTGCTCCTGAATCCATGTATGTCCTGTTTAGGATAAAGTTCGGTGAATTCCAGGAAGGCACTGAGTCAATGGCACTATTGATGCCATTGACATTAAGGCAGAAGCTCTGAAGATGTTTGAGCCTGAGGCCTTTCTTTTTCTTTTTTTTTGCTGGGTTTGTAATGGGTTCAGCTGCTCTTTCTTCCTGTTAATTATTTGCATGTCTATGGCTTTTCATGAGTAAAAATTTCAAGTAACCTCTTAAAATGTGAAAATTAATCCAATTAAATTATATTTTTTCTTTTCTGAGATGAATATGACATTTGGCTCAATTCAGAACTGAAAACTTAAAGTCCAAAAGCTGTAATGTTATTGTAGTTCTCTTTATGAATTCTTCAGATAGCACAGTAGAAAAATATCATTTTTTTCTCATTTGAGCGGGCAAGAACATCTTTGTATAGATTTTGATGATTCCTACTTCCTGCAAAGCTGAGCTTTATTAACTTGCTTTCTTAATGAAACCTCCATCATAAAACCAAGTGAACTCTTGTGATCAGCGGTGAACACAGAGCAGTTAAAGACTTAAAATCCCCTTTTCAATCCTCTGGCTCTTTTTTGTCTCTTTCCTCTTAAGAAATCCTTTAATCTCTTCTTGTATGAATTTTCCATTTATATTGTTCTATTATCTATGGCTCTTAAAAAGGGACCCTTTTTGTACCCTGAACTTTTTCTTTTCTTTTGTCTCCTTCCTTCTCTCCCTCCCTCCCCCCTCCCTCCCTTCCTTCCTTCCTGTTGCACTTGGGTCTCAGATAGCACAGGCTGGCCCCAGCTTGCTATGAAGCTGAGGATGGCTTTGAACTCTAAATCCTGCTGTCTCCACCACCTGAGAGCTGTGATTACCACCCATACCACCACACCTGCTTAATGATTTCTGTGGTGCTGGGGATTAAACCCAGACTTCCTGCATGCTAGGCAAGCTCTCGACCAACTGAACTACATCCCCAGCCACTGTAGGCTAGATGTTTTGTAGCTTCCCACAAGATACCATAGCTCTTTTTAAGTTAGAAACTTTATTAGAGAGGGAAGCATCTTGTAGCTAAGGAAGTACACTCATGTGATTGGGGAAATACATTTTTGATACTGAGTCTGTGCTATAAATCTGGACGCCTAGAGGAGTCAGAGATCCCTGGGTGAAAATCTCAGGTTGAGTTCACCCAGACATTTGAGTGCTTTCCTGCACTGTCTTCTAACTGTGTCACCATATTTTCAGGATGGAAATTAAGCCATCTTATCTTTCTCATAGGTTGCCCACAGAACAGCCCTTCAGAAACTCATTATTTATTGATTGTTTGCTCCAGGCTCTTGCTTTTCTTTCCTTTTCTTTTTTTCTTTTCTTGTTTTAAAGGGTTTTATTTTTATTTATTTATTTGACAGAGAAAAATGGAGAGAAAGAATGGGTGCGCCAGGGACTCCAGCCACTGTAAACGAACTCCAACCGCCTGCACCCCCTTATGCATCTGGCTAACATGGGTCCTGGGGAATCAAACCTGGGTCCTTTGGCTTTGCAGGCAAGCACCTTAACTGCTAAGCCATCCCTCCAGCCCTTTCTTTTTCTTTTTTTTTCTTTCTTTTTGACTCTCCCTCTTTCTTTCTTTCTTTCTTTCTTTCTTTCTTTCTTTCTTTCTTCCTTTCTTTCCTTCTTTCTTTCTTTCTTTCTTTTCTTTTGGCTGTGAGGAGACACTGTGACATAGCACTGACCTTTCAAATAATACAAGTGTTTCTACTTTATATTGTAGTGCAAAATGACTTCCATCTAGTAAAAACCTAACCAAATATTTATAGTTAGACAAGTTTCCATTTTGGTAGACTTTATGTTTTGAGGTCCTTCACCATTTTATTTATTTATTTTGTTTGTTTTTAAAAATTTGTTCTGTGTGTCTGTGTGCACATTTGTGTGGATGTTAGAGGGCAACCTCCGGGTTATCCTCAGGAACATGGCACACTCTTTTTTAATCTTGTATGTGTGTTGGGGGAGGGCATGTGTGTGCTTGAAGCAATGTCTCTGTTGTTTAACAGACTAGCTACCCCATGAACTCCCAATTCTCCTGCTTTTGTCTCCCATCTGGCTGGTAGGCATTCTGGAATTACAGACACACACTATTGTGTTGAGATTTTACATGGCTGCTGGGGAACTGAACTCTGATTCTCACACTGAGTCATTTACCCAGCCCCCACCTTTTTGAGGCAGAATTTCGTTCTTTCCAAGGTTTATCTATCTCACTCTATAGCCCAGGATGGCCTTGAATGTATAGCAATGCTCTAACCTCAACTTCCCAAGATTACAGACTTAAGTGACCACACATAGATCCTTGTCTTTTTTTTTTTTTTTTTTTTTTTTTTAGTCTCTGATTGGCCTGGAGCTCCCCAATGGGGATAGACTGTTTAGCCTGTGAGTTTTAGTGATCCTCCTGTCCATGCTTCTCCAACATTTGGATTACAGATGTATGCTACAACTTCTAGTATTTTTATATTGGTACTAGGGACTGAACATCGGTTCTCATGCTTGCAAGTTAAGTGCTTTACCTCCACAGCCTCCCTTGATTTCTCAAGACAAGGTCTCATGTAAGCAAGACTGGCCTCAAACTTCAAATATAGTTAAGAATGACCTCGAACTCATGATCCTCTTGCCTCTACCTCCCAAGTGCTGCAATTACATATGTGTGCTACCATACCTAGCTTTAGTTTTCTATTTCCAAAGATTCATTCTCTTCAGAGTGAAACATCAGGGATACTTGGCTAGATGGGGAAGCCATCCAAGCATGTCTCACTGACTGCTGGATGGACTAGCAGGGGAAGATAGCCCTACTAGTCACCTTTAATACCTGTACTTCCATCTTGCTTGCCAATTGTGTGTTCTAATGTCTTGTCTTCCTAGTTTTTCACCACAAATTTAACATCATCCAGGCAGTACATTACTCTGAACATTGCTGAAAGGGCTCTATCAGTTCTCAGCATAGAAATAGTTCTTTGATTCCCTCAGGACTACTGCTTTGCTCCAACATGTGGCCGCTGTGAATATTCTGACACTGGAATGCACCTTCATTCAGTGACACTGATGCCTTCTTTTTTTTAAAAAAATTATTTTTTATTAATTAGTTTTGTACTCAGTGAATACAGTCAATTTGGTACCATTGTTAGGCTCATCCATGTCCTACCCCCTCCCCTTGGCCCCTCCTTGTTGAGGTAGATGGGTTATGCATTCTGGAGTTAGCCCACAGTTAGGGGTAGGATAAATGTCTCTGCATATCATGACCCAACATGTACTTATGCCTTCTTCACAGCTGGTCAGAAGCAACTTGGTATAATTGATGATGATTCAGGAAGTTTACTTCCAGTGCAAAAGTTTCCCAGGGAACTCAACTCCCAAAGCTTGTTACTACTTCATATCTTTAGGTTACCACATGCTGAATGTAAATCTTCTTACCTGTAGTTGCACAGAATTAGTTGGGGATCACATCTGCCTCCTCGTGATGGGACTATCCAGAGCTCTGCTTTGGATTTAGATACTGTCATCTTCCAAAATCAGTGTGATGGGGATGAAGTTCAGTAGGTAGGTTGTCTTCCTAGCCTGCCTGAAGGCCTGGACTGGATCACCAGCATCATATAGAAAGTGGCAAATTTCTGTAATTCCAGCACTGGGATGGTAGAAGTGGTAGAGGTAGAAGGATTAGGAGTTTAAGGTCTACCTTGGCTATATAGACAGCTTGAGATCAGCCATGGGTACAAGATACCTTGTCTCAAAAAAAAAAAGACAAACAAAACCATGAAAAAAGTTAATAGGCTGTAGTGACTTGCCACAGCTCCTGGCTTTTTATTGCATTGTTCTCTGCCTTTGCTGGGGAGCTGCAAGTCCATGTTTAGACATACAACAGTAACTGTGTCCAAACACAGACAAGATGCATAAGTCTACTCTTGGCTTCTGCTTAGCCACATGACTTTGGACAGGTTACTCTTTCTGGCTTTGAGTTTCTCATTAGTAAAATGACATAATTGGGTTCCTCCTGGTTCTTTCTATCTCCAGTTGTCTCCAATGAATAGACCAGCCATGTCATTGTGGCTTCCAGCCCAGCACCTTAGAGCTTCTGTCTATGCTCATCATATACACATATCTGCAAGCAGTGCTCCCTCAATTTTAGAGAAGGACAAATGGATAAAGGAGACATGAAGTACATGTTGTTTCAGTTCTGATTTAGGGAGGTATGAATGTAAATGCCTTTGCATATGAAGCTGTGAGTTGGTACAAGAGGCCTACAAAAAGAGCCTTGAGGATGTATGAACAATGTTCACCCCCTTTCTGTTGGCACTACTCATTCATAACAAAATGCATCACTACTCAAAACTCAACTGCCGAAAACAAAAGCAAAACAAAACAAAACAAACAAAACATATGGAAGGGGTACAGTAGCAGGCTGGGGATGTAACTCAGTTGATAGGGTGCTTGGGGTACGTGACAGTAATCTTGGCTTTTGGAATGTAGAATCATGGGAATCAGAAATTCAAGGCCATCCTCAGCTACAGTGTAAGTGTGAAGCCACCTTGGGGAGATTTTGTGAGATGGTGATGGAAAGAGTGAGAGAGAGAGAGAGAGAGAGAGAGAGAAAGAACAGCAGAAACTAGCCTGCATGAGAAGCATTTAAAAATACACAGTAGGTGGTGGCATGTAAATTCATGTAACTCCTTGGCCAATCCATCTGCCTCTAACGTTACCACATCTGCATATAGGTAATTAATGGAACGAGGGTTTTGACTAAGCCCTTGGGAGCAGAGAAGTTGGTGCCCAGTCTTGCAGACTTTCAAAACACAAGGCTGAAGGTAGAGCTGAGCGGTAGCACACACCTTCAGCATGTGTAAGGCTCCGGGTTTGATCTCTAGAACCATCAAAGTAAGGCATTCAAAACCAACCGGTGTTGAGAGAAAACTGTTGGGGCTTACATATAGCAGCAGTAGCATTTAGGAAACATCCCCATGGGCTATATAACAATTGAGTTAGGATGCATAGCAACATAAGGGCAGGAATGGTAGACAATAGCACACCACTATTCCTTCACATAGCCTCCTCCTCCAAAGGCAAGCCAGTCTGAGCACAGAACAGACATTTAAGGTATTTTAAATGATCACATTCATGTGAATCCTGACTGACAAATGCATTCCAGGCAAATGATCGTCTGCAGGATTTTTCACAAGGTCTTGTCATTTCTTTAAAAGAAAGACAAAAATCTGTGAGGGAGTGTTGGAAGTCTGAAATGTGGCTGGGAAGTGCAAAGAGAAGATGGAGAGAAGTGCGGAGGATTTACACATGAGGAGGAACTGATGAGGACGAACACAGGACACTCTTACAGTGGAATTTTTCTTTTTTGGCCATTCCTGATTTACCATCCTTGTTGTAACCATTTGAATCAATGCTATTCTTTGATTTTTTTTTCCTTACAATTCTTAAAAATGAAGAGTCTACAAAAGTGAACATTCTATGGGCTTCCAGTCTTTGTATTTGGCTTTCTTTTGAAAGAAAATATTACTTATCTGCTATGAGTGCATTTTCTAAGCTTTCCTTGGGCTTTTGAAGGGGATGGAGGAAAAAAAAGACCATCTGTAGAAGTTGTTTCTCAAAGAGTAACAAGGATACAATGAACTAAATACATTCACAAAACATCATTGGGAATGTGAAAAATGTGTGGAAGGACTCAAAGAAAGACACAACTTCATGAGAAAAGAGCATACTGTGATAGTGGTTGGAGATGAATGCAATGCAGCTAGAGAATCACGAAACAAATAATGATTCAAAGTAATGGAAGAGGGATCAGTGGCTAAGATCACCAGTCACTTAAAGATGAGGGTGACGAAGGGTCTGAGTTTAATTCCTGAGCACTCACCAAAAACTGCAGCTCCTGGTTGATGGAGAGACTCTGTCTCAAGGAAATGTGCAGATAAGCAATAGAGGGAGGTGCCCAATGTTCTCCTCTGGTGTCTGTTTGTGGCTGTACAGGGTACATGCATCTGCACAACATGTGTGCACTCCACACACACAGCACATCACATACCAGACCATACATACTCTAAACACACATGCATGCTTCAAAAACCAATAATATTAAGGTTTCTTTTGAATTTAGAACATTCCAGATACTTCTTTTAAAAAAAAGTATTCAGTGGTTCTCCCTTGTAATGTTAGAGGACGGCAAGACTGATTCCTCTGCGATAGCTCACTATATATCTGGACCTGTTCTAGTTCTTAGAAATATATGGTGAGTAAAATCTAGAGTTCGTGCTCAAAGGATTTTAAATTGTGGCGAGGGACACAGTGAAAAATAACTAAATATGTAATGTTGCTAGCATTTTGAAGAAAAGTAAAACGGGGTAAACAAGATAGAAAAAGTGGGTGGGGAGGCATGGCACAATGTCTTCCTTCATTTATGTGTGCGTGGTATGCATACATGCATGCATTTTTGTCTCCGTGGGGTGGGGACACGTGCATGTGGAGGGTAGAGGTCAGTGTCAGGTGCCTTATCTATTACTTCTCCGCCTTTGTTTTTTTTTTTTTTCTTTATTAGTTAGTTTTGTATTCAGCAAATACAGTCAGTTTGGTACCATTATTAGGCTCATCTGTGACCTGCCCCCTCCCCTTGGCCCCTCCTTGTTGAGGTATATGGGTCATGCATTGTGGAGTTAGCCCACAGTTATGGGTAAGCTAAATGTCTCTGCATATCTTGACCCAACATGTGGCTCTGACATTCTTTCCGCCCCCTCTTCCGCAAAATTTCCCTGAGCCATGTTGGTTTCATTTTTGGTCTGCTTCAGTGATGTTGGGGGCCTCTGGGTCTTTGGAACTCTGATTTGGTAGGAGTTGATTGTTCTCTGTGTTGATCTCCTTCACCCTTGTGCTGGTACCTCTTTCACCAAGAAAACAGCACCCTTGCTTGTTTCGCCAATTGTTCTTAGTTTCAGCCAGGGCCCTTTTGAGGTATGATGGGGTGGCTCTGTCCTTAGGATCCACATCTATCTGAAAAAGAGAAGCAGATTCTCCAACGGAGAGTAAGTTAGCACCAGGACAAAAGAGATAACCCTTACTTTTTTATAGAGAATTTAATAGGTGTAGGCCCTCTTGTAGCCCACGATTGGTGGTAGCTTGATACTGGAGAGAGGTCTTATGTTTGGATATGGTTGTGACTTGTTTCCCAGCTCCAGCTATGGGTCCCGTACCACTAAGGGGATCAGTTAGCCAAATTAAGAGCAGTTGGTTCCCCACCATGGCTGTGTGCCACTATTGCACTCGTGTGGGCATCACAACAAGTTATTTGCTGCTAAGTAGATTAGACCATGAGTTGCTTTGACAGATATTGGTCATTTTCCCCCAGTCGCCTATGTAGCACCTTCTGGCACTAGACACACTGACTGTCTGGGGACTGACTCTTTATAACAGGGACTTGCACTAAACATGGAACTGGCCAATTCTGCTAGATAAGCTAGCTGACAAGTTCTAAATTTCTTCCTGTCCTTGTGTCCCCAGTGCTGAGATTTATAGACATTCTCTACCATGCCCAGCTCTTTACCTGAGCACTGGTGATATGAACTCAGCTCTTCAGGCTTGAGCGGCAAGCACTTTATCCACTGAGCCATCTTCCCAGCCCCAATTTATTTCTGAGACAGTGTCTTACTCCATAGTCCAGACTGGCTGGACTCAAACTTAACGGTGATCTTCCTGCTTCATTCTTCCGAGTGCTGGGATTACAAGTGCGGACCACCAGGCCTAACTTAGAGGTTATGGTTATAAATATTAGGTCTAGTCTTAGTTCTTCCTTTATACAGATGAACTACTCAGGATACTAGAGAATGAGCTGACTGTTCCCAAATCCCCAGCTTTCCTGTCCCAAGACCAGCACTCTTTCTTCTTGCCTTGACTCTAGGCTTGTTTCCACTAGGACATGAGCTGCTACTGTGGGATTCTGAGGTCTATTTTTTCTTCCCTTTGCAGTCGTGGTTTATGATTCTCTTGTAAATGTAAAAATGCATTGTCTCACACCAGACTTTACCAGATTCTGGCAGCAGCAATGGTGACTGGGGTTTAGAATGGGTTGTCTAGCTTTGACTTAGTCAAACATGTGGTCAGTAAGCCCTGGCCTCAATACTGGTGACGACACTTTCAGGAAGAGAGTGCTGTGTCTTCACATGAATATTCAAAGGCAAGTACAGATTCTAACTGAAGATGTCTATGTGCAGCTTGAGATTCTCCATTTCTCCTGAGCTCCGAGATGATGTTGAAATGGCTGCTTCCCAGAACACGCTTGGAGTATGGAGGATCGAGTCTCCACGGCTCTTCTTTGCACAACTGAGAAAGAAGCTTCAAATTTAAAACTTACAACTTTCTTTTCCTTTCCTTCCTCTTTGTG
This sequence comes from Dipus sagitta, assembly GCA_036346955.1. Classification (NCBI taxonomy): domain Eukaryota; kingdom Metazoa; phylum Chordata; class Mammalia; order Rodentia; family Dipodidae; genus Dipus; species Dipus sagitta. The sequence continues at coordinate 11,517,663 of CM070776.1, read as the reverse complement.
TGTGTGTGTGTGTGTGTGTGTGTGTGTGTGTGTGTAGTGTGTGTGGACATATGCATGGTACGGTGCGCATGGAGATAAGAGGCCATTTCTCTGGGTATTGGTCCATACCTTCCTACCTGTAAACCTGAGGATTCTCCTAACTCTGCCTCCCATTGTCTGAGTTGTATTGGGATTACAGCCACATGCAGCACTTTGTGTCCATGGTGCTGGGGATCCAAAATACACTGGTCAGGCTTGTGTGGCAAGTGCTTTTGAGCACTGAGCTAGCTCCCCAGCCCAAAGCTTGCATTTTTTCTGTCTTTGTTTCTTCATTACCTTCTTCTCCTCCTTTGAAAAAAAATCAACTTAAAAAAAAAAAGAAAATGTTATGACACACCAGTGCCAAACCCGAATTACAGTGTTAGGTACATAATTATCAGGGCCAAAGCAGATGTCTCAGACAAGGCTTAGTTCAATCAGCAGCCAGTGGTGGAATGATGAAGCTCCTAGATTGAATATGCTGGAGCAAAAGGGGTACTAGTGTCTGAAATTTGGGGAGGTGAGAAATAGGAAAGGGTTGCTTACCACTGCAGAAATAATTTTGAATCCTTTTTCTTCTCCACCAAGTTGCAAACTGAGACTCCTTTCTGGATAATCTGGGCTGCAAGGGTGACTCAGTCCATGTCTGCAAATAAAAGGTTTCATCCTTGGCTGTGAAATAAAAATAGCAAACAGCGTGTTCCATGTCAGGGTTTTTCCTTGACAAAGGAGAGCCACTGCCTGCTACCCAGAGCCTCTGCTCGAGCCTCCCTAAGGGAACAAGTGGCTGTGAATGAGTGGGACAGGTCACAGAACCCATCTGTACAAAGAAGATCCACGTGAGTCTTGCCAATCCTCTCTTTTTTACATTCTTCTGCATACTTGGTAGTTTGCCACAACTTCCCACTAGCAACAACCTTTACTACCATGGAGTTATTTGGATGAATGTCGTGGGGGCTCAGGGCAGCTCTGGAGGGAAAGGGAAGGCTTTTCCATGGTGATTTGACTAAGCTTGGGAGCTCTGGACTCCCCAAGTCTTTTGGTAAACAGTCTGAAAGTGGTAGCAATAACAATACCACATGAAAAAATCCTCAACATATTTATCCTTGCCAAACCAGTCTGTCAGGACCAGGGTCTGGAGCTTCATTACAATTTGAGATGTTACACCTTCTAGTATGGATTCCATGAGCCCAGGTGGGAGATGGCAGGATGGGGTGGTCAGACACATACTTTGGTTTTCTTGGCACTTGCCTAAATATTTCTTTCTTTTTCTGCCGCTGTGTTTGTGTGTATATATGTGCACATACATGTGAAGGCCAGAGGACAACTTCAGATGTCATTCCTCAGGTGGCCAGAGAATAACATTGGTTGCTATCTACCTTTTATGAAGACAGGGTCTCCCATTGGTCTGGAACTCACCAATTAAGCTCATTGGCTGGCCAATCAGCTCCAGGATGGCTCCTGTCTCCCCCACTCTATTACCAAACATGGCATTTTCACATGAGTACTAAGACTCAAACTCAGGCTGTCATACTTACAAGGCAAGTGCTCATCCAAATGAGCCTCCACCGTCATAAGTCTTTCTATATTCACAACCTCTCTTTAACTGCTGGACAAAATGGTCATGGGAACAGTTGGAATCAGCCTCACTGCTCTCAGGAAAGACAAATGGAATGTTTTAGCCCATCCAACAATGGCTGAGAAGGTTGTTCTTCACTCTGGAATTTCTGCTTATTTCCTTTGCTCAAAGTGGAACTTTTTAATCTGTGACTACATCCATTTTCCACCACCCAAATAAACCATAAGAAGGAAAGAGAAATTACTTCTCTCTGCTAATATTAGCTCCTGCCTGATAATTGCTTCCCAGCCTTGAGGGATGGAATCAGGAGGCAAGTATTCCCTCCTCTGCCAAATCTCACAGTTTACTGCAGTTTTTCAAGGAGACACTTCCTGTGAATCAAGTGCTGCTGGGCATCTTGGGTTTATTCTCAGCGGGATTGAGTGCCATTGGGCAGTGCCAAAGGCGTCCTATTGGCCCGAGCTTTCTGTGATATTTGCATGGCAAACACCACTGTTTCCCAGGAGAGATTCGGGGGAAAAAAAAAAACAAAGAAAAAGTACTTTTAAAAATTTTAATTCCAATGGCTCTTCTCACTGTCATTTTAGATAACTAAAACATTTGCACCTTTGATGGTCCACATTTCTAGATGTGCTGTATGGAAGTATATGCCCACTGAGGGGCCATTCTATAGATATCTGGAATGAGCCAACCCCAGAAGAAGATAGAGCAAAGAGGAGGCAGAGAAGAATTTAACCTAATTATCTTATTTGACTATTTCTCTCCTTGCATTGCATTTTTTTTTCAGTTTTTTGAGGTAGGGTCTCACTCTAGCCCAGGCTGACCTGGAATTCACTATAGAGTCTCAGGGTGGCCTTGACTGCATTACATTTTTTAAAAAGAAAAAATAGAATCATACATTTTTATTTGCATGCACATTTTACTTTGGAACAAAATGTAATGTGCAGAAAAGTTGTAAAAACAGTATGGAACATTCCCACATTCTCCTCACTGACCTTCTGCTAGAGGTACACCTTAACATTTCCACTGTCCATTTGTCAAAACCATCATTGCTGCAGTATTTTATAAACTCCAGACTTTATTTTTGTTTCACTAGCTTTTACATTAATATGCTTCTTCTATTTCTGGAGACAATCTAAAGTACCATATTGCATTTAATCCAAACTTTTTTCCCAATATACTCCATTTCAGCTAATGTAGCTGAGGTTTTCAATAGCACTCCTGAGTAGCTGCTCTGAACAGGGCCCTGGCTATATTGACTCTGATGGCTGAAGACAAATCAGTTCCAACCAGAAGTTCACTGTTGATGTCTATGTATAGAGGCTGATGCATACATACCACTATGGTACAGAATAACTTTGAAAGGATCCTAGGGAGACATAGCTCTCTCTGCCAGGGTCTCACTGGGAACATATTTCTATGAGGCCATGAATATTCAAAGTTGTTCCTGGGTAGAGAAGATGACTAAAGTAACTCTAGGAAGATGTTAAAGATGGACTTTCATAGAAAATGCAGTCAGGTGCTGAGCTGATCATGGAAGCTTACAATGTGGAAATTCCCTGATCTCTAAAAGTGATTAATGGAAGTACCCCAACACTATAACAATTTTTAGTGAAAGTCTTCCCTCAATGCATGACTTGCCCAATTTCTTCTTGATCTTTCAGGAGATGCACTACATGGGCATAAGATCGGGCCCACTCATGTTCTATCATGGAGGGAGGTGAGGAGCTCATGAAGCCCATTCCTCCCAGAGGAATTACAAGCTAGGAGAGAGAGAGAGAAAAACATTTCCTTCAGTTGTGTGTCTACTCAGCCATTCATAAACTGGCCAGAACTCCTATAAGTAACCCTTCACCAATGTTTCTATAAATAACTCTAATTAAACTCATTAGTCAACGATCTAAAATTATTTATTTGTTCTGTTATTGGTCTCTTACCCAAGGTTAATTGATGTTTGTCTCTCTAGAAAACGTTCACATAAGTAGACAGGGGTCTAGCTGGGGATCACTAGGAAGAATCTCTCTTTTTTCTTGTGGTAGACAGTAGAAATACTTGATTTTATAGCAAAGGACTCATGCAGGAAGTCTCTTTGTTCCAAAGATGAAAACACACACACACAGACACACACACACACACACACAAAATGCCAAAAGGGCTGGAGAGATGGTTTAGTGGCTAAGGCACTTGCCTGTGAAGCCTAAGGATCCATGTTTGACTCTCCAGATCCCACTAAACCAGACACACAAAGGTGAGGCAGGCGCAAGGTCATACATGCCCACTAGGTGGCTCAAGTGTCTGGAGTTCCATTGCAGTGGCTGAGGCCCTGGCATGCCAATTCTCTCTCTCTGTGTCTCTCTGTCTCTCTCAAAAATGCCAAAAGACCCCTGTACTATGACAGTTGCTCAGCTAACAAATCATTGATTTGTTGCTTATTGATTTTGCTGGCAGTAAGCATCTATCTTCTCACCTTCCCTAGTGCTGCAGATGCTCACTATAGGAGAGCTTGCAGCTGTGGAGTGAGTACACATTTCTCCTACTAAAACCTAAGGGCTATGGAGAAATCCAGCTTCCACTCAGACACAGTGGAGTGCCAGGAGTGCATTATGGGGTCACGTGGGGAGAGATACTGAACACAGTTTAAAGTGTGTTCTCTAAAAGTAGGGTGATTTATTGATGTCAGAAAACATTGCAGTGCTGACTTAAAGGATTTCAGGAAGGTTTCATGCAGAATAATCTTCAGTTCTGCCTTTCCTATTCAAAACTTCACTTTGGTTTTCCCCCTAGGAGTTGCCTAGATATAAAATTGATGCTCTTGTCCTCTGGTCTTCCACAAAGGTCTGTACACACACACACACACACACACACACACACACACACACTAGCAAAGCTGGACTGTTAGAGTGGAGGTGGGAGGAAGTCATGAGGCTGCTACAGAAAATTAGCTGGTCTGGCTTGGGGTAGCAGGGTGTTGGAATAGCTCCTGCTTTCATTTATTTAACTTCAGAGCTCACTAGACAGGGAGCTATCACTTTAAGACAAGGGAAGAGAGTGGAAGTCCTCCGGGGTAGCTCTCTGTGAGTAAGGGCTGGAAGTTAAGAAGGCAAGAGAATCTATAGAGTTCGTGGCCAGTATTATTTCAATAGCTCAATGGATCTTGATCTTTCTGAGACTCCAATTTCTTTCATCTGTACAAAAGAGTATTATCATCTGTGATACCTACTTGCAAAGCTCAGTAAGAAGTCTAAAAGCACGTAACATAGGTACATTGCCTACTTTAACAATACTTAATAATGGGTGGTCATTGTTAATAATACTTTATGTATCACAACAAGTGATTTGGTTTTTGAGGGACTTTTTGCATTGGAGTTTATTGCAATATAATGGACTTATCACAGTGAGGAACAGGACAAACATTATGCTACTAGCAAAAAATATGGGAATTTCCCTGTTGTAATAGACTGAATGATTTAGTGCAGCCCCACACCCTAAAAACCAGAACCTATGAATTTTGCTATGTTAGATGATATATTATCTACTTTTCTTGTTGCCATAACAGAATACTAAACAAATGTAATATAAAGAAGGAAAGTTTTATTTTGGATCATGGTTTGAGGCAATACAGTCTATCATAGAAGTGAAGTGAAGGGATGTGAGGTGGCTGGTCACATGTGCCCAGCAAAGAGAAATGAATGCTGGTGCTCAGCCTGTTTCTTCCTCTTCCCCATAAAATTCAATCTGGGCTCCCAGCCCATGGGATGGTGCTACCCACATTCAGAGTGGGTCTTCTCTCCTATGTTAAACCTACAAACACCCTCACATATGTACCCAGAGGTAGTTCAATTCAGTTGTCCTAAATCCAGTCACCTTGACAATGAAGATTAATGATTCCAGATGGCAAAGAGGAATTTGGTTGTGGATAGAATTCAGGTTAAGTGGATAGCCTCAAGACAGAGTGACTATCCTAGAGTATTTGGGTGAAGTCAGTGAAATCTCAAAGGTTCTGAAAAGTATAAAAAGAAGATGTGACTAGAGAAGGGAGAAACAGAAAGATGGTAGAGTGAGAATAAAAATGTCCCCACCTTTTTGGCTATGAAAATGGAAGAAGGGAAGGCAGAAGCTAAAAGAGACAAGGAAATATATTCTCACCAAGAGCCTGCACAAAATAATGCAACCCTGAGGATGTCTTGCTCTTAGCCCAGTGTGTTTCTTGTCAGGCTTTTGGACATAGGACTGCAAAATAAGAGTGTGTATTGTTTTAAGCCAGTTGGTATATGGTCATTTGTTCCTGCAGCCCAAGAAAATTAATACATCTGTCCATAACAACTCTGCAGCAGTGGAACATGCTTGGATGTAGGAATAAAATTGTTCTAAGATGTACCTTTTTAGAACCCTCCTTGTCTCCTCGCATCATATATGCATAATCAGTGATGGAATCACAGCTCCCGTTTGCCATGTGGGCACTGTGGATGCTCATCCAGAGCAGCTGTTTATAAAACATTTTGCACTTTCTATTATGTTTGCGGAGATTTATGTCAAAAACACTGTTGCCTGATTTAGGCTCTCTGGCTTCCGTGTTGTGCTTGTGGTAAATTAAAGGGAAATTCCATCTCAAGGGCAAAATAATGTGATAAATCCCAACTCAAAACATTTTGAGAAGAAAGGTAATGTCAAATGGGTCTCCCCCGCCCCACCGCATGATTCTGTGGTTCTACTGAGAACAACAGAGACATCATACTTTTCTTCAAATATGAAATTAGAGGAAAATGATACTAAGAGAATGAGAGAGAACAATTTGGATTCCTAAGAAAACATCTGCAAAAGGATTTGGAACCGCGGATAAGGAAGTTCTGCAACCTACTAAAGGGAAGGAAAGGCTTTATTTACTGGCCAAGGATTGTGCTTCCTATTGTGAAGTTCAAGGCTGTTTCAAAACAGCACTTGGGGGCTGCAGAATGGTGTGCGGCAATGAGGAAGCAGCATTCTTGGTTCCTCCATGTTACACAAGCAAATGACCATGACTGCACAGTGAAATAGGTATATAGGCACAAGAATGGGACATTCAGTTTTGCAGCTCTCGGAAAGCTTGTTTTGTTGTTGGTGTTTGGTTGGATTTTTTTCTTTTTGGAGGAAGGGTCTCACTCTACCCCTGGTTCACCTAGAACTCAGTCTAGCCTCAGCATTATGACAATCCTCTTACCTGAGCCTCTCAATTGCTGGGATTAAGAGGGTGAGCTTGTTTTATTTTAATTTGCAAGGATCTATTTGGAGATGTCAAATTATCAAATATGAGTATATCCTTTACTCCACTACGTGCTCTCTGCTTACATGGAGAGTCAAACAGTTTAACAGGGCTGGAGAGATGGCTTAGTGGTTAAGCACTTGCCTGTGAAGCCTAAGGACCCCGGTTCGAGGTTCGACTCCCCAGAACCCACGTTAGCCAGATGCACAAGGGAGCACACGCGTCCGGAGTTCGTTTGCAGTGGCTGGAGGCCCTGGCGTGCCCATTCTCTCTCCCTCTTTCTATCTGCCTCTTTCTCTCTATCTGTCACTCTCAAATAAATAAATAAAAATAAATAAAAAATAAAAAAAAACAGTTTAACAGACTGAGCACACCCCTCAGCATGGATTAGTTGCCACCACACAGCCTGCGGCTAGAAATGCCAGGGTAATCATTCTAAAAAGGAACTGGTCAGTGTCTTTTCTTTCATAGAACTTTTCCACAAATGCCTTGGAGGCTGTTTATGCCACAGGTTTGCTGTAAGGCCAGCTAGGAATTTGGGAAGGAACATCCTTAGCTTGGCTGGGGGCATGATGACCTGCCTGCATACTTTTGAGAATGTGTGATATTGTGGCTAGGCTGATGCGTAAAATGCAATGGAAACATTGAAGAAGCTGAGGAGCAACATTCAAAAACAATAAAGGGATCTTTCAGATTAGGCAACAGAGGTTGGACTCTCTTATCACACTGCAGGTTTAAATTCACAAAGTGCTATTCACTGATGGACCTTCCCATAGTCATTAACTCCTCTGTGCTTTGCATTCCTCATCTGAACTGAAGACCAGAAACATTGAAGAGTCTGACAAGCTTATTCAACTTTGAATTTGAAAAATGTAGATTAGAGCTGGGTGTGGTGGTACATTCCACTAATCCTAGCAATTGACAGGTAGAGGTAGGAGGGCCAGGAGTTCCAAGGTCATTTTTGGCTACACAGCAAGTTGGAGACCCTATCTCAAAGACAAAAGGAAGGGGAAAAAAAGAGGGGCGAGGGAGGGAGGGATAAAGGGAAGGAAAAGACAAAAAGAAAGGATAAATGAAATCTCTAATTTTCGATTCCCTTGCCACTGTGCCATATCAAATATTGGGAACACTGCTCTTCTAGCAATGAAAGTCTGTGCTACTGTATTTTATACACCATCTCTGCTTAACCCCTAGTGTTGAGTTTCTTATCTCTCTCCATCAGATCTTAAATACTCTAGGGCTAGGATTGACATAAACTTCATATTCTCAAAGACATCTCTCAAGTTCAAATATCAAGTTCAACAGCAACTTTTAAGAATCTTTGTTATAAGTCCAAGAGTAACATATGTATGTGCACATTGAAGGTAATGTGGCTGGTGTTGCAATCTCAAGAGTAGCCCATAACTCTAGGGAATGCTGGTTGGCCTCTTTCCCCACACTGGAGTTCTATCTTAATGTCTTAGCATCCCACCCATGGACTGCATTGGAAATGAAAGCACAGGTTCTTCTCTTAATGAGACATAGTGTACAAGGAAGTATGAAAAGACAAAAGGAGAACAGACCTGTTTGGTTCCCTTTAATCTCAGGTTTGGTGGGTTGCAAAGTTTGGAGCACACTTTAGAGGTCAGTAAGTCACACGATATTTCCTTCTTTGTAATCTCCTGAGGGAACAGCATTGAGTCCCTTTTGTAGGGACATTCAGCACAGGTGCACTTACTCAACTTTGAGCATCTTACAGGGAAAATGTAAGAAAGCAAACTCACCTGTTATGATGGAATGCAGGGCCTAGCGAGGGACCACACGGTGGCAACTGGCATGGTGTCTTCTGGATGAAATTCATGCTGAAGGCTGAGGAAATCCATCTATCAAGGGGAAGGTCACTCTATTGCCCCACTTAGTTGCATATTACACTGGTCTTTCACAGTCTGGATTAAAGCCATGGGGCCTCAGGTCTTATGCAATCCCATGGTAGAATTGAATACCCTTCATGTCACATCATTCATACTGACAAGTCTTAGACATATTCCAGGCATCATGGAATTAGTACTGTGCAGACCTCAGCATTTCCAAGGAGGCCACTATGAGGCCCTCTGGAAATGCCTGCCTCCCACCATTCATCTTCATTCTTTTTTTTTTTTTTTTTTTTTGAGGTAGGGTCTCATTCTGGCCCAGGCTGACCTGGAATTCACTATGTAGTCTCAGGGTGGCCTCGAACTCATGGCGATCCTCCTACCTCTGCCTCCCAAGTGCTGGGATTAAAGGCGTGCACCACCACGCCCGGCCCATTCATCTTCATTCTTCACTAAGTGAGGTCCTAGTTTCTTTCTCAGCCATAGGAATAATATTTCCTCCTGTAACCCTAAAGAGACAAGGTTGGTTGGTACTATGTACCTTTCATTGCTAACATGTCCTTCCTCCTGGTGTGGAGTAACATAAGGAAAATAAAGTCAGAATTGGACCCTAGTGGCAATATTCCTGCTTACTTGTATACAAAGTTGCTTGAGTTAACTTTTGTTTTTCAAGGTAGGGTCTCACTCTAGTCTAGGCTGACCTGGAATTCACTATGGAGTCTCAGGGTGGCCTCGAACTCATGGCAATCCTCCTACCTCTGCCTCCCGAGTGCTGGGATTAATGAGTTAACTTTTTAAAGGCTCATATTTTTCATATCTAGCATGAGAATGATGATAGATAGTCTCAATAGACTGTTGAGAGGGTTAATGGGGTGGTGTATGCAAAGCTAGTACAAAATCTGGAACACACTGAGCACTGAATGCATTCAGCTACTATTATTATTCTTAACATAGCTGTTTAAATAATAGTATCTTTCATAGACGTAAAGAAATAAATCAACCAAGTGAATCCATATGCCATTCAATGTTCCGCTAAATTGCTAGGAAGTACTGTAATGTTTGCCCATCTCTCCATCAAATCTCAAGTCATTCTTTTTCCATGCTAGGGCCAAGTCACATCCTTTGGTTATTGGATAATCATTTTTAGGTCTGATTTCCATTATATTTCACTCTTTCCTGTATTCCATAGCATCTGACAGCAGTAGATACATGGTGGTGTATTATAAAGCACATAATATATTGAGGAGACCATATTTTTCTCAACTACCCATCTACTATAGAAAAGCATCATTATGAATGCCCATAGTCCTGACTAGTTCTCACGGTGATGTGATAAAGTTAGAATGAATTAGAACATGTGTTGAGCAGCACCACTGAGTGTTTTATGGACCAGGTTGAGGCACGCTTTCAGTTATGCCAGCACAGGGCAAAGCCGTTTAGGAGCTGGTGGCACTATACCTGGATGTGGCACAGAAGGTGAATAGAAATGACTCGATGCCTCTTATTGTGCAGCTGTCATGGCGTCGGTGCTATCCTCACATTATGGCATAATCCTCATAGCCACCTCTAAAGGCAGGAGGCTGACTCTTCCATTTACAAAGGAGGAAACAGAAAAGCCAAAAAACCTTAAGTAATGTGCGTTCTTCATGTGGAGCCAGGATGCTTGCCTCCCCACACATGTGTTTTTCTGCATTCTTGCTGGGGTTCAGGGCCTACTTGCTCTGTCTTTGCCTATTCTCAGAAAGCATGCTGAATAGTCTGAAGAACACAACACTGACACGTCTCAAGACATTGAACAACAATTTTCATACATACTTTCCTATCTCCTGAGTCATGTTTGGCGGGTCAGGAAATTATTCTTTTGTCTACTTTCCAAAATTATAAGATTTCAGGTATACTTTCAAATTTTAAGAGATTTAAAATATGCCTCTTGACATATTGCCCCCAGATAGTACTTCAATCTCCAATGGACATCTTTAAGACTGATTTTTTAAAATATATGATTGTTTAACTCCCATTCAGTAAACCCAACTATTTTTACTTCAGAACGTTGGTCTAAGAAATCAGAGACAGCTTCTTGTATAAAATATATTCATAATTTCCCCATAAACACAGACTTCCATGACAACCAAACAAATAGAGAAAAGGAAGGCAAAGCTCACTATATTAAAGCCAACCGCTCATTATAAATAATTCCTGCTAAAAACTCAAGCACAGATCCTGTTTAAAATTTTATTTTTATAACTTACATAAAGAATGATCCTGTGTTGAAAAACGCTTTCTAGTATTCTCTTTATTTTTTTTTTTCAACACTGATACAGAGTATAAAGATGTTGGTATAAAATATCCATACAAATGCCAAATGCACACCTGTAATCCTAGTAATGGGAAAGCTGAGCTAGGTGGAGTGTGACTTCAAGGACACAATAGTCCATAAAATGAGCTCTGGTCTAGGCTTCCTAGCAAGTTCAAAGCCAGCCTGTGCTATACAGAGAATCCCTATCATATATATGTACATACATACAAACCTATCCAGTGGATGAAGCAATACATTCAGTGCATGAATTGGACTTAACTAGTTTTTATGTAGAAATTCATTTTGATTATTTCCACATGCATAGTCTTCTAGAAACCTTCATCCTTCTCCCCCAGTGGGATGCTTTATGTAGGTATATAGAGTAGGAGTAATTGATACCATGTAAGCAAAAGTGCTCTATTTCTGTTTTCTCCTTACAAGTAACTCCCACTTCAATATTACTGGTGATAATAAATACTTCTGCTTTAAAATTAATTTTAGGAGACTGGGGAGATGTCTCAATGGGCAAAGTGCTTGCTATGCAAGAATGAGGATCTGAGTTCTAATCCCAAGTACCCAAAGTAAAAAACCAGTTGTAGGGCTGGAGTAATGGCTTAACAGTTAAGGCACTTGCCTTTGAAGCCTAAGGGCCTGGGTTCGATTCCCCAGTACCCATGTTAGTCAGATGCACAAGGTGGCACCTGTGTCTGGATTGCAATTGCAGTGGCTAGAGGCCCTGGCATGCCCATTCTCTCTCTCTCTCTCTCTCTGCATCTCTTTCTCTCCCCCTCTCTCAAATAAATGTTATATTTTTTAAATCCAAATGTAAGTAGTGGCAACCACCTGTGATCCCAGTACTAGGGAGATGCAAAGAGGGTGTCCCTAGGGCTTGCTTGATCACTGGTCTAGCTGAATCAGTGTATCCTAAATTTAGTGAGAGACCCCTTGTCAAAAAAAGGCTGAAGAGTGATTGAGGAAGACCCCTGATATTGGTCTCTGGCCTCACATGCACGTGCACACATATGCATGCCATAGCTGAACACATAAATAGGAACACACACATACACACATACAAACACACACCATATAAACACACCATGCACACAGACACATGCCTAAAAATGAATCAAATTAACTTGACATTTATTCTACTACATGGATGTGGTTCCCAGAGATAAGTTGGAGGTGTGGCCTACAACCACCACTAGCAGACCCTCTCTCCCTGTTACAATTCCCTTGTGTTTGAGGTTTCTTACACAGTAAACTCTCCATATGGGATTCACCCTGGAGTAGTTTAAAAATTAAAGCTAGGGGAATGCATTTTCCTCTCCACAAATTATCATAGAATCAGCTTCTGACAGTGACTCCTAGCCAATCTTGAGATTAGTTCCTTTATTCATTAGCAGTGCCTTTCAATGCCCAGGGGCTACCCTCTCTGTTATCTGAGGATACCATGCAGTGTGCAATGGGTTTTTAATTAACTCACTAATTATGCCATTTCTCTTCTCTGCTGAGGTGGTGTGTGTTCTGTTCTAAGATATATAACTCATCACTTTTGTCTCTTCAGATAAGGCATTCTTCATAAGGGTTCCTCAGAAGAATTTTCATACTATCCAATCTTAGTAAGGAAGTTTGAAGTAAACTGAAACCCAATTAAAGGACATTAATCACAGAAATTATGGTACAGCAAAATGCGATATGAAGCAAAATATGTCTGAAGAACATTTTATTTTAAAAAGTGTGTTTATTTGCTTATCGGCATGCATGTAGGGGGCATGCCAGTATCTCTTCCTGGTGCAAACAACACCCATTTATATGTGTGGCTGAGGAATTGGCCCCAGCCCAGCAGGCTTTGAAAGCAAGTGTCTTTCCCAACCCACTGATGAATATTTTAAATTATGAAACTTTTAATATTGCACTGAGTCCCTTTCTGTAACATACATACTATGCAAGGATTCTATAAAAGATATTCCCATGAATGGAAGTGATGATTTTATATATAATAGACATAGGAAAAATTTCTAAAATTGAACAAACTTATAACACAAAGCAAAAATCAGTTGGATAGGATTTCTCCAAGGGACCATTTTTAATTTATCCATCTTGCTCTCAGTAATAGACTCTTGTCCTGGGAAACTTTGCCCCTGGAGAGATGCAAACACATGTCTTTACCCCAAACAGGGCTCAGATGGCAGACCCAAGTATAATTATATGAATACCAGGTCAGTGAACCATTGAGTTCACTTATAGAGCATAAAGAGGAGTTATTTACAGGAATGTGGGGCCACCAAAGCAGCTATTTTTATTTATTTATACTTATTTACATGAGAGAGAGACAGAGAGAGAGAAAGTGAGAGAGAGAGAGAGAGAGAGAGAGAGAGAGAGAGATTGGGCAGGCCAGGGCCTTCAGGCACTGAAAATGGAGTCCAGATGCATGCACCACCTTGTGCATCTGGCTTACGTAGGTCCCGGGGAAATGAACCTGGGTCCTTTGGCTTTGCAGGCAAGCCATCTCTCTAGCCAAAATCAGGCACTGTGATAGAAATTCCTGTGTCAAAATTGCTCCTTGGGTACTCCTCCCTCAGCCTCAGGATGAGGGCTTACTTACACAGCATTGGGACCCCAGAGCAGCCATATCATGGAGAAGTCTCATTCCACCCTGAATGACAACTTCCCTGTGGCCACTTCTAGAATCTCCTTGTCCCTGTCCAGGAGTACACACACACAGAGCACAGAGCAGCACTTTAGTGGAGCTCACTGTATTGGGGTTTCTCCTGCGGATGTAGCTCCCTCAGCCTCAGGGTGAGGGCTTACTTACAAAGCATGGAGACTCCAAAGTAACCCCTATATAGAGCTCATTGTTCCCAGATCTTCTCCTTGCTATATACTCTATCTCCCCCCTGAGGTCAAGAGATCTTGTGTGTGATTATATTCAGCTGGCACAGGGGGAGCCTAAATCTCAGGTGGAGGGCCTAACGACCCTTCCCACACCCTCACTTGTGAGTTGACCCAGCTGCTTCTGATAAAGCCAGCAGTAGTTGTTTACACCTTGCAATGCGGAGGAAATTTGCCATACATCAGACCATTTATCCATCTTGATCTCAAATATAGACTCTGAAATGCACTAAAATATTTGCGGTTGTTCTGAGCTGTTGTTTTTGTTATATTTACGTATAAGTCTGGAAACATATTTCAGCTATGTATTTTTAAAATGCACATCCTTAGTGGTGAATAATTTAGTTACATAAAAGAAATGATTTATAGAATGACACAGGTGATAGGCTCTAAAGGCAATGCAGCTTTATGTCTAAACTCTGTTTAACTTCCATGGCGTTTATGGTTTGGTAAAGATATTTGTGGTTGTTTAGAGATATTATTTTTGTTATATATATATATATATGTATATATATACACACATATATATGCACATATATGACTAACTTATAAAAAACAAATAAGCCAAAAATTCTTTTTACAAAAAAATGTCCATGAGGTATGATTATAGGCTATTTTCTTTAATTCATTTACTCACATATTCCACAAGTGTTTATCAAGTATGTGGACTGGGCATAACTAGGGATCCACATTATGAATAGGACAGTCCCCATCTTTAAGTTGCTCAAAGGATTTAGAGAAAAGCTACCATACTAGGTGGTAATTGCTGTTTTAAATATCTATAGATGGTTTAGAGAGCAGAACCATGGAGAGATGGTGACAAAAAGGAATACTGCATGAGGAATGGGATGGGAGAACAAGATGGAAATTTCCACACACTCAAGACCTCTAAGCTGAATCCTGGGTAGGGAGTAGACAGTTGGCCCGTGTATGCTCACATTCATTCAGCTTGGAAAAGTCAAGCATGATCCTTGCCCTTTGGTGAATGAAATCCAAGATCCGTTGACAGAGAAGGAAGACTGGAAAGCCCCTCAACCTAGGCCAGCATGTGCTGGAGTATGCATGAGAAAGCCCGCGCTGTGTGAATACGCGCTGGATCATGGGGCTTCTTCCCTTCCACCCAGCTCTCTGACCACTTCCTCCTTTGGAAGCATATTTGTTTTCAGTAAACTGCCTCTACTTCTACTACTGACTACCTGTCTCTTGTCAATTCTTTGTTCCAAGAGGAACTCAGAAATTCCAGCAAATACACCCCAAGTCCCAATACCTGCTGATATCTCTTCCACAAAGGGAGGATGCTGAAAGCAGGCCTGGGATGCAGCACAGTCTAATTCATGTTCCTGCTTTGTTTTGCTTCAGGGTCACCTCGGCTATGCCCTCTGGCCAGTGAAAAAGATAAGAGTAATTTGGAAGGAAACACCTCCAGACAACAACAGCTTGTTTACCTGAAACGGAAAATTCCTTGGAACAAGACTTGCCACCTCCCATGAATTCTAAACTGATGAGGTCAATCTGTATTTGAACCTGGACAAGATCACCAGAAACAAAAAGGAGAAGCAGGCACTAGCCCTGGAGCTCAGCCTCATATTTTCGTTATGGACTGTCCCCAGTTTTGCATAGACCTTCTATACAAATTGCAGCTCCTGCTCTCAGCCTGATTCTACAGCAGTATGGGCATTACAGTTCTCTACTTCTTACACAAGTTCTGCTAGGAAGCTGTTTGTGTCTTTTCCATACTCACAATGGGTCAATTCAGTCAAGCAACTGCCCAGTAGAAGGGAAAGGAAGTCAGGCAAAACAAGGATTTGTTGCCAAGTAAACATGGCCATCAACTCTTAATGGAATATATCCTTCTCTTTTTAGCCAGTTGTTTTGTTTTGTAGGTAGAGTCTCGGGATGCTACCTATTCAAAAACACAACTCTCACTGGAAAGGGACTAAGAGATTATTTATTCTGGATCCAAACATGTATGGCCATGATTTGCTCACAGATTCAGGTTTTTTCAAATACCATTTTCCAACGTGGTAAGTTTCATAAAAATTTTATTGGTACAGAACAAAGAAAGTTATGGATGGAGACATGCTTTAAAAATATATTGGTGGAACATCAGGTAGGTGGGTTGCAGCAAAGTAGGGAAATCTCTTGCTATAGGCTTCAGAAGCTATCTGATGACATTCTTAGCTTTTGGGTTGATGGAAGCAAGGGGTCTGTTAACACATGCCAAAAGGTTTCATCTGACAGGAATATTACATCAGATACAGAGGCAGGAATCAAGGGAGATAAATCTAGCTCAAGATAATTTGACTGTGATTCTGCAACATTCCAAATCTCTACAATCACAGAAGTCCTAATCAATCAACCTTGAATATTTAAGATATTAGGTGTGGCTTTCTTCTGGGAACTTCAGTTCACATAGCCCTCCAGCATCTGGGGCATTTAGAAACTCCTCCTGATTCTTTCTGTTTTTTTCTGGGCTCCCATCATAACCTAGCTGGAAGCTTGAAACTGCAAAATTTCAGAGGAGAAGGGAATCTGGAGTATTCCCTGTCAAACATTTTCCTCTGTCACTGATGAAGAATGGGCCTGAGGCTCTCTTACAAGGGAAAGTGCAAAGAGCCTCTATGATAGGAAGTGGTTTATAATGCCCTTTGGGTCTGTGAGTCACTGAGTAGTGATGGACAAGCAGACAAAAGCAAATCTGAAATTCACGCAGTTCAGGTTCATTGGCGAGTACATCACTAGGCTAGCAGTTTCCCTGCTTCCCACAGACATCCTGAGTGAAGGTCATTATCTTATGAAACTCAGGTTGCCCCTATCAGTGCATTATAAGGGGCCTTCTTTTTCTCTGTTATTCTTCCCACATTTCATCCTAATTGTTCTCATTTTCTCCCTTCCAGGACAGAAATGGAAGATGCTTGAAGTTTGTTTCAGTCCCACAATGAGCATGAGTAGTTATGTTTACCCATGAAAGGGAATCCCCTTCCTAGGCCTGAGCATCTGAGGGAAATGCCTATTTCCTCTTGAATTCAATAGGCAGCTAATGAGTTTTCCATCCCTTCAGTGCCAGTGTGCTTCTATCATATCTACTAGTGGAGGTTTTGCAACTATAAAGTAGTACCATGGACTTCCTTCCATTGCTAAAGATCTTGTACGGGGATGGTCACTCATGAAGGTTTGAATGGAGTTTGAAAATAGTTTAGAATGTGTGTGTATATATGCTTTTAGTTAAAAAGAAAAGAAAAAAGTAAGCACAGAAAACCATTTTCACTATGCAGACAATTGACTATGGGATGTTGTTTGCCCATGAAGGGCTATTTGGGTTGTTTGGAGATGACTATAGGGATGCAAAAACTGATGAAATAGAACTCTTTCCATCATTTAGACACAGGCTTCAGGAAAATTCATAACCTAAATCTTGAATCTTGGAAACCACCAGGCATCCCCATTGTCTTAGATAGCATTCAATTAATGCAGTGTCTAACAATGGTCCAGAGATCTTCTTTGTGTAATTAGATCAGTAGAAGCACAGGATATTATCAGCAGTACAGCAACAGAAATGTAAATCTCTTTCCAACCAAGACTCCTCCGTCAGGTTTAGTAACACATCCAAAACTCAAACCCCCCCAAACATAAACAAAACTACTGATGCAATTAAGAACCTCGGGATCAAAGGCTGGGGAGATGACTCAGTGAGTAAAGTGTTTTCTGCTCAAGCATGAAGACACAAGTTCAAATCCCCAGCAGTCACGTAGAAGTCAGGCATGGTGGCATGCACCAGCAATGCCAGTGCTGGGGAGGCAGAGAAAGAATCCATAGGTTCAGTGTGAAACCCTGTCTCAAAAAAATAGATAGAAAGTGACTAAGGAAGATATCCCATGTGTACCTCTTTCTTATATGACCACACACATGCACCCATCCACATACATATGTGCGCAAAATAAATATGCAAACAAACATAAAGAACATCATGTCAAGTTCATGTAGAGTTGACTCGTAGGGCAGGTGCCTATCCTGCACAAGGTCTTAGTTTCATTTGGTGGTTCTACAAACATAAAATGAAAACAACATAAAATAATAAAGTAAAAATAAAAATCAAAGAGCACCTAGGTTCTTCTCAAATTCGAATGGCTGACCTCACATGACTAATTAGAATCCCAGGCACCTATTCCTCTGCCATAACTCAGGGTTGGGTACAAGTCATGAATGAACTATGGGCTGGCATCAATATGAGTATATGCTTCAATATATGTAGGTTGGTATGATCAGCTGCAGTTCACAGGTAAAGAAACTGAGGCTCTAGAAGTTATCAGTAAATCCAGTGCTTCGAGGAAGGCAGGGCTCAAACTCAATACCTGGGACTGTAGTGTGGAAAGATCATGTTATCTCCATTAACAGCCATATCTTTCCTAGGTTCACTGGGGGAAAGATGATTTATCATACAATTTTAAATTTTTTATTAGCATATATATTGATACATAATAATAGGTTTCACTATGTTTTCTGCAGGTGTATATTGTACTTTGAGCATATTCACATACCTCTATTACCCTCCTTTGGTCGTCTCCCACTCTTGCTGGTCCTCTTCCTCTTCCCCACAAGTATTCTGTCTATTTTTATACTTTTTTTTTTTTTTTTTTGTTAACCTGGTGAGTTTGATCAGGGTTACTTATCGTAGCCTGGATGAGGGGTCATTTACGAAAAGCAAAACTTACCAGTGGCTGATTTCACATAGAATATTTAAGACTTAAGAATGGGGGTCTAGAGATGCGTCTAGTTGGTAAAGCAATTGCCTAACATGCACAAAGCCTTGGGTTCGATCTCCAACAGCACATAAACCAGGTATTGCAGTGTATGAATTTAATCCCAGCGTTTAGGAGGGAGAGGTGGGAACACCAGAAGTTCAAGGTCATCGTTGGATAAATAGTGAGTTTTCATGCACTTTGGGATATATGAGGCACTGTATCAGAGAAATAAAAAAATAAAAAGAGTAAGGATGGGTTGCAGGATGAAAACATGGTCTGAGCCTACCTACAAAAGGAAGATAGTTCATTGGCATGACCACGGTATGAACATGAACTAGTAAACCACAAAGCTCACATGAATGGCCCAAACACAATTGACTAACCCTCTGGAAAAAAGGCAGTGTCTACACAGAAAGAACACTGAGCAGAGAAGCAATCACACATTACCATCTCCTGTCTTCACAGTTTAAGCAGCTTCACTTAGTGCTGAATACTCCACTGTTCGTTCACTTTTCTTTCTTTCTTTCTTTCTTTCATTCTTCCTTCCTTCCTTCCTTTCTCTCTCTCTCTTTCTTTCCTTTCTTCCTTCCTTCCTTCCTTCCCTCCTTCCCTTCTTCCTTCCTTCCTCCCTCCCTCCCTCCCCCTCTCTCTTTCTTTCTTTCTTTCTTTCTTTCTTTCTTTCTTTCTTTCTGTCTCCCCAGTGGTCACTGTCAAGGCCACTCTTGAATAAATGAATCTCTATCTCAAAATAAACAAAATCCACCCCCCTTAAAAAAGTATGAGAAATTCTTGTTGGATGAATGATAAAATAATGCAGACAGTTCTTCTGTGGAAAATGGGGCTAGATAAGCAGACTATAAAGATGCCCGGGTAATCGGGTCTTTTTGTGTCTGAAATAGACAAGCAAAAAAAAAAAAAAAAAAAAAAAAAAAAAGAAAAACCTACCCCTACCCCCCCCCACTAAAACAAAAAGAAACTTCCTCATATCGGTACATTGGGTGCTCTGTTGATTATGTCTGTTGAGATCCTGAGTGAAGCAGAAAAAAGAAAAATCAAAATCATCAGCTCAGTCTCTTGTTGGACACTTAGAAAGTAGTTCTTGATTAAAGCATGCATTGAAAGAGACTGGGTTTTATATTTTTCAGCTGTATTCAGCTATATTAAAGCATCCTTGCTACACAAGAAATGCCACATATTAAAACATGAACTAAGAGTTTTGAGTTACACACCTGTGTGAAACTATCACCATAATCAAGCTGGAGAATGCATTCTTTATTTCTAAAAGTTTCTTCATACCCCGTGATCATCTTCCCTGCATGCTGAGAACTCAGGCGACCACTGATTTATTTTCTGCTACTATAGGTTATGTTTTATAAACTCAGTTTTACCTAAATAAAATCATCCACAAGATTTTTATTTTAGTTGAATTTCACTCAACATAATAACTTTGCAAGTTATCATGTTGTCTAAAATATTGATATTTCATTTTATTTCTGAGTAGTATATCATTCAGCTTGTTGACTGATTGATTAAATATATTGAATGGGCAGTTTTATATGTGTACATAATATGTTTTGATCATAGTCCCCTTTCATCATTTTCTCCCCTTCCCCAAATCCCTTCCAGTGAGCCCCTTTATTTCTCCTCAGTCTCTCTTCTACTTTGATATTCTCCCCTTTTCCCTCCTCCTCGTTTTTTGCCTTCCTTTGTCTTCTATGACCTTGTGTTGATGGGCCCAAGATTGTGCAGGTTAAAACAACCATTGAGAGGTCATGAAGGCAATGGGCACTGCGTGTCCAGAATATAATGTTCCAAAGTACTTCTCCCCATGCTCTGGATCATACATTCTTTCTCTCATCCTTTCTTCAGTGTTCCCTGAGCCTTAGCAGGTGTGATGGAGACATCTCATTTAATGCTGAGCATTGATTGATCTGTCCCCATTACTCTGCTCTTTGATGAGTCTCAGTCTGTCCAGTTGTCATTGCCATCTTCAGAAAGAAATCTCTCTGGTCAAAGTGAGCGCATCACTACTACATGCACATAAATACAAGTATTTGGAGGGTGGGTGGTTTGATGGGAACAACATATCCATTTAGTAAAACAATAGCAATACTTTCCCCCATAATGCCTATGTTCTTCCGTGCCATAGAATTTTGGCTAGAAGAAAACAGGGGATGAGGGGGAGATTAACCAAAACTAATGATGATGTGAATAAGCCATATGGAAATCTACTTCTTTGTTAAAGTATTAAAATGTAAATTCAAGCCACACCAGTGCCAGGTATGAAATACCTCACAGTAAGTTCTTGGTCTAGGAGGTTCACGAGGATCCCAAAACAATACAGGTTATTTTCTTTTTTTTTTTTTTTTTTTAGTTTTTCGAGGTAGGGTCTCACTCTAGCCCAGGCTGACCTGGAATTCACTATGTAGTCTCAGGGTGGCCTTGAACTCATGGCGATCCTCTTACCTCTGCCTCCCAAGTGCTGGGATTAAAGGCGTGCGCCACCACGCCCGGCTATTACAGGTTATTTTCAATGCTCTTACTTCCACACCAAAGCTAGAATGTTAAGACCCTATTGCTAAAGATATCACATGGCTTGCCTGACTCTGAGAAGTCAGGGTGGTACTGAGCTAACTGGCATAATGCTGACAATTGTTGTAGAGAAATGTCATCAAAAGTCTTAACCAGCAGTGGACCCTGCCAACTATACAACCGCCCACCCAGGCAACATGAGCCCACTGGTATAATAGTGTCTTGACTGTTATGGGGATAACTAACTGCTCTCTGATTGGATTTGAGGCCTGCTCAGTTCATGCCTATTACTGAAAACCTAGCCAAAAATATGATTTATTTATTTTGGTGCTGAGTTATTACTTCATGGATACAGATTTGTCAGTTGTCACATCTGTTTCTTTATTTTTATGAGGTGCCTAATAGACTCAGTAAATATTCATATTGATTTATTAAAAGATGTGGTCCAATTCTATTAGAAACCATTCATTCATGTGCTCGTTCAATTCTTTAGCAAATGCTGATGAAGCTGTTTCAGGGTCCAGACACTATTCTAGGAAAGAAAACAAACACAAACCCCAAATCTCCTGCTTTTACATTCCAATGAGAAAAGACAGACCACAAACACCATAAACACAAAAAGGATATATTGTTAGAAGCTGACACATGGAATTTGGAAATACTGAAACAAGATCAAGAGCTAGCTATCTTCCAGACATCATTTTGATGATGCATTGCAGCTGCCAAGCTTCTGCAAGTCTGAGTGAATGTAGAGTTTGGTGTGATTTCCTCAAACTCCTTAGGGCCCCATGGAAATCCATGTTGAATAGCACTTGAAAGAAAAACCAGGCAGCTATGTATGGCCAGGACTTAGAGAATGAGGTCATCCTTCCCCTGGAAAAACCCCTTCCTCCTTCCCCTACTTAGTAAGCTTTTGTGTCCACCTGGAGGAGAAGGGCCACAGAATAGCTATCAGTCTCCTCCCCACCCCCACTGTAGAAATCAAGCCAGAGTTTTACCTTGGGACAACACCCTTCAGAAACTTAGAACTCAACGCATTATGCTGGTGAATGCCCCATTCCAGTTCAAAGTATAAACCTACATCCAGGAATGTGGGTGCACTTCACTCATCCTAAGCACTCATTTATTAGGTTTGGGGAAGGAGAGACAGACAATAAGGAAAGAATGAACTAAAGTTCCACCAAGCCCAGATTGCTGCTGATGAAAGTTGATGAAACAATGCTCCAAATCTCCTAAGTACAGAATGCTGGGCACTTTCCACCTCTTCTTAAAGTTTCACAATTAGCATAAAGACAGTTTAGAACAGGGTAAGAAGCTAGCTTCTGTTAAGCAGAGGAAGGGAAACAACTCTGCCTGCCTTTTGGCCCCTTTACTCATGGTGATCTGGGCCCCATCCAAGCCAGCCAGAACTTTCTGAGAAACTTGATTTCCTGTTTCCAGTGTCTCAGCCAAATGGAGGACTGGCCTGACAGAAGCAGTGGAGCATGAGGCACGAGTTCTTTTAGGAAAGGGGTGGGAACTGGTTATTCCTACAGGCTTAGAGATTCCTCTAGCAGCAACTCTGAAAGTAAAAATAGGACTTGCTGAGACTTAGTTCTTTCTTTCAACAGGAAACTTCTACCATGAGACCCTTAAAAATCTTTCAGGCCAACAGGCTGCCTTTTTTTCGTTTGTTTGTTTCAGAGTCATTTAAAACACAAAACCATAGACTTATATCACAGAGGGGACTTCATTCTGTCTCTCATGTTTTTTCCTAGGGATTGAACCTAGGGCTTTATGCATGCAAAACAAGTTCTCTGCCTCTAAGTTGTATCCCAGTCTTTCTTTAAAAAATATTTATTTATTATTTGAGAGAGAGAACAAGAGAAAGAGGCAGATAGAGAGACAGAATGAGCATGCCAGGCCCCTGCAAACTAACTCCAGACACAAGCACCACCTTGTGCATCTGGCTTTACATGGGTATTAGGGAATCAAACCTGGATCCTTTGACTTTGCAGGCAAGCTCCTTAACCACTTAGCCATCTCTCCAGCCACCCCTCCTTTTTATATATTTTAGACAAGTTCTCACTGAATTATCCAGGCAGGTCTTGAATTTGCAACCTTTCTATTTCAGCCTTCCAAATAATTTGGATTACAAGCATTGCCTTTCCAGGCTGGGCTGGTTCTCATATTCAACACATGACTTAAAGTTCAGAAATACTGTGACAATGGTGTGTGTGTTGGTGGCTGGTAGAGAGCAGGATTCTTGTTTCCTGGCTTTAAACAGTGTAATTTCTACCAGGGATTAGAAAATGCAATTTCAATTACCAGGCCTGAGGGTGAAATTTACTGTATGTAAATTATACCTTACAATCTGATGCAAATTAAAAAGAAAAAAAAGTATCCATGTCCTGTCTTGCACCTGGGACTGTCTGACTCCAAAGCCAGGGACTTCCTGCATTCTGCTTCTCAGTGGCATTATTGTCACCCCTGTGAGTGAATCTTTGGTCTGACCATGGTGGTGTGTTTAAGGAGGAAGCTGTGAACTGAATAGACTGTGCAGCACAAAGGCATTAACCATGTGATTGGAAAGAAAGACTTGCTCAGTTCAGAGCCTGCCTGACGGGTGGGCGGGTTTAAGAGCTTCTGAAGGGTTGTGCAAATTTGACTTCCCAGTGGGGTCAATCAGCCCTCTCCTGGAGGTCCTCAGTCATAGCTTTAGTACACAAAACAAAACTGTTCACCAGTGATGGGAAAGGGACGTTTGGTATTCTTGTTAGCTTCCTGGCTAATTACAAAGTGTTAATGACATGCAAAGGAAACTTGCCTCCCCTCCAAAAAGCTCCAAATGGGTAAGGGCGACAGAAGGTGAGCCAAAGAAAAGACAGGGCCCTCAAGGGTAAACACAGAGCAAAACCAACCAGCACCAATAACCACCCGAAAATGAAATAATTTTAATTTGCAAATGAAACGGATATCCTAGTAACTTGGAAAGCCAGCACATACTAAAGTTGGGTGGGACCAGAAGCTTTTAAAGCCATCATAGCTGGTTTTGGAAATTGAAAGATGTATTATTGCAAAGAGTTCTTAAATTATAAACTCATAGCATGAATGAAAGCTCTTGCTTAATGTTCCAAATGAATATATACACTTGAAATATAGATAATATTCATAAATGGAATGAGGAAACAAGAAATTAGACAATAATTATTAATTTTGAATGGTAATAAAATGTTTTCTCATGTGAAAAGTTTCTTTGTTCTTTATTAAGATTGGAACAAGATCAACACAATATTTTGGTTGTCCCTTATGTATATTTTTCTTTTAGGAAACCAAGTCTTTCTATGAAGTCTAACTTGGCCTTTAACTCCTCTTGCTTCAGCCTCACAAGCACTTGGATTACAGGCTTCTGCTGCCGTGCCATATGTTTTGAAAATCTTGGTGAATTCTGTTCTTGTGGTTAAAATGACATTAAATTAAAGAGTTTGCCATAGCACAGTAAAATGCAAGTTTTTCAGGCCTAATGAGTTGATAGTTCCGATACTTTGTATGTTATATCAGAGATCAGTTATAGGGATAAAACAGCACAATATCTTTTCTCACCTGGCTTAAAGGGCACAGCTAACATTCCTTTAACAATTCATTTAAGGATTTATTTAATTAAAGTTCTATAAAAAGTACAAGCCCATAGAATGGAGACTTGAAAGTCCAGGGAAAATTGTCTATTTTTATGCTTACATTCAATAAAGAATAGAGGTCATGGTCTAATGTATTAACCTGAAATGGCAATCCCAGTAGGGCTCGTCACATTCTCAGACTTTCTGTGTAGCATTCGTTCCTCCCTGGTAGATGCTTTCTGGAGTGAAAGTTTTAAAAATAATATTATTATTTTATTTATTTGTGTGTGTGTATGCACACACATGCTCATGTGGAGGCCAGAGGACAACTTTGGGTGTTGTTTCTCAGGTGTTTCCCACCTTTTTTGAGACAGAATATTTCAGTGGCCTGGACCTTCATGAGTAGGCTAGACTGCCTGACCAGCAAGGCCCAGGGATCCATCTGTTTCTGCCTTCATACCATCGGGCTTAGAGACACGTGACACCACGCCTGCTCATTTATGTGTGCTTTGGAGATTGCACTCAGATCCTCATGTTTGCAAGGCATGTACTTAACCAACAGAACTATCCCTTCAGTCATGTTATTTAATTATTTTGTTTGAGACACAGTCTCATGATGCCCATACTGGCCTCAAGCTCAATATGTAGCTGAGAATTACTTTGAATTCCAAATCCTTTTGCCTCCACCACCCAAGTGCTAATGTTACAGCATATTTCACCACACCCTGTGTATGCACTGCTGGAGATTGAACCCAGGGCTTTGTGCATACTGGGAATACACTCTACCAACTGAGCCATATCCCCAGCTGGAATGAGAATCTCATAACTTTATCATGAGAAAAGATAGTTCAGAGAATGTCTTTATGACCAATACCTATACAAAAAGGTTTGATGGCCAGCTTTAAGGTAAAGGGCTTCTAATTCTTAAGGTCCACCTTGAACAAGATGATTTCTAGTTTTTATTGGCTAGTGTTGGGAGAAAAAAGAAGTACTCTGCATGCTGAAGTATAATACTTTTGGGGCATTGTTTCCTGAGGCCCAACATAGTCCTGTTGTTTCAGTGACTAAATCTTCTTATATGAAAATCCATGCCCTACCACTGAACTATACACTTCCAGCCACTATCAACTTTCAATTTTGTTTTTGGATCTCTCTGCTTCTTCACCCTTTCCTTTCCTTTCCCCCATTTTGCTGTTGTTGTTTGATTCTTTGAGATAGGGTCTCACTCTGTACTCCAGGCTGTCCTGTAACTAACTCATTATATATTTGTATGTATGTATGTATGTATGTATGTATGTATGTATGTGCCCATGCTTGTGCCAAGGTCTCTTGGCACTGAAAGGGGAAATCCAGACACTTGTGTGACTTTTTAGGTCCAGTTGGAGAACTGAACACTGGCTGGCAGGCTTTGCAAGTGTCTTTTACAGTTGAGACATCTCCCAGGATCCCAAGACAGTAACCTTTTAATTTCTGACATCAAACACCACGAGCATTCCCCATTTCCTCAGTCTACTTAGTACTCAAGTTAGTCAATGAGACATCTTGGGCAATTGGAAGCCAAAATTGCTTCAAGTTCCCTTGTATTTTGAGTGTAAGATGTGTAACAGTTAAGAAAAAAAATACACATTTTCCTGAGAGCTTTGAGAAACTACTTTTCATGCTTTATAGCCCATCTGGATAAATACAATTTACTAATGCTTCATCAAGGATTTCAGCTGAAAGTACTATAACAGTTGCAATGGAAAACACACACCTCCCCACCCAACTAGTGGTATTCAGCTAAGAATGCAATGCAGTCTCGTTTTTCTCAAAAAGAATGTGAAATCAAGGAACAATTCTTCATCAAAGTGGGATTTGATGTCAGGTGAAAACAAATGAGGATTACAGAGCTATTTCTCTGGGATAACCATCTAGCAATGCTAAATAGGCACTAAGCATTCTGCTCAGGAACAACAAAGTCCAAGTTACAAAACCTCTGAAGAAGTTCTAAACTTTCGCATGGGGCAATTTATCTCTTTTTCCAGCTGGAGTATGTTTGCGATATCTCTCAGAAAGAAATAACTCCATATGTAAATCTTTAAGCCTTCATAAAGAAGGAAGTCTGTTCAAAGCAACTGTGAATGAGGAAACAAAGACTTGAAAATGCATTTTTCACAAAGGTTTTGTGAGCTAACCAAAGCATTTAGAATGAACATGGTCACTGCATTTTTTCCACTAGAGGTTATCTACAGAGACCACAGGAAATGTTTAAGCAAATTTAAAAGCTATTTCTCAAGAGTTATTAGAATGAGTACAGTAATTTAGAGACTTGGTTGCTAACAACTGTAGACCCAGCCCCCCTTCATCCCCAATACCTTATTCAATTCTGTTATATGAATTGACAAGCAGTTAATATTAATGCTTAATAACAAATGTAGGACTGACATCATTTTAAAAAAATGTTCACTTTTCTATTGTTCTCACCAAGATCGAACTCAAAGAAATCCTCATTCGGCTTCATAGAAAGTTGGAGAGACAGACAGACAGTTGGATAATGACACATAATAAGGAAGTACTGGCTGAACATCCCTAATTTAAAATCCAAATCTGGGATTCTCCAAAATGTAAAATGTTTTTAGCACTGTTGTGATGTCACAGAAGAAAATTCCACACTTGACATAATATGATTGGTCACAGTCAAAATGCAGGCACACTAACAGTATTGTACAAAATTACCTTCAGGCTCTTTATATATGGTATATAATCAAACATAAATGAATTTCATGATTAGACTTGTGTTTCAACCTCTAAGATAATGCCATTGTGTAAATATAAGTACTCCAAATTCTGAACAAAATCCAAGTCAGTAGAATCTATGGAGTGGGAAGTATTTTTTATGGAATCTTTTGACCTTTGCTGTAGGTTTTTTTTTTTTTCCAGGCAAGCCCAACAGACTGGCCTTTTTTATGCAAGAGAGCAAGCGAGAGAGAGAGAGTGGGAAAGAGACACAGAATTGTCATACCAGGGCCTCAAACTCCAGATGCATGTAGCACCTTGTATGCATGTACAACCTTGTGTGCTTGTGTCACCTTGTGCATCTGGCTTATGTGGGACCTGGAGAGTCAAACATGGGTCCTTAGGCTTCATAGGCAAGCATCTTAACTGCTAAGCCATCTCTCCAGTCCTGATTCATTTTTAATAACAAAACATTAACAAGTAATTCTACCACCAATTTTGAAAACTAGAAATTTGTGATGTGACCATTTGGCTAAAGATTGGACATATCTACATTGAGTAGCCTTAATTAGTAATTTAAAGTCTTATAGCCAATCAGTACTACTTTATTGAAGGGGGTGAATAGTACAGGCTAATAATCCTCCAGATATTTGAAGCCTTTGTATTTGTTTACATTTCAACATTCTCTCTAATGGTTAGATTCTTAGCAAGCATTTTCCTGGAATTTAGACACTCTGGCTGTTTAAGAATAAAAGATGATTGGGCATTATGATGCATATCTGTAACGCAGCACTCAAGAAGTGTATGTTGGATGATCAAGAGTTCATTGTCATCCTAGGCTACATACTAGAAAAAAATAGAATAAAAGAAAAACAGTTACCTAGGGCTGTGGATATGGCTCAGTTGGTAGAGTGCTTGTCTAGCACCAATAAATTCCTAAGTTTGATCTCCAGCACCACATCAACTGGACACGGTGGCACCTGACTGCAATCCCATCACTCAGGATGGGGAAGCAGATCTATCCTGAGCTATGTAGTGAGTATGAGGCCAGCCTTGGCTACATGAGACCCTGTCTTTAAAAAAAAAGCTAAAATAAAATAAAATAAACCAGCAATATATGATCTCAGTTCTAGGAAGGCTGAGCTAGGAAGATTGTCGTGAACTTGAGGCTGGCCTATGCTGCAGAATGAATTCCAGGTCAGCCTGAACTAAAGTGAGATCTTGCCTCAAAAACACAAAATCTCAAATAAATAAATAGAAATATTAAAAAAACACAAACTAAACAAACAAAAACAAAACATACAGACAGAAAGAAAGAAAGAAAGGAAGGAAGAAAATCAGTCAGTTATATCTTTCAGAAAGACTTCCTTGATTTGCTCCTTGTCCGTGTTCTGTGTGGACACTGGAGCAGGGTTGTTCCTGCTTGACGTCTCAGGAGTCTCTCTGACTAGATTATAATGGCCCTGAGTTAAACAGCAGAATCTTGGCTAACATTGTGGTCAGTGCTCAATGAACAAATGCTGCCCTGTCTGTACATGGATTAGCTGCATATACCTGCAGAGACACAGACTCAAAGCCAATCATCAGATGGTAGTCAACAACCCCGTCATGAGATGACTCGTCAGCTTGAAGCACAGCCTCTGGCCTGGTGTCCCTAGGGCATCAATACTCCTACTCATCCGTCCTACCCACCAAGCTCCTGCAAGCCTGTGGCCTGTCTTTCAGGCCCTTTTACACTCCCTGCCTGATGATGTACAGAAATCCCTTAACACACCTGGGATAAAACAGTTTCATTTTTACTCACTTGCATTTATTCGATTCTCGGGAACCATCTACCATATCTCAGGCATAAAGTTATCATTTAAGTCAGCCATTCTCAACTAGTGTTTTTTTATGCTCCCCAGGACACAATTAAACATGTCTACAGACATTTTTGGTTGCCACACCTGAGGGTGCCATTGGTGTCTAGTGGGTAGAGGTCAAGTGTGCTGCCAAACACAGTGCATAAAGAGTGATTCAGCCCTAAATGTCCACAGTGCTGAGACTGAGGCACCCTGGGCTATGACAACTGTCTGATCAACTATGGTTTCTGGGGCTGGAAATGCACCTCAGTGGTAAAATTCTTGTGAATCATGCTTGATGCTGCGGTTTGATCACTAAACAAACAAAAGTAGGTCTAGGGCTTCTTAGTTAAAGTAAGTCCTTTCCTGCCATTCTTCCAGATTCACTGTGCCTCGGCCACAGATAAGACAGGCAGCCACACACCCACTCATTTCAAAGTACATCTGAGTCAACTGTTGATATTATTAGTTTGACTGGCTCCAGTGAATGACATTCAATAAGTGCTTTGTGCCAGGCACTTTATATAGGGGACCATATATCCCTCCCAATAATCTTGAAAGGTAAGATATTCATATATATGATATCTACAATACATACACATAGACATTTTCTTATTCTTTTGAAATAGGGACTCATTTATCTCCATCTGGCCTCCAACTTCATATGCACCCAACTTGATCCTCCTGCTTTTACCTCCCAAGTTCTGGAATTGTAGTCATGTAAGAAGAGGAAGTGTCTATAGTTCATGAAAGTTATAAAGGGGCTATGAATGTCAATGTTCTACATTTCATCACTCTATCTTTTTTGAAATATTCTTTTGCAGTACAAGAATCAATTCTAGGGCCTCATGCATACCAGGCAAGTGCTTTAACACTGAGCTACATACATCCCTAGACCTGAGACTTATTTTTTTTTCTAATACAGGGTCTTTAGTAGCTTACAGTGATCTTGAACTATGTAGTCAAGGATGACTATAACTTCCAATCTTCCTACCTCCACCTCCCAAGTATTAGGATTACAGGTATGTGTTAGGATTACAGGGGTGTGCCACCATTCTCGAATATGATTCTGATGTTTTAAAGAGCTTCATGTGATAATCTGAATGATTGCTTGGAGGGAGGCTAGAAGCTGTGGACATTTTGTATCTACTTGGTGATAAGAGGCTGATTTATGAAGTGGTGGTAGTCAGGGAAATAAGAATACAACTGCTTGCAGGTCAAAGGTGGAGTGTCATAGGCTGGAGAAATGGCTTAGCAGTTAAGGCCCTTGCTGCAAAGCTTAAGTACTCATGTTCAACTCTCTAGTCCCACATAAGCCAGATGCAGTGACACAAGTGTGCCAGGTCACGCATGCGCAAAAGGGGGTGCACACATCTGCAGTTCGATTGCAATGTCTGAGGCCCTGGTGTGCCAATTCTCTCTCTCTCTATCTCTCTCTCTTGCATAAATAAGACCAGTCCATTGGACTTGCCTCAGAAAAGAAGGTGGGGTGTCAAAGATGACTAAATTTCTCAGCTAAAAGAAGCAGGCAGATGAAGGTATGGTTATCTCAATGATCTCAAGGAAGCATCATGAAAGAGGAAACTGACCATGGATCTAATTCCCAATGCTAAGTAGATAAGATCAATGCTGATCCTGCTGGAGAAGGAGGAAAGGGAACCAGCACTACAGACTATGAGGTCACAGGAAGACATAGGAGGACAAGCTGGTGAGCTGGGTCTACAGGTCAGAAAAGGTCAGGATTAAAAAAAAAAGCTTTTATTGACAACTTCCAAAAATCCATACATATTAACAATATACCACAATCATAATCCCTTCCTGCCACCTTCCCTTTTCCCTCCTCTGAAATTCTTCCTCCACTGAATCCCTTTTTTTCTGACTTGACCAAAACATCATTTTTATGTCATATATTTTTCCTTCCTATTATGCAGGTCTTGTGTAGGTAACATCAGTCACTGTGTCTGGAAGACAGAATTGTGAACACTCCTCCTTTCCTCTGCCTCTTACATTCTTTCAACCATCTCTTCTCTAATGGTCCCTGAGTCTTGGAGGGTGCGATAGAGATGCCTCACTTATTGTTGAACCCTCCACTGCCACTTATTCTCAGTACTTTGGTGAATTTTGAGTCATCTCAGTGGTCAGTACCATATGAAAGAGAAGCTTCTCTAATCAAAAGCAACAATAGTATTAATATGTGGGCATAAACCTAAGTATTTAGAGGGTAGTTTGGTGGGCATAATAAATCCACTTAGCCAGACAACAGCAGTCGTTTCCCCCCTAAGGTTTATGACCTCCTAAGCCATAGGCTTTTGATTAGGTTTTCAGTACCAGGAAGGAATTTCCTTCTGTGGAGCAGGCCTCAAGTTCAATCAGATGGCAGTCATTGTCCCTAATAATAGACATGCCACCACTGCACAAGTTGGTACATTTGGCCTGGGGGAGGGGGCAGGCATGAAGCTTGCAGGGTCCGCTGCTGGATAACACCATTGATGAGTTTTTTTTTCTCCCCTAACAGGCTGTGTAGGTCTTTCCAGAATTCTGACAGCTAGTCAATAGAGAGGAGGCTTCCAGCTCAGCTCCAGCTTGATTTCCCATTGCCCTACATGTGCCCAAGCATGTGGAGTCCTCAGTAATAGGATCTTCTAATCTAGCTCTGATGGACAACCAAGAGCCTTGGCAATGTTTCAGGGCATCAGAGACCTCCAGAGTTAGGGAAAGGTCAGTACATTCACAGATCTCTGAGGGTCATGAAAGTTAAGACTCAGATGAAATAGCCACTCCCGGCTTTGAGAATCAAGCAGAAGACACTAGAGATCTTTGCATCAACATTTCTGAGGTTCAATGCAAGGCAAAGTTGGGTTGCTGTAGTGTGGACAGAAGACGGACAGATGAAGGCAGAGGGGAAAGAGAATTCCTTTCAGGAGGGCCAGCACAAGTTAAAATGTAAGCTAAAGGAAAGGAATCATTGGCCAGGGAGAGAGGAAGCATTTTTTTTTTAATTCTCTTTGGTTTGTCAAAATTATAGTCTCACAGTCAGAGAGCATGAAATATAATCATCAAGGAGTCAGGAAACTACAGCCAGGGGGCCGAATCTGGATTATCATTTATTTTTGTAAATAAAGTTTTATTGGCACAGATCCATACCCACTTGTTTATGGATTGTCTGTGGCTACCATTAGAAGACAATGACATAGTTCAATAGGTACAACAGCAAGTCAAATATAGTCACTACTAGGCCCTTTAAAGAATGTTTGCTAACTTTATTCTAGGTCAACGCCCTCTACGGAAAGACGGACAAAACAGACATTCCATTCCACCTCTATAAAGCGATTTGCTTTCTTCTGACAAAGCAGAAGTGCCTACTAAAATTACTAATAGACCATTTTCACCCACTGAATATTCAGAGCTATTTATATTATTTGAATGCAAAGCAATTTGCTACTTTCCACTCTCTTCAAGATGAATGTTCCTCCTCATTCTAGCTGCAAACCAAAACTAAAGCAAGCTCACTTGTCTTCGTGCAGGCTTCGCTTCACAAATGCTTACGGGCACATGAATGAGCAGAAAGGACTTTGCTCCATAGCTACTGAAGGAAATGTGGAGATTCAAGGGAAAAGGAAATTCTTTTGTTTCTGCCTTTATCCTATTTTAGTGTGAATTCAAGTTAATAGCTCAGGTCAGGCTGGCGGTTCACGAGAAAGGGCGAGGTTGTCAGAGAATCAAAATCACACCGTTTCCTGTTTTTGAAGATGTATTTCAACAATATCACTGAGGGCTCAAAGACAAAACAGGGCTGTTTTCCAGGAGCAGAGCAGCTCCAAATGGCTTTTTTGTGTGACGCTAAAGGGTCAATGCACCCTCAGTGCTGTGTTCTTCTCTCTGCTTCCTGCCCCTGTGATTTGTTTATTGTGCCATTAAGATTCCTACTGAAAATTCAATTAAGCTTTCCTAATTTTGTCTTTTTGGATCCTAGCACTAAATTATAAAGAATCTGAAAAATATTTGAAAATCTAGGAATTACTTTTTGGTGTGTATGACTGTACATATGTATGTGATGTGTGTGTATAGAGGTAAGAGGGTGTTGGGGTGTTGGTGCTTGCCTTTCTTCTTATTTAAGGCAGGGCCCCTCGTGTTATTTACCACTGGGAATGCCAGACTGACTGGCCCATAAACTTAAGTATTCTCCTGATTCAACCTTCCATTGCTGTAGTTGTGCCACACTGGCTTTGGGAATCCAAACTCCAGCTATCATGCTTCCATAGCAATTGTTTTTAACCACTCAGCCATCTCCCTAGGCCCTTGGAAATTGTTTTCAATTTGTAATTAGCTATACACAAACATGGTGGAATAAAAGCTTTGGAGAAAAAAAAGATAGTTTCCCTGATTTTTTTTTAATGACAGACAATGAGAGTGAGTAATCAAGGGGTGGGGGGGTAGAGAGAATTGGCATGCCTGGGCATCCAGCCACTGCAATCGAACTCCAGACTCCTGTGCTATCTTGTGTGCATGTATAACCTTGAGCACTTGCATCACCTTGTGCATCTGGCTTACGTGGGATCTGGAAAGTTGAACATGGGTTCTCAGGCTTCACAGGCAAGCACCTTAACTGCTAGCCATCTCTCCAACCCAGTTTCCCTGATTTAAGAAAAAAAAAGTAAATATATTTATTTATTTGGTCTGGAGAGATGGGTTAGCAGTTAATGTGATTGCGTGCAAAGCCTGAGGACCCATGTTCAACTCTCCATATGCCATGAAAGCCTGACACACAAGGCTATTAAGGTGCACAAGATTGTACATGTGCACAAGGTGGCACAAATGTCTGGAGTTCTATTGCAGTGGCTGGAGGCTGTGTCATGCCAATTCTCTCTCTCTCATTCTCTCTCTCATAAAAATATTTTTAAAATATGCATTATTTGAGTTAGTGAGAGAGAGAGAGAGAGAGAGAGGGAGAGAGAATGTGTGCACCAAGCCCTCTAGCCATTGCAAACAAACTCGGGACATATGCCTTAACATGTGCATCTGGATTATGTGGGTACTGTGGAATTGAGCCTGGGCCCTTAGACTTCCCAGGCAAGTTAACCACTAAGCCATCTATCTAGGCCCCTTATTTTTTAAGTATTTTATTTATTTATTTATTTTTATGAGCAAGACAAAGAGAGAGGCAGATAGATAGGTAGATAGACAGATAAAGAATGGGTGTGCCAGAGTCTCTAGCCACAGGAAACAAACTTCAGATGCCTGTGCCACCTTTTGCATCTGGCTTTATGTGGGTACTGGCGAGTGGAACCTGGGTCCTTTGGCTTTGTAGACAAGTGCTTTAACTGCTAAGCTATCTCTTCAGCCCTGGTTTTTTCACATATTTTTAAACATAAAATTCTCATTCACCTCATATGACCATAAAAATGTGCTTCTTAGGGTTATGTAATGGTCATTTCCTACCTTATTCTTCCATGTTAATTTTTATATATTTTTAGACTATTTTAAAATTATGGCACTTGGCTCCTATTATCCAGCTCTAAGTCCATAGCTGCACTTTTAAACTACTCTGTCATTCACATTTCCAGCTGTGACTTTGGCAAGAATGGAAATTCTTCCAAATAATTCTAAGGATGCTAGGCTTTTAGGAGGTGGGCCTGCTGGGCCAACTCAAAAGTACACTGTAGAATTCGTATTTGACCTTTCAGTGCAGAATTTGGGAGACAGCATCCATAAAAGAACTGAAAAGATTCACTCATCAGAGTAGAATCCAAGATTATTTTGTATTAATTGAGATTGCTAAGGAATCTGAAATTTACCTTCTGTCCCGAGTTGTGAGCCAAGACCTATGTGGCCATTTTATTTGGGAAGGGCTTAGCTTTTGGCCACAATAAATGAAAATTATGCTCTTGAAGAAAGCAAGACTTTCTAGAGTTTCTTTTGGATGTGGAGACTTTATGCCCAGATCCCTTCAAATGTTTCCTTTATGAACCATTTCAGATATGGAACTTGTGTTGTCTCATTTTAAATTCAGTAGGTATGAGCCTACTGAATTTTCCAATTATCCAGAGAGCATATTAATTTCCAAGGCTAATGGCAATTCTGTAATTTAACATTCCTGAGCCTCCTACAGAGGAAATGCTTTCTTGGCTTTGGTCATTTCTATGTAAGTTGATTATCAAGTTCTCTAAACATCAGACACCAGATCACTGCCCATGATGTCACACAGGCGGTCTCAAGGGGGAAAGAAGGAACTCTTCATTCAGCATACATCAATTGAAGACATGCAGCCCCAGTAGTATAAAGACAGGGCCAGTTCAATCTGAAATCTCATGGTGTACTATGAAAGTCCTTGAGCTGAGATGGAGTACCTGTCATCATTACTGCTATCCCACTTTGTTAAATGTCCATCAGCCAGTTAAAGATATGGGCAATCACCAATAGGCCCCCAATCATGTTCTAGTTAGTATTTTCTGGCACTGGAAATGTAGCTCCATTTGTAGAATGCTTGTCTAGCATGCATAAAGTTCTGGGTTCAGTCTCCAGCCCTGTATAAACCAAGCATGGTGGCATATGCCTGTAATCTGAGCTGCTCAGGAGGTGGAAGCAGGAGATCACAAGTTCAATGCTATGCTTGGCTACACAGGGAGTTTGAAGTGAGCCTGAGGTACATTATCCAGTCTCAAAAAAAGAAAAAAAAACTAAGTAAAGATATTCTCTATTTACCTAAAGTCATCTCAGACATCTTTTTTTTTAATTTTTGGGCCAGGGACTCATGTAGTCCAGGTTGGCTCCAAACTCCCTAGGTAACCATATTGGTTCCACCGCTCAAGTGATGGAATTATATGGACTTGTGCCACCACACCCAACAGTTGTTTATTGTTGATTTTCATAGTGTACATAAGATAATTTGATCATTGTGCTCTCCCATTACCTACTTTTGTCCCCGTTCCTGTCTCCCAGTTGTTTTTCTTTTCTTTTTTATTTTTCAGATAATCTTACTATGTAGCACAGGTTGTCTTCAACCTCTCAATTCTTCCAAAATCTACTAACATGACCTTCTGAATGTTTGTTTAAGATGCCTTGCTTTTAGAAATGAGCTGTCTTCTTTATGATTTAAAATATTTGACTACTGGGCTGAGGAGATGGCACAGTGGGTAAAGTGCATACTATACCATACCATACCAAACCATACCGTACCATACCATACCAAACCATACCATACCATACCATACCATACCAAACCATACCATACCATACCAGCATGAGGACTATAGTCTGGATCCCCAGCACCAACCTAAAAGCCAGGTGTGGAGGTTTGCACCTGTAACCCCAGCTCTAGGACGGTAGAGATGGGAACATATCTAGGATTTGTTGTCAAGTTATTCTATTCAAATTGCTGAGTTCCAGGTTTACCAAGAGCCCTTGTCTCTAAAAATATGGTGATTCTAAGTGCTGAGAAGAAGAAACAGATGAGTGAGCATTTAGTACAAAATGAAACATCTCTATCCTATCCTCCAAGGCCCAGGGATCACTGTGGAAGAGGTAGTTAAAAGAATATAAGACTTAGGGCTTTAGAAATGGCTTAGCAGTTAAGGCACTTGCCTATGAAGCCTAGGAATCAAGGTCCAATTCTCCAGGACCCATGTAAGCCAGATGTACAAGGTGGCACATGCATCTGGAGTTTATTTGTAGTGGCTAGAGGCCCTGGTGTGCTCACTCTCTCTCTATCTGCCCCCCCATCTCAAATAAATAAACAAACAAATTTAAAAATCATAAGACTTAGAGCCACATGTTGGGTCATGATATGCAGAGACATTTAGCTTACCCATAACTGTGGGCTAACTCCACAATGCATGACCCGTATACCTCAACAAGGAGGGGCCAAGGGGAGGGGGTAGGTCACGGATGAGCCTAATAATGGTACCAAACTGACTGTAAAAAAAAATAAAATTAAATTAAATTAAAAAAAAGGAATGTGGAGGAGTGCTTTTCACCACTATCTTCCTGTTACAAAATGGTGGTTGCATTCATAACCTCACAGTGGCTGTCACTACCTGCATAATACCTGCATAAGATGATAGCATAAAAGGACAACAAAATAGAAGAGTAAGTAGTTGGAAAGAAGAAATTCAGTGGAGGGGAATAGAGGACAGGGACAAAAGAAGGTTGGTAGGATGCTATTATGCACAGGGTACATTGTGCATATGTATGGAAGTTGTCAATAAAACGTTTTAAAAATACTAAAGTCGAGAGTGAGTGAGGAAGACACCTCCGGTTTCCACATGTATGCACACACATATGTCCTCACACTTGCACACACATGCACATGAACACACATACGCACTCCACACATATTTATAATTGATTGATACAAACAATTGATTACAATTTAGATTCTGCCAGTGTTCAGTATTGAACCACCTCTGAATCATCAGCTTATTCTGTTTAAGTTGCAGACAGGCTGCCATTTTTTGTACACACTTGAACTTTAATTCCTTCCTGGTTCATCAACAAAAGGAACTGGGACACAGTCATTATCTTTGGCTATGAAGATTTGCCATGGCAATAACCAAGATAATCTTAAACATCATAAAAATCAAGAGGTTATATCTTAGTGCCATAAAATTGGAATTTTAAAGCGCTGAAAATTAGTACTGCTCAAAATTAGCATAGTTCATTTATTATACTCATTATGAGCAATAATTACTTATTTGAAAGACTTTCTTGAATAGTCCCCAGACTTAACACCAGTGCTTTCTACTTGGTACAATAACATTGTTTTCAAAATTACTAAAATAAAATATAATATAGACTTGGCATAAAGAAATGACAGCTCACTCTTTCTCTGTATCATTTCTTAGAGCATAGTTAACACTAACATATGTAAGTTTTCAAAATATTTTTACTATAGTTATAAAGATGTAGTTGAAATTAGTTATTCCCTCCTCAGCGGTCCTGTGGGTATAAACATGTACCAAGTCTCTCTCTCTCTCACACACACACACACATACACACACACATACACACATACACACACACATACACTCGAGACAGGATCTTTCTTGCTATGTAGCCCTTGCTAGGCTCTAACTTGTGATCCTCCTGCCTCAGGCTGTTGAATCCTAAGATTATTGGACTGTGTCACCACATCTGGCCATTTCTTTGTTTTAAACAATAAGATCAGCTCCAGGGCTTTACACATGTTAGGCATGATAAACATGTATTATACCACTGAGCTACATCCTTAACTCCAAATCTTTTTATACCATCATTCATTGTACAAATTCCTAGAAATAAAGAACTGGACTCTATTTAAAAATTTTATGATCCATTGGTGACTTACTTTCCCCCACACAGTCCCATTATGTCTTCTAATTTTTAAATTTTGTATTGATTTATGAATCCTTGAATTCTATTATAATCATTCATTCATAAGTCATCAGTATTTTGAAAAAAAGTCCGTTTATGAAATACTTCAATAAGCTATGGTATTTTATCAATAATGTCAGTTCTGAAAAGTGAAGACCAGGCAAAGTGTTCTTTCTAATCAACCTATGACAGAGTACAAGGATGTATGAGTATGTAAATAGAAAAGAATGCTCTCAGAAGCTGGAGAGACAAGTTAGTAATGTGCTTGCCTTGCAAGCACGAGACAAGAAGCCATCAGAATCCCCCTCAAAACAGAAACAAATACAAAAACAAAGCCAGACATGGTGGTGCATGCATTTAATCCCAGCACTCCAGAGGCAGAGGTAGGAGGATCGCCATGAATTCGAGGCCACCCTGAGACTACATAGTGAATTCCAGGTTAGCCTGAGCTAGAGTGAAACCCTACCTTGGAAAACCACCACCACCACCAACAACAACAACAAAACCAAAAAAAAAAAAAAAAAAAAAAAAAACACAAAACAGCAACAACAAAAAACAGGCATGGTGGTGCTTGATTACCATTCCAGTGGTAGGGAGGTAGAGACAGGAAGATCCCTGGGGCTCACTTGTCAGCCAATCTAGCCTACTTGGTGAGTTGCAGGCCAATGTGTGATACTGTCTCGGAAAGAAAGAAAGAGAGAAAGAAAGAAAGAAAGAAAGAAAGAAAGAAAGAAAGAAAGAAAGAGAGAGAGAGAGAGAGAGAGAGAGAGAGAGAGAGAGAGGGAGGGAGGGAAGGAGGGAGGAAGGAAGGGAGGGAGGGAAAAGAAAGATAGCTACAGAGGAATATACTGAAGGCTGTCCTCTGGCTTCCATACACAAACACGCAAGTGTATGTGCATCCATACACACATGTGAGCAAACACCCATGCAAAAGAAGTCTCTAGAATAAGAATTCAAACAAAATTTCAAACATTACAGCCAGATTAGTGATTTGTTCCTATAATCCCAACACTTAGAAGGCAAAGACCGGAGGATGACCATGGATTTAAGGCCAGTCTGGGCTACAGAGTAAAACCTTGTCTTTAACAATAACAGCAACAGCAACTGACATCCACATATGAAATCATAAAGAATTCTACTGTCTCTAGTGAACAAAAGTACAGTACCGACCCAGATATACTAGAGATGCTTGCTTAAAATGTCCTACCAGAAGAACAGTCACATTTGGGAGATTTTTATTCCTTTTTTAATGCCATGGTTTTTCACTGCTGGGAGATTGATTGTAACATTGGGCATGAGAAAAACATTTCAGCCTTGACATTTTGCCTGGGAAACAAATCCATAGGAATTATGCATCTTTCATTTTGTTTTGTTGTGACGCTTGTGATAATTCCAGAACTTCACCAAAGGTTTATTTTTTAAGGAGTTAGTGGGCAAAATCTGATGATAACTCTCAACTATAAAACCAACATCTCTATAAGGGCAATGTGAACCAATAAATTATGCATATTGGTTATTTCATTTTCTAAAATATGGAATGCTTCACAGAGTTGCATGCCATCCTTATGCAAGATCTGTGGTAATCTTCTCCGTATCATTCCAATTTTAGTATACATGCTGCCAAAGAAAGAACTATTTCATTTTTTAAATAAGCAGCGTTAAAAAGCAATATGAGCCAGGCCTGGTGGTGCACGCCTTTAATCCCAGCACTTGGAAGACAGAGGTAGGAAGATTGCTGAGTTTGAGGCACCCTGAGAATACATAGTGAATACATAGCTCTGTCTGAGCTAGAGTGGGACCCTACGTCGAAAAACAAAAATGAAAACAAAAAAACAAACAAACAAAATAACATGCATGAATTTAAGAGCCACCATCTTTTATTTACTTTTGGTAGTTTTTATTATTTGTTTATTTATTATTTTCTTTTTTAAGTGGAATGTAATAATTGTACATAATTATGGGTTATAGTGATATATGTGTGTGTGTGTGTGTGTGTGTATTTACAGCATATACTTATCAAATTAGGGTAATTAACATGCCCATGTTTTCATAATTTCCTTTTTCTTTTCTTTCCCTTTTTTTCTTTTCTTTTTTTCTTTTTTTTCGAGGTAGGGTCCCACTCTAGCTCAGGCTCACCTGGAATTCACTACGTAGTCTCAGGGTGGCCTCAGATTCTTGGAAATCCTCCTACCTCTGCCTCCCAAGTGCTGGGATTAAAGGCGTGCACCACCACACCCGGCTCTTTCCTTTTTTTTTTTTTTTTTTTTTTTTTTTTTTTTGATAAAGAGTCTCATGTAGTCCAGGCTGCCTTAAGCTTGCTGTGTAGCTGAGGATGACTTGGAACTTAAGATTCTCCTGCCTCTACCCTGAGTGCTGGGATTATAGACATATACCCCCATACCTAGTATGTTTACCTGTAGACCATGAAAATAGCATTACCAGAGGTGTATCTGGGGAAAGTATACAATGAAGTCTTTGCTCACATTCTCTTTCATGGTTTCTCTAAGCAAACTAGCAAACATTTGGTATTTATAGCATTCATATTTAAAATTACAGCATGATTACATGGGATTTTCTCCCCACCCTTGATTGCATGAAGCTCTTCATATATACACTGAACCATGATTTATGAAGACAAGGCTTAATGATTTTAGGAAAATAGAGAATACAGGGTAAATTCTTAAGATTGCTATTTAGAAACTATTGTGAATTTTCTTACTTGGCATGTAGTTGTAGAATAGTAAATGCTATCACTGCTGCTATAGATCTCCATGTCAGCCTTTGGCTTACATTCTTCAGAACCCAGGCTATTTTACATGTCTTTAGGCAGAGATCCATCCAACCAGAATTGGTTATAGTATATAAACTACAACTCTGAATAGCTCAGGACAAAAAAAAAAAAAAAAAAACTGCAGTCCACTGGAAAGGCATAGGTAATTCACATAATCATTTTAGGATTATAAGAAATAAAAGTGAAAAGCTGGGCATGGTGGTGCACACCTTTAATCCCAGCACTTGGGAGGTAGAGGTTGGAGGATCACCAAGAGTTCAATGCCAGCCTGAGAGTATAGTGCATTCCAGGTCAGCCTGGGCTACTGTGAGACCCTATCTAAAAAAAAAAAAAAAAGTGAAAGATAATTTGAACAGGTCATCGATATTCACTGCCATCTGTAAAATGAAGATCCCTAACCCAAAGTGAGGTCAGCATTAGTGAAAGGGCAGAAACGTAGACATTTTGTAGGATTTTTGATGGATAAGAAAGTGAGATTCAAATGAGAAGCCAGAGTTCCTAGCTGCTTCAGTAGTATGGAATCTTTCTCCGCAGACCACCATGATTATTATTTCCCTGATGCACTTGATCAGCGTTAGCCAAATGACAGTCTGAGGATCTTTGCATTGGGTAATGGCTCTCCTCATGGCAACCCACAGGTTCCTGCATTTTGCCATCTGGACAAAGGCAGCCATATCCCTGTCCTGATGGGTACAGTTGGTACTAAGACACAGACTTCCCTTTATAAACCCTCATGGACGCAATGAGGCCCAGTGAGAAGGAGACTGCCAGAGGTTGAGCCTGGCTGGAAATGGAAGGACATTAGGGAGATCCAATCAGTGAAGCCTAATCACCAGGTGGCCTGAGCTCCTTGGACCTTGAGAGAAACCTAACCAGAACTTAGTTTGATGCTGCAGGATGCCATTCTAGAATCTCTAGGGAGTCATCTGAACTGTAGCAGAACAGTTAAAGATGGCTTTGGGCAAGAGGTGGGCAAATTGTCAATGAAACTTCAATGTGATTCTTTTTTTAATTGTTTTTTATTTTCATTTTTATTTGTTTATTTGAGAGAGAGAAAGATGAGGAGAGAGAGAGTGAGTGAGAATGGACATATCAGAGCCTCTAGCCACTGCAAACAAGCTCCAGATACATGTGTTACCTTGTGCATATGGCTTATGTGGGTCCTGGGGAATTGAACAGAGGTCCTTTGGTTTTGCAGGCAAATGCCTTAACCATTAAGCAATCTCTCCAGCTTGTGATTATTGTTTTTATAAATGTATGTGTGTATTTGTGTGCATTTATATATAAAGTGTGTTGTGTGTGTGTGTGTGTGTGTGTGTGTGTGCACTTGCACGTGTGTTAGTGAGCATGTGGAAGCCAGAGGACAGCTTTAGGTATTGCTTCTCAGGGACACGATCCAACTGTTTGGAGATGGTGTCTCTCATTGGCCTGGAGCTCACTAATCAGGCTAGTCTGGTGAGCCAGCAAGCCCCAGGGAACCCTCTGTCTCCATCTCCCCAGCACTGGGATTACAGTCATGCATAATTTTTATGTGGAATCTGGGGATCAATCTTAGGTCCTCATGCTGGTCAGGCAAGCACTTCACCCAAAGAACTACTTCTCTAGCTCAAAATGATTCTTTTCTGTTTAAGGGAAATAAACAAGACTATCTAGAAAAACTAGCAAAGTATAACCCTTTTCTTCCTAGGGAAAAATGCAGCTATAACTGTCCAGGGCTACTACCACTCTTGTACTTGAATGTGTGTGTGTGGGGGGGGGGTGGCGGCATGCCAGGGTTTCTTGCTGCTGTCCAGCTTTATATGGGTAGCTGGGGAATTGAACCTAGGCCAGGAGGCTCTGCAAGCAAGTGTCTTTAACAAGTTAGCAATCTCCTGAGCACCACTACTTCCACTGTTAAAGGTAGGAGTTAGTGTAACTAAGAGCTAGAACTCCAGCCTGACCCCTTGTATTTGAATTCCCAATCCTTCTTCAACAAATATCCTATGCTAACCTTACACAAATTATTGAATCTTGCCATACTTCAGTCTCCTCATCTCTAAAGCCAGGGCAATACTCGTGTGCCTCACCTAGGATCATAGGAAAATTAAATGAATTAGAATGCCAACAGGTTTAGAATGGTACCTGCTGCAGAGCAAACAAGTGCCAACTCAGCTATCACTTGCCTTATCTTGCTAGACAAAGCAGTTGTCACCTAGGCAGGACAAGTTCAATTGGTAAAGTATTTGCTTTGCAAGCACGAGGATCTGCGTGTGATCCCTATTACCCACATAAATGTGGGGCACAGTGGTATGTACCTGTAATCCCAGTGCTGGCAAGGCAGATACAGCAGGATCTCTGGAACTCACTGGATAAGTCAGTTTAGCCTAATTGATGAGCTCCAGTTTAATAACAGATCTGTCCCCAAAACATACGTGGGCAGTGACCTGAGGATAATATTCAATGTTGTCTCCTGGCCTCTGCATGCATATGCACACACACGTGCACCCACACACATGAACATGCATAGCACAAA
This sequence comes from Dipus sagitta, assembly GCA_036346955.1. NCBI lineage: Eukaryota > Metazoa > Chordata > Mammalia > Rodentia > Dipodidae > Dipus > Dipus sagitta. Next base: position 11,473,709 of record CM070776.1, on the reverse strand, counting down.
TACACATAAAAAAGAATATAAAGGGATCATGAGCGCTCTGTTATCAAGGAGGAAGCTTAGCAGCTCCTGGAGGTACTAAGAGCTTTAGGACAGAACATCAATACCGCCGATGAGTGAAAAAGTTTGTGAGGGAAGAGATGCAGGTTTTGAATTATTTCTGCCCTAAGGTATCCATGTGAAACTGAATGCGCCCATCTGGGGAGGGGTGTCTATAATCCCAGCAATAAGGAGGCCGAGGCTGGAGGATTGTGAGTTCAAGGCCAGGCTCTGCTACAGACCCAAGGCCTGTTTCAAAAGCAAGGGAAAACAAAACCCAAAGAAACAAAACAAATTTAAATGTACCCTGTGTCAAAGGGATTGCATGATCCATTCAACTTCATAGTTTGTGCTGTTACTATATTAGACACTCAGAAACCTTCTGTCTCTTTGAGATATTTTGTTTTTCAGTAATATTTATTGATTATACATGATGATGAGTTTCATTATGACATTTCATACACATATACAATGTATTTTGATCACACTCCCCATTACCCTTCTTTGTCTCTCTCCAAGTCCCTCTGATCCTGCTCCTCTTCACAACTAGCCTTCCTTCTGCTTTTATGTCTTTTTAGTTATTTATTTTGAGATGATTCACTGAGGTCAACTGCAGTTGATTATATGGCCATGGTAAAAGATTATTTGCAGGAACATGGGCAACTTACCAATGACTACATCACATCACTGAAGGAAAGGACTGTGTCTTCCCCCAGCAACAATTAACTGCCTATAAATCCTCAGGGAGGGGGGAAGCCTCATGAGCCCCTCCCCCAGCAACTGATAGGCTGTTTTTTTTTTAAAAAAAACTCCATCCCCTAAATGGCATGCAGGCCCAAGCTACAAGATAACCACAAGGAGTGAAAACCAAGTAACATAGTACCCTCAAAAGTAGTTCTTGATGATCACGTTACATTGAGTGGAAATGGCCTCTCCATCCAGATGCTCAAATCATCCTACTAGATAAAGTTTAGTCTGTCTTTCCAGTATTTTTTTTATACATGAAAGTTAATATAATAGTTACCTTTGTTCTCAGAATTTTCTTCTTAAATGAGGTTATGAGAAACTAAAATATTCCATCTTCATATCTACTGTTTCTGTCTTTGATGATTTTCTTTCCAGCATGTTATGATTCTGGCTATTGTACAAATTCTGTTGAGAATCTGAATGAGGCCCTCACAACCCTCTTGAAATCATACCTGCTTTTGATATGCTTGCTCTGCGTGCACTGTGACCAGTCTGGTGTCTCTAAAACTGATTCCCAGTGCTTTCCTCAGAAAATCTGCATGAGAGTATTCCAGAGTGTAAATAAAAGTAAGACTTCATAGATGAACCCCAAATCTTCTAAATCTAAGTTTTCAAAAAGGGTTTCATTTATCCTAGTCTCCCAGTCTGGCTTTGAACTCATGGTGTAGCCAAGGATGATCTTAAACCTCTGATCCTCCTGCCTCTAAGTTCGGGCATTTCAGACCTGTGCCATCAGGTCTGGTTTATTCAGTACTTAGGATGGGACCTAGGACTTCCTGGATGCTAGGCAAGCACTCTACGAAATGAGCTACATACTCAGCCCATGATTACGGTCATAGCTTTTGAGGCAGTGTCTTATTCTGTAGCCCAGGCTGACATCAAACTCACGGATGTCCTCCTGTGTCATAAGTGCTAGGATTACAGGCATGAGCCACCATGCCTGGTCTGAACCTGAATTTGTAAGAAGGATTGAAGAAATCACATTTTCCCTGAGCACATATTCACATATCCAAGTGTGGGAAGTATGGCCTTATTTACACCCACAGTCTGTTAGATGCTCCCTAGCAAATTCATCATCATCTCTGTCTTCTGTCTTGTTCACACAGGAGCTTCCTCCTGCTTGGTGTAGCCAAGCATACTTTCTGAGGAGGAATGGGGATAGAGTCCTGAGATGTGCTTTCTGGTGAGGGGGCAGAAGGCAGTCTTCACCTGAAAGGTACAAGTTCTATCTTGAGCCTCCCACAGAACCATTGATAGGCTGAGTCATCCAGGAAAGGGTGAAAAGGTCAGCTAGCCTGAACTGATGAACCAGGGTCTCTTGTACTCCAGACTTGCTTTGAACTTTCTATGTAGCCAAGGATGACCTTCCACTTCAAATCCTCCTGCCTCTCCATCCTAAGTACTGGGGTTATAGTTATGAGTCACTGTATCTGACTTGACATAATTTTTCCTAGTATTTTTGTCTCTACCTCTACATATTTTCTTTAATACATGTTCCTCTTTTTCCAAGCCCTAGTCATCCTATGTGTCTGACTGATTTGGACCATGAGCTTGGGCCAGTAAATAGTTTTACAATGAAACCAACTATTTACTGACATTGAAATGGCCAGAGTGGCCATTTTCATTATTTCCCTGGATACACAGTATCTGACTGTGAGATTTCACATATTATAGTCAAATAGTTCATGCACTGTCCAAGCAGATAGAGTTGGCCCGCACTCTGACCTTGATTGCTCTTATTGCATGAATAATTCTAAAAAGATCAATTATCTGTTTATAATCAGGCCACTGAAAATGGGAAGTAGCTGATTATAATGCATTTATGAGAACAAGAAGAATATGCAGACATGGGCACCATGACAGAAGCACGGCCTGGAAGAATGCATGCATTTATAAAGTGTGCTTTTGTAGAACTCATAATTCTGTGATAATGATCTATAAGTGAGGTGGAAATGTAAAGACGTAAAAATTGGTCGAATGTGGTAGCACACACCTTTAATCCTATCCCTTGGAAGGCTGAGGTAGGAGGATCACCATGAGACCAACCTGGACTATAGATTGAGGTTCCAGGTCAGCCTGAGCTAGAGTGAGTCCTGGCATTAAAAACAAGATATAAAAATGTAGCAGTTGCCATTGTAGCAATTTTTGTGATCCCACCTCTTAGAATGTAAAGTCAGGAAGATTAGGACTCCAAAGCCATCAAGACTAGCCTGGGCTACACGAGACCCTGTGTCAAACTGTCTCAAAAACAAACAAACAGCCAGGTGTGGTGGTGCATGCCTTTAATCCCAACACTTGGGAGGCAGAAGTAGGAGGATCGCCTGGGCAACAGTGACACTCTACCTCAAAAAACCAAAAAAAAAAAAAAAAAAAAAAAAAAAAAAGCAAGCATTGATGATCATGTTGTGCACTGATTACTTTGGAATAGGGTAGGAGAAAATAATAAAAGATTGAAAGGCCTTACACAACTCATGGATTTGAGTCGGTACATAGCCCAGGGGTTGGAACTTTATTCTGAACAGATCTTTTTGAATTTATAGATTTCACTTGTGAAGGGAAAGTGACAGCTTAAAAAAAAAAAAACTACACTGAGCCTCTGCTATTTGATTGACCTAAATTTCTTTTAGCTTTGGCTGATTACCAAAGCTCTCTACATTAGCAAAATGCTTCCTGCTAGTATAGACATTTAAGCTAGAAATTCAATACTCAAGTAATTAGAATCAATGTTCTCTAAGCAAGTATTACTGATAGCTCAGATGTTTCTCTGTGTATAGGGAAAAAAATAAAACCATGTTCTGGCATAGTTCTATAAATATTTCCTATTTTCAGAGAGTTCTAGCAATGCCATTATAAGACACAGGCAATAAAAGACTAAATTGTAAAATACAGTTGAATACTCTTATCCCTCATCACATCACCTTTATGTTTAAGGTTATGCTAATAGTCAAAACTTGGTGTTTATTGTTGGCTTAGGAAATTAACTAAACAATTAAGAAATTAACATTGTGTTAGTTTTATATGCCTATGTGTTTTGTCTCAGAAAGAGAAACATACCAAGGAAAAACCTGATTATTAGGATTATAATGGGCTAGGGAAATTGCTACCAAAAACCAATGAGCAGAAGTTGAAATCTTAAATCTCACCTGGAAGTGGTGGCACGTGCCTTGCAATCCTAACACTTGGGAGACTGGTGCAGGAAGATGCTTCAAGTTTAAGGCTTGGGCTATATGGCAAGACCCTGTCTCAAAACAAAAAGAAAAACAAACACAAACTGAAACAAACTTAAGTCTTAAACAGGAATAGGCAAAATTCATCTCATGTTGAAAAACATTTTTCCTATAGACTCTGAAGGGGCCTGGAGTCTTTGAGTTCTTTCATTTCCTGAGTCAGGACTCACTAAGGTCAGGAATCCAGCCTTCTTCAAGTCTACAACAGGTCCATTATTTCTCATCACAGCACAGTTATCCAGGGGTTAGTGATGGTGACAATTACCCTCAAATTCTAAGCACAGCTTCTGAGGACAGATAACAGTTGATCAGGGTACTGGGATGTTAGCTGAGGAAGAAACGTTCATTTCTATAGTACTATTCTCATTTCCTAGGCAAAAGAAGAGAAGTTCTATGGCTCACCATCTCCGTTCATGCATTTTCAGTGAGAGCTGACAATGAGCAGAGTGTTTCTCCTTAGTTCTGGGAGCTCCTTCCAGGCGGGGGTGGGGGGAATGTATCTTAGTCATCTTGATGTCCCTGTGTCCTTGTGAGTGCCAAGAACACAGCAGATGTTTGCTGTTTGTTAAATAAGTTGTTAAAGCAAATCAGAAAAGGAGTGTCCTTGGTAACCAGTCTCCTAGCCAGCCCTCCCTACATTAAGTCACAGCTCTATAAACATTTTTGACAAATATGTTAGCTCAAAACATTCTGGACTCATGGAGGGATGTGTCTCAGTGGCACCTTACTGAAGAGAAGTGTTTAAGCTCCTTTGCTGAGGGTTCTGGCTATGTGGCCAAATATGCACAAATATCAACATTTTTCTGGGTCTCTGCTGTGGGTTCTTTGAGGACTGTGAATAAATTATTTTACCCGGCGTCACTGGAGAGTTGCATGATGCCTGATGCACACTGGTAGCTTTTTGAATATTTGTTGGATGAACTAATGTTAAGTAACAGTCACTAAACACAAATTACGCACCAGATAGCGTTGCAAAGCCCTTTATCCAAAGGACTCCTTTAACCCACACAACAGCATTACTGTTGTCATTCCAGGCTTATGGATTGAGGAAACAGGCACAGACAAGATTAACTCGTAGTCTAAAGTCACACAACCAGTAAATAGAGAAGCTGGGGTTTGAATGGAGGAAATATTCCTTCAGAGCAGATCACACCAGTGACTCCCAGGTTTTAAAAGAAGTGTCCCTTCCTTCTTCCCTCCCTCCTTCCTTTCCTTCCTCTTTCCTTTCTTTCTTTCTTTTTTTTTTTTTTTTGGTACATGTGTTGTGTACATGCATGTTCATGTGTGTGTGTGGGTGTGCAAGTGTTCATAAGTTTACGTGCACATGTGTGTGTAGGCCAGAATTTGATGTTGGGTGTCTTCCACAAATATTCTCTACCTTGTTTTTTGAGATAGAGCCTCTCACTGATCCTTAGTGTTCAGTGATGTGACTAAATAGCTAGCCAGCGAGCAGCAGGGATTCTCTTGCCTCCTCCTCTCCAGTGCTGTAATTATAGGCGTGAGCCACGATGCCCGGCATTTAACATGGGTGCTCATGTCGTCATGTGTGTACTGCAAGTACTTAGCTCACTGAACCATATCTCCACCTCTTCAATTTGCTGTTCAGAGACAGGGTCCCTCTACATAGACCAGGCTTGTCTCACACTCACAGTGGTCCTCCCTGAATCTTCCTCCTCAGTGCTGGGGCTTAGAGGTATACACCACCACTCCTGGCTAAGAAGCCTTTCTTTGCTTAGCACCACAAGGAGAAAAATCTCACCAGTAGAAATGTATCTAGAAATGTTTGCTAATTAATTTGTTAAAGTATACAATGTCATGTCAATATACCATAGTTTTCTAAAAATAAAAAAAAATCAATCCTTATATCTTCCTTAAAAATATAGCATGGCAAGTGGTAATAGTTTACATTGCTACAAGTTTATTTGATGTCTGACTTATTGAAAGATAGTGAGGTTCACTCGCTTGCCTTCTTGACCTATGTCCCATAGTAGCTGGAACATTTCATTGTGTACTTATAGGAGAATAAGAGAAGGCCATGTATGGTGGTAGCACATGCCTGCAAAGCCAAGAGTTCAAGGCAAGTCTAGGTTATTTATGGTGTTGGAGTCCAGTCTGTAATATATGAGAGCCTGTTTCCAAACAAGCAAACAAACAAACATAACACAGTGGGGGAAGAGAAAGCAAATAACATGTTGGGCTTCAGTGGTCCCTGGGGGTCCCTCTCTGAGTATGGATTGGACCTTAGGTAACTTCCTGTCTGCATGGACCCTGAGGTATGATGGGGCAGGCTACTGCCTTCTAGGAAACTTGCATACTATGCTAACCCAATACAGCCTCTGCTTGTGTTGTTGCCTGATGGGATTGACCCCAAGGTTTACTGCCCCTGGGCCTCTGCTTTTTTCCATAATGTCTGCCTAACACACTGTCCTTCTTCAGGTAACATCATACAGGATCAGGCTAGACTGAATGCCGCCCCAGGCCATGTGCTCCCCAAGGGCAGGGATTTAGAATTTGGTCCTCCCTTCATTACCAGCACTGAGGGCAAAATGGCAGAGCAAAGTGCTAGGGAATACGGTGGAGGAAAAAATAAACGTGACCTTGAACACAGAGAACCTCCTCAGAGAAAGGGGATTAGACCCCATGCAAATACAGGGGAGAACAAAACAAAAACAAAACCAAAAAAACAGTCTGAGCTAGGGAAGGGGCACCTCCTAAGGAAAAGAGCAAAGTATAGAAGTGGCTGGAGGGTCCAGGGCAGAGTGGCTGTTAGGAGACAAAGGAAGGAGGTCAGAGAGGACACATAATCCCCTGGATACAGAAGTCACTTGAACAAAAGCTTCTCATTTGATCTCAATCCTTGTGAACTTCAGGATATTTGGATGGTAAGCCACCTTGTTGCCGGCCTTAGCACGGTGAGGTGAATGGAGAATCAGGGGCTTTCAGGTGAAATGGGAATGGTTTTCCTGAGTAGCAGCCAAGAACCATCACAATTCAGGAGCCCCTTAGGCCCAGAGTGACTGCTACTTGGATTGGGTAGGAGAAAGGTCTTAAGAAGAAAGCCTACATGTAGCCACTGGATGGGTAAGTCAGTTGATTCTCAAAGATGTAGTCATGGCTATCATTCAAATGCATGAGCAGCAAACAGCCATATACTAAGCTACGTGATGAACAAGCAGAATGCTTAAAGACACAGTAGATCATTTTTCATGGACAGCAAGAAAAAAAAAGAAAAAAGAAAAGCATATTTTCCTGTGATTTTCAGTTAGTAGTTTAGCTCAATTTTCTATTTTCTTTCTTTTTTAATTCTTTTGCTCTGGAGAAAGATAAAGCCAAAACTTTTTTACATATATGTCGAGTGCCTTGTTTTTATTTATTTATTTAAGAGAGAAATCGAGAGAGAGAGAGAGACAGAGAGAGAGGGAGGGAGAGAGAGAATGGGTGCATCAGCTGTAACTGCTACAAATGAATTCCAGAAACATGTGCCACCTTGTGAATCTGGGTTACATGGGTCCTGGGGAATTGAACCTGGGTCTTTGGGCTTTGAAAGCAAGTACCTTAACCTCTATGACATCTCTACAGTCCATGTGCCATGTTTTAAAATGCATACTAACTCGTTCTTGACCTATTTATTTCTGACTTGGAACCATTTACGAAATTATGCATACAAAGTTCTCTCCATTTAAAAGTATAATGATTTTCCAGGTGTGAGCGTGCATATCTGTAATCCAAGAACTTAATACAGGCAGTGAAATTTCTATCAGTTCTGGGGGCACAAACATTCAAACCATAGCAATGTCATTGTGACTGATTTACTTCTGTGGCAAAACTTTCTATTGGTTGAGATGTTTTTAGTTGTAATCCATTATTAATAACTTCCTTTTGAAGTAACATGTTTGCCATTGACTTAATCATTTATTTATTCTTTTGATATTAATATACAAAGTACTTTCTAGAAGTTCTTGGAGACGTAATTGCCCTTAATATGCTCGTATACATGTTCTTCCACTGTCATTCTGTCAAACTGGGAATGGCTACTGACGGAAAGTACTTCCACATACATTTCAGTTCTTCTGCAGATACCAGGATAGGTGCTTTGGAAGTTTTACATGTAGATAGAGGTGAGTACATAGCCTTTATAAAAAGATGCTGAGGGCTGGAGTGATGGCTCAGTGGCTACGGTGCTTACCTGCAAAGCCTAAGAACCTGGATTTGATACATAAAGCCAGATTCACAGAGTGGCACATACATCTGGAGTTTGTTTGTAGTGGCTAGAGGCCCTGCCATGCCCATATTCTCTCTCTCTCTCTCCCTCTCTCAAGCAAATAAATAAAATGTCCAAAAAGATCTTGGACATTCTGTTATGGATGATGGAGAAAGAAAAATCCAAGGCATCAAAATAGAACATGGACTAGTTGGAAAGAAGAGGGGAATTCAGTGGAAGGAGGTGATGAAGGGTGCAAAAGAAAGTGTCAGAGGGGATTATGATCAAAATACATTATGTATATGTATGAAAATTATTAATAAAACTTTGTAAAAGGTCCCTGTAAATTAACTCATTTTATATAAATTGGCCACGTCTTTAAAAGAGGTTTGTTAGCCAGGTGTGGTGGCGCACACCTTTAATCCCAGCACTCAGGAGGCAGAGGTAGGAGGATCGCCAAGAGTTCAAAGCCACCCTGAGACTCCATAGTGAATTCCAGGCCAGACTGGACCAGAGTGAGACCCTACCTCGAAAAAAAAAAAAGAGGTTTGTTAAGCAATTTCCATAGCCACTGCATTCTATTTCTTGGAGTTTATGGAGATAAGTAAGTTTTTATTGAGACTCACTATTAACATGGCCATTAGCTTTCATATCATTAGATATCTCAATCTGAGGGCGATTATGTTGGAGTCTATATTCCATGGGAAATCATTGCAGAAAAATGTCCCATCTGTGCCAATATTTCATAGGCATCAGCAACACAAAAAGGTGGGAAGAATTTCCTTTCTGTGTCTGATTTTAAAAAGTGTTCCAGGATTAATGCAGAGATTGACTTCTTTGTGTCTGTTACATGAACATCAAATCCTCATTGATTCTCTTAAATTGTTTCTCCTGAATGGATGCATGCTCTTCGCTGCTGAGATTGCTGGCACCTCTACTAGTTATCTTCTTATTCCAGTGACCAAATACATGACACGAGGCAACTCAAGGGAGGAAGAGTTTACTTCAGCTCACGTGGCGAGGCTCCAGTCCATCATGGCAAAGAGAGCACCGTGGCAGAAGCTTGAGGCACAGCTGCTCACACTCAGTTCATAGCGAGGAAGCAGAGGGGGATGAATGCTGTTGCTCAGCCTGCTCTCCTTTTATACAGCTTAGACTCCCGCCCATGGACTGGAGCCACCCACATTTAGGGTGGATCTTTCCACTTCAATTATCTTAATCAAGATAATCCCTCAGGGCTGGAGAGATGGCTTAGCAGTTAAGCGCTTGCCTGTGAAACCTAAAGACCCCGGTTCGAGGCTTGATTCCCCAGGACCCACGTTAGCCAGATGCACAAGGGGGCACACACGTCTGGAGTTCGTTTGCAGTGGCTGGAGGCCCTGGTGCACCCATTCTCCCTCTCTCTCTCTCTCTCTGTCTCCTGTCTGTCACTCTCAAATAAATGAATAATAATAAAAAGATAATCCCTCATAGACAGATGTGTTTTAATTATGATTCTAAATCCTATCAAGTTGACAACCAGAGATTGATTAAACATCACAGCAGTTTACTGTTGGAAGACCCACCTCATTAAAAAAGCATTATTTATAGATGAGAGTGGTGGGCATATGCCCAGTGTGAGGCTGAGTTTGGCATATCCTTATATAATGCTCTCCTCAGGGGTGCCAGGACTTATTTCCAGCCAATAGAATATGGTAACAGTGATGGATCAGAAATTCTGTCCCCACCTTTCATCTCACTGTATGTGTGCAAGAATTACAGAAGCCTCCCTCAGTTGCATCATGTAAGATAGTCTTAGTGGACTAGAGTGATAGACCTTCTCTTGCAGCAGGGCATGACAGGACCATGTGGCAAGGAATTTCAGGCAGTATATAGGATCTGAGGATGCCTGTCCCAAACCAGCAGTTGACAGTCTAGAAGAAAACACGGACCACCATAGTCCTATCACTTCAAGGAACTGAGTTCTGCCAACCACTGTGTGAGCTTAGAAACTGTCTCCAAGATCCAGCTAATTTTGCAGGTCAGCTGACTTTTTTTGTTGTTGTTTGTTTTGTTTTTTGCTGTTGTTTGTTTGTTTTGCTTTTTGTTTCTTTTGTTTTTCAAGGTAGGGTTTTACTCTAGTCCAGGCTGACCAAGAATTCACTCAGTATTCTCAGGGTGGTCTCGAACTCATGGTGATCCTCCTACCTCTACCTCCTGAGTGCTGGAATTAAAGGTGTGCACCACCATGCCCGGCCCAGCTGACATCTTTGTGAGGCCCAAGCACAGACTTCTTCCATACCATTGACACATACCTGACCCACAGACACTATGAGATGATAAATGGGTATGATTTTTGAGCCACTAGAGTTGTGTCAGTTTGTTATATAGCATGAAAAATATACAGTAAACTTTCATTCATTTCTATGATACAATATTCAAAAATTTACCTGCACAGCTGGAGAGATAGCTTAGCAGTTAAGGTGCTTGCCCGCAAAGCCTAAGGATCCAGTTTCAACTCCACAGGATCCTTGTAAGCCAGATTTACATGAAAGTGCATGCATCTGGAGTTTGTTTGCAGTGGCCAGGGGCCCCGGACCACCCAACCTTTCCCTCCCTCTTTCTCTCTAATAGTAAATAAATAAAATACTAAAATTTATCTGTAAGCTAGTTACTTTCAAAGTCTCTTTGTGAAGAATCAATGGATTAATCTCTAGCTTATCTTGAAAAATACTTTTACAAGCTGAATTATTAAAATTTTTAGAAGTAAATCATACAGAATATAAACCCATGGACCAATATTCTCATAAAAGTGAAACAAAAGTGTATTACTTCAAAAATTAAATAAGGACACACAAAATGAAAGCAGAAAGATTTCATTATTAGATTCAATAGAGAGCTACTCTGAGAAATTGGCATAAAGAACTCTAAACATTCAATCTCAATTTACATGTCTCACTGAGGGTGAATAATAAGCCATCCATAGATGGGCACCTATCTAAGAATCAGACATTTGCATCCTGTGGAATCAGCCTAAAATTAGCTGGTTTTTATAGAGACTTGTACCTTGGATGCTGTGTATAGTCGTGTACATGCTACTACTATTCCTCAAGACATTGTGGTCTTCACAATCTCCCGTGTGTGTGTGTGTGTGTGTGTGTGTGTGTGTGTGTCCAATGTGCACTGAAGTAACTTGCCTAACTTGGTGACACAACTACTAAATACAGAAAGGTGTCACCCAAACCAAGAAATCTTGACTGCACAGGATGGAACTACAGAATTATTTTTCTAAACATTTTTGTTGTGTGTATATATGGCATGTGTGTGTAGCTGCATGTTCATATGTGTGAGTGGAGGTTGGTATGTGTCACGGCATGTGTGTGGAGGTCAGAAGACAATTTTCAATTGTGGGTCCTTACCTTCCACCTCATTTGAGTCAGGGCCTCTCATTCTCTTTTACATTACTCAGGCTAGCTAGTCTAGAAGAGTCTAGCAAATTCTTCTGTCTCCATCTCCTTTTTCAGTGTAGGTTTGTGTCAGGATTACAGAAGCCTGCCATAGTTTCTGGCTTTTAAGTAGGGTATGAGGATCTGACCACAGGTACTAATGCTTATGAGGCAAGCACCTTGTCCAGTGAGTCATTTCCCCAGTCCAGCAAAGTTCTTTTTAAAGAAAAATTTGAAATTGTGTGTGCACGTGCTCGCTGGGCTACAGGGAGAAGGTTTTCTGCTCAGCACCACCTTGATTTCTCAGTGACTTTGCCACTCAGGCATGTAATGCCTTTAGCAATTGGGTCTTACCATCTCTTTCTCACTGGGAACCAAGGGCCTTGCAAAAGCCTGTAATCTTTTGGAGGCAACATAGACCACCCCGGCCAATGACTCACTGGGAGGTATCCCATCCCAGGCACTGCAAATTTTCTAGTAACAATCTATGGCTTCTGGATATGCCATTATTTAAAAATGTAGATTTTCATATGTCTTATTCAGAATATCTTGAATTTTGATTGACCCCCTCCTAATCTTTCTTTTATACAATCTCTTCTCCTGACCTTGCTCCACTGCCTTCCATCTCACCATCAGGATCCACATACTGGGATTACAAAAGCCCTCTGCTGCTTACAGCTTTGTTTTAAATTTGATACAGAAAGAGAGAGAGAACGGGCACACCAGGGTTTTCAGCCACTGCAAACGAACTCCAGATGAGTGTGCCCCCTTGTGCATCTGCCTTACATGGGTCCTGTGGAATTGAATCGGGATCCTTTGGCTTTGCAGGCAAATGCCTTAACTGCTAAGCCATCTCTCCAGCCCTGCTTCCAGCTTTTTACATGGAATCTGGGGATTGAACTTGGGTACTACACTTTGAGTGATATGCACTTTATTCACTTTTACTAAAACAATAAATATAATAGCATGCTTACTTTATCATAGATACCACATAATTAATTTTACCCTAGTCAAAATGCCTTGCTAAACAGTTTTCTGTTGCTTAAAAATGTAGTCATGGGGCCAGACAGATGGTTTAGGAGTTAAAGGTACATGCCTACAAAGCCCAAGGACACAGGTTTGATTTTCTAGTATCCTCATAAAGCCAGATGCACAAGGTGACACTTGTGTCTGGAGTTCGTTTGTAATGAGTAGAGGTCCTGATGTGCCCATATTCATTCTCTCTCTGAAACAAATAAATGAAATATAGTTTTTTAAAAAAGATATAGTTGCTTGTGCCCGATATGAGTTACCAAGATGAGCCATGGTGATGTCCAAAAGGAAATGAACCTGCTCTTGCTCATCTCTCTTCTCTCGGTTCTTCCTAGTAACAATCAGGGATGTGGAAGAGAGGAGAGCAGGTAGACTTGGGGACTGACGCTAGGTCAGTTTTCACTTCCTTCACTGAATTCTGTCAGAGGGTTGAGGGTAAAGGCTTCCAGCAGAATCACTATGGGGATTTCCACAGCTTCTGGCACACAGGCGGGCACAGGGGATTCCTCATTCAATCACTGGGGAGGAAAGGTGAATTCTAGCATCTAGGCTGTAGCAACAGAATTTTAAGAAAAACAAGCAAGGGATAGGGTGCTGCTCAGTCACTTATACAGAGTTCTTTAAAAAAAAATATTTATCTTTTCAGGCTACAGAGATAGCTTAGTGGTTAAGGTGCTTGTCTGCGAAGGCTAAGAACCCAGGTTCGATTCCCCAGTACCCACGTGAGTCAGATGCACAAGGTGGCACATGCATCTAGAGTTTGTTTGCAGTGGCTGGAGGCCCTGGCAAGCCCATTCTCTCTGTCTCTCTATCTGATTCTCTGTCTCTCTGATCACCCTGCCTCCACTTTGGAAGTGCTGGGATTAAAAGAATGTGCCACCATGCCCAGTTTGTGTGGTTCTGGAAATGGAGCCCAAGGATTCTCTCATGCTAAGTAAGCACTCTACCATATGTAGTACTTTAAGCCAGCTTTACAAAAACGTTTAGCTTTAAGGGCTGGAGTAATGGCTTAATTGTTAAAGTGATTGCTTGGAAAGCCTGGTGGTCTGGGTTCAATCCTCAAAGCTGGGGGTGTAGTTCAGTTTATAGAGTGCTTGACTAGCATGCATGAGGCTCTGGGTTTCATACCCAGCACTGTATAAATGGCCTGATAGTGTTTGACTATAATCTCAGCACTTGGGAGATGGAGGCAAAAGGGTTAGAAGTCCGAGGCTATCCTGAGATACATAGAGAGTTTTAAGCCAATCTGGGCTGCATAAGACCCAAAAAGAAAGAAAGAAAAAAGAAAGAGAGAGAGAGAGAGAGAGCAAATAAAAAAGAAAGAGAAAGGAAAAACAAAGGATCTGATACCTTTCAAAGTTCTTGAAAATTACATGGGATTGATGGTGGATGTTTTGCCAACTTCACTAACCACATAACTAGTTTCCACGACAGGAAAGATAACATTAGGTACCCTGAAGGCCTTCTCACAACCCTTTCCAGTCTCTGTTCTCTTTACTTGTGTGCAGGAACATATATCTGATATGGATGGTAACATTTGTCAGCACTAAGTATGAGTCAGGTGCTCTCCTAATGACCTCACATGTAGTTAATAATTTAACTCTTTCATCCATCCTCTGAGGTAGGAATTGTTATATTCCAGTTACAGATGATAAATTGAAGCATCGAAAAGCTAAGGGACTTGACAAAGGTCACACAACTAGAATTTGAACTTGGGCTATTGGACCTCAGAGCTGATTTTTAATTCTGCCACCACACTACAGCCATGTTTTTAACAGAAGAACTCCAGGATGTGTAGGCATGGGTGACTGAAACACAAGTGGGCTCCCAATATAAATATGCTATATTCCAAGAATTTGTCTATAAACCAATCACTTTTGTTATATAGTAAAGAAACTACTGAATTTTCTAGCATCTCAAAAATGTCAATTCAAATCCTGACTAGAAGCTAGAAGCTATGTGACTTTGGACAAGAAAATAATCCTTTCAGGCTTCCGTGTCTTCATAGTATGATGGTGATGGGCCAGGTGAACATGCAAACTTTTAACTTTCAATTTCTTAGTTTTATATTAAACATGTGTTACACATAAAATTCATGTTATCGATTACAACGATATCACCATATTTTTTCAAGTAAAATGAAGCTAAAAATTGGAAAGAACATCATAATAATATCTCTGTGGACTAGTAGCTGACTTGATCACTTGTGACTTGGGCAATATTTAATAGGTACAAGGCTGCTTTTACTCTAGTGAAATGAAAAAAAAAATCATTCCGTGGGGAGTCATTAAACTCCAATCAGATCTACCTAATTATCTACATGCAGTTATTTATTATATCTATTATCTTTTTTAAAATTTTTATTTATTTATTTGCAAGCAGAGAGAGAGAGAGAGATTGAGAGAAGAGAGACAGAGAGAGAATGGGCACGCCAGGGCCTGTAGCCACTGAAAATGAACTACAGATGCATTTGCCCCTTGTGCATCTGGCTTACTTGGGTCCTGGGAAATCGAACCTGGGTTCTTTGGCTTCACAGGCAAATGCCTTAACCACTAAGCCATCTCTCCAGCCCTATATCTATTATCTTTATGTTTTATGAGAGCATATGTTTATATACACAGATAAGGCGTTTTCTGTTTACAATCCCATCAATCCAGTACCCACCCCTCCAAAATCATTGAATATCTGCCCATTCCTTGCCATGCACTCTGTTAGTGGTACTATGACACTAGAATCCAGTGTGATAGATAGAGATGCCAAGAAAGACAAGTACAGGCCTCTTGATCTAGTTGGGAGTCTTTAGGTGATTCCCCAGAGGAGTTCATGTAGAAGCTGAGATTTGGAGGCAACATTGACCAATGCTGGTGGGAGTGGAGAAAGAGAGGGTAGTGAATATGCTTTCAGGCTAAGCAGCAAAAAAAGGAAGGAAGGAAGGAAGGAAGGAAGGACAGACAAAAGAAAGAAAGATAGAAAGAAAGGTGAATTTTCTTATGTTAATAGGGCTGCTGCATTTGATCTTCTCAGAGTCCCATTATCACTCAAAAAGTATGAGTGTATATCGGGGTAGTGTCCATGACTCCAATTAGATAGTGCAGTCAACTGTATTTTCTTAAACTTTTTTTTTTGTTTGTTTTTGTTTTTTCGAGGTAGGGTTTCACTCTAGCTCAGGCTGACCTGGAATTCACTATGAAGTCTCAGGGTGGCCTCGAACTCACTGCGATGTGCCTCCCTCTGTCTCCCTAGTGCTGGGATTAAAGGCGTGCGCCACCACGCCCGGCTTTTCTAAACTTTTGAATGTCCAAAGCATGATCTGACTTATTTCCCGTTCCTTCAAGTACCTCTTCTTTTTTTTCTGGTGTGTGAGTGGTATGTGTGAATGTTCTTGTGTGCTAGTGCAGGCATGCAAGTACCAAGGTGTGTGTGTGTGTGTGTGTGTGTGTGTGTGTGTGTGTGTGTGTGTGTGTGTGTAGGGCAGAGGACAGCTTCTGGGAGTTTGTCCTCATCTTCCTCATAAAACAAGGCAGGTTGGATGATCTCCACGTGGACCCTCCTTTCTCTATTTCCCTTCTTGCTCTAGGCATGTTCGGATTATACATGTCCACCACAGCTTCAGGCTTTATGTGGTTTCTGGGGATCCAAACTCAGGTACTCACATTTGTGGAGTGTGTTATCCACTGAGCCATCTCCCAAGACCCAAGAATCTCTTTTTCATCAATGTTTTATGTGGATAGGTAATACATCTGAAATGTCTTATACTTCAAGCAGCCTACTGTCCCATCCCTTACCAGCTACTCCTCTCTCGGCCTTCCTCCATTCAGCCAAGAGGATACCGAGGCTGGAGACAAATGCCATTTTGGGGAATATACTTTCTTCTTAGAGGCTGATTTTACCCTGACTACTCCTAAAGATGTCGCCTTTTCACCTCTTTCCCCTTCTCTCAGCCTTCTGTCATGTGGCCCCTGGTCCAAGTGTTCTAGGAGTCACAGAGTCAACCCTGCTTCCCTGGAGCTGATGGAGAAGCCTGAGGAATGAGCAACTCTTCTTCCCATCGATTCGTTTTTGCTCCAGCCTCCGGTTTCTTTAGAACCATGGCAGGGGTGGAAAACTGAAGGATGTTCCCGGCTGAAAGGGGAAGTGAGGCCAGTTGTGTTATTTGAATTCTGAGTTTGGCAGAATCTCCTATGGCTTTCCAGCTAGACTAGGCCCATAGGGAGGGTGGGGAATGAGGCCCCTGCAACACCTCTCATTTTCCTTATGTGACTGCTGTCATTCGGAGCTGCTTACTGAGCAAGCGGCCAGGGAGCTAGAAACATTTTTTTTTTCAGAATTGTGTAGAAACTTTTGACACATGGGGAATTGCTTTCCCTGAGGTACAAAGTGCTGCCTCTCAACCTTATTTTGTTTGCATGGCTACCTTGTGGTGAAGGAAGAAGTCATGTGTGCATCCTAGCCCTACCTGGCAGGTCTTTGAATTATTTGGTTGAGGAAGGTTAAGTGATCAAAACCTTCTTTAAATCTGAGGCTGATGAGCTCTCAAAAGCCTGGGCCCAGACACAGGTCTTTCTCTCTTTTAGGATACAGTCTGAACCACCACATGGCTTTAATTCACCCATGGACTTTTTTTAAGTATTATTTTTTTACAATTTCATATACACACATACGGTATTTGATCCTGTTCACCACCCACTTATCCTACTTTATCCACCTTTCATTCTCTGAACCCTTTCTTTTTCCTAACAAGTCCCCCTCCTAGTTTCAGGTCTTTTTTTTTTTATTTTAGTGGTCAGTTGAATTTAATTATGGTTGATTACATGAGCCTGGGTTGGGAGTCATTTACTAGAGTATGGGAAATTTACCAGTAGGTATACCACTGAAGAAAATGATTCCTCTTCCCCATTCATCTGTGTTTTTAAAGCAAAAACAAAGCCCCCTTACAGTTGGAAAAATCATCTTTCTTAAAAAATTATCTTATGCACATTAAGGAAAATATTTATCCTTTTTTCCCTTTGTAAAAATGGGGGGGCTAAAGCCGGGCGTGGTGGCGCACGCCTTTAGTCCCAGCACTCGGGAGGCAGAGGTAGGAGGATCACCGTGAGTTCGAGGCCACCCTGAGACTCCATAGTGAATTCCAGGTCAGCCTGGGCTAGAGTGAGACCCTACCTCGAAAAACCAAAAAAAACAAAAAAAAAAAAAAAACAAAAAAAATGTGGGGGCTGAAGAGATGGCTCAGCAGTTGAAGGCACTTGCTTGCAAAGCCTCACAACCTGGGTTTGATTCCTCAATACCCATATAAAGCCAGATGCACAAAGTGCTGTAGGCATCTAGAGTTTGTATGCAGTGGCAGGATGCCCTGGAGCACCCATTCTCTCTCTCCCCCTGCAAATGAATAAATAAGAAAGATAAGGTTTTTGAAAAAAGTTTATTAATTATTTTATTATACTGTATATAATCACAATTATTTAACTAATAAATTAATATGATTAAAATAAATATTATTTATTATTATAAAATATTTATTTACTTATGCATGTGTGTATGGACATGCATGTCATGGCACATGTGTAGCGATGTCAGTGTTCTGCCTTCTTGAGATAGGGTCTCTTGCCATTGCAAATGACCTGCCCGACTGCAAAGGGACATCAGAGTAGGTGGCTTGGGATTCACTTGGCTCTGCCTCCTATTCTCATGGATGAACTGGGATCACAGATGCATGTGGCACTTTGCATCACGCTTTCCATTGAGTGTAGGCTTTGGAAGCAAGTGTCTTTGACCACTGAGCCATCTTCCCAGCCTGAAACTTTTATTCTTTCGATACTGTTTAACGGAAGTCTAACGGGGTTTCAAGAGTTCAAAAAAGTCCTTAAACTCCAAACCCTAAGTTTGTGTCTTTTTTTAACCAAATAAGACTGAAAAGGATAATTTGTAAGCCATTACTTTTTTTTTTTTTTTTTTTTTTTTTTGGTTTTTCGAGGTAGGGTCTCACTCTAGCCCAGGCTGACCTGGAATTCACTATGGCGTCTCAGGGTGGCCTGGAACTCACAGCAATCCTCCTACCTCTGCCTCCCGAGTGCTGGGATTAAAGGCGTGCGCCACCACGCCCGGCTAAGCCATTACATTTTTATTCAGAAATATCAGGGATATGAGGGAGAGGGAGGGTTTGCCAACAGAGGAAGTGTCTGGGGTGGTCTGACAACCCATGTGGGAGTCTAACAAACATAGGTCTTGAAGATGAAAATATAGAAAGGAATTTTTGTAAAAGGGTATGCACTTTCAAAGAAATTAAAATGTCGTAAAAATAGTAAGAAAGAAATAACCTTTCCCTTGGCTGCCAGAGTGGGGAGAACATAGCCTTAGTGGCACTAGGACCAAGACGTGGAGGTATGAACAACCAAAGAGCCAGAAAGGGGATTTCCTCCTTGAGCACAGGTAAGACAATTTATTTCCAGTCAGGGAATTGTCTGCTGAAGAGGTTGGCACACCTTTGTAAGATGTGAAAGCCAACTGGCCAGGGCTCAGATAAGGGTTCCACCCACACCTGGGTAGGCTGTGTGGTGCAGAGAGATTTGTTTGGGTGAGATGAGCAGACGGACTTCCAGATGCTGAATCCCAGTTCCACCACTGAGGCAGGCAGGGAGACAGTGTGACATAAGGTTTCCCTTTTGTGAGCCTTCCCTATCTAACTGCCTACCTACTAAAGCTACCTGACTAGTTCTTCTGAAAGGTAGAAGTAGAGATTTTAAGGTGGCAAAGAATTTGTGGCACATAAGTGCATGTGCTGAGTCCCACGAATCAGCTGGGAAAAACATTCATTTGTTTATCTATTTATATATGCCACTGTAACATGAGTTTACTTGCTCTTAAACTGTCTTGTACATATCATGTAAAATGGAAGTGTGGTCCTTTCTATTAACCCCTGCGTGGTGGTTTGATTCAGGTGTCCCCCATAAACTTAGATGTTCTGGATGCTAGGTTCCCCAGCTGATGACAATTGAAAATTAAAGCCTCGAACCCACGACCCTGAGATTAAGAGTCTCATGCTCTACCGACTGAGCTAGGCAATGGTACCATAAAATTCTACTTACTAAATGGCAGACCAAATGGCCGATCCTTCACCAGGCCCTTACAGGGAACACCTGAACCACAAGACATTGGAGAGGGTAGGATCACGACTAACCTTAATCTTCTACATCTTCCCTCCCTCCTTCTCCCTTTCTCTCTCTCTCTCTCTCTCTCTCTCTCTCTCTCTCTCTTCTCTCTAACTCTTGTATATTAGTTATCTTTTTCCCCATTTTCTTAGTGGGCACTGACCTGTAACTCCCAGTACCAGCATGGGGCTATCATCCACAATGAGCTTTTTTTTTTTTTTTTTTTTAATTTTTTTTTGTTATTTTTATTTATTTATTTGAGAGCGACAGACAGAGACAGAAAGAGGCAGATAGAGAGAGGGAGAGAGAATGGACGCGCCAGGGCCTCCAGCCACTGCAAACGAACTCCAGATGCGTGCGTCCCCTTGTGCATCTGGCTAACGTGGGTCCTGGGGAGTTGAGCCTCGAACCAGGGTCCTTAGGCTTCACAGGCAAGCGTTTCACCGCTAAGCCACCTCTCCAGCCCCACAATGAGCTTTTGATCAGAAAGACCTACAAGGTTTCCTAAAAGACAGACAGATTTCTGTCAGAGTACTTGATGACCCACCAAAGGCTAGTGGTAAGACCCTACTGCTGAAGACACCTTATGTGGTTGACATGCAAATTAGAATGGCATGGCTGGAAGTTGGAAGAGAGTCAGTCCCCAGACAGTCAGCGTGTCTAGTGCCAGAAGGTGCTACATGGGCGACTGGGGGAAAATGACCAATATCTGTCGAAGCAATGCATGGTCTAACCTACTTAGCAGCAAATAACTTGTTGTGATGCCCACACAAGTGCAATAGTGGCACACAGCCATGGTGGGGAACCAACTGCTCTTAATTTGGCTAACTGATCTCCTCAGTGGTACGGGACCCATAGCTGGAGCTGGGAAACAAGTCAGAACCATATCCAAACATAAACCCACCCGCCAATATCAAGCTACCATCAATCATGAGCTACAAGAGGGCCTACACCTATTAAATTCTCTATAAAAAAAAGTAAGGGTTATCTCTTTTGTCCTGGTGCTAACTTACTCTCCATTGGAGAATCTGCTTCTCTTTTACAGATAGATGTAGATCCTAAGGAGAGAGCCACCCCATCATACCTCCAAAGGACCCCGGCTGAAACTAAGAAAAACTTGGCGAAACAAGCAAGGGTGCTGTTTTCCTGATGAACTGGATACCAGCAGAAGGGGGAAGGAGATCAACACACAGAAAAATAAGCTCCTACTAAATCAGAGAGCCAGAGCCTCAGAGGTCCCCAACATATCATCACTGAAGTAGACCAAAAATGAACCCAACATAGCTCAGGGAAATTTTGCAGAAGAGGGGGCGGAAAGAATGTCAGAGCCACATATTGAGTCATGATATGCAGAGACATTTATCTTACCCATAACTGTGGGCTAACTCCACAATGCATGACCCATATACCTCAACAAGGAGGGGCCAAGGGGAGGGGGTAGGTCACGGATAAGCCTAATAATGGTACCAAACTGACTGTATTTGCTGAACACAAAACTATCTAATAAAGAAAAAAAAAGAAAATTAAAGCCTCCTGGAGGTGGTATATTATTTGGGGCGGGCTTATGGGTGTTATAGCCAGTTTCCCCTTGCCAGTGATTGGCACAGCATCCTGTTGCTATGGTCCATCTCATGTTGGCCAGGGGGTGATATCCACCTTCTACTCATGCCATCATTTTCCCTGCCATCATGGAACTTCCCCCTTGAGACTATAAGCCAAAATAAACCTCTTTTCCCCCACAAACTGCTTTTGGTTGGGCGATTTCTACCAGCAGTGTGAACCTGACTGCAATACCCTGTGGTGTGCTTAAAGTTAATCTTAGGTTGTGTATTTTTTTTTTTTTTTGAGGCAAGCCCAACAGACTGGCCTTTTTTATGGGATGGAGGGAGAGAGAGAAAAAAAAAATTGGTGTGCCAGGATGCGCCCCCTTGTGCAAATGTGCCATCTTGTGCACTTGTGTCACTTTGTACGTGTGGCTTACATGAGACCTGGCGAGTGAAACATGGGTCCTTAGCCTTCTTAACTGCTAAGCCATCTCTCTAGCCCCCTGTGTAAATTTTCACCTTGGTTTAAACTTACTGAAATAATTAATTAAAACCTATCATGGTTGATCATTTCCCAAAGATTAGGTGACAAATCTCTATAGCAGGCTGAAAAATAATATAGGATAGAAATGTGACACTCCAATCCCCTGGCCTCATCTTTTCTTTTCTCCCACTCTCACTGTGTGCCCTAGCCTCTATATAGTTCATCTAATACGTCAGACATATTCCAGCCTCCCACATTCCTTTACGTGCACTGTTGCCTCTGCTGGAAGAGACTTATAGCATTGGCACTCAAACTAATGACCTTGGGCTGGTTAGACAAAGATTCTGCCACTGAGCTACATGTCCCAAGCCTAGAAGACTTCTCCCCAACACCCATGTGACTTTCTCACCCCTCAAGTCTTAAGTCAAATGTCATTTCCTGAGAAAGCCTGTCCACACCTCCCTATGTCCAATCATACTGACCACGAACCATCAGTCCCTATATTTTCCTTTACTTGACTTATTTCGCTCTAACAAATGATACAGTTTTATTTATTTATTCTCTTCCTCTCTCTCTTCCCAAATCATGAGAATGTAGTTACACCAAGCAAGGATTTTAGTAAGCTTTTGCATTCTGGGCTCAATTTGTGTTGATTACAAAAAAGGTCTACAAAACCAAATAACATATAATTATACATTCAAACAGATTCAATTAAGAGGATTCTGAAGGAAATATCCTCTGAAAATGAAGTCTTAAATCTAATAGAAAAACAACTTTATGCCTTTTTATTCTCTGCTAATGCTTATATTTCATGGATGCATCCAATTATTTAAGCTGAGCTTAAAACTAGTCTCCCTTTTTACAAATGAAATGAGCTTTAAATCTGTAGGAGGCAATGGGGTTTGTAAGCTTTTAATTTGTCACATATGTATGAAGATGCCACGGTGAAATCCACTGCTTTATATGCTAACCTGAATAACTAATATTGAAAGAAAGAAAATATTAAGGAAAGTGGTGGAAATGTTCAGTATTTGCTATTGGGAGAAAGCAACTTTTAAAAATAGCACTGTCTGCTTTTATCCTGGGTCTATGTATGTTGTAACAGCATTATTAAGGCAGAGCAAGGGAAAACATAGAAACATCTTTCTGGGGCTGGGAGATGGCTTAGTTGGAAAAGAGTTTACTGTGCAAACATGTGAAAACAAAGACCTGAGTTCAGATTCCCAGAAGCCACATAAAAGCCAGGCATAATAGCACGTGCCTATAATTCCAGGACTGGGGAGCTGGAGACAGGAAGATCTGTGGGACTTGTTGGCTAGCTACTGTAGCCAAATTGGGAAGCTCTGGATTTAGTGAGAGACCTTGTCTCAAAAATAATTGGAAGGCTGGAGAGATGGCTTAGCAGTTAAAGTGCTTGCCTATGAAGCCTGAGGACCCAGGTTCCATTCCCCAATACCCACATAAGCCAGATGCACAAGATGGCACATGCATCTGTAGTTTGTTGGCAGTGTCTGGAGGCCCTGCTGTGCCTCACTCTCTCTATCTGGCTCTTCCTCTCTCTCTCTCTCTCAAATAAATTTTAAAAAATTGGAGAGTGATTGAGGAAGACACCCAATGTTAACTTCTGACCTCTACATGCATGTACATATACAAGCATGTGCACCCCCACACTTACCCACATGCATACAACCATGCATAAACACAGCATACACATACAAAAATTACTTTTCTTTTTCTTTCTTTTTCTTTTTTTTTTTTTTTTTTTTTTGCTGTTTCGAAATGGTCTGTATAGCCCAGTCTGGCCTCAAACTCAATATGTAGCTAAGGATGACCTTGGATTCCTGATCCTTCAGAGTGCCAACCATGCTCAGCTTATATGGTGCTGGGAATTGAACCCAGAACTTAGTACATGCTAGGAAAGTACTTTCCTAACTGAGTCACAGTTCCAGCCCCGAAAACATCTTTCTAAAGCTCCTTGTGTTAATTAAAATTTTGCAGAGTCTTGATGTTGACTGTGGGGTATCCAAAGAATACACATACTAGTCCTTAAAATGAGACAACGAGGTATCATAGGGGGAGGGAAAGTCTGCAAAAAAAAAAAAGGAACAGAGAAAAAGAAAGGACAAGAATTTAGAAATGGATGACTGCCTGAAATATTTTGGTACATGAACAGGAAGCTGCTTTCAGAAAGACAGGCCGCAGACTTACATACGGGCCTTGCACAAGGGGCTCTGAGATTAGAAAACAGCATCATGAGCTTACAGTGGCTGCATTTTGCTGATGGGGTGTCTGGTAATTTGGATCTGCACTGTGGTTAGAGATTCTGCTCTCTGATGTGAAAGCAAGAACGCAGAAGCAAAAATGTTATAACCCTTCCCTTTGAAGTTGTCATTATGGCTGAAAATATGCCTCTGTTTATCTCAAGCATCAGGAAATTGAGTATAATGGTAGTAGTTTGTATAGTGTGTCTCAGATTGAATGTGGACCGGGCCTGGTTGCACAAGTCTGTCATCTCACCTACTTAGAAGGCTGAGGCTGAATAATCATAAGTTTAAGACCAGCTTGAGCAACTGAGTGAAACTGTCTAACTGTCTCGAAATAATAGATTGAAAAGGGCTGGGGATGTATCTCAGGGATAGCATGTTTGAGGCCCTGAGTTCAATATTCAGTACCACATAAATGAACAGAACATGGAGGTCATAATTCTAAGACAAGAGCTCTTTAGCACCAAGCTCTGGCTTTGGATAGGGAAAGGTTATTCTGCGACAGTTAGCTACCATTCTCTCACTTTAGTTGGAGGCCATCACCTTGCCATCAACTGGGGTATATCACTCAGGTGCATTTCATCTGAGGAAAAGAAAAGCTTGAGAAGCAGCGGGGAGGTGGAGCTTTTGTGTATTTTCAAGAATGCAGAATGGGCATGACCCTTTGGTGACTGTCGTGGTCAGAGTGCTCTGTGTCTAGTCACAGGAAGCATTGGCTTGTTCACTAACTCGAGAAGACACCAAAATTAAAAACACATATGCAGACTCGTATATGCATGTGTGTGTATACGTGATGCATGTGTATGTGTGTACACATGTCTGCATGGTCACATGTGCACCTGTGGTGTTCAGAGGACAACTGCGGGTGTCACCCTCAGGTATTCCTTCCACCTTTTCTTGAGACAGAGTCTCTCATGGGCCTGAAGCTTGCTAATTAGGCTAGACTGACTGGTCAGTAAGCCCCATGGGTCTGCCTGTCTCTGCCTCCCCAGTGCTGGGATTATAGTTGCACTTGACCACATCCACGATTGTCCTGGGGATCTAACTCAGGTCCTCATGCTTGCAAACCAAGCACTTTACTAACTGAGCTATCTCCTCGTAGCTTCATTTTGTAACAAGTAATAAGCTTTTGCCTGATGGTAAAAGAGAACTTATTTCCCTTTCTCCTCTTCTTCCTCCTCCTTCTTTTTACAAAGCAAAAAAGAAAAGTCTTATTAATAGCATGCTAAGTCAAACATTTTGGCACATGCCTGTCACCTCAGCACTTGGAAGGCTGAGGCAGGAGTATGACAAGGTCCAGGCCAGCCTAGGGTACATAGTGAAGCCCTATATCAAAACACAAACAAACAAAAAAGAGCTGTAGGTAAAGTGCTTGCTGCATGAGTCATGGGAGTTTTCTTACTTTGGTGTAAAGCAAGTCCAAAGAAATGCTTTCCTTCATTAGGGTGAGCCTCCTGAAATGACAGCATGTCCTTGTGTTCGCCTGGACAGCTGCACTAAGACTAGGGTTTAGTTAAGATAGCACCACTGTTTGGGATTATTCATATGTGCCAAAGAAACCAATTCCTCTGAGAGCTCTGAAATGTAGGATGAAACCTTCCCACAATACATCGCAGTGCAGAGGTTCTCTACTATAGGTTGGGGAAGGCCAATTGACAGGACAAACATTTCGTCCTCTCTGGAGACAGTTTAGGTCATTATCATTGTGTAGGGAGGAGGAGGGAGTGGTCATGTAGTAGGTAGAAGTCAAAGATGCTCCCAACTATGATCAGGACAGCCCTACAATGCACAATTATTGGACCACAAATGTTGCCAGTATTCAGGTTAAAACTTACCTTCTCACCAGCCCTAAATATAAAGCCATTTGAAACGTCTCCCCACTGGCATTATTAACCAGAACAACAGTCACCTAAGCAACCCAATAAGTAATAGTTCCTCTTTCCCACCCCATAGAAAATCATTAAGTAAATGTAAGCATGACCTATTTAAGAAAATAGACTCTGCAAACAATCTCCTTAAGTATGTTTCACTGCAATTTCTGCCATTCTCTAGAAGCTATTATGTGCCCAGTAAAATTATTGAAACTACAGTAATCATAAAAAATTTATAGCAGTGTTAGTATCTCTTGGCAAAGCATTGAAGTCACAGGTGAGGGGGGAAATATAAAGGTTTTTGTTTGTTTTTAAAAGCTACCTTGGCCGGGCGTGGCGGCGCATGCCTTTAATCCCAGCACTCCAGAGGCAGAGGTAGGAGGATCGCGTGATTTCGGCCACTCTGAGACTAGAGTGAATTCCAGGTCAGCCTGGGCTAGAGCGAGACCCTACCTCGGGTGGGGGGTAAGCTACCTTGGGCTGGGGAGATGGCTCAGAGGATAAAGTACCATTTGATTTCAGATCCCCATCACCCATATAAAAGGGTCATATATAATCCCAGAGATTATAGAGAAGAGAAAGAGAGAGGTGGAGACGGGTGATGTCACTATAAACCCCCAGGCCAGCTAACCTGACAAATATACTACCAAAATAAAAGACCCTGTCTACCACAAGGTGTAAGACAGGGACAACACAAGAAAGTTGTGTTTTGACCTTCACACATCTTGCGGCATGCATGGGTTCACACTCACGCACATGACCATGCACACACATGTACACACACACATACACTCAAGTAATAAAATAGATAGGATATTTGTCTTAGTCAACTTCTCATTGCTGGACAAAATACCTAACAAAAATCATTTTCAGGGAGGAAGGGTTTATTTCAGTTTACAGTTCCAGGTCATAGCCCATCATGGTATGGAAGGCGTAGCGACAGAGGCTGGTCCCATTCAGTCCACAGTGAGGAAGCAGAGCAGAGGGATGGCTGCTGCTGCCTGGGCCTGGCCAGCTCTCTTTGTATACAGTTCAAGACCCCAGCCCATGGGATGATGCCACCCACAGTTAAAGTGGGTTATTCCACTTTAATGAACCTAATCAAGAAAACCCTTCACAGGCATGGCCAGAGGCTAACCTAATCTAGACCATCTGGAGGCTAATCTAATCTACATATTCCATCACTAGTGATCCTAGGTCCTTTCAAGTTGACAATCAATATGGCCCTCACAATATTTAAAAGCTAGCTTATTTGATGCTCCAGAATGTTTGCTAAAACCATCTTTAGATGCAAGGCAGTAACTGGCTGATGTAAAAGCCCAAGTTCAATAAAGCAATATTTGTTTCAGTCGCCCTAAGCTGTGACTATTTGATTTGTCATTCAAAAGAGGAAACTGAGCTCAGATCCTTCTTCCTCTTAGGAAATTGGGCGATTGTTTTGGGAATATGAAGCCCAGCCATACAGAAAGCTCTGCCCAGGACTTGCAGGATTTTATTTAAACAGCATTGGTGGGATAATTGGGAGATTCTGGACTTTAGGACAATTGGTGTCACCCCTTATCTCGGTGACCTTGATCTTCAGTTTCTTTATCAAAGGAAACAACAAAAAAAGGCAGCAGGTTATGACCTCCAAGGCCATTTTCAAAGAGAAATAATAGCACAGAAATAGTTAAGTATTGGCTAACCTTAAGATTCTCATCAAGTCACCAAATGTCTCTATTTTCGAATTTTTACCTATTTAGAAGTAAAGTGATAGCTCATGAAACTGTGGATTTGCCCCTTAACCCAACAGATGAAAGAATTTTGACTAGAATCTACTTCATTGCAGATAATTAAGATCCCCCTTTCTCAGCAGGACCTCTATATTGGAAAATTGATATCTGTAGAGATGTGTCCAAATCTATTACTCTGTAATGGGTAGAGTTGTGTATTTATCTAATTGTAGGTCGTTTTTGTATTGATTGGTCCTGCAGACTCCTCCTTCCCACTAGACAATTGTACATCTATCTTAATATCAGTCTGAATGTTAATTGATTTAGAATTTTCCAAGCAAATCTATACAAAAGAGATTGTCTGGCAGCGTGGTATACCATTTATCACTGTATAGTATACATTGAGAGACTCTAGATAGGTGAAAATGAGAAAACACAGGCAAGTGCACAGAAACAATGGCAAAAAACATCACTACCTGTTTTTTCCACGACAGGAAGTCTCTGGCCTGAAGTCATATCACAAAGCATGTAAATGTCTAGCAGGGAAGGTCATACCCATGCCAAGCACCCACAGAAAGGTGGGATGTGCTTGTTTCTCTGCCAGTTTTACTCCCTCCACATACCTTCAACCCAGGGCATTTGGCTATGGAGGTCATTCCTTCAAACTACGTGCAATTATTTGGGAAATGGGTTTACAGCTTTTACTTTACTCAAGACTTTGTCTTGCCTTTACTTCTCTGGATGGGCTTAAATTTAGATGGGATATAAGAGCAGAGGGCAATGAATTCCAAACTTCATTCATTCCTTCATTCATCCATTTGTTAAAGGTCTTTAGGTATAGCTCACTGGTAGAATGCTTGTGTAGCATATACAAGTTTTTGTGTTTGATCCTCAACACATTGCAAAAACACAAAACAGAACATTTTACTGATTGATTTTAATATCTACAAAAGTTTAAAAAGAAATAAGGTAACTATGATGTCAAAAACTGAGATATAGAAGACCATTAATCATGGCTGGAATGTAGCTCAGCTGGTAGAGTGCTTGCTACCATGTATAAAGGCCTGGTATTGGTCCCCGACACTGCATAAATCAGTTGTATTGGTGCATACCTATAACCCCAACATTCAGAAAGTGGAGGCAAGAGGATCAGAAGCACAAGGCCATTCTTGGCGGGCTATATAGCTGGGTCTAGAGAAATGGCTTAGCAGGTAAGGTGACTGCCTGCAAAGCCTGATGACCCAGGTTCAATTCCCAGTGGCTGGAGGCCCTGTCATGCCCATTCCCCCTGTATCTCTCTCTCTCTCTCTCTGATTACAAATTTAAAAAAAAAACACAAAATCTATTAGTGTGTAGGACAGGCCACTATAGTGACTATAGAAAATCAAGCACTGACTGAATAAATGAATTATTTTAAACTGAGTAACATTTTGAATTATCTCTTGGGTTGTTTATTAAATTGTATGACTTTGAGAATGAGGAACAAGAAAATGGAAGGAGAATAAGAGAACCATTTTCCAATTGATGACCCATGGATCAGCTCTGCCCCCTTTGCCTACTCTTCTATCTAAAATTCAAATAATAATCTCAATGGGGAAATGTGTAAGTATTTACAAAAGTTTCCCCTCTTCTTGCATGAGATACATTGTCTTGAACTCTCATAATGTGGTTACTGTTGAAGTTAATGTTGCAAGAGGTTTTTTTTTTTTTTTGTCTTCATAATGGAAGTATATAACCTGCTTGCAATGCTTGTGAGAATGCATCATAAAGTATGGGTTTCATCTGTCACTGGTAGAGAAAAACTTGATCCCAGACCACTGGGACCTGAAAGCTTGATTTGTAGGAGTCTGAGCATCTTAAAAGTGATTTTAGGACCCTTTCAGACTCTCCATTAATGTTTGTTCAGTAGTGATAACATTGATTGGTATTGAGAGCAGATTAATAACAAAAGACATCTAAAAGGGCTTCCCTTTTACCATTATTTCCCAAAAGGGATCACTCAGCTACGTTCGGGGAGCATGACCTTTCCTTCTCTAAGTGGCCTCTTTAGGAAACATAGGAATTACTTCTCAAGGGAAAATGACTCAATCAGAGGGGTTCTTAAAGAGCACCCAAGAAAAGGCTCTACACTCAGCCCTTTCCCCAGCTGGGTGTGTGTGATACATCACAGCAAGAAAATCATATGCAGTGGAAGAAATCAAATGACTTTCATCAAGATATAAAGGGGTTGCATGTAACTAACACTAGGGCCAAACAGAAGCCATAGCATCTTGTGTGAATGGTTCCAGCTCTAAATCTACCTGGCTGTTGTAGGAAACCACTACTGTTTATCACATGTGTGGGAGAACCCCTAAGAACTTCCCGTTTCATGGGGCCTGTGAAAATGATCACAAAGGGAAATGACTTTTTTTCTTGTCTTTCTGCTGTTTCCAACATAGGAGAAAGAAAGAGGATTTAGGTGTTCTGTCTTAAAGTATTTATGAACACTTTATGCCTGTAAATCCCTCCTAATGGGGTGATAGGCAGATGCAAGACAATGGAGAGGTGACTATAGATGTGGTTGAGTTATTCCATATAGGCCTTAGGGAGAAATTGGGACAATTTCATGGGCAAAAAGCAATGTGATTTTGGCAGAAGGGCTTCCAAGGATGCATCTTGAGTAGGAGAATGTAAATGACCAATGGCAAGATGATTCTCCAAGATGGAGAAATGAGATTGGCATTGATCATTGGCATCTGAAATCAGGAGACTTTCAACCCCTCCTGCTGAGTCTAGTTACAAGCAAGAAATAACTAGAAAGCACAGAGGAACATGCTCTCATGACATAAAGTTCTGAAAATACCTCACAAGTTAGCTCAGTGCATCTCCTGAGGAATGGCTTATACGTCTTACAAATAGCAACAGACACATATCCAGTGCTATTAAAAACATGCTCTCTCTCTCTCTCTCTCTCTCTCTCTCTCTCTCTCTCTCGACATCAAAGTAGAAGAGGGACTAGTTAGGAAGGCTATTGAAGGTAAAAGGCATCAGTATGAACAAAATACATTGTATACATATATAACAATCATCATTAAATAAAAGAAGTGTAGAGTTAAAAACAGGCAAACAAAACGGACAAAACTCTGGTCACTAAGTGGCCATTGGTGTCAAAATTCTAATCAGAAGGTGAACAGTTTACTGAAGATAGCTGAGCTCCTACAGGGCCCCTTCGTGAACTCTGCAGTGCCTGCTTGAATGGTACTCTAAACTCTGAACTGTGTGCAATGGCTGAAGGCTTTCTCTTCCTCTGTTTTAACTCAAGAAAACCTAAGAATGTCTCAGCTAGACACCAGTTGCCCTCATCTTGTCTCTTCCTCCTCTAAGCTCCGGTGGCTGGGGACTTCTACATGTTTTCAATCTGCTAAGAGAATGGTTGTGGCACATTGTCTCTCAATTAGAATGCAAGAGCAGCCCCTCCTTTTCAATCTGTCTTGGGGAGCTTTGTCTTCACTACATCTGAATGTGAAAGTTGTGGCTTTTTGCATGGTGCAAGGTATATGTAATCATGATAATCCTTTGCCAAGCAAAAGACTCGATAAATTCCAGAGGGATGCAGGACTTTCGTCTTGTCTGCTGGACAGATAGCATGTTGCTATTCCCATAGTTCATGCTGTTAATTAAGGATCAGTCAACTTGAGTGGGCTATTATTTCTCTAAATGCATTTTTCATTATGAAAACAATACTTAGGGGCTGGAGAGATTGCTCAGTGGTTAAAGAGACCTGCTTGCAAAGCCTGATGATCTGGGTTCTATTCCCTAGTACCCACATAAAGCCAATTGCACAAAGTGGCACATGCATCTGGAGTTTGTTTGCAGTGGCAGGAGGTCCTAGTGTGCCTGTTCTCTCTCTCTCACTCACTCAGTCAGTCTCGCATCTCTCCTTGTAAGTAAGTAAATAAATAAATAAATACATAAAATATTTTAAAAATAGAAACAATACATAGTAACTATAAGGAAGCTGAACTATATACAAAAACACAGTAATGAGGACGGTGATAGGGAACCCTTATGAACTTCATCCTCAATCAAACAACTGCTGTTAATATTTTGATACAGTTCTTAAAATTTTTTCTTTCTTTGCTTTTATTTAAGACAGGGTCTCATGTATTCCAGGCTTGCCTTGAACTTTCTTATATAGCTGAGGATGGCCTTAAAATTCAGATCCTCCTGCCTCTACCTCCTAAGTACTGGGGTTATAGGCATGAGCCACTGTACCTGACTTGACATAATTGTTCCTAGTATTTTTGTCTCTGCCTCTACATATTTTCTTTAATACATGTTCCTCTTTTTCCAAGCCCAGGTCATCCTACCTTTTTTCATGATGTGTACAATTTTAGTCATATTCCTTCTACTCTCCTACAACATGGTTATTAACAATTATGTTCATTGCCTATATTTAAAATTGCTATTGAGGAATATTTCAGAAGCATTCAATTTTTCTCAAATGAATATCTTTTTCGATAGACTTTTGACTATATTTCTGAACGTCAGCCAAGCATACCTCCTTGAATTAAGTCTGTCAAAGTTCACAGGTTGTCAGGCTGATCTACAAAAGTGGCTGCACCAATTTATGTTCACATAAGTCTTTCTTGTTTTTGTTTTTATAAGACTGTTGGAATTGCGAGTTGCTAGTGAGCATGCAGTGGCCTTAACAGCGGAACACACAGACTGGCTCCAGAGCTGTGATTTAAAGATCCAAGATGTGGACTTGGTGGTGCTTTCTGGAAACAAATAAGATTACTTTGACTGAGCCACTGACCTTTAACAATGACGCCAGCCCAAAATTTATTCAATTTAAGCTTGAAAAAGTTACACTTCATCCAAAATTTCCCCATGTTCCCCCAACCTCTACTTCTTCTTTTCAAGTCAGGGTTTGTGGCAGGGTGTCCCAATAGAGCTCGAGGTTCCTTGAGGGGAGGGTACACGCATGAGCGAACTTTGTTTTTGCTAAGAGGAAAGCCTGCAAGTTGAACTTGGAGGTTATTTGGTAAGTACTGTGCAGTAGGCAAGGAAAGGTGAACCAACCCCAGTTCTCTGCTGCTTTTGGCCATTGTCTGTTTTTCTACTGAAGATAATAATAGTCACACGCTTCCCCGGGGATAGTTGGTCCTCAATTCCTGTTTACCAAAAGCTTGGAAGCCAGTCCCTGCGAGGGCATGTGCAAATGACTGCATGGAAAGTGCAGCCGGGACTTGGGCGCATATACTTCTCGCAGATGGCTATCTAATGAGGCCTTGGCTTGCTCATGAAACGAGTCCCAGGTTAATAGCCTTCATTTTTACAGAGCCCCTGTGCTGGTTGGGCAAGAGATTCATGATCTGATCACAAGGGTAAAAGAACGGCTGTGTTGCCGATAACAAAGAATTACACAAGGCCTGAAACAAACACCAGTGTTTTAAAACATTAGGTGGAAATGGAAGCTGCAAAGTGTTTTATCATCCCAGGCCATCTCCTCCAGGGGCCGGCTGAAGCTTCATGAGCACATCCTTTTACAAGCACTGGACTTCCAATGGGCCTTTTAAAAGCAGCTGAGCTGTTGCTGGCTTTTCAGAGGCTGTAGGCTGCTCAGTTTACGGCAGTACAAATTGGCAGTGTGGCAAGAAAGAAACTGAAATTCAATCTAAGGCTGGGATTGAAAGGGCTGGAGACTCAAATGTCACCAACACTGGGGTGCGGCTTCTCCTCTAATTATGTTCTGTCAAATTAGGGTTGAGAATGTCAGCCCAGACTTGAGGCTCGGCTGCTCCAAGCCACCAATGGCTGTGGGCTGAAGCCCAGTTTAAAGCACGAAGGGTGAATTTGAAAAAAAAAATATCCCTTCAGTTGATTTCAAGACTTCCTGGGAG
Source organism: Dipus sagitta (assembly GCA_036346955.1). NCBI lineage: Eukaryota > Metazoa > Chordata > Mammalia > Rodentia > Dipodidae > Dipus > Dipus sagitta. The sequence continues at coordinate 11,440,136 of CM070776.1, read as the reverse complement.
GGCGACGTGTAAACCACAATGTTCTTGTTTCAAGGCAAAGTTGAGAGCCAATCATAATTGAGGTTGCTTAGCATGCACTGACTATATTTGGCTATAATAGTGCTTCATTCAAGTAAACTCATATGCACTTGTAGAGCAAGGCTTAGGCAAGTGTTTTTATCTTTCCTTGGCATAAAAGAAATCTTATCTTTCAGCATGTGGTGCTGCCTGTTAGCATACTTTCTTCAAAGTGAAGAAAGGAGCCAATGTGGAACATTTACTTTAAGAAACAATAAGAAAAACGTCGATTGTAGCTTCTGGCTTTATACTGCTTGAATGAAAATATAGAAAACAGAAACCAGTTCCATCCTATGTAAATATAACCAGAAGTAGTTTAATGGGATTATGGGGATATTGAAGAACATATAATGCTATATACATTCCTATATTTTATCTGTGATATTTATAGATTCACCTCTCAGAGAGTCTAGGAAATCAATACGTCTTTTCAAGTTTTTATTTTTTAGCTTAAAAAATAAGACAGAGTCTCATCTGTAGTCCAGGCTTGCCTTGAATTGAAACAATCTTCTTGCTTTACCCTCATGAATGCTGGGATAACAGGCTGAGCAGTCATGTTCAACTTTAAAGTTTCTAGAATCTTAAGCATTGCTTGAGGAAGATGATCAAGTCTCTTTTTTAATTTAAAAAAATATATGTTGACAATATTATAATTAATATTATATATAGATAGATCATAATCACCTCCCATTACCTTCTCTTTCCTTACTACCTCTCCCCTTGATGTGTGTGTGTACGTGTGTGTCCCACTGAGTTTCGTTAAGGTTGTTTGCATGAGCATGGGAAACTATACTGTTCCTGTAAGTTTCCTGCCAAGAATACAGAGACCTTCAAGTCATACAGAGTACCTATAGTGACCCTAGCAGCTCAGGTCACACCTACTCTCATGACCGTAGGAGAAGAAAATTGAGAGGTGTCAGTTTAAGGCTAAAGGTTGAGCAAGTTCCTACTGACCCCAGGAGATCACGTCCAGAAGAATCTGTTCAGAGAGGAGCCTGGGACCCACCAGGTGGGATGGTCACTCTTGGCTATAGGATCCCCACTCTGAGGATGGCCAACTCTAGAAGCCCATCCCAGTGGTATAGATAGCGATGAGGCTAAAGCAGAGATGCACAAATACACTCCTTCTGTGTTTTCAGAATGGGGGACACTCCAAGAAGGAGGGTGGAAAAGCAGCCTACCCCTCAGGGGCCACAGATGGCCTCTCATCACTCAGTCTGACAGTAGAGCTCATTAGGGGGTGATTAGCCCTCTGGGGGATGCTTAGCAATGCTTGGAGACAGCTGGGAAGAGGATGTGAAGGCGAAACCCACATGGACTGAGTAGATGCCAGGAATACTAGTAGCTATCCTACAGTGCATGGTGCAGGCCCTCACCACAAAGAATGATGTAGCCTTGATTGCTATTGGTACCTTCCCACTGAGAGACCTTCCTTCACATCTTGGCTTGGTGTGTTATACACACCCACTTGGAGGAAGCTGTCTGTCTGTGCTTCTTCAAAGGGTCATTGTGTAAGCAGGAAGCCAGCAGCCACTATAAGTAGAAGGCAACAGAGAAAAGATGAAACCACGCTCATGGTTTTTAACTGACTGCATCTTTCTTTGTGAAAGAGAGAGGTCAGTGTTCGCTTTTGTTTATAGGCATCAGGATCAAGGTGGGGACTGGCCCTGTGTTGATAGATGGAAAAATGGTTCCCTAAGGTCTCACATTATGATTGTTACCTGAGGTTAAAAGAAATAGTTTTAACAGATATGCTGAAGTTAGTTTTTCTTTCTTTCTTTCTTTCTTTCTTTCTTTCTTTCTTTCTTTCTTTCTTTCTTCCTTCCTTCCTTCCTTCCTTCCTTCCTTCCTTCCTTCCTTTCTTCCTTTCTCTTTCTTTCTTCCTTTCTCTTTCTTTCTCTCTTTTTTTTTGAGACAGGGTCTGATGTAGCCCAGGCTGGTATGGAACTATCTTTGTAGCTGATGATGGCCTTGAGCCCCTGATCCACCTGCTTCTATTTTCCAGGTGTTGGGATTTTCGCATGTTCCACCACACTCAGCTTATGTGGTATTGGGAATGAAATCCTGGATTTGGTGCATACTAGCGAAGCCCTCTACCCACTGAGATACATCCTGATCCCTGAAGTTAAGAATTTTCAGATGGAAAACATTCTCCAGAAAAAACTAGGGGGTCTTTAAATGTATCACTTATATCCTTGTAAGGAGATAAAGGGAAATCTGATATATACACACAAGGAAGAACATGGGACAACAGAAGAAATTGGAGTGACTGGACCACAAGCTTTAGAATGTGGTCATCAGAAGCTGAAAAAGGCAAGGCATAGATGGTTCCTTCCTGAGGACAGACGGCCAAACCTACACCATGACTTTGGCCCAGTGACATTCATTTCCCAATTCTAGTCTCAAGAACTATGAGAGAATAAACTGTTGCTTTAAAGCCATCAAGTTAGTGGCCACTTGTAACAGCATCCCCAGGAAACTAGTTGATCTGGCACTCCTAGAGTCCTCAAATTGATCCATCCAGGGTGAGGGACAAATCTTCCATATAGTCAATGGCAGAGAAAGGCAATAGAAATTCATTTCACACCTTCCTGATATGTGTCTTTCCTATCCTCCCTTCGAAGTTCCACTCTTCAAATACGACAACTGCCTCTCTGCCTCTATTCATCAACAATGTCCACTGAATGTCATGCCCATCATATGATATTCTCAATATGTAGCTCAAAGCTATGTCTCTTTACCTAGAATTCTTCCAATGACGGGCATCCTATACTAGACTTTGCACTCTTCCTTTCTTCCTCTTCTTCCTCATCTTCCTCCCATCTCCTTCATTTTCTGAAATAGGGTCTCATATAGTCCTGTCTGGCCTCATACTCACAACCTGATTACGGATGACTTTGAACTTCTGAATTTCTTGCCTCTACCTCTTGATTTCTAGAATTACAGGCATGCACTATCACACCTGGTTTAGGTGGTGCTTAGATTCAAACCCAGGGTTTCATGCATGCTATAGCCAAGCACTCTACCAACAGCTACCTCCCCAGTGATAGTTTGAATCATATGTCCCCCATAAACTCATGTGTCCTGAATGTTTGCTCCTCAGCTGATGGCAACTTGGGAGATGTAGCCTTGCTAGAGGAGATGTGTTGCTGGGTGTAGATCTTGAGGTTTATTAACCCCTAGTTTTCTAGTGTTAGTTTGGCTCACTTTCTTGCTGCTGTTTTCCACCTTCTGTGGCAAAGGAGTGATGTCCGACCTAGTCTGTAGCATATTTTCCCTGCCATCATGAAGATTCCCCTTGAGACATAAGCCAAAATAAATCATTTCCTCCCATCAGCTGCTTTTGGTCAGGTGCTGTGTCCTAGCAACAAGAAGGTAACTACAGGATGAGCTCAAATGTATGCTCTTGCCCTACGTTTCTGTTATGTTTCCTAAGGCCCCTAGCCAGTAGGAAGCACACGGTTACCACCATCAGTAGTGAATGTGTACCTCCTCTGTCCAGATGGAGAGAAACTTTACTTAGTTCTCTTTATCGCCTGGCAGTGAAGAAGCTCTGGGACAAATTCTATCAGCCATGCAGCAACTAGACATGGGCAGCATATTAGACAGTGTTTACTTACTGCAACAAATACCTAAGACAAAAATTTATAAAGGGGAAAGATTTATTGTGGCTCAAAAATTTGAGGATTTTGTCATTTTTGAGACAGTGTCATGTAGCACAGCCAATCTCAAGTTTGCTATGTAGCTGAGACTTGCTTTACACTACTGGTCTTCCGGTCTCCACGTTCCAAGCACTGAGATTATAGGTGTGCACCATCATGCCAGGCAGTTTGGGAGACTGGCTTCGTTGCTTTGCATCTGTGTAAGGTAGCACATCACAAAGGGTGAAGCAAAAAGTCACTCACCTCATGACTGATGTGCGAAGATGGAAGAGGAAGAGGAGAAGCTAAGGCCCAACTATCCCCTTTCCATGGCATGCCCCCAGTGATGTGAGGTCATCTCACTAGATTCTAACTCTTAAAGGTTCTACCCATCTCCTGATAATACCAAGCTAGGGAACAAGCCTTTAATACCAGACCCTTTGTGGACATTCTAAATCCAAGCTATTGCAAATGCCATCTGTGTTGTTTGTTTTTCAGTTGAGATACAAACAAAAACAATAATAATAGTGTCTTAAGTGAACAACTTGACAGATGTTTTACCTGAATATACCTCCTTGCAACCACTGACCATATCAGAATATGTTTCTTTCCATTACACCAGAAACTTCCTTTGTTCTCTGTTCCTAGTTCATTGACCCCATATTGTTCACATCCTAAGGGAATCATTACTCTGACTTCTCCCATACTTAGGTTCTCTTGTTGGTGAACTACATATTAATGGAATATCCCAAATGCACTCTGGTATCTGGCTCTGGACAAACAGTGTTTGAGATTTATCCATGTGGTTGCATGCATCCGCAGCATGCTAGTCTTTCTCTGAAGTGCTGTTTATGATTCCATTATGATTCAAAACATTGTAAAGACATGCTGCAATTTATTTGTCCATTCTTCTGTTGATGGACATTTAAGTCATTTCCAGTTAGGGTGTATTCTGTGAAAGCAAGCATAAAAAAAGCTACTACAAACCCTTATAATCCAAGGCCCCCATGCCTTCATTTCTCTTTGTTTTATACCTAGAGGTCAAATTGACAGGCCCTAGGGATGGTGTCCATTTAACTTTATGGAAAATAAGGTCGTTATTTTGGATCTGAGAAGATTTATATGTGTATGTGAGTATACAGATGCATGTGTGTGAGGGCACATACATGTGTCTGCACATGAGTGGAGGCCAAGGAGCAACCTCCAGTTTTACCGTCAGGTGTCAGCTACCTTTTTTGAGACAAGGTCTCTAATTGATATGAACTTTCCAGGTAGGTGAGACTGGCTGACCATTGAGCTTCAAGGATCCCCCTGTCTCACTTTCCCTGGTGTTAGGATGACAAGCAATCCCGCCATATCTCATCTTTTTAACCTAGGTTCTGAGAATTTAATTCAGCTCCTCATGCTTGCAAACAAGCACTTTATCAACGGAGCCTTTTCCCTATCCTTGAAGGAAAGGATTTTCAGAGGATAAGGAGGCATTGAGAACCTTTCTGCCCGTTTTCCTAATTCTATCCAAGTTTTTTTTTTTTTTTTTTTGATTTTTCGAGGTAGGGTCTCACTGTAACTCAGGCTGACCTATAATTCACTATGTAGTCTCAGGGTGGCCTCGAACTCATGGCGATCCTCCTACCTCTGCCTCCCAAGTGCTGGGACTAAAGGTGAGTGCCACCACGCCCGGCTCCTTTTTTTTTTTTTTTCTTTTTATATATGGTCTCATATATACCAGACTGAGTTTGGACACCCTATGTAGCCAAGAATGACCTTGAACTTCTGCTTCTCCTGCCTACACTTCCCAAGTGCTGATATTATAGGCATGTACTACTATGCAGTGTTAGGAACTGAACCCAAGGACCTCCTGCATGCTAGATAAGCACTCTGCCAACTTACTTCCCAAGACTCTTCCATCAATTTCTTAAAGAAACATGAAATTCCTTTCCTGTGCCACATTCATGGCCAATTAAAGCAGCAAAGGAAAATGCTGAGGGTCATGAGGTATTGAAGAATTGAACAAACATTCATGGGAACGTGTACTTAATATCGTTTGTTGCCTAGCTGTATCTTTAAAACTGGCCTTTCCTGGCACTGGTATTGACCATAGTGCTTGCACAGACAAATCACTACGACTACAGGATGGGGGAAGGATATGGACCATGTGGAATGAATGTAATCAGATCCTCCTGAGGGTTCTGCACTGAAGGTCTAATGAAGCCTCTTTCCCTGCCAAAGCTACAGGTCTTTTGACAGCATGAGCACAGGTTGAGCTACTCTGTGCTCCCAGCTCTTAACTGTCTTCAAAAGAGAATTCCTTAGAGCTGGCTGCTCCCCTTTGGGGTGTCACTCATGTCTAGAGGTCCTAAGCAGCATTGGAAAAGTGACTAGAGAAGGAGAAACTGCTTGAAGAGCTATAACATTGTTGCCACTCTAAAGGCAAAGGCAAGAAAAGTGTCCAAGCTAGTCTTTCCACAAAGTAGGCTTCACAAGAGCCATTATATCTGGCAAACACGACTCATCTCACACAAATCCTCCGTCCATAGCATTGTTATAGTGGAGCACCGTGTTTCATTGTGTTCAGATTAACTTCCATCTCACTCCTGCTGTTGAAAATTTCTGACCTTGCTTTTTCTTCTTTGCACACGTGTATGTACAACGTGCAAGAGCTTGTGTATGTATGGGGTACACGTGTATGTATGTGTATGTGTGGAGTCCAGATGTCAACTGTGGGCGCCACCTCAGTCACTTTCCACTTTACATTTTGAGACAGGATCTCCCACTGAAACAGGAGCTCACCAAGCCAGCACTTTACCCACTGTGTCATTTTCCCATATCCTAAACCTCCAATCTTTTCCCATGAGGTCAATTTTATGCCTCCACAATGGCACCCTGGTGCAATTATACATCCTTGATCCTCAGTTTTTAAGGATATTTTATTGATTTACTTATTTTTGGTGTGTGTGAGTGTGGGTGTGCATGCATGTGGAGGTCAAAGGACAATTTGTGGGTGTCATGCCTCACTGTCTACCTTATTTCTCTCCTTATTTCTCTCTCCTTCACATTGCTGTTCACCACTACATTTGCTAGGCTAGCTGGCCCGTGAGCTTCTGGAAAATTGTCCTGACTCTGCCTCCTGTCTTGTCTTGTCCTTGGCTTGTTGGGGTAAGAGAAGCCTGCCACAACTTCTGGCTGTTATATGGGTTCTGGAGATCAGGTACTATCGCTTGGGTGGCACTTTATACACTGAACCATTTCCCTGTCTCTTTTTCTCTTTCTTACAGAGCTTGAGATGCCAGTCTGGGGATCCATGGTAATCCAGCTATGACTCACCGTTTACTCAACTTCCCTAAAATTCTCATACTCTCTTTGGCCCCTTTACTTCCATCCAGGGAAAGAGTTGGCCTTGTCCGTGTGACACCAGATAGTCTGATTGAGTCAGCAAGTAGGAAATATCAGTTGGGTTTTCAACATGGCTCTAGGGAGTAAAAACAATAAGGTGATTCAATCTCTTTCTCCTGCTATTTAGTTTTCAGACGTTTATTTTTCCATTACTCTCCTGCTAGGTTAATAGTGTATTTTTATGAAAGACAACAACACCCCTTCTTACTTGACCTTTTTTATGGTGGTGGTGGTGGTGCTGGGAATGGAACCCAGGGTCTTACAAATGCCAAGCATGCAATCTACCACTGAGCTACACTCCAGCCCCTCCTTGGTCATTTTTGAAAGCCCATTGAATACATTTGTCCTTGAACTGGTTTTGAAGAAGTAATCAGCACTCTCTGTGGAGTTGGTGCACCATGCAAAGGGAATTGGTTCTAGGTTTTCTTTTATATTGCTTTCCTACAGCTCAACTTCCAAGGGTTACTATAAAGTATAATTTCATAGATCTTGCCATAATTTGCATCTCATTTATTTCTTATTAAAAGGACATGCAGGATCACTTAAGAAATGAGCTTCGTGAAGGGCTGGTGATGTAGCTCAAATGGTAGAGTACTTGCATAGCATTCATAAGACCCTGGGCTCTATCCCCAGCACCACATAAACTGGGTGTGGTGGATCACATGCCTATAATCCCAGAATTTTGGAGGTACAGGCAGGATGATCAGAAGTTCAAGTTCATCTTTGGCTACATAGGGAGTAAAAATGTTTGCTTATACATTGACTTACTGATAGAGCATTTAGGTTATTTCTAGTCTGTGACTACATTGTGAACAGGGTTGCTAATGAACTTTCCCATGAGTTTATTTGTGTGTCTCTGTTTCCATTTTACTGTGTACATTACTTAGGGGTGTGAATACCAACTTGTATTCTAACCTATTAAATTTTTATAAGCAATTGTTGTACAGTTTTCAAAAGTAGCAATACCATTTTGCACGTCCAATAGTAACATTAAAGATTCAATTGCATGTGATGGCATGTACCTGTCATCTCAGCACTCAGGAAAGATTTCCATAAATTCCAGGCCAACATAGGATACAGAGTGAAACCCTGTCTCAAAAATAAACAAACAAAGAACTTCGACCCTTGGGACAGGGTCCAGTGGTCAAAGGTGCTCCATTGCAAAGCCTGCTGGCTCAGGTTCATTTCCCCAGCCACTCATAGAAAGCTAGCAGGCATTCAGTTACAGTGGCAAGAGACCCTGGCACACCCATACAAGCAAATGGGCATACATGTACATGCAAAAAAATAAACTAACATATATATATATATATAAATTTTTTTGAAGTAGGTTCTTGCTCTAGCCCAGGTTGACCTGCAATTCACTATGTAGTGTCAGGTTGGCCTTGAACTCACAGTGATCCTCTGAGCTCTGCCTCCCGAGTTCTGGGATTAAAGATGTGTGCCACCACGTCTGGCTTAAATAAACAAGTTAAAAATAATCATGCCGGGTGTGGTGTCGCATGCCTTTAATCCCAGCACTCAGCACTCGGGAGGCAGAGGTAGGAGGATCACCATGAGTTCAAGCCCACCCTGAGACTACACAGTGAATTCCAGGTCAGCCTTAGCTAGAGTGAGACCCTACCTCGATAAACAAAAAAAAAAAAAAAAAAAAAAAAATCAAAGAAGCAGTCCTTTCTTAAAGACATGGCTCATGCTTGTGATCCCATCAGTCCATAGATGGAGCCAGGAGGATCAAGAGTTCAAGGTTATCCTCAGCTATACAGAGTTGAACCACATGAGATCCTGTATAAAACAACAAAAAATGTGTCAGTCAATTCTTGATGCTGAGTAATAATATTTTCTCATATAGGACTAGGTTCTGGGATGGTAATAGACTCTAGTACATTTTTCTCAGGTCCACTGTTCTTAGAACTCTTCTTTATCTTTGTTAAAAGTAAGGAATGTATGGGCTGGAGAGATGGGTTAGCGGTTAAGGCTCTTGCCTACAAAGCCTAAAGACCCATGTTCAGTCTCTCTCCAGATCCCACATAAGCCAGACTCACAAAGGTGAGGCAAGCGCAAGGTGGCACATGCCCACTAGGTGGAGCAAGTGTCAAGTTCAATTTCAGTGGCTGAGGCCCTGGCATGCCAATTAATTCTCTCTCTCTGTCTCTCTCTCTCTCACTTGCTTTCTGTAAAAGAAAAAAAGAAAAAAAAGAAGGGATGTTGAAGGCATTTGGTTGTAGAATAATACTTTTGTGGAAAAGGATAGAACATACCCACTTATTTTGCAAACAAACCAGTGAAGTTTGTTGGACTATGAATCATTACAGTTTTTTTTTTCTTCTAGAACATGGTATACAGTAACAACAAAACAGAAACATCCATAAAATCCAGGTATCCAGATGTTCAAACTGTGTTGAAACACACAACCAGTGGACCTGAAGTTGTTCCTGAATTGGACAAACTATTCTGACATTGTGTGAATACACACAGTGTGATGGCACCTTTGCCTTCCAACAGATACTGACTTGGACGGACCCGATTCTCCATGTCAATTAATCAAACATTACTGCTTCAACTTGTTGGTCCCTCTCAGTTGAGAACCTCCTCTTGGAAGATGACAACAGACACAGAAGAGACTCAAAACTCATCAAAAGAAAAAAAATCAGAGAGCTCATCACCAAAGGAGACATCTAACATGTCTTCCAATGCTTCGGAAACATTGCTGAAAAGGGGGTGGAAAGAATGTAAAAGCCACAGGGTGGGAAGGTGTACTCTGAGCCATTGTTTCCCCACACAGACAGACTAGTTGATATAATTTTTGAAAACCTGTTACTTTCATCATTTATTCATGTAGTTATTCAATTGAAATAGGTTCATGTATACCAGGATGACCTCTAATTTTCTATATAGCCAAGGATGACCTACCTCCACCTGCCAAATGCTAAGATTACAAGCATGCATCACCATGCCTGGTTTAAGTGATACTGGAGATGGAACCCAAGCTTTGTTCATAGTTCATACTAAGCAATCACTCTACTAACTGACCTACAACCCAACCTGAATTTAACTGAGTAGTTGCCAAATATTCTAGTGCAGCTAGTGTGACTCAAGCTGTGGTAAACATAAGTAGTCAAAAGCTGTTACTTAAATGTGGTATACTAGAAGAAGGAGGAGAAAAAAAAAACCCTTGACCCTCCTGTTTTTTGAGCTGGATTGTGTGTCTTTAAGCTTTCATGAGAATAGACACTGAAGGAAACAAATTTGTGAGAAGACTAAAACCAAAATGGGCAACCACTCTCTAAATATAGCTCATGACCAACACAGGCAAGCAAACAAACAACCATCGTACCCATATAAGACTCCAGCACAAAGGGGACCTGAAACCAGAAGCTACAGAACCCAATGAAGTAAGCAATATATATATATATATATATATATATATATATATATATATATATATAATTTTTTTCTTTATTCTGAAACATTCAAGTCATGCATAGTCAGCATTAAAATATTAGAAAGTAAGAAAAAGAGATGACCAGTCATAACTGAAAGCATTTAAAAAAAAACACTGTTAGCAAAATTTCTGTATATTCTTCCATGGTTCCATATGTGTAGACGACATACACATATTTAAAATAGGAGCAAACCCATGGTCAGGCATAGCTTTGATCACAGCACTTGGGAGGATGAGACAGGAATATCACTCACTAATTTGAGGCTAGCCTGAGTTACATAACAAATACCAGGCCAGCCTGGGCTACAGAGTAAGACTCTGTCTCAAAAAAAAAATAATAGCATTATATTATAGATGCTGTCCTGCAACAGCAAAATCTGCTTCTTCCGTGTGATACTGTAAAGGGCTTTGCATGCCAATAAATCTACTCCTAAACACCCTCAAGAGTGCCCATGTTTTATTCCATAGTGCTCTTGAAAATATTAAGTAACAAGCTGAGTGCTTCCTATGTACCTGGCACTATTCTGAGTATTGTAGCAGTGCCCCTCTAAGGGAATCTGAGTTCAAAAGTTAGTTTCCTTGTCACCGAGAGCTAGCAACCTCCAGTGGGCTAGTGTCAGAGTCTTAAGTTGTTGACACTTGAAGTACTACTTCTCACCTCATTCACCTCGAGTAGTTATTGGGGTTATTTCTAAAACTTTATTATTTTAGCAGTAGAGAGTAATTTAAGCCTCTATAGCCTCAAAAGAGTGGTGGTAGATGGTGAAAGGCAGAAGGGGCATTCTGACTTAAGTAAGAGATAGGGGAACATTGGGGTAAGTCCAGATGAGAAGGTGTTTATACCCATGGTAAGTTAGGAAAGTCCATAAGATCACCACAGTTGCTCAGGAGGGAGAACTTTCAGTTATGTACAGGAGGCATATTTGCATTGCATGGATTAACTCAGTAGGAAAAAAATAACAACTCCACAGTAGAAAAGAGTAGTCCTGGAAATCAAAATACAGAGTCAGTTGTCTGCAATGTGAACTTTGAGCCACTGTGGAGGGAGAACTAGCGGTCCTTTCTGATTGGATATCAACTTCAAGTCAAGGAAGTGAGCAGTCACTCACCCAAGGGATTGGGTGTGGTGGGAAGTGGAGCAAAGGATGACTCAAAAGCAGATCAGCAAACAAAACGGAGCCAGCCCCGGAGGGAGGAGCCCCCAGCAGAGTGGAAGGAGATGGTCAGGTTGCTTCTTTGCTCTAGCTCGGATATCACAGGCTGACCACGGCAGTCAGCTTTTGTTTTTCTGCATATCTGTGTTAGTTTATATAAAATAAATTAACATAACCATTGTCTTTTCCCTGTAGAAAAGAATTTAAAGTGTATATGTATTAAGAAGAATATAGCTGGGTATGGTGGCTCATGCCTGGAATGTTAGCATTTGGGAGGCTGAGGCAGGGAGATGACCAAAAGTTCTAGGTCACTCTGAGTTACATAATGAGTTTCAGGCTAGCCAGGGCTACATAGGGACTCTGTTTCCAAAATCCAAAACAGGTAGAAAGAAAAAGAGGAGCAGGAGGGGAAAAGGAGAAGGAGAAAGGGGAAATATGGTAAGCAAAAATTATCCATTTTTACCTCAAACATTGTAAGATGACCACCAGTAAGAGTGCATACATTTTCATTTTCAAATGATCTTCCTACATGTTTCCTTTATTTTTAAAAATTGTTGAGGGGGGGAATTTGAGAAGGAGTCCAGTATATCTCAAGCTTGCCTCATGTAGCTAAGAATGACCTTGAACTACTTAGCTCCTGCTTCTACTTCCAAGTGCTGGGATTACAGGTGAGTGCCACCATGCCAGGCTCCATGTATTTTAAAAACAATGATGAGGGCTGGGGAGATGGCTTATCAGTTAAGGCTTTTGCTTGCAAAGCCAAGGGACCCAGGTTCAATTTCCTAGGACTCACATAAGCCAGATGCACAAGGTGGCACCTGCGTCTGGAGTTCATTTGCAGTCGCTGGATGCCCTGGCATAGCCATTCTCTCTCTCTCTCTTTCTCTCTCTATTTCTCTCTCCCTCTCCCTCTTTCACCCTCTCTCTGCATCTTTCTCTTCCCCTCTCTCTCTCTCAAATAAATAAATAAGTGAAAATATTAAAAAAAAAACAAAGATGGGATGACACTACACACAGTATTTTGCAGACTGTCTTCCTCTACTCAATGAATAGTAATTTATATTCAAATAATTATTTAATAATTATATCACAATTTATATAATATGATGATATACAATCATTAGGAATGATAAAACATCACCCACTTAACCCAATAGTAATAGATATTATATTTATATGGTTTTAACCAGTAGCCATTTTCCCTTTGTTGGTAGAACTCTTGATTTCAGAGTGAATGTTTCCTTAAGGCGAACCTCTTTGACCTTTGCTCTTCTACCTTATTTCCTTGAGACAGGGGCTGCCATTGAACATGGACTGTGCTGGTTTTCCAGTTAGTCTGATGTGGTGGTTTGATTCAGGTGTTCCTCATGAACTTAGGTGTTCTGAGTGCCAGGTTCCCAGCTGATGGAGATTTGGGAATTAAAGCCTCCTGGAGGCAGTGTATTGTTGGGACAGGCTTATGGGTGTTATATCCAGGTTCCCCTTGCCAGTGTTTGGCACATTCTCCTGTTTCTGTTGTCCACTTTATGTTGGCCAGGGGGTGATGTCCACTCTCTGCTCATGTCATCGTTTTCCCTGACATCATGGAGCTTCCCTTTGAGTCTGTAAGCCAAAAGAAACCCTTTTCCCCACAAGCTGCTCTTGGTTGGGTGATTTCTGCCAGCAATGCGAACCTGCCTGCAACAACTGACTAACCAGTGATCCCTAGTGATGTCAAGCCCCACTTGGTGCTGGGTTGCAAGGGTGTGTGGCCATGCCTGACTTTTTTATGTGAGTACTGTGGATATTACTCAAGAGCTCATGCTTTTGAAGCAAGCAGTCTTATCCACTGAGCCATCTCACTGGTCACTAATTACTGCCCTGTTTATATAGCCAAATTAATCTGAAGGTAAAAGTAGTTTAGAACATGGCTTTTTTCCCTACATTTCTTCAGCTCTGACATACTCAGAAAGTGAATCCTGGTTCTGGAATAAAGACACAGCATCTCTTGGGAAATCTATCCTTTGTATGTGTGTTGTATGCATATTCATGTTCATGTTCATGCCGGTGCATGTGTGTGGACATCAGATGACAACCTTGAGTGCTGTTGCTCAGGAATGCCATCCATCTTTTCTTGAAACCGGGGACTCACATTGGGTTGTGAATCACTAATTAGACTGGGCTAGATTAACTTGCTAGTGAGCCCCGGGAATCTTCTTGTCTCTACCTCCCCTGCACTGAGATAACAAGTGCATGCTGTGGAGCCCAGCTTTTTTTTTTTTAATTTTTATTTATTTATTTGAGAGTGACAGACAGAGAGAAGGAGGCAGAGAGAGAGAGAGAGGGAGAATGGGCGCGCCAGGGCTTCCAGCCACTGCAAACGAACTCCAGATGCGTGCGCCCCCTTGTGCATCTGGCTAACGAGGGTCCTGGGGAATCGAGCCTCGAACCGGGGTCCTTAGGCTTCACAGGCAAGTGCTTAACTGCTGAGCCATCTCTCCAGCCCCGAGCCCAGCTTTTTACGTGGATCCTGGGTCTTCATGCTTCTAAGGCAAGCACTTTACTGAATGAGCTATCTTTCTAGCCCGAATCTCTTGATACTGAGATTAGAAAAAGGCTTTCTAGGACTGAGGATGTAGCTCAGTGGTACAGTGCCTGCCTAGGATGCTAAAGCCCTGGTTCCATCTCTTGCACTGCCAAAAATAAAAGACAGAATGAGGCTTTGTAGTGTACCATGGGATCAGGTAGTAAACCAAATTAGATGTAGTAAAACTCTAAGCAGACTCTAGAGTGACCCAATGAGCTCATAGAAGAGGAGAACAGTATAGTTGGAAGCACAGGCCTTCTCTCTTGTTATTTCCACAGGCTGTAATTAGCACAGTAGGTCAGACAATAAGGCATGGTGCCACAACATTGGATGGGGTGTCTGCCATGTTTCAGATCCTTTTCTGGGCACTGGGTATGAAATGGCTCATGAAATTTAGAAATTAGCACTGGGGTGGGGATATGGAGCTGCCAGTTAAAAGTCAAACTGGTAGATTTGTAAGTAAAGAGTGAAGAAATCTGTGATTCCAGCATTAAGGAAGCTGAGTGAGGATGGTGAGTTTGAGGCCACTTTGGGCTACATAGTGAGACATTGTCTCAGAAAACAGAAAAACAAAATAAGGTTGGAATGAGGTTCTAAACTGATATCTCTCTGAAGAAGCTATTCAAGTAGCTAATAGCTAAACATGCTCAACAAAACTAGTCATTAGGGACATGTGAATCAAAACCCCAGTGACATATTACTTCACACTCATAAGGGGTCTGCAATGTAAATGAAACACATAACAAATGTTGGTGAAAATGTAGTCAAACTGGCACTCTCATACACTGGTTTTTCATTGTTGCTGTTTTGTTTTATGTATTTGTTTTGACATCGGTTCTCATTATGTTGCCCAGGTTGCTCTTGAACTCACTATGTAGCCTAGGTTTACACTGAACTCATGGTAATCTTCCTGCCTCAGCATCCTTAGTGCTGGGATTAGAGGCGTGAGTCATCATGCCCTACTTCCACACACTGTTGCTGGGACTATTAAAATGACAAAGCCACTTTAGAAAGCTGTTTGGCAGTAACATAGTTACTACATGGCCCATCAATTCCCCTACTAGGTGTATACTCAAGAGAAATGAAAGCATATATCCACAAAAACACTTCTACAAAAGTAGTCATAGCAATGTTGTTGGTAATAACCAATATTCCACAAGAATCTATTAACAGATGAACATACAAACAAAAATATAGTAGGTAACACAGTGGAGTAGCATTCAACCTTCAAAAGGAATGAAGGGGATGGGGAGATGGCTCTGTGGGTTAGAGCACTTGCCATGCAGGCATGAGAGCCTGAGAAAGCCTGAGACTACCAGAGTTCAATACCTGGACTACACAGAGAAACCAGAAATCTGAGCATGGTGGCACACAGCTGTAATCCCAGTACTTGGGAGGCTAACACAGGAGGATTGCTGCAATTTAAAGTCTAGCCTGATCTACATAGCCAGTTTTAGGCCAGCTAGAGCTACCTAGTGAGACTCTATGTCCAAAAAAAGCAAACAAACAAACAAAAAAATTGTATGGCCTGTGACTTGCATGTCAATAAAGCTGATTTTAAAAACAGTGATGAAGTGACTTTGGGGAATAGAAACACAGTCCTGAGGCATGAAAGGGCCTTGTGTGCTCAGAGAATGAAAGAAGAAAGAAACCAGGGTGACCAAGTAAGTATGCCAGAGGGGTTGAAGTATGGCATGGATAGAGAGGCAGCATGATTGATTAGCATATAAATGAAGCCTGTTGGCACAGAAAGACTGGAAACCCTTTTCCACCTAGGCCTCATGCAACAAATCGATCATGTGCAAGAAAAGCCCTGGGAGGAGATGGCATGATTAAGGGTCTTGAGATTCTCAGCCCAGAACTTTGCAGAATAGTCCTCTTGCCAGCTCACTAGCCCATTCCCATTCTCGGGGAGTGCCTTTCTCTTTCTGTTACTTCTCGTGTGTCCCTGGTGCAAGTCTTTTTCCCAGGACACAAGAACCTGGAGAGCTGAGAAAGTGCCCCCAAGCTCTCATCTCCACCTAATCACATCAGGGACAGAGTAAGATACCTGCCTGATGAAGCTGGAAATTACAGACACTCTGGGAATATAATATGTTCAAAGGACAGTGATGACTCTCAATCTAGCAGTTACATAATCCAACTTGCATTGTAGTAGTTCTTTCTTCTTGAGTTGTTTGGACAAAAATAGATTGCGGTATAGCACTTAAGAGCAAGCAGAGAGAGAGAGAGAGAGAGAGAGAGAGAGGAGTGGTGGCACATGCCTGTAATCTCAGCCCTCAGGAGATGGAGGCAGAAGGATCAAGAGTTCAAAGTCATTCTCAACTACAAAGCAAGGTTGAGGCCAGACTGGGGTACAAGAGACCCTGCCTTTAAAAATAAACCAATGAGTAAAATTGAAATAAATGTATTTCTTTAAAAAAATTGAAAAAAGTTCATTGAGGAAAAATGGTGCCAGTGCAGTTCTGGCTTTTTATATTATGTTGGCAGTTCTTCAAAGTTCTTGTAACAAGAAGGCTGGTACCTAGTATGTCATCAAATTTCATCAAGTGACTCACAGCTAAGTTCTTTTAGCACAAGATTTAAGGGACAGTGAACTGTAAAGTTTCTTTGGATAATCTCAAATCAAATCACATTCATTTTGCATATATATATACATATATATGTATATGTGTGTGTATGTGTGAATAAAATATGTAAATTCTTGTGTATGAATTTACACGTGTGTGGGAGTGCATGTTTGTGGAGCCTAGAAGTTGAGGTCAGGTGTTTTCCTGCATCTATCTATCTATCTAGTCAGAGAGGGTCTCTCACTGAATCTGGAGCTCACTGATTTAGCTAGACTAGCCATCCAGCAAACACCAAGTGTCCTCTTGTCCCGACCTCCTCAGCCCTGGCATTACTTGGCTTTGCTACCACGTCCAGCATTTTATGTGGATACTGGGAGTTGATCACACATCCTCATACATTTTTGGCAAGCACATTACTGACTGAGCCATCTCCCTAGCCCTATCACATCACATTCTTCAATCAAAAAAGAATTTGTTGTCCCTTCGGTAAGTTTCTGCCTTGTTTACATGAACTCTCTGACTTTGAATGTGCTTTCAAAAGCATTCCACAGGGCCACTGGGTGATAAGCCCTCTTTTGCTGTGTGTTATCACAGTCTACATAAAACAGGAATTTACAGTGCTCTCTGTTCAGACTCAACCCTGGAGGAGCAGCTGAAGACTGCATGCCTGTGCTTCTGTCCTCATCAGCCACTCTAGAGTGTGAGTAAGAAATCTGCTTTACATTTTCTTCCCACAATGACCCCTTGGTTGCTTGCTTTCCTTATTAGAAAGGGTCTACCAGATTCCTACCTGCCACTTGTACTTCTATGGCTTTCCAGCTGAAAATGATTTACATATATATCTGTGTGTCTGTGTGTGTGTGTAAATGCATATGTGGATGTGGAGGATAGAGATTTGTATTGGTGGCTGTTGCAGTCAAGTTCACATTGCTGGTAGATATCACCCAACCAAGAGCAGCTTGTGGGAAAAGGGGTTTATTTTGGCTTACAGACTCGAGAGGGAAGCTCCATGATGGCAGGAGAAAATGATGGCATGAGCAGAGGGTGGACATAACCCCCTGGCCAGCATAGGGTGGATAATAGCAACAGGAGAGTGTGCCAAACACTGGCAAGGGGACACTGGCTATAACACCCATAAGCCCGCCCCCAACAATACACTCCCTCCAGGAGGCGTTAATTCCCAAATCTCCATCAACTGGGAACCTAGCATTCAGAACAGTTAATTCCCAAATCTCTATCAGCTGGGAACCTAGCATTCAGAACACCTAAGTTTATGGGGGCCACCCGAATCAAATCACCTCAGTGGCTTTCCATCTTACTAACTGAGGCAGGGTCTCTCATTTGAATCTAGAGCTTGTGAACTCAGTTAGTCTAGCTTTCCACGGGGATTCCCAACCTTCACCTTTCTAGTGCTGGGATTATAGTCAGCTGCCACACCCACCCAGCATTTAAGTGAATGGGTGCTGGGGTATCCAATTCCAGACCTCACGCCCCAGCAAGTATCTTATCCACTGAGCCATCTCCGCAGCCCTAGTTTTTATAATTTTTAAAACAAATTTTCAAACAGACAGAAGCTGAATATTTCATGACGCTTCAAAATTATTTGAAATTCAAATGTCAGTGTCCACAAATAAAGTTTTATTGTAACACAGCCAAACACACTCATTGGCATATTGCTTGTTGTGGCTTCCTCATCCTGATGGGAAAACATTAGCACTTACTCCTCACTGCCCCCCACTTCCTCAAAGACTCTGGCAGCCAACAATCTGCTTTTGGTTTCTTTGGATTTGTCTAGTCTGGAAATTTTACGTAAATGGAATCATACAATATGTGATCTTTCAGGACTGGCTTTTTTTTTTACTAGGCATAATGTTTTTGAGTTTATTCATATTGTAGTATATATTTGGACTTTGTTTTTATGGCTGAATAATCTTCAGTTTGTAAGCATCTATACCAGATTTATTTATCCACTCATCTGTTGATGGATGATTGGGGTGTTTTCATCTTTTGGCAGCTGTGAACAGTACTATTGTGAAAACTGGTATTCAAGTATATTTGATTCCCTCCTTTCAATTCTTCTGAATATATACATAGGCATAAAACTGCTGAGTCATATGGAAATTCTATACTTAACTTTTTGAGGACCTAAATAGCCTTTCAGTGGTTTTTTTTTTGTTTCTTCCATTCTATCTCCATAATTAATAACACAGACAAATGGAATATTCAGCTAATAGAGAAGTTTCTCACCATTTTTTATCCCTACCTACCTTCCCATTTATTTTCTTTCATTCGGCCAGGAAATTAAATCAACCAATTACAGTTTTCACAATTGTATTTCTTTTCAGTACTTAACTTAAAGTAACAGTCTCTAAAAGACTAGGGGTTTATCCCAAGCCAGCAAGCAAGAAAGTGGATAAGGGAAAGAAAACACAGGGCCTTTGAAAATGCCTATGAATAGCCATGAATTGGAGCTGGCTTCATGAGTGTGCAACCCATACAGTTAGAGTCCTGGGTATAGAATGACTTGGTACAAAGAAGGGCCCCTTCCCAGGAGGACCTTAGACTTGATTTGATGTACTACTGCCAATGCTTGAAATCTGTTTGTTTGGTTTGTTGTTTTGAGATAGTTTCCCTAATCCTAAACTGGCCTTGAACTCAAAGCGAACCTCCCACCTCAACGTCTGGAGTGCTGGAATTATAGGTGTCATTGTTTTGTTTTTGTTTTTCTTTGTTTTGCTTTTGAATGAGATGTTCCAGCTTTTCATTTTGCACCAGGCCTTACAAATTATGTAGGCTGCCCTATCAAAAAAATCACAATAGCGAGATGGAGAGATGGCTCAGTGGTTAAGATGCTTGCCTGAAGAGCCTAAGGACCAGGGTTTAATTCCCCAGTACCCATATAAAGTTAGCTTCACAAGGTGGCACATGTATATGGAGTTAATTTGTAGTGGCTAGAGGCCCTGGCATGCCCATTCTCTCTCTCTCTCTCTCTCTCTCTCTCTCTCTCTGCATCTTTCTCTCATTCTCTCTGAAATAAATAAATATTTTTAAAAGTAACAGTCTCCAGGGCTGAGGAGATGGCTCAATGGTTAAAGGATTTTGCTTGCAAAGCCTACTGGCCTAGGTTTGATTCCTCAGGACCCACATAGAGCTAGATGCATGATGTGGTCCATGCATCCAGAGTTCATTTGCAGTAGCAAAAGGTCCTTCACACACTCTCATTCTCTCTCTCTCTCTCCCCTTGCAAATAAATAAAATACTTTTTAAAAATAAGTGATAACACCTAGTCAGGTATGGTGGAACTCAACTGTAAGCCTAACAATGAGGAAGATCAGGAATTCAAGATTATCCTTGGCTACATAGGAAGTTCAAATCCACCCTGGGCTACACAAGACAGTGTTTCAAAACAATAACTAGCCAATAAACAACAAGAGAATTGATAATGTCTTGAGCAGAGCATGGTAGAGCACGTCTATGATCCCTGTACTTGGGAGATAAAAGCAGGAAGATCAGGAGTTCATGGTCATCCTTGGCTATGTAGAAAATTTGAGGCTAGCCTGGGCCACCTGCGACCCTGTCACAAAATAACAAGAATTTGTAGTGCTTTTCTCTATCCCTCCCGGACCCTAAAAAACAAATTCTAAATTCTAAAACAAATTCTAAATTGGGAATAAAAATGTATGTTCTGTCATTTAAAGTGGTAGAATCTTCACATGTGGGTGGCTGTTACATAGAATGGTAACAGAATAACTCAAGTATATTTAAAAACACACGACAGACCAAATTCAGAAAATGAATCGACTGTGTTTTCTATTGTTGGCCTGAGAAAGGAACAAAACAAAACAAACAAAACAAAACAAACAAACAAACAAAACATTGCAGGAAACTGCCTGCCTGAATAAGGACAAAAAAATAGCAAACACATTCCTTCTACTCTCTAAGAAAAGTGGCTGATTTCAACGAGCGTGCCTTCATGTAGTTAGTCCCAACCGTGTTTAGCAGTTCTCAGCTGAAATCCAGAACTAAATTCAGTTCCAAGAGATGTGCTTAAAAGAAAACAGAATGCTTTCTTAACAGCCTGCTAAGCTCCTCCATCATATTGTATTTTGATTGACAGAGAGGTGTTACTTCATGGGCTCCAGGAAAATTAAGTGCCTTACCCGTAAGCCTCAACCTTGCCCTGCCCTTTCCAGTAGGGAACAGAGGGCTCAAAATTTTCCTAGGATAAGAGAAAACAGCTCTTAAATTCAGAATGGAATCATAACTTTGCCAAAAAGCTGATGAGGGCCTCCTGATAAGCTCCATCTGCTGGCTTCCAGCAACCTTTAGCAATTGCCCAATTGTGATGTCTTTAAAGAAATCTTGCCAAGAGCAACTTTCTCTAGCCTGCCCTTAGTTACTGCTATCTACAGAAGACTAAGTGTGAACAGCTGGGTGGAGGAGCTGGCCACCTCTGGATTTCTTGCTTGCTGCCGCAACTAGCTCTGAGAAGTCTCCTAGGAGATGCAGCTTCCAGGACAAGGATTAGTCCAGCAGTCCTTTCCAGATGTGATTACGCAATTGCATGGTGTGTTTTACGGGGAGAGGAGGCGTCGTAAATGACAATCAACAATTTGGCATCAGGAATCACTTTGGAGTTTCATCTACGTCAGGAGAGATAGCTTGGTTGGATCCCAGTGGCAAAAGGGCTTATGCTTCCTTTTGTATGCATCCCAGGCCTTGAACTTTCAGTGATCTTTCCACCTCAGCCTTCAGAATGGTGACATTATACGATCATACCACCATACCCAGCTCCAGGGGAGTTTCTGATAAGGTTTTTCTTTCTATCTTTCTTTTGTTGTTTTTTTTGTCTGTTTGTTTGTTTGTTGAGACAAAGTCAAATTCTGTAGCCCAGACTATCTTGAGTTCACTATGTAGACCAGGATGACCTTGAGCTCATGGTGATCTGCATGCCTCTCTCCCTACTGAGTGTTGGGATTATATACATGAGCCACCATGCCTGGCTTGTTTGCATTTGTAAGGCAGGGTTTCTTCATGTAGCCCTGGCTGGCCTGGAACTTGTGGCAATCCTCTTGCCTCTACTTCTCAAGTGCTGGGATTATATATGTGGGCTGCCACTCCCACAGCCTTCACTACCCTTTACAGATCATAAACTGAGTTCCCACTTTAAAAAAAAAAGGGGGGGATTTAAAGCTGGAGAGATGGCTTACCTGTTAAGGCACTTGCCTGTGAAGCTTAAGGACCCATGTTCGACTCTTTAGGTCTCATATGAGCCAGATGCGCAGTGATGCAAGTGCACAATGTCACACGTGCACGGGGGGGGGGGGGGAGACAGGGACCATACATGTCTGGAGTTCAGTTGCAGTGGCTGGAGATCCTGGCACACCAATTCTCTCTCTCTCTCACCCTCTCATAAAAAAGACCGGTCTGTTGGGCTTGCCTCAGAAAAAGAAGTATTTAGGGGCTGGAGAGATGGCTCAGAGATTAAGGTGCTTGCCTACAAAGCTTAATGCCCTGGGTTCAATTTCCTAGTACTCACATAGGGACACATGCACAAAGTGGCACATGCATCTGGAGGCCATGACATGCCGATATCTCTCTCATTCCTTGCAAATAAATAAATAAAATATATATTTAAGGTAGAGATTGGGGCAGGCTCATGTAAGGTCTGTCATTTTACTTTGCTTTCTGGGAGGGAAATTCGGGAATACCTTTTCCCGCCAATTCTCAATTCCCATGGTGAGCCTATTAGGCTGTTTACACACAGGCCTTCCAGCACCACAAAAAGCCACAGAGCTTGTACTTTGTCTGCAGAGGTTAATTAAGTCCTCCTGGGCCAGGTAGTTGGTATACCATGAGCAGGAATGACTGTATCTGTATAGGTATGTAATTTGATGCCCACATTTTAAAAATGGTCTTCACTCTGATCTGTTTAGACTTGCTTGAACCTGGTATGGCTACCAGGTAACATTTAATTATAATTGTCCTTTTACTCATCTGTCTCACCCACTGGGATGTGCTCCTCAATGGCAAGTGTCCCATTGTCATGACTCTTGGATCCCTAGAGCCTGGTATGATACCTGGCACACAATATCACTTAATACATGGTTGTTAGCCTGGGCATGGTGGCTCATGTTTGGAATCACTGTACTGCAAAGGCCAAGGAAGGAAGATCACCACAAGTTTGAGGCCAGCCTGGTCTACATAAGCAAACTTCAGGCCAGCTGGGGCTACATAATGAGTCTTTGTTTCAGAAAAGAAAAAAAAAAACATGTTTCTTGAGCGCTGGTAGGTAGATAAGTAGAGAGAGAGGTCCTTCTAAGATCTTCTATACCCCAAGACTGTGAGAAACAAGTGCAGCATAGTAGGTAAGAGCAGAGATTATATACATATGTACTTGGTCTTGGATCCTGGCTCTCCTTACTACTGCTTATGGTTGGCTAAGTTCTTTTTTCATGATTCAGTTCGTTTTATTTTATTTTATGTATTTTTATTTTTTTTAGAGAGAGGAGAGAGAGAGAGAGCCTCATCCACTACAATTGAACTCCAGACGCTTGTTCCACCTAGTAGGCATGTGTGACCTCTCGCTTGCCTCACCTTTGTGTGTCTGGCTAATATGGGATCTGGAGAGTAGAACATGGGTCCTTAGGCTTCACAGGCAATCACCTTACTCACTAAGCCATCTCTCCAACCCATGATTAAGTTATTTAACCTCTGAGCCTTAGTTTGTTTCATCGTTAAATTAATGCTTTAAAATTATTTAATCATTTATTTATGTATCATTTTTTGAGACAGGGGTCTTACTCTAGCTCAGGCTGACCTAGAACTCATTGTGTAGCACAGGGCAGTCTTGATCTCATAGCACCCCTCCTACTTTAGATTCCAGAGTACTGGGACTACAGGTGTGACCCAACATTCCTGGCTAAATTAGATTTAATAAGATTTATCTTAAATTTCTATGGAGAAGAAATGAGTTAAAACATGGAGGAGGATAGATAGCTCAGAGGTTAAAGGCACTTACTTACAAAGCCTGAGAGCCCAGGTTTGATTCTCTCCTAACCCACATAAAGCCAGAGGCACAGTGGTATATGTGTCCGCAGTTCCTTTACAGTGGCAGGAGGCCCTGGTGTGCCCATACGCTCTCGCGCTCTCTCTCTCTCTCTCTCTCTCTCTCTCTCTCTCATAACTAAAGTATTATAAAAAAGAAAAAAAGTCTTGGATTATTGGTGGGAAAATAGTAGACACTCAACTTTGTTAATTCCATTACGTTCTTTATACCTTTTTATGGGGTGTGTGTGTATGTATGTATGTATTATGTTTGAGTTGTGGGGATGTGTGGAAAAACCATATAATCCTGAAGCTCAGAAGGCTAAGGCAGGCAAATCACAAGTCCCAGGCCACCTCAGCTACATAGTGAGTTTGGGGGCAGCCTGGGCTACAGAAAGAAACCTTGTCTCAAACGACTCCCCTCAAAAAAATGTGGGGGAAAAGCCTAAAAATATGTACCAATGAGCTTCAACTACTTTCACGTTATGGCAAGTTTGTTCTGTCTCCAGTAGTCCGTCGTAGCAAAGTCATCATTGAATAAAATGCTTTCTCTTTATAAGTTGTTGGGGCCCAGGAAGTGATATGCTAAAGTATTGCACTATTGCATCATTTTCATGCTCAGTGTTTGCAGCTAAGTGTGCCGAACTAAAGGAGAGTCAAGTTCATTCTCTCTCTCTCTCTATCTATCTATCTCTGTCTCTCTGTCCCTTGTCTTGTCTCTTACCCCTTCCCTCTTGATGTTCAGGAATGGGGTTTCTCTGAAGTTCCTCTATCTGCCTAAAGGCTCCATCTTCTAGACAATTAGCTCATAGGAAAGAATGAGTTGACAGTATCCCCAGAGCCCAGGTAAACTTTGTTCTAGCCGCTTATACATTCATCTTCCTACAAATCACTAACTCATTGTAAATTACATATGACCTATACCTCCCTCTCCTCTATGAAGAAGGTATGGAAGTTTCTGGGTCTAATTGGGTTATTGGATATTCACTGACTTGTAGTACCCCTGTGAGTGTCATAAACTCACACATGTGCCTTTTCTCTTGTTAATCTATTGTGTGCTTTTTTTTTGTTTTGCTTTGTTTTCTGAGGTAGGGTCTCACTCTAGCTCAGTCTAACCTGGAATTCACTGTGTCGTCTCAGGGTGGCCTCGAACTCACAGTGATCCTCCTACCTCTGCCTCCTAAGTGCTGGGATTAAAGGCATGCGCCACCATGCCCAGTTTGCCTGCTTATTTTTTATAGATGCAATTACCAATCCTATAAAGGGTAGAAGGGGAAATTGCCTTTGCTTTAATAAAATAACTATGTGTGTCATCTGCCTTGTAATTACTCTACTATACAGAGAAAAAAACCTACAAAAAAGTCTTAAAAACCATACCAGAAAAAAAAAACTACCAACCAATCAAGACAACATACATGAGATAATACTCTGTAAGTAGCCAACTGGCAAAAAATGGAACTGGGTGTTATAAGGGAAGAGCTTGTCTGTATCCCTTAATGACTTAAGCATTTGTATTATTTAATAGTGAATTTCATAAATTTTGATAAATCATTTTTTTCTCTTATTGGGGGATTAAGGAGGACAAGATCTTGATATCTCTCTCCGTCCCTCTCTCTCTCTCTCTCTCTCTCTCCATCCCTGGCTGGCCTGGCGTGGCCTGGCGTGGCCTGATGCTCTCTATGAAGACCAGAGTGACCTGCAATGCACGGCAACCCTCCTGTCTCAGACTCCCAAGAACTGAAATTGCAGACATGATCCAAGTATTTCTGGTCGGTGCTGAAATGAGCTAGCTGAATTCTAGTGGCAGTTCCAATGGGGAGGGTGTGGCTATGAGCTTCTATGAAGTAACTTGAGTCAGGATGCCAGTGGAATGGTGCCCGAAGGTAGAGTGGTGTTGTGGTTGAAATTTCTCTGATATAAATCCATTCCTTTATGTCCCCTGAGGCCTAGGTACTCTTGCAGGACCCTGATATGCCAGGCAATGGTCATCTTTGAATTCTTGTCACCAATACCAGTTTGTCCCATGGTTAGCTACCTGTTACCTTTCTACTTTTATTATCAGACTCCTTTAAGAAACAATGTAGAATCCCTAAATAATGAAAGAAAAAGGAATCCTCACATACAAAATGTCCTCCATTGTTTAAAAAAAACTAAGAATTAAGATGTTGAATGTTAGGGTTTAGAAAACAACGGTCTGAAGTATAATGAGGGAGCACTTTGGTTTTGTAGTGTTGGAGATTGAGCCCAGAGCCATGCACATACTAGGAAAGTGCTCTACCACTGAGCTACATCCCCAGGACCCATTTATTATAGTTTTTATTTCCTTTTGAGACACAGTCTCATGTATTCCAGGCTGGCTTTGAACATTCAGTGTAGCCGAAGGTGATACTGAATTTCTGATCATCCAGCCTCCATCTCTGGAGTGCAGAGATGACAGGTAATTGCCATCATATCCAGGTTATGTGGTACCTCTGGAGACAACTCACTACCCAAGAAAGATAACACTCTATCACAGGGGAAGAGACTGAAAATCAAAGAACTTTCTTTTATGCAATGGTCTGTTTTGAGGGACCAATCATCTCTCCTAAAAATCATTTGCTATGCTGATAACTTGCCTACAGGCCAAATTTCCCTTCAAAGAAGGGTATGTGTTTCCATATCTCATTGAATTTTTGGATACTCACCTTCATTTTATGTTCTCATACACACAAATAAATGTCTATGCTTTTTCTCCTGTTAGTATACTGGCAGCTTCTTTCAGCTGCCTTATTTCAGACATTAAAAAGCTAGAGGAGGGCTGGAGAGATGGCTTAGCGGTTAAGCACTTGCCTGTGAAGCCTAAGGACCCCAGTTAGAGGCTCAACTCCCCAGGACCCACGTTAGCCAGATGCACGAGGGGGCGCACGTGTCTGGAGTTTGTTTGCAGTGGCTGGAGGCCCTGGTGCCCCCATTCTCTCTGTGTCTCTCTCTCTGCCTCTTTCTCACTCTGTGTGTCTCTCTCAAATAAATAAATAAATAAATAAACAAAAAAAGCTAGAGGAGAAATTAGCAGAGGTTATACTGAACTGATAACTAGTAATTGCATTAATTTTTCCCATTTAAACTAGTTTATATTTTCAAAATTATCAATATGAATTTTTGCCTCTATGATTATCCAAGAATAAATTCGATTTTATTCAGGAAATCATTGGTGCAACATGGTGAGATGCGGTTAATGGAGTGTTCTCTGAGGCCAGAACACTATAGCCACATGTGAGAAGTGATGCCCATTGAGAGAAAACCTGGTTGCTCTCAACTAGGTGTGATTGTGAGGTCTCATCACATTTCTTTACATTAAATCCACTTCTAAGAGTTCTGACTTTTCACTAGCAGGTAGTTTCTTGAAGATATCCTTGGCTTATTATTTTCTTTTTCCTCCCTAGGTGACAACTTGACTACAATCAGAGATTGGAGCAGGACAGCAACCAAGAAGTGTTTATGAAAAATTTCAAAGCCCAAGTATTGCATACTTCTCTTGTTTCCGGGACCAAATACATGACAAGAAGCATGTAGCAGTTAGTTTCTTATTGCTGGCACAAATCACTAGACCAGAAGCAGCATTGGGAGGAAAGGTTGATTTCAGGCTCACAGTTCTGAACTCAAGTTTCATCAGGGCAGAGAAAAGCATTGTAATCCTCTCATAACTTTATATATGTGCAAGAAAGAGACAGAGAGAGAGAGAACTAAACAAGCACCAGATAGCATTGAACATGCAGTGGGTTAGACTAATCAACCCCAAGCACCCCCCCCCCACCAGAAACACACCTCTACCTCCCAACAAAGGCTCCGCTGGCTCATGACTAAGTAGGAAAATTCATCACGAACACTTGAAGCTAAGAGAAGCATTTTACATGTAAACCAACAACAAAGTAGCTTAAGGAAGTAAGAAATGGTTCTACTGTGGTCTGTAGTTTGAAGAGATAATTCGTCATGGCAGGGATGAGTAGAGGAAGGAATGGGAAGCTGGTTGGTAACATAGTATTCACAGGCAGGAAGCTGAGGACAAACAGGAAGTAAAGCCTGACTTTAAAACCTCAAGTCACACCCCCAATGATACACTTCCTCCAGCAGAGCTCCACCTCCTAAAGGTTTCACAATTTTCCCATACAGTGCTGACAGCTGCAGTCTGGCATGAGCCTGTGCAGGACATTTCCATTCAAACCACAAGGCCTACCATTATGGTTTGATTGAGAAATGTCCCCCACAGACTCATGTGTTTGGATACTGGTCTCTGGATGGTAGGGCTGTTTTGGGATGTTGTGGGACCTTTTGCAGGAGGAATTGGGTCACTGAGGCATGGACCTTAGGGGTTATAGTGTGGTCCAGATTCCTGTCCTTGTAAAGTCACAATCTGTTTCCTGACTGTCCATATGAAGTAACAAGCCTCCTCCATGCTTCTTTGTCACAATCACAAGCCACTCCTAGTGCCCCGCTTTCCCCACCATGATGGGCTGTATCACCTGAATCTTGAGTCTTAATGAATCTCACCTCCAAGCTTTGTCGTTTGCTTCTGGAAAGGTATTTAGTGGGCTTTGAAAGTGTAGCTTGTTTTTGAGGGTCCAACATATAAAACAATGGTTAACATGCTGATCTTTGTTGGAAGACCTATCAAAAATAGTAACTTTAAAGAAAATGGCCTCAAAAGGATTATTTTTTTTGCGACTGCAAACCCTAGCTAATCAAAAGGATTTAAATTGTTCTTTAGACTTCTGATCTGACCTAAAAGCTCTCTTCCCCAACTGCCTTGCTGTCATTTCCTGAGAAAGCCTACAGATGTAATCTCCAAGTTATGTTTTCAACTAGTGCAATTCTTGAAGGTGTCTTGTCTTCCCTACTCAACTAGAAACTCACTGGGGCAAGCGACAGGCCTATTGCATTTTTTTTTCAGAAGTTCACATTGTCTGTCTCAATTCTTCACACATATCAGTAGCTCAATCCATTATTTTCAATCAAAAAAAATTCAAGTATATTCATTGGCATTCTTTCATTCATTCATTTGCTCATTCAACAAGTCAATCAAGAGGTACTAGTACATCTATATACCAGTCATGTTCAAAGTTGGATCCAACTGAGATCGCTTGTCCTTTAGAAACTTACATTTCAATGGGTATGATGAATTACAGTGAAAAAGTTTAATTTCCTCATTGAAGAGTCAAATTGTTAATCTCTGGCACTTTATCTGTAAGGACATAGGTAGAGATACTATTTTTGGTCTTCCCTGTCATTGAAGATGTGATTAGCATTAGAAAAGTAAAAAAATCGCTTTAAAGAAAACCTGTTATTTCAAAGTTTGGGCCCAGAGCTTTTTATGGCCAAAAACACTTGGACCCAGAGAGAACCCTCCGTCACAACTGAGAACCTTGGTTATGTATGAAATGGAGAAGTAAAGTAGAATCTTTTTCCCTCCTGTTCCTCAAGTCCAGAATTTTGGAACTCTATGAGCTAGCATGAAGATTTGCATGCAAATGAAATGGAGTTGTGGGCAAGAAGAGACAGTAACTTATAAGAAGAGGAAAAGAACCTCCTAGGAATTCAGTCACCTAAGGTTGAACATAATATTTCCTCCGGATGTGTGATTGAGTACTGGCTACTTTATTAAGACATTGCAAGAAAGCCTGGGCCTGGAATGTTGGTATGTATGGACAGTTCCCATGATGCTAAAGTCTTGCCCTTATTTTTTTTTTTTTCTGCTGGAAGAGCTCATTGGTAGCTCTGTGTAGGAATCTAATGTATTTACTTGGTCAGCCTTAATATTGCTTTAGTTCCAGCAAACGTAAGAACTGTCAAAGATCTGTAGTAGGAGAAGTTCTCATTTGAATGCCTTTCACTCATACTTGGAAGCAAACTTGTCTTAAACTAAAAGGAAACAGAATATAAATCTGTTTATAAGTAGCAAAACCCTGAAATTCCTGCTGTATTTTGAAGCTGTTTTGTGAACTTTAGATGCAGCTGACTCATGGATTTTAGTAGACCACCATTTTTGAGGGATCCAAAATGAGTCTTAGGAAAAACAAACAAACAAACATAAAACTGCTCCCAAGCCCATGATTTTCCTTGGATATGGAGCTGATTGTCCAGCCTTCTACTTGCACAAGTCATTTTGCATGCTCAGACTAACCTTAAACACTGGCCCAAATGCCAGCACTGAGGGCATATAAAGAAGAGACCTCTGTATAAAACTCCTTCACTCCAACCCCGCAAAAGCAACCAAACCCCAGGGTACCCAATGCTTCACTTAAACCACACCTTCAATTTTGTGAAAACCAGCTCCTGTCCCTCTTCCATCCCCAAAGGCCCACATGCTGGCAATATTCTGTCTTTGACCCTGGTCTTTGGGAATCCAAAGTGATCCTTGTTTTGGGAGAGATCCTCAGGGGGAAAAAAAGTGCCTTTTCCAAGATTCTTCAAAAAGGAAGATTCAGAGAAAACTTGAAACCTTAAAACTTCTATTCACGTGCTGGGCATGGTGGCTACCATCTGTAATCCTAGCACTTGGGAAGTAGAGGCAAGAGGATCAGAAGTTCAAAGTGATTCACATCTACATGATGAGATACAGGCCAGTCTGGGCTAAATGGAAACCTGTCCCAGGCAAACATAACCAATCCAAAAGAAGACAAAAATGTTCTTAAGTTGAAACTTCAGCTGAAGAAGATGTCATTTTTGTAGTCGTTACAGTGACTACAATCAGGTGGGGTGACCATAGGCCTATCCATAGTCCATCGAATTTTCAGCTTGAAATACAAAACCCTCTCGGCTCAGCCTCTTTTTTTGAAGCCAGAAATAGTCCCATATTTAGCACTGAGAGTCTGGTAATCATTTCACCCTTTTGCTTTCAGAAACCTGACTAGAAGGCTGTTTCTCTGGGTCCTTTTTTTAATTTTTTTGTTCATTTTTATTTATTTATTGAGAATGACAGAGAGAGAAAGAGGGAGAGAGAGAGAGAGAGAGAGAAAGAGAATGGGTGTGCTAGGGCTTCCAGCCACTGCAAACGAACTCCAGATTCGTGCGCCCCCTTGTGCATCTGGCTAACGTGGGTCCTGGAGAATCGAGACTCGAACCAGGGTCCTTAGGCTTCACAGGCAAGCGCTTAACAGCTAAGCCATCTCTTCAGCCCCCTCTCTGTGTCCTTTTTAACTCTTTATCTCAATGCTATTATTTTGTTCCCTTAAATCTTTTAAAAACATTTTCAAATATTTATTTGGGAACAGAGAGCAAGAGAGAGGAGGGGGAATGAATGCACCAGGGCATCCTGCCACTGCAAACAAACTCCAGATGCATGTGCCAGTTGTCCATATGGCTTTACACAGGTACTGAGAAATCAAAATTGGGCCATCAGGCTTTGCAAGCAAGTGCCTTTAACTGCTGATGCAGCTCTCCAGCCCCTATCTTAAGGCTTTTAATGGCCCCAGGCAAATGAGCTTTTGGTACTATATGCAATTCAAATACTCCACGACTGAGCATGTTTGTAGCTTCATTTCCATTCTTTCTCATTCTCTCTCTCCTGTCCATGTTCATATGTATTTGGATGTGAGAAGGCTGCAGGAAAATTTTGGATGTTATCCTCAGCTATCCATCTCCATTTTATGAGAGAGAGCAAGAGAGGGAGAGGGAGAGAGAGAAGAAATAAATTGGTGCACCAGGGTCTCAGCCACTGAAATTGAACTCCAGGCACTTGCACCAAGTAGTGGGTATGTGTGACCTTGTGCTTGCCTCACCTTTTTCGTGTCTGGCTTAGATGAGATCTGGGGAGCCAAACATGAGTCCTTGGGCTTCACAGGCAATCACCTTAACTGCTAAGCCATCTCTCCAGCCCCATCTACCTCTTTTTGATTTAGAGGACTCTCATTGGACTGGAGCTCATCAATAGATTAAAATTGCTCGTTAGTGAGTGCCAAAGATCTTTCTGTCTCTGTCTCTCCAGCACTGGGATCAGTCCCTATGTTTCTACATAGGTATTAGGGATAGAACTTGAGTCCTCATGGTTGTGAGATATCAACCCAGCCTTTTTTTTTTCTTTGAGTCAAGTTCTCGCTATGTAGCCCAGGCTGGCCTGGAACTTGCAGTGATCCTCCTGCCTCTGCCTCTTGTATGTTGTGATTACAATGTACATCTTCATACCCCACTTCAAATTCATTTCATTTTGAGCACAGTTGGCTACAGATTTCTACTCTCCACAGAGGTTTTCTATATTGAATCATTCACAGTTGTCTTCAGTTTAGAACAATGTTTTCCAAAAGTTTCTGTTGATGTGTTTAAAGAAGTAAAACAGAATGCTTTGAAGTCCCAGAAAGAATTAAGGAATTAAGGCAGGCCACAGCCAAACAAGATGTCTGGAGTTGCAGCCAAATAAAACAAAACCAGAGTCCCAGCCTGCTCTTTTCTCTGCCCTGGAGACTCAATAGTGGGGAGTTGGCCACTTCAGTCTAGGACGCTCAGCCCCAGCATCACTGTAAAGGCTGATCTGGTACCTGCCCCCTGCATTCCAATACATCCCTTATGATTTTCTGTTTGCCCATTTTTCTATCACCTCTGACAGATGACACTCCTTTCTGTAGCCTGAGATCTTTGTGCTTTTGTTTGTCTAGTGTGTGTATGTATTTATGTGCATGTGTATGTGTTTCTGAGTGTGCACATACCATGATGCGCTTGTGGAGGTCAGAGGACAACCTTGGTGTCAGTCTTGACCTTCCACTTTGTGGGAGGGTCACTTGTTCAGCACTATGTACATCAGTCTAGCTAACTCGTGAACTTCTTGGGATTCTCCTATCTTCACCTCCCACTTTCTGTAGGAATGCTAAGATTATAGACATGCATTACAGCATCAGCTTTTATGTGGGCTCTGGGGTTCCAGACTCTGGCCATCATGCTTGAGCAGAAAGCACCGTTACCCACTAAGCCATCTCCCTAGTCCTATAAGTTTTTAAGAGAGGATCTCACAATATAGCTTTGACTGGCCTGGAACTTTCTATAAAATCCAGGTTGGCCTCCAAGTTGCAGTTGTTCTCCTTCTGCAACCAATTTCTGAGATTAACTTTTGTGCCACCACGTCTGGCTGAACTTGTGTAGTCAGTATATTTATGCTAGCTACTCTTGTCCCCATAAAGCAGGGTTTTTCAACTTTTGCTCTATTGGCATTTAGAGTCAGATAATTCTTTCAGTCAGGGCTGTTCTAGGCATTGAAGGATGTTGGTAGGAGGCTTGATCTTCTATCCACTAGAAGCCAAGAACACTATACTGCAAGCAAAAATGTTTCCAGATTTTGACAAATGTCCCCTGGGTGACACTTCCCCCTACCAGGGATAATCACTACTATAGAAAAATACACATGGGGGCTGGAGAGATGGCTTAGCGGTTAAGCGCTTGCCTGTGAAGCCTAAGGACCCCGGTTCGAGGCTCCATTCCCCAGGACCCACGTTAGCCAGATGCACAACAGGGCGCACGCATCTGGAGTTCGTTTACAGAGGCTGGAAGCTCTGGCGCGCCCATTCTCTCTCTCTCTCTCAATCTCTCTCTCTCTGCCTCCTTCTCTCTGTCGCTCTCAAATAAATAAATAAACAAAAAAAAATACACATGGTCTCCAACCTATGATACATGGTTCAGTTTGGAATTTTTGAACCATAGGATGGTGAGAAACCAACATGCATTCTATTTAGTAGAAAACATGCAGCACAATATCATTATTGCTCTCTCTCTCTGTCTCTCTCTTTCTCTCTCTCTCTCTCTCTCTCTCTCGGGATGCTTGAGATAGGGTCTTATGTAGCCCAAGCTGGCTTCACACTTTCTTAATGTATTTTTAAATATTATTTTAAACCTTTTTATTGACAACTTCCATAAATACAGATAATATACCATGATCATAATCTCCTCCCAACATCCTCCCTTTTCTCCTTCAAAATCCCTCATCCACTGAATACCTTCTTTCCAACCAGTCTCTCATCTATTTTGATGACATTATTTTCATTCCCATTATCTTGGTCTTGGGTTATCAGATACTATGAGATCATGAATATCAAAGATACTTTGTGTCTGGAATAGTGTATTGTAAGCACTGGTTCCCTTCTTTGGCTCTTATCTTCTTTCTTCCACCTTTCCCACAATGGTCCCTGAGCCTTGGAGGATGTGATAAAGTGCTAAACACTCCACTGCCACATCTTCTCAGCACTTTGGTGAGTTACGAGTCATCCCAGTGGTTACCACCATATGAAAAGAGAAGCTTCTCTAACCAAAATTGAGAGCAGCATTAATACATGCCATAAATGTAAATATTTAGAGGGCCGTGTGGTGGGCATAATAAATCCTGTAGTCAGAAAACAGTAGTAGTTTCCTCCCTGGTGCTAATACCCTCCCAAGCCATAGGCTTTTGATTAGGTTTTCAGTCAGTATCAGGCAGGTATCCCCTACCCTGGCATAGGCCTGCACAGGCCTGAAATCTAGAGAGCAGTTGGTTTTCCTCATAACAGACTTGCCAGCATTGTACCATCTGGTTCCTTAGGTCTGGTTGGTCAGGTGTAAAGGTTGTAGGGTCCACTGTTGGTTAACATCACTGATGACCTTTATTTCCCAACAGGGTGCTCTACCCAGGCTTGATTTCCCAATGACCTATAGCGCAAGCATGTGGGGTCTTCAGCAATTGGGCTGCTTTATGAGAGTTGGGATTACTAGTGTAAACCAGCTTTTGCATTTTTTTCTTTTCCTTCTTTATTTGTTTCTCTATTTTTAAATATTTTATTTTTATGTATTTATTCATTAGAGAAAGAGATAGAGAATGGGCACTCCAGGGCCTCTAATCACTGCAAACAAAATCCAGATGCATGCACCACCATATGCATCTCACTGATGTGGTTTCTAGGGGGTCAAACCTAGGTCCTTAGGTTTCACAGGCAAGTGCTGTAACTACTAAGCAACATCTCCAGCCTTCTCTTTATTTCTTTTGTTTTCGTTTGAGTTTTGAGACAAGTTCTTAGTCTGTAGGCTTGGCTGGTCTGGAACTCATTGTGTAGATCAAGGTGGCCTGAAACTTGCACTGATCTTCCTGTCTCTGCCTCACACATACTGGGATTTCAAGCATGTAATTACAGGCTGACTACAGGCATAATACCAGCTTGCAGTGCACTTTTACTTATAATATTTTAAATTTAATGTAAGTTTATTGGGACCTTACTTCGTCATAAACAGAGGATTATTGAGATTAAAAGTATGGGTATTGGATGGTGAGATAGAGTGGATAAAAGTGCTCACCATTCAAGCTGGAGTACCTGAGTTCCATCCCTAGGCCTCATTTAAAGAGCCAGAAGCCTTGGAGGGCTTATATTATCCAAGTACACTAATGGTGATATAGAAGACAAGGACGTGAAATTTCCCAGAAGCTCATTGTGAGCCCAGCAAAGAATAGCAGTGAGAATCCAGAGTAAGAAACCCTGACTCAGTTGAGGTGGACAGGCAAAGGCTGATTGGAAAGTTGTCCTCTGACCCCACATACATGCCATGGCACATGTGTGCATGCACACACACACACACACATGCACATACAGAAATAAATAAATAATTTTTAAAATGAGGATTTGTGGGTTGAATAGTTTCATTTGCATGATCTTTAATCACATAGACTCGCTCAAACTATCAAAACTGCTGCCTCGGGCTAAGGAGATACCTCAGTGGTTAAAGGTGCTTGCTTGCAAAGCCTAATGCCCCAAATTAAATTCTATATCTACCCACATAAAGCTCAACAGGCATTTGTTTGCAGCAGCAAAAGACACACACACACACACACACACACACACACACACACACACACAAATTTTAATTTTAAAAGCTCACATGCAAAAATGGCCCAGTTATTAAAACAAAAAGAAAAATCTGCAGCCCCTTCCTACACCTTGCTTGCTTATTTAGAAGAAAGTGCCAATGCTTTATCAATGTAATCTCCAGATCCTATTCTAAACATATATGCTTGAAACTTCATTAAAACCAATGTTACTCTTAAAACATATCTCTGAGAGGGAGTTTTACTTGTGGATTCTCAAAGGAATGTAGAATAAATCATGTCTGCTTGAAATGCAATTCTTAGCCATGTGTGGTGAGCACACCAGTAATCCAAGCACGTGGGAGTCTGAGACAGAGTACTTCTGAGTGTTCCTGTACCAAATAAGGAGGAGCAGACAGGAGGGGAAGGCAGGAGGGTCAGGATTTTGAGTCATCCTGCACTACATAGTGTGTTGGTGATCAACCTAGCTACAGGAGACCTTGTCTTGAAAAAACCTGAAAGAAATCCAGTTCTTGCAGATACTACCTGTGTAATCCTAGAGAAGTTACTTCTCTTTGTGTCTCTTCAGTAAATAATAATCAAATTATTCTAAATCATAATCTAACACACTAATAATCCTAACTGCCAAAATAACTTTTTTGGAGAGTTGATATTTGAGTTAATATTTCTAAAGCTCTTTGTGTATAGTCCTCAGCATGAAGCAAACAATGGTATGAACCTTAGCTCAGTGCTGAGAATTATGGGGATTTTCAAGAAGTCTCCAAATTTGAGCATATTTGTTTAGAAATACTTGGAAGCATTGAGATTCTCTACCAAAAGGATCAGAGTAGATTCCGTGAAATGTGTAAAACATGTCTATATTTCCAACACTGGAACTGAATTATAATGTGGTAATCCACTGGGAAAGTTTACACTGTTTATTTTTGAATCAGGCTGACATGAATCCCAGGCTTGCCTCTAACTTGATATATAGCTAAGGATGACCTTGAACTTCTGAACCTCCTGCCTCCACAGTGCTGTAATTGTAAGTATGTAGCATCACAGTCATTGTATCTGGTGCTGAGAATTGAACCCAAGACTTCATAATTAGAAGGTCCTCTACCAACTGAGCTACTTCACCAGCCCAAGTTTCTGCTCTTATAAATTCATCCAGCTGTGGTATGCCACACCTATAATGCAAGCACTCAGGGAATAGAGGCAGGAGGATCAGGAGTTCATCTACACAGTGAATTAAAGGAGATAAAGGCCACACTGAAAGCATGTCTCAAAAGTTTAAAAAGTGAATGAGTAAGACTTGACCTTTATGTATGCCCATGCCTATAATCCCAGCACTAGCCAGGAGGGGTTGAGATTGAAGAATTGCACTATATAGCAAGATCCTGTCTCAAAAAGGCTTTGACTTTCCTTCTAATATTATTTCAGCTTTCCCCTTTCCCTTTCTCTCTCTCCCTTCATTCCTTTCTTCTTTACTTTCCTTCTTTTCATTTTCCTTTGTTCATTTGCAGTGATGAGAATGGAATGCAGTACCTCCTCCATGGCCAGCAAGCACACTGCTAAATTATGTCCTACTGTAGACAGTTCTATGTTGCAGGGATGTGATGAAGGGATTTGTTTCAAGCTTAAAGATACAGGAGTAAGTTCCCAGAAACAGCAGCAAGCAAAAACAGCAGCACCAGCACACACACCATAACGCAGCAGGAAACCCTGGCAGAGATCAGATCTCTCTGCACACCTTTAGGCTGGAAATAAAATCTTCCCCAAACACACCTTGGAGCTGGACCCCAAATCTGCCCCCAGTGACACATCCCCCTGTGACAGGAATCTGCCTGTTAGGGACTGAAGCTGAAAACTCAATTTTAATAAAATACCTGAGTCTATGGGGGAACATACATTCAAACTTCCACATTCCATTCCTGACTCCTAATAGATATATGACCATCTCACATTGTTAATTGCATTTAGTCTAAATTCAAAGGCCTCATAAGCTTTACCAACTTTAAGACTGTCTCTTAACTATGAGTCCTGTAAAATCAAAACAAGTTACATATTTCCAACACATAATATTACAGGGTAAACATTTCCATTGCTATAAGGCATAACCAGGACAGACTGGATGAATGCAAAATTAATAATTATTAGGCAAACATCAAACAGTTTGCAGTTCAAGTTGACAACCATAATCAGTGACAACAGTGTCTGGATTTCCAATTCTACCCCTAAAACTGGGTTGAGTAGCCAGGGAAAACTTCTAACCTGAGCCAAAAGCACTCCATGGTAGCCCTTGCACAGTTTTGGTATTTCCAAAGCAACTTTGGGTCTCCATTGGAAACCATGGTCCATCTTCAACTCCATACACTGGCCTTTCTAGCCTTTAACACAGGAATATCCCATTTCCCAATCCTCTTCTCAGCAAAGGCTCATATTTAACTTTAGACAATGATCTCACTGGCCTCTCTGTTGGAGATTTCATGTCCTGCCTTGTATGCCACATATCAACAGTGGCACCTGGAACCTTGTTCACTTCCATGCATTTTTCATGTTTCCAAACCGATACCAGGTGTGCAGTGAAATAGCCGCTTTGAAGAAATAAATGTGATTTTGAAGAGCAGGTTATCTTTCAGTCATCTTTTTTCAAAAGAGTTTGCATTCCTATTCATTCAGTCTTTCTGGGTGAAATCACCTCAGGCATCCTTTCCATTGTTTCAATGTAAAGTAGTTGGGCCATCCTTCTTAAGAATGCTAATGTGCTTGCAAATAGTAGCCTCAGTAACTTAAAACTTATCTCTGTACCAATAATTTTAAACTTGTTTGAATTTTTCTAACCTTAAATTATTCAACTTTCAGTACTATATCTTTCAAATTCAACCTTGATCAAACTATCTGTGCATGGGCAGAAGAACACACCCAGCCTTTATGCAAGTAGTCCAGTTCCAACAAAGTTCTCTGTGGCCTTTCCTTCCCCTTTGAAAATTCATAAGCAAAGCTTCCAAATATAATTCTCTCTTCAATTAGCATTTTCAAACTCTCATCAGAACAGCCCATGAACGTTATCACTCTATGGCTTCTGCAGTCACAAGGCCCAAATCCATACACATTCCTCCTCCAGCACATAAGTTCCAAAATTCTAAAATCCACATGATCAAAATCATATCAGCAAGACCCCACTCTTGGTACCAAGTTTCTATTGCAGACAGCTCTACATTTCTAGGATAAAGTTCTAAAAGACTGAACCAAACAAAAATACTAGCACCAGCACACACAACAAAAAGCAACAGGGAACCCTGGCAGAGATTAGACCATCTCTGCCTACATTTAGGCTATAAATCAGATCTTCCCCCAAATGCACCTTAGGGCTAGACCTCAGGATCTGCCTCCACTGACATCCTCCCATAGTAGGAGTCTTCTTGCTAGGGGCTGAAGCTACAAACTCAATTTTAATAAAACACTTGAGTCTATGTGGGATATATATTCAAACCACAAACCCCTTACCCTCAGCTCTTTATTTTAGAAAGTAAGGAAAATAATGTATCTCAGAAGGTAAGAACCTACAAATCCTTTTGCCTCCTGAGTATATTAGAAGATGGTCTACATTTCACTGTGGGAAGCAAAATCACAATGGAAACCAAATGGCTACCAAATTCAAGTTGGTTTATGTGTTACAGAATATCAGGTCATTCATCTCTAGGGATGAATTCTGTTTATTTGCTTTTTTTTCCTTTCCTTTTAAAAAATATATATTTTATTTATTTATTTGAGAGAGATAAAGAGGCAGAGAGCGAGACAGAGAGACAGAGAGGGGGGAGCGAATGGGCACACCAGGGCCTCTAGCCACTGCAAACGAACTCCAGATGCATGCGCCCCCTTGTGCATCTGGCTTACATGGGTCCTGAAGAGTCAGACCAGGATCCTTTGGCTTTGCAGGCAAACACCTTAACCACTAAACCATCTCTCCAGCCCTTTCTTCCCTTTTTGTTTATTAATAAAGAACTGTAAAATAGGTCATGCTTTTGTTTTGAGTGTTCAGTGGTTTGTGGACTGTTATGTGTCATAGCAATTTCATCTGTTGCTATGTCTCAATATTGTGTTTTACTTTTATTAATTTTATTCAGTTAGCATACAAAACAATGGTCTTCATTATGCCATTTTCCTACTCAAGGCTATAGTTTTAAGAGGTTAAATAGCATAAAAACATGGTTTGGGAACAAAAATTCTTGCTATTTATGAAATATGTGAGTCTGGATAACACTTTTTTTTTTGAGACAGAATCTCATGTAGCCCCATTTGGCCTCAACAGAACTCATATAAAAATACCAGGTGTGGTGGCACTTGCTCATAATGCCATCACTGGTAAGGCAGAGACAGGAGGATCCCTGGGACTAAGTTGCTAGCCAGTCTAGACTAATTGGTAAACCCCATGCCCATGAGAGATTCTGCCTTACAAAGAGTTGGACATCATAGCTTGGGATGATACCTGAGGTGATCTGCTGGCCTCTGCATGTGGTCTCACATCCATACATGCACCTGCACACATATGAACACACATACATGCACACCACATGCACACTCACAACACAAACTACTTCTTGGGGAGGCATTAATTTTGTTGTATCTTTTGAGACAGACTTGCCCAAGTTGGCCTGGGATTCACTACGTACCCAAGACTCGCCTTGGCAATTCTGCATCAGCCTCTGGAGGGCTGGATCAACAGCTAGACTACCAGCTTCTGAACAGTGCTTGCCTCGCTCTTCTTTTTTCTTCATATTGTTTTTTATGCTTTACTCTCAGTTAAATTAGTCATTGCCTGTTAGAGTAGGGGTTGGGTCTCTCTCTCTCTCTCTCTCTCTCTCTCTATATATATATATATATATATATATATATATATATATATATGTATGTATATATATATATATATATATATATATATATATATCATCAAAGAGTAAACATTGTTGGCTTTGGAGGAAACACACACACACACACACACACAATGTCACAACTACTTGACTGTACCCTTGGAATCCCAAAGCAACCAGGGACAATATGGAAACAAGTGGTCATGTCTGGATTCCAAATGCAGTTTAGTCACATTGAAATTTGAATTTCAATTCATTTTCATGTGGCACAGAATAGAAGTTTTTGTCTTGATTTTTTTTAATCTTTTCAAAGGTAAAAAAAAAAAATCATTCTTGACTTAGAGGCTGTACAAAACCAGGAGCTGTAATTAGCTGACCTATGTATTAAGGTAATGCAAGTTTAGCCAAAGACAACAATCTTATGAAGTGTGATACATACCTTCAGGTGGAGAATTGACGGCCAGATTTCCTACGTTTAAGGTGCCAGCCATAAGAGGAATCAGCTGTGTGCTAGGGACTCTTGGAGCTGTTCTGTAAATGTTTCCTCACGCTCAGCTTCTGTGTATGATGCAGTCGTGTGTACTGGGGCTGTCTGGCTTGTGAATACAAAACCATCAACTTCCTAGGTCAAGTCAAAGCAGCTAAGCTTTTCCATTTACTTGAATTTGTGTAGTAGGCTCTCATATTTATTTTGGCTCTGAAGACTGACTATCTTTATAGCAAGAGTATGGAAATACAAGCTGTAATTTTCTGCAAAAGAGTGTAATTTGACCAATTTCACTGAAGCCTCCTTAACCATGTGCCACTCCTCCCTCTCTTCCTCCCTCCTCTCCCCCTGTTTCTTCTTCCTCCCTTCCTCCTCTTAATCCTCTCTCTTTATCTTCTTTTTCATTCCCTTTCTCCTACCCCTTCTCCTTTCTCCCTCCTGGCTACTCCTCCTTCTAGCCCTCCCACTCTTCATTTCCCTCTCCTTCTCCATCATCCTCTCAATCCTTTTTCCTCCCCCCACCTCTTCTTCCTCCTCCCTTTTCCTTCTTCTGAGATAAGGTATTACTATGTAACTCATGCTAAGCTCAAAACTCATGAAAATCCTCCAGCCTCAGCTCCCAAAGTGGCTGGAAATACAAGTGTTAGTCATGACTCCCAGCTCCAGCTTTTGCATCTTTCTTTTTCTACCAGGCACTAATTCCTCTTGAATATCACCACATGCATGTCCTTTTACTTCCCCAGTCTCAGCTATGGGAAATTTCTCCAAAGTCACAAAATTAATTTTATCCAAAGACCTCATTCATGGTACATGGGCTTCTAACCTTGGGAACCTTCTTTTATGATGTCTATAAACCATTGCCTGTTAGTTTGACAGATTGTATATGCAGGGTAGGTTTATTAACTGGAAGATATTTTTGAGCCTATAAAAGGGTGTAGTTTAGGAGCAGATAAGTAAAAATTATATGAATTGTTATCACTTTTGGGAAAGCCCTTATATGTCATAAAAATACAACTGACTCTCAGAAGTTGGGATACCAGAAGACTAGCACTGAGCTAGCCAAAGGCTCAGTGATGCCCACGGACCTGGGGGAGTTGGAGCCTAGTCTTTGATAGTATACCTGATGGCAGGCAGGAATGTCAGTTGGCTCCTCTTTGAATAATTTTTTTCTGTTATGTTGTCCCTTTGAGAGGAGCATTGAGACATAAAGGCTTTGTCTAAAGAGGAAGAGGTGGGGGAGGGTACAGGCAGTCAGTGTGACCTACACAAGCTCTCAGATCTCTGAGCTTCCTCTACAATGACCTTTCCCAGCCCTTCCCTGGCTATGGGAGTACTCCCAAGAATGTTAGTTAATGTCACAACACCCAGCAGTATCAAGGATGTCTCTGTAGGGCCTAACAAAGACATGGCATCCTGGAGGAAATTTCAAAGAAAATGGTCAAGAAGAATGGAAGTAAGCAAATATGCAGTGTCATGAGGACCAGATTGTTCAATGTCTATTTCAATGCCGATTCATGGAACAGACTAGAAAGAAGCAAGCTAGGCTGCTTTTTTAATTTTCATTTCAAATGTTTTTTTTTTTTTCCTTTTCTTTGTTTTCTGTGCTGGGGATTGAACCCAGGGCCTCTTGCACTGTATTACTGAACAACACCTTCAGGCTGCAATTTTGGCCTTCTTAAAAAAGTATTTTATTTTTATTTATTTATTTATTTGACAGAGAAAGAGGGAGAGAGAGAAAGAATGGACGTACCAGGGCTTCCAGCCACTGTAAATGAACTCCAGACGCATGCGCCCCCTTTTGCATTTGGCTAACATGGGTCCAGAGTTGTTTCATTGCAGCCTAGGTAGCTTGGGTAAGTTTGCACTTCTATGACAAGAAAGGCAGTGGATTTCCTCCTTAAAGATCATCTGCTATGCCGGGGCGTCATGTATTTCTTCAACTTACTTTTCCTTCAGTGGTGACCCTCATATCCGTAACGTATCTACCCATACAAGAAGCAGTGCTTAACCTAGTCAGCTGTTGAACTTGTTCAAAGGCCTTGTACATTGGCCTTTACCAATGCAAACAATGTAATGTTTAATCTTGTCAACTTAGTAGGATTTAGAATCTCTGGGCATGTCTGTGAGGGATTTTCTAGATTAACTGAGGTAGAAAGACCCACCCTAACTGAGGGTGGCACCCTTCCATAGGCTGGGACCTTGGACTGTGTACAAAAGCTAGCTGAGCAACACCATTCATCTCTGTATTTCCTGACCATGGATGCAATGTGACCAATGGCTTCATGCTCCTGCCACTTTGCCTTTCCGACCATGATAGATTGTAATCTCTGGAACTGTGAGCCCAAAGAAACCCTTCCTCCCTTAGGTTACTTTTGTCATTTATTTTATCACAGCAATGAGAAAAGTAGCTAACACTGTACTCTCCATGTCTCAGGCTGGATCTTTCTTTGCCATGGGCTTTGTGCTGATCACTGTGGAACATTGGGAACATCCCTGGTCTTTACCAATGAAGTTCCCAAATATCTCTTCTCTACTTGCTCAATGTCTAAAATTGTTTTGGACAGCACAGCTGCTCTAATATGAGAGAGCTGGGGCTGCACATTGGTGAGCTAATCATGTTCTTTTCCACTTGCCTCAATTTGAAGTACCAGTCATTGTTTTCTTAAATGTTTATTTATTTATTTGCGAGCAAAGAGAGAGAATATGGGCATGTCAGAGCCTCTGTCCATTGCAAATGAACTCCAGATACATGTTCCACTTTCTGCATCTCTAGTTACATGGGTACTAGGAATCAAACATGAGTTGTTAAGCTTTGCAGGCATGTAAGCATTTAACCACTGTACGATCTCTCCAGCTCACTAGTCACTCTTGTCCAAATGTCGAAACACAGAACAAGCAGTAATGCAAGCCAGATTAGTAGTTCCAGGAAGAGAGTAGCCCTCTTATTTCTTGGTTCTTAGCCTGGTCATAACATAGTAGGTATTCAATACATGTGTGAAGAGTTAAACTACATTTAATTATTTTCTGCTATTTCTCTTTGTTTTCTACTATGTACTTAAAAGTCTAGGACTGTTGACTCACTTTTGTTGGTAACTGGAAGAAATATACTTTGGTTTTGGATCTCTAGTCTGGGCTCAGTTTCAGATATTAATTTTCTTTCCTTAAACACCAAAGTTTATTTCAAAGATGCCACAAGAACCTTGCT
The DNA here is from genome assembly GCA_036346955.1 of Dipus sagitta. Classification (NCBI taxonomy): domain Eukaryota; kingdom Metazoa; phylum Chordata; class Mammalia; order Rodentia; family Dipodidae; genus Dipus; species Dipus sagitta. The sequence continues at coordinate 11,395,915 of CM070776.1, read as the reverse complement.
GAAAGTGTACGCTTACAGGAATGTCTTTGTCTTGAGTAAGTTTATCTCCTCCACCTTTTATCTTTCAGTAGAAGTTCTTGCAAGTTCTTGATGACTCCAGTTAATGACCTCTCTTCATGATCTGCCTGTGGTCCTTCTTGACTATCCGTGTCCTCTAGATCTATACAGATACAGCAATAGTAAGGCAACACAGCAGTACCCTCATAGAAGTTCCAACAGTGGATGAGTTATCTCAATGTAAAGAGAAGACCCTGAATGTGGCAGGTGCCTCTGTTCATTTCAGAGACCAGAAAACAAAACTTATGCTGTATGGAATGTTCACCAGTGGAAAGATCCTTCCAAAGCATGACTATTACACCACATGCATGCCCCTCCTCCAGCATGGCACTACTTCCCAAAGGCTCCACAATTTCTCAAATTGCCACCAACTGGAGACAAAGTTCAAAACACATGAGCATATGAGGACATTTCATTGAAACCATCACAAGGACCTATGGAGAATGGAATGAGTCCAAGAAGATAAGGGTCACATTGGATTTAAAATACTGTTGACAAATAAACATGTATAGTATGATTGTGAAAGATTTCATTTATTTACTTGTGTGTGTAAGACAGAGAGAAAGAGAGAGAGAGAGAATATGGATGTGCCAGTGTCTCTTGCCACTGCAAACAAATTCCACACACATGCACTACCTTGTGCATCTGCTTTTATGTGGGTATTAGGGAATTGAACTCAGAACCTTAGGTTTTACAGGGACTCACATTAACAATTGAGTCATCTTTCCAGCCCCTTTTGGGTTGGTTTCTTGAGGCAAGGTCTAACCATGTAGTCTAGTCTGGCTTGAAATGTACTCAGCAGCCCAGGCATGCTTTAAATGCACAACAATCCTCCTTTGTCAGGTTCCCAAGTGCTTGGATTAGAGATGTGAATCACCAAAACTAGCTTAAAAATATTATGTTTTTTATTTTTAATAAGAGTGATGAAGAGCCCTATATTAAACAACACAATAATAAAAAATTTGGATGCTGGAGAGATGGCAGAGTGGATGAAGGTGCTTGCTTGCAAAGCTGGCCAGCTCTGGTTTGATTCCCCAGCACCTACATAAAGCCAGAAACAAAGTGACATGTGTATGGAGTTCATTTGTAGGGGCAAGAGACCCTGGTACAGCCCTCACACAGCAAATAAATGAATGAAAGTTTTAAAATCTATTTTGTGATTATGCTTATAGTGTAGTGGTATGAATCAGATATTCCCTATAAAGTCATGCACTTTGAATGCTTGGTCCTCAGCTGGTGGTAATTAAGGAGGTAGAGTTTTACTGGAGGAGGTGTGCTTCTACAGGTGGGCTTAGGGATGTTATAGCCAGTGCCCCCGCCCATTTCCAGAGATCAGCTCACTCTCTTGCTGCTATTTTTCACCGCCTGTGACAGAGTTTACATCTAGCCTCTGCTCATGCTATGCACTCCCCTTCCATCATGAAGCTTCCTCTTGAGACCATAAGCCAAAATAAAACTTTTCGTCCTATCAGCTACTTTTGGTAGGGTGTTTTGTTTCAACATTGTGAAGATAAGTACAACAAATAGTATTTTTCTTTGAATAAATGCAAGTTCTGGACTGAAGAGATGGCTTAGCTACTAAGGCACTTGTCTGCAAAGCCAAAGGACCCAGGTTCAATTCCTCAGAACCCATGTAAGCCACATGCACCAGGTGGCACATGCATGTGGAGTTCATTTGCAGTGGCTGGAGGCCCTGGTGTGCCCATTCTGTATCACTCTCTCTCTCTCTCCCCTTTCAATCTTCCTTTCTCAAATAAATAAATAAATAAATAAAACCAGTAAGTTCTGTGAGGATTTAGAACATGACAGAGACAGTAAATGGATTGTAGGTGTAAATGATCATATCCTCATGTGGACTTAATATTTATAGTCACTTGGCAATGTATGCACAATAGAAGCTTGGCATGGATTATCCTAGATCCCTTTCCTGTAACTCATGTAGTTTCCAGACACATCCTGGAGGTTAAATGCTTTTGCTGAGAGGAAGTAATCTTATTGGAGTACCAACTGTTCTGAGTCTCCTAACCTACCCCATGTGGCTTCCTTGATAGTGGAAATGGGTGGTCAGGGACTGAGGAACCTGTGAAGATGTGCTCCAAATGGTGACTATGTTTGTGGTATATTCAAACCTTCAATGATCTGTTAATGAAAATGCCATCATTTAAAAATGACTTCAGGGCAGGAGAGATAGCTTAGCAGTTAAGATACTTACATGCAAAGCCAAGTTCGATATCCCAGGCCCATGTAAGCCAGATGTACAAGATAGATCATGCAACTGGAGTTCGTTTGCAGGACTAGAGGCCCTTGCATGCCCATTTCCTCTCTCTGTCTCTGTCTCTCTATCTATCTATCTGCTTCTTTTTCTCTCTCTCTCTCTCAAATAAATAAATAAAATAAAATATTGAAAAAATGGCTTCAGACTGGAGCTTTTTACAAAGTTTTCTCATCCTTTTTATTTTTTCAAAAGCATGATTTATTGTTAAATCATTTTTTAAAATTAAGAACGTACTTTGTATGGACACATCATGTGTTGGTACCATCTTTTCCGTCCTCCCTGCCCTATTCTACTGAGGGCGCTCCTTATCAGGGCTGCTGGTATTCCCCTTGGGGTTGTGGGCTATGCATTGTGAGAGCAGTAAGCCTGATAATCAGTGCCAGGGTGAAGGAGACAGATGCTGAGGATACTCAACACTTACCAAAGCAGAAATCCAGAGGCTCCTGAGAGCTTATCAGTGAAGTAGACTTAAAACACACCCACCACAGTTCAGGGAATTTTGCAGAAGAGGAGGTGGAAAGATTGTAAGAGCCACAGGCTGGGGCATCATGCTCAGAGGCATTGCCCCCCCTTACGTATATATGTGTGAGCACACGTGCACAACCATCTACACACAATGAGCAGTACACAATCTTTTTCACATATAGACTTCTGCCTTGCAAACTATTAGCTCCATAATAAGATGGTTGAAATAAATAATAAATAAATAAATATTACAGCTGGGCGTATTAACACCTGTCTGTAACTTCAGCTCTTAGGAGGTTGAAGGCTTGGGAGATGGAGACAGGAGGATTCCTGGGGCATGCTGGCTGGCTAGACAAGCAGAATCATTGAGCTCTGGGTTCACTGATAGAACCTGTGTCAATAAATGAGTGGATAAAGTTTAAAGAAGACACCATATGTTGATCTCTGGCTTCCAAACACATGCACACACGTGCAGTTGCACACATGAACTCACAAATTCAATAAAAAATGAATTCTAATCATCAGATGACCAAATATTTTTAAAAACTGAAACTTGGTGACCTCAATAAAGGCAGCTTTAAGTTAATATTTACTTGAGAATGCTTCTGTACCTTTCCAATGTGTCTCTTATACTCTGGATATGAAAATTATTACTCTGGAGATTAAGATAAAACATAATTTTTAAGCTTTTTCTCTGTGAATGAAAAATTCCATCTGTGCATATGGTCTTGAAAATAGGTTCTTTGCTTAGAAAGAAAGCAAGTGCCTGCAGGAGATAGAATTTAGAAGCAAAAAGGATGCTCTCCGGGTGGTTACCACCACGAGTTTCCATATCCTTTCTAAAATTATTCCCTTCTAAAAATGTTCATCCATTTGTTTTCATAGGGATTTTTCATTTTGTATTGTTTCATTGATTTTGGTTTTGTTTTCTAGTCCAATATCCACACAGCATGAAGAGTGCTTCTAGGCAGTGTTTATGAACAACTGAAGGCAACAGTCAAGTTAAATAGCACATAAAATCCCAGTAGAATTCTCTGCTTTGCATTTTATAATCTTCATATTGTTAAGACGCTTAAGTTGAAATTGATTTTCTCTACAAGGATTGCTAAGGCACGCTACAGAAAACTATAATATGATTGTAGCAGACAGCCTCAGGTTCACTAAGATGAACTTCCAAACCAGACACATTTATGGAGGAAGGGATATATATTGAAGCTTACAGATCCAGGGGAAGCTCCATAATGGCAGAAGAAGCTGGCCTTGTTTTCACATGTCCAAGCAGAGAGAGAAAAGCCACAAGCCACCACCAAAAAGCAAGCAAGCACACTTCAGGAACCCAAATCCACCACCACACCTTAGGGCCGGACCCTAGGATCCACCCCTCCAGCCAGGTGGCTGCAGATCTAAATTACAAACTTTAATAAAATTGTGAATATATTGGGGGCCATCCATTCAACCTACCACAATGACCTTCCACAAATATATTATGAACACACATAAAGGCCATATTTAATCCATTAATGAAGAAGAGAATATGTAGGAGAGGTTGGTGCATGTACAGTCAGTGAGAAGAGTGTTGAAATATAATTGCAACATAGGCTTTATGTCCTACAATGCAGTAAAATCCTAAATTTGGGGGTTACTATTTCTATTTTTTTAACAAAATAAAAATAATTTGCAACTGAACTGTGTAAAAATCATTTGTAACTTATCAGGTAAGAAGTCAATGCTGACCTTCATAGAATCCTAGTCCTAATCCATGGTGAATAGTCAGTCAAACAAAGAAGCACTTCCCCAGAGAATGGAATATGGAGTTGTAAACCATGCTTCATTCTTCAGTAGGACTTTGCAAACACTTGCTGTAGTAGTCACGTTTCTTGTTGACAAAAAGCAACTTAAAGACTGGTTTACTTTGCCTTACAGTTTGAAGAGATGCAATCCATCATGGTGAGAGAAGCATGGTGGGAGGAGTGTTGGGCAACTGGTCACATTGCATCTGCTATTGGGAAGCAGAGAGTGATAAATGTTGGTGATCAGCTTGCTTTCTCCTTTTTATTCAGTCTGGAGCCCAGCCCATGGGATGATGTCACCAACATTCATGGTGGGTCTTCCTTCCTCAGTTAAGTTTTTCTAGAAAAGCCTGGGTATGTTTCTATGGTGATTCTACATCCAATCAAGTTTACAATGAAAATTAAGCATCACACACGCTGTCATCTTTTTGTATAGAGTCTGACATAAGCATTCTAAGGCTTAGTGGCAATGGTTTTTATAGATCATGCCTACTAAATTTACTTAAACTCCACCACAAAATCTGATGTCATGAAAAGCTTCAGCAACCAAAGGGAAAATCTGATAGTTCATCATAGAGATCTTGAAGGATTTGTCCGTCTCCCAGCAAGCCTTTGCCATGCATCTTGGGCAGAGGTAGGCTTCTCTCTGCTCATTTCCCCTCTTTTTAAATTATTTTATTTTTATTTAGTTATTAGAGAGGAAGAGAGAGCCAGAGAAATGGAGAGAATGGGCATGCGAGGGCCTCCAGCCACCACAAATGAACTCCAGATGCATGCTCTACTTTTGTGCATCTGGCTTATGTGGGATCTGTAGAAATGAACCTGGGTCCTCATGCTTCGCAGACAGATGCTTTAACTGCTAAGCCAGCTCTCCAGCCCTGATCTCCCTGTGTGATATTAAGCATGCTTTTATCTGCAGTAGAATTTCATTGTGACCTGAAGTTTTGAGGATGTTGACTGCCCAAATCTGGCGTCAGTTCCTCTGTTTATGGTTTATTAACCCCCACTTGCAGCCAGAAAGTCCTTCCGCAGTTTTCAGCGTACAAAACCAAAGCACCCCAAGATCTTCCCAAGCAGAGGAAAGGGAAGGACAGGTAGCAAATGTGCCAATGACTTCCGGCTCTAGCTGACCATGTTTATTTCTTAGGATTCAGAGTCCTCTGACTATAACAGAGGTCCCACATGCCAAATTGACTAAGCAGACTGAAAGAGAAAAGCTCAGGGGCTTTAATATCATGAGAATCAAATTCCAACTTGGTTCCCACATATCTGCACAGATGCACCTGCTCTGTCTGGGTTTTCTCATCTGCAATTGGAATGGTAAGGCAACTGACCTATTCTATAGGTTCGTGATTACTTACACTAAGCATGCGATGTACCTGAAACAAGAAAAAGCACTTTGGCTACAGGAGTTTGGCTACTCAGCCAATGTCACCACCTCTCTGGAATACCAGAGGTTATGGATTCTAAGCTCTGGCTTTCCTCATGGAACTAGAATGGATTCTATATCCCATTCCCCTCATCCCAAAATCTTGTTTCTTTTTGTCCATTTGCTTGATTGTTTTTGAAGTAGGGTCTCACCATAGAGCAGACTGACTCAAACTCACTATACAGCTGAAGCTGGCCTTGAACTCCTAACCCTCCTGCTTCCACCTCTTGAGTGCTAGCATTATAGATATGCATCACCATACCAGATGTGAAAAAAATATTAAAAGTTATCTTTCAGGAGGCTATGGAGATGGCTCAGTCAGTACTTGTGACACAAGCATGAGTACCTCAGTTTGATCTCCAGATCCTACGTTAAAGCAGGAAGCTGTAATGGACTACGATAATCCCAGTGCAACCTTGGAGAGATGGGAAATGGAGACAGGTAATTTCCCAGTGGTTTCTGGGCCAGCTAACTTGGCAAATATAGTTGTGAACAGCCAAACAAGAGATGCTGCCTCAAAACAAGGTAGAAGGCAAGGACAGACCTGAAAGTTGTCATCTGACCTCCACATGCATACCCTCACTTACACACGAACACATGCCAAATATTTTTTTTAATTAGGGCTGGAGGGGCTGGAGAGATGGCTTAGTGGTTAAGCGCTTGCCTGTGAAGCCAAAGGACCCTGGTTCGAGGCTTGATTCTCCAGGACCCATGTTAGCCAGATCCACAAGGGGGCACACGCATCTGGAGTGCGTTTGCAGTTGCTGCAAGCCCTGGCGTGCCCATTCTCTCTCTCTCTCTCTCTATCTGCCTCTTTCTTTCTTTGTCACTCTCAAATAAATAAATAAAAATGAACAAAAAAAATTTTTAAAAATTAGGGCTGGAAAAATGGCTTAGTAGTTAAGCGCTTGCCTGTAAAGCCTAAGGCCCCCGGTTTGAGGCTCGATTCCCCAGGACCCACGTTAGCCAGATGCACAGGGGGGCACACGTGTCTGGAGTTCGTTTGCAGTGGCTGAAGGCCCTGGCACGCCCATTCTCTCTCTTTCTATCTGCCTCTTCTTCTCTCTCTCTCTCAAATAAATAAATAAAAATAATACTAGATTAAGTGGATGGGCTAGAGAGATGGCTTAGTGGTTAAGGCACTTTCCTGTGAAGCCTAAGGACCCAGGTTCGATTCTCCAGATCCCACGCAAGCCAGATGTACAAGATGGGACATGTATCTGGTGTTCATTTGCAGTGGCTGGATGCTCTGACACACTCATTAATTCCTCTTTTGCTTGCTCTCTCTCTCCGTCTGTCTCTCTTGCTCTCTTTCTCTCCCTCTCCTTATAATAAATACACAAATAAGTAAAATTTAAGTGAAGAATAACTGTGGAAATCACACACACATGGGCACACCACACACACACATACACACACACGCATGCAAAAAAATTGTCTTTTGATGGCTAACTCATCGAATGAAGCATGCGTTCAATTCTGCCAACTGAGACTGGTTCTTGATATAAAGTCATTCTTTCCAAGCACTTTGTGCTAATATTCTCAAAATGGATAGACATACTTAGGAAATGAAAATATTTTGCCATGAAAACTTAGTTGATTGATTTATTAAGTAAAACATTTATTGAACACCTGTTAAGAACCAGGTTCTCAGAAGCTATAAGAATAAAACATATGGCATTCCCAGTTTATGGAGAAGATTAAAATAAATAACTTTTTAAAATACTTGTAAGAAAATCACCAAAATATTTTCTATGGTTATCTTGATTGAGAAAAACATCAGGGCTTCTAATTTTCCTTTTGTCTATGTCTAAATGCTTATTTTTTCTATATCAAATACATGTTACTAAGAAGCCTAGACAATGTCTTAAATATTAAAACATAATTTTCTTGAATGCCCAGAATGATGGTGCATGCCTGTAATCCTAGCTCTTTGGAGGTGGAGGCAGAAGGATCAAGAGTTCAAGATCATCCTTGATTACATATTGAGATGGTGGCCAGTCTGGGCAATATGAGCCCCTATCTCAACAAAATCAAATTGATACAAAACAAAACAAAGAAAGCAAAAAATAAAATAAAATAAAAACCTTTCTTGAGTGAGAAATCTTCTCTTTTCTCTTTTGACTTAATACTATAGTTACTAAAACTGATAAATCCCTTGAAATGGAGACAAATGGGTATGAGTTTTAATTGTGGAAATGACCTATGCATTGGCTTTTAGAGCCACACCCAGCTCACAAATGGATCAAGCTAAAGAGTAACTTAGAGATTACCCAAGCTAATGGCATCATTGTTACATGCAGAATGGAGGTCTCAGCCAGGTGAGAGGCAGGCAAGCTCTTGATCTCAGGACAAAGAATTAAATGAATGGTTCCAACATAGTTAGGTACTCCAGGTACAACATTTTAGGGTTAAAAGTCTTGTTGGGATGAGACCCAAGAGTTGCAGAAAGATAACTTGTTGTCCAGCAAGTATTTGTATAAAACACTGTTTTCACTCTGTTTTTTTTTTGTTGTTGTTGTTGTTATTGTTGTTTGTTTGTTTGGTTGGTTGGTTTTTGAGACAAGATATCAGTATGTGGTTCTGGTTGGTGCTATGTAGCCCAGGCTGGCTTTGAACTCATGGAATTCCTAGTTCAGCCTCCAGAATGCTAGGACTACAGTTGTTTGCCACTACTCCTAGCCTCATCATCACACTCCCAGTGCTAAGGACTTTATTAAAATTTTGTAGTGGACCTCATTTTAGGGGAGTTTTAAATTTGCAGCATTTCCTGTACCCATCCTGCCCCTACATTTACATTACCTACTTTATGCTCAACACCCCCAATATAGTGGTATATTTATTAACAATCAATGAACCTACATTGGAGTTGTCTTACTTACGGTTGCACAGAATGACAAATGACTGATAACAGGTATGGAGTTTCTTTTGGTACTGAGGAAAATGTTCAGAAATTAGAATTGGTGACAGATGTACAATTTTATGGACATACTAAAAATCAGTGAATTCAACACTTCAAGAGTGAACTGGACACTGTAAAAGAGTGACATTTACACCATATAAATTACTTCTTAGCTCTTCAGGGAGGAGCAGGGCCTCATGAGTCTCTCACGCATCCTTGATGAAATGGTGGTGGGCCCTATCATGTGCAGTCTTTTTGCAGATAACTGCAACTGCTATGAATTCATAAGTGCAATGGTCATGTAGTGTCCAGTTGACAGAGTTGCACCATACTCCTCCTATCCTCTAGCTTTTACATTCTTTTTGCCCAGATTTCTGCAATATACCCTGAGCCTTGGGGATGCAGATGACATAAGTACCCCAGATAGGGCTAAACACTCAGCAATCACTTATTTTCAGCATTTTGAACAGTGAGACTCTGCATTAAACACAACCACACCATATATGCATGAAATTGTCAAAGAAGGCTCTGGGGACATGGCTCAGTGGTTAAAGATGCGTGCTTCCAAATCATCATCCTGAGTTCAAGTCCCCATGTCCACATAAAGCTGGATGCAAATTGACGCATGCAGTGACACATCTGGAGTTCATTTGCACTGGCAAGTGATCCTGGTGCAAGTGCATGTGTGTGCACATGCACACACACACACACACACACACACACAATTTTTTAAAAAGAAATTCTCAAAGAAAAAAAGATTAAAAATTTTATACATTTTAGAGACCAGACATGGTGGATCAGGATGTCTGTATACTTAGCACCCAGAGGCTGAAGCAGGAGGATTGTAGCAAGTTTGAAGCCAACCTGGACTACATAGTGAGATCCTGTCTCAACTGCCCCCCACTCAAAAAGCCAAGTGCGTTGTTGTGTGCCTGCAATCTCAGGAGGAATCAGTTCAAAGCCATTCTTATTATAGAGCAAGTTCCAAGAAGATTCTTAGGCTACTTATCTTTTGATTTACTTGCTAGGTTAATAAAATCCTGAAGTAAAGTTGATTCTTTCACAAAACCACATGTGTTCCTTTCTCACCCTTTTCATCTAGACATTAATTATCTCCTAGAAACAGCATAGTGTTTCCATCCACCTTGGTTTTATTGAGCCCTGTGTCATGAGTAGTGTTTCCTTCCTTATATGATATCATTTGGTGAGCATTTTTACAACTTCCTTCTAGAAGTTCAAAAAAAAAAAAATCCGGGGACATAAGGTCTAAGATATCTAATGAAAAATGATCTCTCTTCCTTCTAAAATATAGCAATTCTTTTTTGTAATCTTTTATGAGAGTGAGAGTGAGAGAGAAAGAGAGTGAGAAAGAGAATTGGCTTTCCAGGGCCTCAGGCCACTGCAATTGAACTTCAGATGCGTGCACCACCTTGTGTGCATGTGCGACCTTATGTGCGTGTGTTCCCTGAAGCACCTAGCTTACATGGGTTCTAGAGAGTCCATCATAGCTCCTCAGGCTTTGCAGGCAAGTGCATTAACCACCAAGTAATCTCTCCAGCCTGAAATTGTATATACAGACTTGTTATTCTTGGTGATTATGCTATTATTGGTGATTGTGTTCTAAGAGGACATATATAACTCCCCCCCACCTCCCATTCTTCCTTTTTGTTTTGTTTTTTTTTTCCCCCCTTGAGCAGGTAACGAGGTGATTTTCTCTCATCTCAGTGTGGATGTAAATAGTTTACTTGAGGGATAGTTGAGAAATTGCCCCAGACTCTCTATTAACAGGGATGACCCTTCATTTTTTCCCCAGGGGAAGACAGAACCACAACAATAGGCCCAGGAAATGGCCAGATTGTGACTTGACTTGTTTTATGAAGTATGAAGTAGTCCTGTACCTGAAAAGATGTTTCAACCTGATTATATTGGAGAGACTGGCTCTTTAGATAATTACCTCTATCAATGAATGACTTGGAAAGCTGATTATTTTAAAGATGTGTTTAGATTGGCCAGGGGTGATGGTACATACACTTGGGAGGTATTGACAAGAATATTAAAAATTCAAGGATAGCCTTGACTACATATTGAGTTCAAGGCTAGCCTGGGCTACATGAGACACTGTCTCAAAACAAAACAACAACAAAATACTAACAACAATAACAAAACTACATGCAGTCACTGAAATATAATGTATAGACAGTGAAAAGATAAGGAAGGCTGAATATCTTTTTTCTTGATAGACTTGATATGGTACAAACTCAAAATATCTACTATTCACTATTTCACCTCCAAGGCTATAGACATAAAAGTGGTTAGACAGTCATTAAATGAATGAGGACATGAATTTTACATGATTTCCCTATTAAGGTATGTATCAGTATTAAGGAGGTATGCATCTGTTGCCCAGTGAAGTTGTGGCTATTGTGGGCTAGCTAACTTGTTCAAGAAAGATCACACAGCAGATGAGAACTAGAGTTAGGATGAAACCTAGGTCTGTGAGTTCTGACTCAATGCAAAAACTGTCTGCCCTACAGTCCTGCCACTCGAAGATAACTCAGTGTGACAGTTAATACTGATTGTCAACTTGACAGGCTCTCGAATCAAGTAGGAGACAAACCTCTGAGCAGATCTGTGAAGGAGTTTTTGGAATAAGATAATTGATGTGGAAAGACCCACCTGTACTGTGGGTTGTGCCATTCCATGGGCCGTGATCCCAGTCCTGAATAAAAAGGGGAAAGCAGGCTGGAAAGATGGCTTAGCGGTTAAGGGACTTGCCTGCAAAGCCTAAGGGCACATGTTCGACTCTCCAGATCCCACGTAAGCCAGACACACAAAGGTGAGGCAAGCACAAAGTCACACATGAAAGTCAGGCCAGGCATGGTGGTGCACATGCCTTTAATTCCAGCACTTGGGAGGCAGAGGTAGGAGGATCACTGTGAGTTCAAGGCCATCCTGAGACTATGTACTGAATTCCAGATCAGTCTAGACTAGAGCAAGACCAAAAAAGAGAAAGCAAGCTGAGCACCAGCATCTCTCTCTTTCTCTTTCCCTGTCTCCCTCTCTCCTTCCTGACTCTGCTGACTGTGGATGAAATGTGAGCAGCTCTGCTAGTCTTCCTGATGTAATGCCTTCTTCTTAAACTTTGATCCAAAATATACCCTTCCCTCCTTAAGTTGCCTTTCTCAGTTATTTGGTCCAAACACAAGAAAATTAATAAATACACTCACATCACAAACCATCTGACATTGGAACCTTTTGCTTTCACTTAAAAATACATTTAGGAGCTGGGAACATGGCTCAGTGGGTATAGTGCTTGTCATACAAACATGAGAACCTGAGTTTAAATCCCCAGAACCTACATTAAAGCCAGGTATAGTAGCTTATGTCTGTAATCCTAGCACTGGGGAGGCAGAGACAGGAGTACATGAGAGTTTCTGGTTAGCTATTCTAGTCAGATCTGAAAATTACAGGTTCAATGAGAGACTATACTTCAAAAAGTAAGGGGAGGACAGTCGAGGAAACACCTGAGTTTGACCTCTGGCCTCCACATGCATGTGCACTTGCACACACATGTGCACACAAACCTGCATGTTTGCATCCATATACTCACTCACATCACAAACATACACATAAAATTCATGATTACTTCTTATCACATGAATAGCTTTAAAGAGTCATAGTGCAGAGAGATCTATCCATTAAATCTTGTGTAGTGATGGTTTCCAAAATGTACACACCGAAAGCAACATCCACATCATTGTGGCCCAGGCAGAAGCACAAATATTCAGACCTCTTCTCACTAGACTCACTGCATCAAAAACTCCAGAGTGAGATGGTAAGGCGAGAGCACCTCAAGCTGTTTCATGTAAAAATCTCCCTTGAGAAGTCTGATATACACTCCAACATAAGAACCAACAATGTATGCATTTTGTCATAAGTATCTTACTCAGCTCTGGCTTGTGACAAAATACCAAAACCAAATACCACAAACTGTGTGGCTTACAAATTGACATTATTTCTCAGTTCTGAAAGTTGAGAAGTCCAAGATTAAGGTTGCTAGTAAAGACAATGCCTTGGCTTATAGATTCCAGCCTTCTGTAAGGCACAGTAAAAAGAGTGAGGAGGAGGGAGAGGCAGAAGAGGAGACGGAGAACATTCTAGTTCCTTTTCTTACAAATATACTAATCTTGTCATAGGGCCCAAGTCTGATGATATCATGTAAACATAATTAAACCTAATTAATTCTAAGGGCACATCTCTGAATATTATTGCATTGTGACATAAGGTTTAAATAGATGTTTGTGGTCACTTGAAGAATCCATAAATATACTTTTTTTTCTTAAAAACTTGTGGTAGTAATCATTAGATATATTTATGGTTATTGAATTAGAATAGACATAAACATATAACTGCACCTATTATTATTATTTTAGCTAGAAGGTCAACACAGTGCAATACTGTTTTCTACCTCTACGTATGGCCTTGTGCAGGAAGACCTCAGTCCAAGGAAGAATTTGGAGCAAGCTCTTGGATATCCAGATGCCAGTGCAGAGAAACATTAGATCCTAAGAGTGTTTTGTTTTGTTGTTTTAGATTTAAGGGAATGGAAGAGAGAGATAAGATGAAAGGCACAGATCACTTCTGATAAATAAGCAAACAGCTGAGATAGCTACAGCAGATTCAGCTCACTTGAGCATTGTCTGTGATGACATTTATATGTAAGGAGAGTGTACAGCAAAAACCAAACTCCACAGCAACAAGGAATTTCATGTTAGCTCTTGCACTAAAATGCCTTACTGCATACAAATCAGGAAATTATTAAAACAAAACATTCCAAGCATTGTAAACGTTTCCTGAGATATCTGAGTCATTTTGTAAAAATAGGCCATTTTGCTTTTATTACTAAGTGGATATCAAAAGTTAGAAATACAAACCAAAACCCCCACATTAGGACTGGAATGTATGACAAGGAATTGACATCTTTCCTACACAAGCCTCTGCTCAGATGAGTGGTCCTTGCTTATGAGACACAAAGGACAAAGCCAATTGGATGATGAGTCTATGTTCAGTAGTCACTAAGCATAAGGGGCTAAGTGGTGGCCAGTGACTATGCAGCTCTTCTACACTATATGAGATGGTCCAAGAAGTGGCTCTAGTTATAATAATGGTACTTTTGGGTGTATGAACTTGAGCCAGATTACAGTCCTGGTTCAGAAAATGCATACACAGATATCTACCTTTGTTCATCTCTCAGGATATGGTAGACATGCAAGGAGCTCTTAAAATAATTTATAAAGGATAGTATAATGGTAAGGGTTGTCACTGGTTAATCTCTGTTGTCAGCTTGATTGGATCAACTTGATTGGATCAACTTGAATGGATTGGGTGGGTCTGTGAGGGCATTTCTAGGAAGGAATAACAGAGGGAGAAGGCCTTTCAGTGGCAGCCTATATATAAAAAAAACCCTTGCTGGTGAATACATTTACCCTGTTACTGCCATCTTTGGCTGGCATCAGTGCCCAGCTTTTTCAGCTTTCCAACATGTTCTGAAGACCAATGGCTCTTCGGGGATTCTCCAGGCCTTTAGTACCAGTTTGGAACTGCTGAATCATCCAGCCTCACAGACTGAGCAGCTAATGGGTTGTCAGATTCCCCAGCCTGCAGAAAACCATTGTCGGACTTCCCAGCCCTGTCATGTAAGTCAATCAAACAAATAACCTTTGCAACATATGTACATTCTGTTAGTCTTATTCCTCTAGAGAACCCTAATTAACATACTTTTATAAAAAATGGACTTGGACTGAAGAGATGGCTTAGTGGTTAAGGCACTTGCCTGCAAAGCCAAAGAACCCAGGTTCAATTCCCCAGGACACATGTAAGTCAGATGCACAAGGTGGCACACGAGTCTGGAGTTCGTTTGCAGTGGCTGAATACCCTGGCATGCCCATTCTCTCTTTCTCCCTCTCTCTCCCCATCTCTCTGCCTCTTTCCGTTAAATAAAATAAATAAATAAAATATTTTAAAAGTTAAAAAGGAACCCATAGCCAGAGCTGGGAAACAAGTCATAGCCATATCCATAAATGAGCCCACTCTCCATTATCAAGCTCCCACTAATAGTGGGCTACAAGAGGGCCCACACCTATTAAATTCTCTCTAAAAAATAATGGTTATCCCATTCATCTGGTGCTAACTTTACTCTCCATTGGAGAATCTGCTTCTCTTTTTCTGATAGACACAAATCTAAGGAGAGAGCCACACCATCATACCTCAGAAGGGCCCCAGCTGAAACTAAGAATAACTGGGGAAACAATCAAGAGTGCTCTTTTATTGGTGAACCTGGTGCCAGCACAATAGTGAAGGAGATAGATACAGAGAACAATCAACCCCTACCAACCCAGATATCCAGAGACGCAGAGGTTCCCAAGACCTCATCACTGAAGCAGACCTAAAATGAACCCAACATGGCTCAGGGAAATTTGTAGAACAGGGGGCAGAAAGAATGTCAGAGCCACAAATTGGGTCATTATGCACAGAGACATTTCTTCCTACCCATAACTGATGGCTAACCCCACAATGCATGACCCATATACCCCAACAAGGAGGGTCCCTGTGGAGGGGGTAAGACAGGGAGGAGGCTAACAGTGGTACTTGACTGTATTCACTAAGGGCAAAACTAATAAAATAATTACAAAAAGTTTAAAAAATGGACTTGACCAGAAAGGATGAGGCTGAAAGATGGGATTCTGTCATGATTGTGGCACTAAGTTGTCAATGGCTTTGGGTAAATCACTGGGGTAGATCTTGGTGGTGTCATGCTTGTGTCCTCTTTATTGGGAATGATATCTCCTCCCTCAGCTTCTCAGTGCCCTCGGCTGCACCTTATCCAGAGAAGGGCTCTAGGCCAAAGGGAATTCTCTCATTAGGATGTTATATGCCTGTTCCCTTCCTGCAGAGCACAAGTGGGGAGGGGGCATCAAAGGCAGTCCTCCTGCCTCCAAACACTCTTCTATGGTCACCTCAAACTCCAGAGTTCCCATTCCTGCTTACTTCCATCCCTTCTCCACTCTCTCCCTGGATCCTTTCCCCCTGACAATATTGGTAGAATGATCTCAAAACTCCCATGCACCTAAATCCTGGTCTCAGGTCTATTTCTAGCAAACCTAATTGAACACATTGTACTTTCCCATCTTCTGTCCACTCACTGCTATAGTTTGTTCCAGAAGCACTTCTCTCCGAGACTCGTGCCAAAATGTTCACTTTTATACAAAATTTTGCCCTTGAAAATGAGCTGGTTGCTTCCGATATTATCTGCATCCTGAAGAGATCATAGGCGTTCATGAATTGACCCAAAGAAATAACTTAAAAATCACTCTCTATATAAGTGAAACACAGTAAGTTTTCATTTAACTGATGTTCAAAATTTGTCATTTTTCCCATCCATCCAAGTTGATTCTTTTCCCAGCCCTGTAAGTGAACACCCTGTTCTTTCAGTTTTGTTTATAAAATGCTCCCCCTCCACCAAGCTGTCTTTCTACAGCTTGGATGCAATCCCAGAGGGCCATGTCCCTGAACACAATAGCATTGCCACTGGAATCTCCCGGGTTGCAGACAAGACTACTGTTTTGCTAGCAAGTGTTGCCCATAGTAACCTTCACATGGGACATGTTAGCAGGAGAAAGCAGAGGAAAGACCTAGTCTGTAGCATTTAACAGAAATCTTCCCATCGTTACCTACTAGGGGTCCAGGATAAACACAACATTCAAATCTGGCATCACCCCTTTCTTGTGAGGACCCGTTAATACCTAGAAAATAATTCATCATGAAATCTTTCTTTATGTACTCAAAAATAGACACTGTCAGGCTATGAGCTTAGAAATCTCACTCACTGGCTCTCGGGCAAATTAATTTGCCTCGTGTCAGAGCTTTCCTTCAGCTTTCATGGCTTTGTGAAAACCTGCTTCCTGTCTGCTGACCTTCACAACCATGCTGCTCATGCATTAGGGTAAGAAAATGCAGAATGGATGACAAAGAGCCCCTTTTGGAATTTTTGCATTATCCTTAAACTCTAAACTTCTCCCTTGGCATCCTTTGAACTAGTTCTGTGAGTGTTTTCTTAGCTCAGTGGGGTGCTTGGAGTAAAGGAAAGGCATAGAAACTTGGCCCTTTGCTTTTCAGGAGAGAAGACAGCTAGCTTAATTGTACATGATTCTGATCAGAATCCAGGCTAATCAATGGATAAAGAAAATGTTATAAATATGCACAATGGAATTATATGCAGCTATTGAACAAAAATGAAATCAGGAAAAATGGATAGAACTGAAAATCATTATGTTAAGCAAAAGAAGCTAGACTCAGAAAGATAAATACCTCATGTTTTTTTCTTATCTATACAACTTAGACTTAAAATTTTATGCATACACACACACACACACACACACACACACACGTGCGTATTTCATGAAACTAGAAAGGGGATCATGAGAGGGGAGGAAGTGACCTTAAGAAAGGTAGGAAACAGGGCAATGGAATGCATATGTTAAGAAATCTGGAGGAAGCCCGGTGTGGTAGCACACACCTTTAATCCCAGCACGGGGAAGGCAGAGGTACAAGGGTTGTTGTGACTTTGAGGCCACCCTGAGACTACATAATGAATTCCAGGTCAGCCTGAGCTAAAGTGAGACCCTACCTCGAAAAACCAAAAAAGAAAGAAAGAAATCAGGAGGAGCTAACTAACTGGGGAAATAAAGGAACCAGCCAAAGAAGGGCAGGAACCAGGCTAGCACAGTGGGAGTAGGGGAAGTGGTAATAAAGTATAATGATACATACATAGGAAGATGTCATAATGTAACCCATTACTTTATATGCTAGTCTACAAAAATTAGTTTTGAAAAATACTAAAATCTAGCACTCAGGATGCAGAGACAAGAAGATTGCCACAAGTTTGAGGCCAGATTGGTCTATAAAATGAGTTCTAAGCCAACCAGGGCCTGACCTGTTTCAAAAAAATAAATAAAGGGCTAAAGGGCAATTTTTGGAGATGGAAGGATGTACTCAGCGGGTAAAATGCTTGTCTAGCATGCACAAAACCCTAGATTCCATTCCTAGTACTGTATAAACCAGTTATGATGGCTTAGGAAGTAGAGACAGGAGGATCAGAAGTTCCAGATCAGGCTGGACTACATGAAATCTTGTGTCAAGAAAAAAAAATCCAGGCTAGAAGATTGGCTGACAGGTTGGACTGGGGTCACCCAGATCCCTAAGGTGGAGCTAAGACACAAACCCAAATCTTCCTTAAAGAAATATATAAACATACATATGGTAAATCATAATATATACACACATATTACTAGCAATATATTTCCTATAATATCATGTAAATTTCAAACATACACATGATAATAAAAATGTATGAACCCGCTATGTGTTCATCATTATGTTAAGTCCTATAGGGAGAAGATGAGTATGTAAGAGTAAGACCAAGTTTTGCAAAACCATGCAAGTTGCCAGGGAGAATTCTCCAGAAAGCCATACCATTAGCTGTATAATTCTTAATCAGAATAGGACTGAAGATAATCAAGGAGATTTGGTCCTCTGTCATGGTTAGGAGCACAAAGAGTGTGGTCCCAAGATAAGTAAATTCATAAGATAAATTTAAAAGTATGCATTATAGCCACTCATGGTAGCACATGCCTGTAATCCCAGGACTATGGAATCTGGGTCAATAGGATCACCACAAGCTCTAAACTAGCCTAGGCTACATAGTGAGTACCAGACCAGCCAGGCCTACATGGAGAGATCCTGTCTCAAGCCAAAAATGGAGGAGAAGGAGGAGGAGAAAGTATACATCATAGAAATTTAACACATGACACTCACTATTTTGCATGCCTGCCAGTGAATACATCCTGGGTTTTGGTTTGTTTTCTAATAGGATAGGACTGTTTTGCCTGACACTTCTGTTTGAACAGATGATCTGAGGTCAATCAAATAACTGAAAACTTGGCAGAAATATTTGAAATAAGATTATCAATGGCACTGTGCATGCATGCTGTTAAGCTACTGAATGAGGAAGTAATACCCAAAGGGACAAGAGTAGCTGCCTCTCTCCTTCCCACCAAGCAATAAGCAGTGCTTCTCTCAGCTCATGAAATTCAGAGCCAACAGTAGACTGAACTTCATTCCTTAGGAGTGTATGCTGCGTGCTACCTTGATTATTAAGACTTAATTGTGGGGAAAAAATGAAAGAATAGTGGAATAAATTTTGGTAGACCAGTACTGACAGTATCTGAAAATTTCCCAGAAAAGTTCAGGTTTTAGAAAACATTTATGGGGCCTGGGGAGATGTCTCAGTGGATAAAGGACTTTTTTTGTTAAAGTGTGAGGACCATAGTTCAGATACTCAGCACCCACATAAATACAAGTTTGGCATGGTGGCCTGCCTAAAATCCCAGTACTTGGGAGGAAGAGGCTGGCCGGAGGTCCCTGGACAAGTTGGCTACTGAGAGGGACTAAATGAATCAGGAAGGTCTGGGCTCAAGAAAGAGACCCTGTCTCAGTAAATAAAGTGGAGAGTGTTAAAGGGAGATTCTCAACACTAGTCTCTGGCCTTCACATGCACACTTGTACTCCCCGCATACATGGATATACATGCACACCATACATGCACATGCAAGATAAAAAGGCATTGCTGTGTAAGAGCTTCTTTTCTCTTTCTATTATATGTTCCTTTTTTATGCCCTGAGGTACTAAATACATGCAGTGGGCAAAAGACATTGTCTACATCTATGATAAGTGGGGCCATGTGACTATTATCATAGCCTGGTGATTTATGACACAGAGCTGGTTTCCGTTCATTTTGACCCAGGCAGAATTCTAATACCCTTACCTCTTCAGTCCCAAATCCCACTCATCCAGAGAGTTCATTCTTAGTTCCCCCTCTCAGAAGCATCATGGGTCTACAGTTGGATAGAAGGGTCTGGAATCTAGAGGATCTGTGATTCATGATACACGGGCATGGGGCCCCTGGATTCATCTGTTATAAAGTATTTCCAGGTGATTTCAATGATCACTCATGGTTGTTACCAAGAATTTCACTTATCTCAGCATGTGGTGAGGCTTCATGGTCACTGAGAACTTGCTAGAGATGAAATCTTCAGTTCTCTACTCCAAACCTGCCAGATCAGAAACTCTAGTGGGGACCAGCCACCTGAGTATTATCAAGTCCCATGGGATTCCTTTATGAAAACCACTTAGCTCTTCTTTAAGGTGCATTCTCTCCAACCATAAGGGAACAGTTATGTTTAATGTCCTACAAATATCTGTAATACCATCTCTATGAAAGGCAAGACCCAAAATGATACTTAGCATGACCAAGTTCATAGTCATGTCATCACCTGATCAAGAGTCAGAAACCCTGACTCCTGATGGTCAGTTAAACTGACACCTTCTCTATCATGTATATATTTCACCTTGCTCAGAGCCCGGCCTCCAAACTTTCTCCATTTTAAACTCCTACAAATATGTTCTATAATTTTTACCACTCTCTTGAGCTCTGAACCAAGTTCTGCCTTCCCTTACTAGTTAACTTTTCCTTGAGATTCAAGCCGAGTCAAGGTATAGCCCCTGCTGTAAGGCTGACGTCAGTATTTGTCCTCTACCACACTGGAGGTCTTTGGGAAAAATAGCCTCCCCAACTAGTCCTACTTGTCCTTCACATTCCCATCCCTAGCTCAGTGGCTCTGTTATATGTCTGTCCTCCTCTAGTTGACTCTTAGAAGGTGCACTTAATATTAACAGAATGAGGGCTGAAAATATAGCTCAGTTAGTAGGTGCCTGTTTAGCACACTTGCAACCCTGGGTTTGGTCCCCAACACTGCATGAAACAGGACTGATGACCATGCCTGTAATCTTAGCACTTGGAACATGGAGACAGGACGGTCAGGTCAAGGTCATCCTTGGCTATATAGGAAGTTGGAAGCCAGTCTGGCCTACAGGAGTCCCTGTCTTAAATATATTTTTTTTAATATAGAAATAGACAGACTTTAATGTGCTCATTAGGCAGGCTGCTTTTTCACATTAATTTTTGGTAATATTTTCTTTTTTTTTTGTTTTGTTTTTTTTGTTTTTTGTTTTTTTTGTTTGGTAATATTTTCAGCAACTTATTTTTGTTAAAAAAAAGTTATGTGGCATCATGGCAATTTATTCTAACTTTAAACTTTTGAGGGAAAGCTTTTTTATTTGTAAATTTATTTAGTTAGTCCAGTTCATATATATATATATCATGTGCATGCTTTGAAAGCTGAATACATTGTGGAATGGATAAATCAAGCTAATTACTATATGTATTACCTCCCGTTCTTTATGCTGAGAACACTTTAAAATAGCCTGTCTTAATAATATTCAATGCAAAAATCTTTTTCTTTTCTTTTCTTTTCTTTCCTTTTCTTTTCTTCCTTCCTTCCTTCCCACCCTTCTCCTTTTTTATGGAGATAGGGTCTCAGGCTGGAGAGATGGCTTAGTGGTTAAGGCATTTGCCTGCAAAGCCAAAGGACCCAGGTTCGATTCCCCAGGACCCACATTAGCCAGGTGCATAAGGGGGCGCATGCGTCTGGAGTTCGTTTGCAGTGGCTGGAGGCCCTGGCACACCCATTCTCTCTCTCTCTCCCTCCTTCTTTCTCTAAATAAATAAAAATAAATAAAATATTATTAAAAAAAAAAGAGAGATAGGGTCTCATGTAGCCCAGGCTGGCCGCAAACTGGCCTTGAACTTCTGATCATCTTCCCTCGGCTTCTATAGTGCTGGGATTATAGGGGTGCACTGCTTTGCTGGGCCAAAAATGTGTGTATGTGTGTGCGCGCACGCGCAATGTGTATGTATGTTCATATGTGTGTGGGTACACATGTATGTGCAAGTCCAAGTCCATGTGAACATGTGTGTGGAGGCCAAAGGTTGATGCCAGGCATCTTCCTCAGTTTTTCTCCTTCCTTCCTTGGCTTCTTCCTTCCTTCATTTATGAGTAAGTCAAAGGAGGTTTATTGAGTAAAAGGTAGAGAAAACCTAGTGTCAAGGCAAACATGCTTAAGATTTCAGCCAGCATCCAAAGAAGGAAGAAGTGAAAAATGAGAAAAGTTACACTTTCTGAGTTCAAACTCAGACAACTGGGCAGGCTCAGCAGTAAGTCTGTGAGAAACTGTCTACCTTATTTCTCTGAGACATTCTCATTCACTGAACCTTGAGTTCACCAATTGGGCTAGACAAGCTATCCAGCAGTCCTCGAGGAGTCTCCTGTTTCTAGCATCCCTTGTGCTAGAATTATAGGCGTGCACTACCATGCCCAGCCAAGGTCTTCATGTTTGCGTGGCAAGCACTTTTTACCAACTCTGCCATCTCCCTGGTCTCTGAAATCTTTTCCAATTAAGATAAAATTCACTCAGCGTGAAAGTCACCACTTTAATGTGTACAATTCAGTATATTCTCAACACTGTTCACCTATTACTTCTCTCTAGGTCTAGACCGTTTGTACTGTCATTTCACAGTCATTTCTGCTCTCCTATAATCCCAGCTTCTGGCAACCATTCATCTATTTCCTGTTGGCATGGACTCTTTTCTTCTGGACATTTCATGTAAGTAGAATTATATAGTGTGTGGCCTTGTATGTATGGCTTCCTTGAATGAGCATACTTTTACCTACATCCATGTTACATTTATGACATGCAGCAGTACTACATTATTGGTTTTTGTTTAATTTTGTTTTTTTTTTTAAGAGAGGCTATTATGTAGCACAGGCTGGCCTCAAACTCACTAATATGGCTGAGGATGACCTTGCATTCCTGATCCTCCTGCTTCTACCAGCACATGGGTTACTTGTATGAATCACCAGTCCCAGCTAGTATACCCTGCATCCTCTTCTGTCACTCTTCTGTCTTATTTCCCTGAGACAGGATCTCTCACTGAACCTGGAACTTGCATTTTTGTTTTGCCCCAGTGATCTTGTCTCTGCCACCTTCAGCACTTGTGTTACAGGCTTGCATGACCATACTTGGTTAAGTACATGGGTAATGGGGGTTCCAACCATTAATCATTGATCCAATCGATCCATTTATCCCCCAATCATTTATTTTGAATTTTTCTTTTTCATGTCTCTCCAATACTTAGACTTTGGTTCCCCCAATTGAACACTTTCTGACCTCGGTTGTTTTTCTGTAATGATTCTTGGTAAAGAGTCATAGTTTGCTGCAATTGCCACCATTTAGAAAAATTAGTCATAGAACAATTCTTACACTGTTCCAGGAGGTTCATTGTTTCCTCCTAAGTGTACTGTACTCCATGCCTGACTTTCTTTAAGGCCTTTAAGGAAAACAATTATCTCTGACCCATTTTCTTGTTTTTCCACTTCTATGCCAGAGTCTCTTTCAGATACATTGACCAACACTTCACTAACACCAATTTTTACTGGAAAAGTAAACTTAGAGATTGGGACACCAAGTGAAAGACAGAGAAAGACAAACATTATACAGAAAACCACAGATATCTGTAGCGTAGAGAGCCAAAGATGTTTCTATAGAGGGGCCACATTGGACTTCAAGGAAGAGACAGCTGGGCTGGAACTGTGTCATGCAGCTCTTCAGCGCTCCATTCCTCATGATCCTGAAATGGCCTGCTTGCCGTCTCTGGCAACTAGGGATTGAACTCAGGTCCTCATGCTTTCATGGCAAGTGTTCTAACCTGCTGAGCCACCTCTCCAGGCTCCCCTAGGCATTTCACGATTAAATATAGTGTAGATACATGGTTTTGTGGGTGACAACGGACAGTTGAGTCCTACTTTATTAAAGGCATGAATCCCAAATGGATATTGTTGTGCCATGCCTACCTTTAGAAGTATGACAATTTTTTTTTGTCTTTTGGGGAGTTTCACATCACTTTTTTAAATATGTAAAAGTCTGTGTCTACAATGAAGTCGCAAGGGCTGTAATTCAATAATGGACTCCCTGGTCAGCTTTAAATTCACATGTAAGATTCAAGTCTCCCAAAGGACTTCCAATTAAATAGCCAGGGAAAGATGTTTGACTTTGCTACTTAATAACAACTTCCTGTTTTGTCAGAGGGATGAAAAGATTATTGTTAACATTAAAAGCACCAGAAATTAGATAGCAGCTATGTAAATATGTTCTAAGGAGATTTTGTTTTCTTTTGTTTTGCTTTGCTTTCCCTCATTTTGTTTGAGACAGGGTCTCACATAGCCCAAGTTCACCACAAACTTACTATGCAGCTTAGGCTGGCCTTGAATTCCTAAGCCTCCCACCTCCACCTCCCAAGTGCTAGGATTGCAAACATATTTTTATGGATTGAAAAAAAACAGGTGATTTCAATTTAAAATTTCTGTCATCTGAAGAATTCCAAGCTGAGGTCCATTCATTCAGCTGTGGTAAGTGAAATTCTCTCTCACATGGGGTGTGTAAGGAAAGCACCCTGTATCTCCAGTGACAACGGCTACCTGCAAACAAACACCAACAATTAGAAGCCGCAAACCCCCCTCTCTTCAGAGACTCAGAGCCACTTCCAGAATCCCAGGCTTCTCCTTACAGTCTGGTAAGTGTTTAAATAAATTGCTGATAACCGCAGGGGTGCTTGCAGATCACTATCTGTCTTTCGGGCTCTCCTCCCAGGCTGAGCTTTGTGACTCAGCCTTGACTCCCACTTTCCTATTGTTTTTGGAGCTGCCCGTGATTAAAGGGAGACAGGAAGAAATCAAAGAAAACACACCAGCCAGTTGACAGCCGAGGCTCTGGAAGCTCTGTGTGGCAGGAATGCCAACAGGCTGAAGCAGAGCAGAGTTTACCAAGAGATGGGGAAGGTTAGGGCTGGGAAACACTACCCTTAACACTTGAAGATGGTGGCAGGGTGAGTCTGCTGTCTCTAGCAGCCAGCTGAGCTCATGGGTGTGGAGGGGAACGCATATACTGCTTGGGCAGACATACCAGGAGAAAACTCAAAGAAAGTGTTCAAACCAAGGGTAACCAATCACCCTCTTCTCCCTGCATCACACTCCTATCTGCCAGTCTTTACCTTGGACTCGTCCCTCATTCTTAGTGGAAGGAGAGCTCCTCTTCCAAACCATGGGACTCCAAACACCCCTAACCCTGTGTGTCATTTAGTAAGCTGATTTTTTTTCAAGGTTGGGTTTCACTCTAGTTCAGGCTGACCTAGAATTCACTACGTAGTCTCAGGGTGGCCTCGAACTCACAGCAATCCTCCTACTTCTGTCTCCCGAGGGCTGGGATTAAAGGTGTGCACCACCACACCTGGCAGGAAGCTGGTTTTATTGTAGCATAGTTTGTGCACAATAAAGGACACCACCTCAAATATACAGTTCATAATTTTTAAACAGTGTTACTTGGATGTAATGCATATACCGTGAAATTCACCCATCCCATGTGTGCAACCGAATGATATTCAATACATTAAGCATATTCCCCCATGCTCCTTTTGTCCCCCTCCCAACGATTAGTCCCCTGTATGAATATATCCCACTTCATAGTTTTTAAAAATATTTATTTATTTATTTATTTATTAGAGAGAGAGAGAGGAAGGGAGAGAGAGAGAGAGAGAATGGGCGCACCAGGGCCTGCAGCCACTGAAAACAAACTCCAGACACATGCACTCCCTTGTGCATTTGGCTTACGTGGGTCTTGGGGAATTGAACCACCACCACAAGCAAGCTATAGAGGATTTCTGTCTCTTCTAGAGCCTCCAAACATTTTCCCTCTACTGCCCCTTCCTTTCTCTCTGCTTTTTGCTTGCTTGTTTATTTATTGTTTGTTTGTTTGCTTGTTTGTTTGTGACAGAGTCTCATATCCCAGGCTCGCCTCAAACTCACTATGTAGCCAAGGATGACCTTAAACTCCAAATTCTCCTGCATCCATCCTCTCAGTGCTGGGATTACAAGCATGTGCCACCATGCCCAGTCATATATTTGCTTATCTTGTGTTTATGTGTGTGTGCAAGCATGCACTCCGACCTGGCTATCCTGGACCTTTCTATGTAGACCAGACTGCCCTGGAACTTGGGGAGATCCACCTGAGTCTGCCTGCTGAATGCTGAATTACAGGTGGGAGCTGCCATGCCTACCACAACTTGTTTTCCATTTTCCTCATGGTTTGGACCTTTCTAGATAGTTGTCTTTGTTTCTCCTCTGTTGGTAACTTTGTCCTCTTTTCTTCCCTTTTAACATAGAGGTATAGGCAAGTCTCTTCCACCTTTTCACAATATTTTTATTTACTTATTTATGTGACAAATAAACCAGGCAGACAAATTAGATGGGACACACTAATCTTTTCATATCCATTTCAGTGCACATTTGTCAGGGCTGGTGCACAGCTTTTAGAAGTAGCTACCCTGGACTGGGACTCTTTGGGCTATTCTTTTTCCATCTTCCTGGGTCAAATATTTTTTCTATGTCTCAGTTAATCTCTTGGAAATCATGAAGTCTCTTTGTTTATATTTAGTAAACTTAGTGAACCAGGTTAAAAAAAAAAAAACAAAGACCTGTTCGCTTGGATAAGGAGAAAGATGATTGTTTAAATCTTTAATATCTGTACCTTATGTTCTTGTGCATTTTAAATACACTTGAGATTAGGGAGAAACTATTTGCTTGAAGTTTTGAAGTACAGCACAAGCTGTGCTACTAAAATTAAAACTCTGCTGTGGATGTGTTTTCAGTGATATATAGAATGGCTTAAAATTGTTGAACTGATCTAGTAGTGGTAACCCCAGCACTGGATAGACAGAGAGGGGTTCAAGGCCATCCCTGGCTATATAACAAAGTCAGCCTGGGCTACATGGAACTCTGCCTCAAAAAATAAAATATGCACTAGAAAAATGGCTCAATGGCTAAGTGAGCTTCCTGTACAAGTGTGAGGGCCTCAGGGGGCCCAAGACCACCCAAGTTTGACAGTTTGACTCTCCAAATCCCCAGGTAAGTATCTGGGTGTGGCTTCATATGCTTGTAACCTCAATCCTGTGGGGAGCCGAAGCAAGAGAATCACTGGCACTTACAAAACCTAGTAAGTTTCAGAATCAGTACCTTTTAAGGAAAAACAGGCAGATGAACAGTGGAGGGGACACCCTATGTTATCTATTGGACTCTGCAGGCTTGTGCATGGGGTAGCACATTGGTACATAGCACATACCACACCATAAATACTACACAATACACTACACACCAAAAAATTAAAACAGAAAATAAATAAACTGGATGTGGTGGCAGATACTTTTAATCCCAGCACTCAAGAGGTCACCCTGAGACAACATAGTGAGTTCCAGGTCAGCCTGGGCTAGAGTGAGACCCTGCCTCGAAAAGACAAAAACATAAATAATAATAATAATAATAATAATAATAATAAAACTGGTGAATTACCACACCTGGTTCATAGTGAGCACTGATTCACACAGATGGGCAATATGCTATTTGAGCCCTTGTTGAACAAAAAGGACAAGGCCTATACCAGATTTTTACCATGAGGCTACACAGAAAAAGGTGAGAAGAGGAGGTCAAAGTTAACAGTACCAGATAGAAATGGTTGGAGTGACCACAAGAGGCCAAGTAGTATTCATTAGATGTGTTTCAAACGATGAACTTTATGAGACATACCTGTCATCCCAGCACTTGGGAGGTGGAGGCAGGATAGGTGGTCAAGGTCAACTACATAATGAGTGTGAGACCTGGGCTCCATGAGTGCCTGTCATAAATAAATAAATAAATAAAGCTGTGGATTTTTTTTAGCAAAATGGGGCTGGATTAATAGTTATAGGTCTCTAGGAAAGTCACAACACCTCCTGGGACCTGTCATGAGAAACCTTTTTCCTGTGGTGATGCAAATATATGTCTTCTCCCTAGATATGGCACAAATAACAGAGCAAAGGATGATCACACCACACCAGCTTTGGTGAACCAATGAGCTTACTGGGTTTACTTACAGAGCAGGAGGAGGGGTTGCTTACCGTAGCAATGGATGACTCAAAGGCAATTGGATCACTTAAATGTCCACCGCAGCATAAGTGACCATTCATGGAACTGCACTCCTGTTAGCACACTGCACCACTTGCAGGCAGCTCAATTTGAGAGTCTCGTCTCTAAGCAGCTGTTGCCTTAGGGCAGGGGCTTTACCAGACATGTTGACTTCCTAAGTTTCTGGAACTTCCTTCTGGTCCTCCCTTCAAGGAAGCTTGGGGAGTGGTTGTGTGATCTATAAACTTTAGGCCTTTAAAACTTGACATACTGAATCAGAGCCTCCTTCCTTTCTCCAGGAGAGAATATTCCAATTCAGAGGAATTGGCCACACAGCAGACCTTAGTATTGTTATCTGCAAAATGACTATACCAATACTTAACTGTAGGGCTAGTTAAAGTTGATAATATATAACAGCTGACAAAATAGATGATATTCTCCATCCATGCTCAGACTAATGCAGAGTTTAAAAGTACCAATGAGAAGAACCACAGATGGAGAAATCCTCTTTGTTGTATCTGTTTATGGCCTAGTCCCTGAAATCTGTGACTATGTCACCTTACCTAAGGAAAGAGTCTTTGTAGAAAATTAAGAATCTGTGTGTAAAAATTAATTCTTTTAACAATTTCATACATGTATATAATGTATTTTGAGAAGACTTAGCCATAGTGCCTTCTTTTATCCCCCTCCCTCTCACAGAGAGCCCTCTTCTTATTCCCAACTTCTTCCCATGCCTTTTACTTTGACATCTTTTTTGTGCCCCATTGAGTTTAATTTGTGTTGCTTGCATGAGCATGGGTATGTGTGGGGAGTGTCATTTATTGGAACATAGGCAAATGACCAGCGTCTATGTCACTAGTGAACATGACTCCCCTCCCCCCCAGCAACTATTAATTGCCAATATGGCATCCAGGAGGAATGGGTCTTCGTGAGCCTCTCTTATATCCATACTAGATTGTTGATTAATCCAAAATTAAGGAATTTGAAATGGGGATACCCTCATTTGCCACACATTACATTGATGAGTACAATGTAATCAAAAGGGTCCTACATATAAATTACACATCAGCAGGGCTCAGTTTTTGAATCTTTGGTCACCATCTCTCTGGGTCCCTAGGAGAGATACAAAAAGAGGACATTTCAAGGAAATGTATGATTCTTTTTAATAAGACTATGACCCCATATCTGTGGGTGTGAATTCTGGCCTTAGGGAGCCTATTTGGGCTGTGGGAGGCCCACAAATTGTGAGTAACCCTGAACATGAGGGTACAAAACAATGTATTGAAAGTCAGAATTTCAAGAGTCCTGCTTTATTTAATAGGTTTGACTTTGTGTTTTGTTTCTTGGAAGGAATTCAGTAAAATTGGATATTTGAGACGCAAATGATTTTGGACTATATTCACTTGAAGTCAAAACATAATAACTTAATATATTGTTCTATCTGGTCTTTGAATACTATTCTAGGGTAGGACGTCTCTTGGGACCTTAGAATTCCATTAAGGCATGTTAATCCTTGCTTTAGGAATATTTACTTGGATAAGAATTTATGAGTGGATAATGGATGCTTTCCAAAGACAAACACCAGTAGGATTGTAACGCTTCCTACATACTTATTTCCTTGCTGATATAGTCCACGTGAGTTATAAATTCATGACATAAACTTTCATATGCTATTGATTGACCTTTTAAGAAGTCGTGTGCCAAATATGGAGTTTAGAATAAAATAATATGCTATTAAATGAAATTTATAATATACAGTTATATATGTTAAAAGCAAGCAGCCCCAATATCATTGTCATTTATTGCTTGCTCAACAGACTAAATGGTCTTTGGGTCTAGTGCTCTGCACAAAAAGTCTTTCACCAATATTTGCTAGAGTCATTGTGAATGTGAAATGTCTCCCCACAGGATCCTATGTTTGAATGCTTGGTTCCAAGCTGGCGGTGGTGTTTTGGGTGGTTATGGAACCTTTAGGAGGTGAGATCAACCTAGAGGAAGTGAGTCAGTGGAGGTGGGCCAGACTTCTCTGCTTCCTGATCCACAAAAATGCAAGCAAACTGCTTCATGTTCCAACCACCATGGTAGACTCTATCACCTCAAACCATGAGCCAGATAACAGATCCTTCCTTCCTTAAATTGTTTTTTGTCACGTTTTTGGTCTCAGCAATGAGGAAAAGCATCTAATTGAGTCATGAGTTAATAAGAAAATTAGACCCAGATCCAGCATGGGGCTATCATCCACAATGAGCTTTTGATCAGAGAGACCTACAAGGTTTCCTAAAAGACTGACAGATTTCTGTCAGAGTACTTGATGACCCACCAAAGGCTAGTGGTAAGACCCTACTGCTGAAGATACCTTATGTGATTGACATGCAAATTAGAATGGCATGGCTGGAAGTTGGAAGAGAGTCAGTCCCCAGACAGTCAGCGCGTCTAGTGCCAGAAGGTGCTACATGGGCGACTGGGGGAAATTGACCAATATCTGTCGAAGCAACGCATGGTCTAATCTACTTAGCAGCAAATAACTTGTTGTGATGCCCACACAAGTGCAGTGGTGGCACACAGCCATGGTGGGGAACCAACTGCTCTCAGTTTGGCTAACTGATCCCCTCACTGGTATGGGACCCATAGCTGGAGCTGGGAAACAAGTCAGAACCAGATCCAAACATAAACCCACTCTCCAATATCAAGCTACCATTAATTGTGGGCTACAAGAGGGCCTACACGTATTAAATTATCTATTAAAAAAAAAGTAAGGGTTATCTCATTTGTCCTGGTGCTAACTTACTCTCCGTTGGAGAATCTGCTTCTCTTTTTCAGATAGATGTAGATCCTAAGGAGAGAGCTACCCCATCATACCTCAAAAGGGCCCCAGCTGAAACTAAGAAAAATTGGAGAAACAAGCAAGGGGGCTGTTTTCCTGATGAACCGGATACCAGCACAAGGGGGAAGGAGATCAGCACAGAGAAAAATCAACTCCTACCAAATCAGAGAGCCAGAGCCTCAGAGGCCCCCAACACCTCATCACTGAAGCAGACCAAAAATGAACCCAACATGGCTCAGGGAAATTTTGCGGAAGAGGGGGTGGAAAGAATGTCAGAGTCACATGTTGGGTCATGATATGCAGAGACATTTAGGTTACCCATAACTGTGGGCTAACTCCACAATGCATGACCCGTATACCTCAACAAGGAGGGCCAAGGGGAGGGGATAGGTCACGGATGAGCCTAATAATGGTACCAAACTGACTGTATTTGCTGAATACAGAACTGACTAATAAAGAAAAAAAAAGAAAAGAAAAGAAAATTAGAACTATATAGTTTTGTTATACTTTGAATTTATATAAGAAACTGTAACATAAGTATAACCATGTAGCCTTATTTCCAGGCACTCCGCAAGAGACCAGTAAAACAGCTCATATCCAGTCTCTCAATGTCCAAGAAACCCAGTGGTAAATGAAAGGCATCAATTTCCCAGTGAAATTCCAGATTGCTTTCTTTCCTACTTCATTGTGCCAAACCAGTGTCATAGCTGACAAGTTGTGTTTGACATACTCACACCTAAAAACCTACCAACTCCCACTCTAATTTAGTTTCAAGGACTTCATTTATACCATTCAGAATTGTCTTCTGAATGCAACCAACAAACCCAAACATCTCTATGCAAAAATAAGAGAATTTGCAAAGTGCTTGGGAAATTAATATACAAGCAGAAAAAAATCATAAATTAAGTTCTAGTACCAACTGAGTGGAACCAATTATAATGTAATTGCAGAATAAAGATAACCCTTTCTTTCATGGCCAAATGACAGTAATTTGGTCAGGCAAAGGCTTTCAAAAAGTAGTTTCCTTGAGTTATAATCCACACTCCATACAATTTACCAGTTTTATAATTCAGCAGCTTTTTTTGCTGTTACCATGGGATTGTATAAGCATTATCATAATTTTGGAACATTCCACCAGCCTTAAAATAAATGGTGTATCTATTAGTAGTTATCACTTGTTTTCTTCTGACTCTTCACCCTACCCTAGCCTTAGTGAACCACCAGTCCACATGCAAATTCTATAGATTGGTGTATTCTAGGCATTTTAAATATAATTATATAATATGTGTTCCTTGTGTCTGTCTTCTTTCACTTAGCATAATGTTTTCAAGGTGCATTCATGTTAGTGTATATTGGTACTTCATTTCTTTCATGTGTGCGTGTAGAATATATGTGGAATGGTGTATGCACATGTGTGTGTGCAGATGCATGCAGGTTGTGGGTGTGTGGAGGCCAGAGGAGAAATTTGGGTGCCCTTCTCTATTTCTCATCCTCAGACTTCCTTGAGACAGTATATCTCCTTCAACCTGAAGCTAATGTTTCTCAGTCAGTGAGCCTCTGAGAAGCGGGGTTACAGACATGAGTGGCCACACCTAGCTTTTCTTTTTATTAACATTGGTTCTAGGGAGTCAAACATGGAAAGTGTCAGGCCTTCATGCTTAAACAACAAGCACTCTTAACCACTTAGCCATTGAAACAGCTTTACTTCATTTATGTTTTAAGTTCTACTTTTTTGGTTTTTCAAGGTAGGGTCTCAGTATATCACAGACTGACCTGGAATTCACTCTGTAGTCTCAGGCTGGCCTCAAACTCATAGTGATCCTCCTACCTCAGCCTCCCAAATGCTGGGATTAAAGGTATGTGCCACCGTGCCCAGCTTTATTTATTTATTCCCAAGCAGAGAGAGATAGATAAAAGAGAGATAGACAGAAACACATGCTGCAAAGGAACTCCAGGTGCATGTGCCACTTTGTGCATCTGGCTTTACATGGGTACTGGGGAATTGAACCCAGGTCGTTAATATTTGTAGGCAAGTTCCTTAACCACTGAGCAGTCTCCCAAGCCCCTAGTACCATCTAAACATCTCCTTTCATTAATTTTACACACGAATGCTATCCTAACACTAATGCATCTCATCAGTTGATGGGCACTGGCACTGTTTCCACTCTGAATAATCTAAGTGACGTCACTATTAACATGGGTACACTGCTTTTTCTACAGACACGTTGAAACAAGTTCACTTCAATTCATACTTTGAAGTAGAATTGCTGGGTCACCTGGAAATTCAATGCTTATCTATTTGAAGAACAGATACATTGTTTTCCAAAGCAGCTCTACTATTCTACATTCCTACCAGCATAGATAAGGATTCTAATTTCTCCCTTTCCTCCCCAACATTAATTATTGCCTATCTTTTAAAAATAGCTACTCTGGCGAGGGTGGAGGGGGGGGTCTCATATGGATTATCATGAACACTTTGATAGGTCCATAGGTGTGTGGAAAAGATACCAGTGGGGAGACAAATAAGAACAAAGGCATTGAGGTAAGTTCCCCCTGCCTCACTCACAGCATATCAATTTTACCTGTGGAAGGCAGGGCAAATTGTTTCCATAGCAAACTTCATCACTGGGGAAATGGCATCTATGCATGCAGAGGGGGCTACAGGCTTGGTTACTATATGCAAAATTAGTAGACACTGAATTGAGTTCTTTGATGAAAATCTTGCATCATGAGAATTAATTTGGGTATACAGAACTTATTGGGCAGGAAAGGAAAGTATAAACTGGATACATCACATGAAGGTCAGCAATCAAATTAGTGTGCTGCTTTTGTATAAGGATTGATAAATGGGAGCATAGATAATGCTCAGACTTCTAGCCTTGGGAAAATTGTGATACACTAAGAGAAATAATGACTCTAAAGGAAGGCTTAAACTGAGTGTGGTGGCTCACACCTTTAAACCCTGCACTAGGGAGGCTAAGGTAGGAGGAGCATCTGTGATTTTAAGGCCAGCCTGGACTACAGGGTAAGGCCTAGGTCAGCATGTACTAGAGTGAGACGCCTTTGCAAAAAGAAATGATGTAAGCCTGTAACCCCAGCTACTCAGAAGGTTGAAGCAGGTGGTTGTTAAGTTCTAGGTCAGCTTGGGAGACTTAGTGAGACTCTGACTCCAAAATTGACAGAGTGGGACTGGAGATGGATGAGTGGTTAAGGCGCTTGCCTGTGAAGCCTGAGGACCCAGGATTGATTCCCCAGCACCCACAGAAGCCAGATGCACAAGGTGGCACATGCATCTTGAGTTCGTTTGCAGGGGCTGGAGACCCTGCCATGCTCATTGTCTCTCTCTCCCTCTCTCTCCCTCTCTCCCTCTCTCTCCCTCTCTCTCTCTCTCTCTCTCTCTCATAAATAAATAAATAAACAAAAATTTTTGAGAGTGGGAGAGAAGGGCTGGTTGAACACACTAGGTTCGATGCCCAAAATTGCAAATAAGAAGAAGGAGAAGTTGTTAAGAGGATCAGAAATTTCAAGGACAGAATTAGAAATATGAAGTTTGAGCCAAGAGTGCTGGTAAATACTATAATTCCAACACGTAGGAGATGAAGGCAGGAGGATGAGCAGTTCAAGGTCATTTTAAGCTGCATAGTAAATTTGAGGCCAGGTTGGATACGTAAAATCCTGTCTCAAAATACAAAAATCAATCTGGGCAGAGTACACACCTTTAATCCTAGCACTCGCATGGCTGAGGTAGGAGGATCACCATGAGTTTGAAGCAAGCCTGTGTTAGAGTGAGATCCTGCTTCAAAACACCAAAAATATAATGAAAAAATCATTTATGGTTGTGGCATTACATACCTGTAAAATTAATACTCTGGGGGGGAGGCAGAGACAGGGGGATCATGAGTTCAAGGCCAACCTGAGCTTCATAGTGAGACCCTGTCTTAAGAAAATAAAGAGGGGGGACTCTATGTATGCCAAGTCTGATAGGTGTATGCCATGTCTGATGGTATTTTCAACAGCAGGAGGACTGGGTTTTGAATAAAAGTATTCGTGAGAAGAGGAGTTAACACTGGTGAGGCCAAGGAGGAATAATCTTCCCAATTTCAAGGCCAGCCCAGGATACAAAAAGAAAACGGTTTCAGGCCTACTTTGCCAGTCCCATGAGTTAAAAATGGGTTTTACAATGATTGAGTAAAATTTCAAAAGAAGAGTAATATTTTCAAATATATTTTATTTATTTATTTAGTTGAGAGAGAGAGAGAAAGAGGGAGAGAGAGAATGGGCACGTGCCAGGGCCTCCAGCCATGGCGACCAAACTCCAGATACATGCACCCCCTTGTACATCTGGCTTACATGGGCCCTGGTGAGTCAATCAGGGTCCTTTGGCTTTGTAGACAAATGCCCTAACCACTAAGCAATCTCTCCAGGCCAAGAAGAGTAATACATTTATATATATATATATATATTTTTTTTTGGTTTTTTTGAGGTAGGATCTCACTCTAGCTCAGGCTGACCTGGAATTCACTAGGTAGTCTCAGGGTGGCCTGAAACTCAAGGTGATTCTCCTACCAGTGCCTTTGGAGTGCTGGGATTAAAGGCATGTGCCACCACGCCCGGCAAGAAGAGTAATATTTGATGGCAAGTGAAAATTCCATGAAATTCAAGTTTCAGTGATTACAAATAAAGTTTTATTAGAACAAAGCCATGCCAATTCATTTAAAAACTATCTATAGCTGCTTTCATACTACAAAATCATACTTGTGTAATGCCAACAGAGACTCTGGCTCCCATTATGCCTAAGATATTTGTTACCTGTCTCTTTACAGAAAAAGCTTGCTAACCTCCAACTTGGAGAGAAATTTGGGAGGTGTAGCCTTGAGACCTCAAACACACAGTAATCCTCCTGCCTCTGCTTCCAGAGTGCTATGATTCAGAAGTTGGCCACCATGCTGGGGCTCTTTTGTGAATCTTAAAGCTGACAGTGGCAGTGATGGAAAGGAGCTGAGGCTAGTTCCTGGGACTGCTGATGTCCAGGGATTAGGGAGGCAGAAGAACAGTGATGATGGCAAATAAACTCAGCTTTAATTAGACATGTCAACTCCCAGACTATTTTATTGCTGGGTATTCCAAATGCACTCCCCAGAGGAAGATTAATTAACTCACAGTCTGGGGTAGCTATTCATCTGGAAGTAAGACCAGCCTATAACAGTAAGGTTTATTTTTGACAAATTTTCATGTCTGGTCTTTTTCTTCTCTCACAAGGTGAAGTATCTCATTCCTGCCTTATTCCTGGAAGGCTTAGCTTCTAGCTAATTATCTTAGAAAGGCATATAAGAAAGAATATTCCACTAATAAAATGGCTGATTAAGACTCAAAGTGCTATTCCTGTCTAACCTATCTAAGATTGGAACTTTAATAGTGGGATTTTTTTTTCTTTCTTTCTTTCTTTCTTTCTTTCTTTCTTTCTTTCTTTCTTTCCTTCTTTCTTTCTTTTCCTTTCTTTCTTTCTTTCTTTCTTTCTTTCTTTCTTTCTTTCTTTCTTTCTTTTTTTGGACAGAATATCATGTAGCCTATGCTGGCTTCAATCACACTCTATAGCCAAGGATGACTTTTAACTCCTAACATTCCTGCCTCCACATATTCAGTGCTGACATTATAGACATGTACTACCATGCCCCATTTATTTAGTGCTGGGATTGGAAGACAGAGCTTCATGCATGCTATCTAAACTATAACCCCAGCTGAATAACAGGACTCTAAAAATGCTTGAAACTGCACTGAATTCTAGAAATGGCATGCACCTGCAGAGTTGTGTGAGAATATGAACAAAGAAAGTCCTCCCACAATACTTCCACTCAGGCTCATTATGTGTGCTGCACACAGACAGATTAAAATCACTGGCTTGTGCACTGGCCTTGCTTGTCACTTCAACATTCTTCTTGGCTAACTCATTTGGAAGGAGGGACTAAATTCCAAGTCACTTTTACAAAGAGGCACAAAAGCCTTTGAGTCTCCATTATTTGTGTCATCATCATTTCAGGTTGGTTATGTCAATAGCAAAATGCAGTTGAGAAGAAAACGCCTCTGTTTAACTGCAGGTGAAATTGGTTTGCTTGCTTCTATTTCATGGGTAGAACAGCAAGAGTGGGCAACGGGAAGCTGTTGTACGGACTAGTTGCCTTCTCCTGCTTTCTTGTCTGTGGTAGGACTAACAGATGGGGCCAACTGTGCAGGCCCACAGCCACAAGTACTAGCCTGCATCCTTGACAGCAAGAGGCACATTGCCATCATGGAGGTCTCCATAGAAACAAACCTCAGTAACATGCGAAGAAGTTCTGTGTGGTCTAAACTCAGTGGCTTGCCTTTACTACAGCTGCTCTGTGCTCCATATGTTTGTTTCTGTTTCTGTTTCCACTGAGGGTCTTCCATATTGTTAATACACACATGTTCTCTCATATAGGAATCCCTAAAACTAACAGAAACCTTCTGTTATTCCATTCCATAGGGCCATAGAATTGCAGCTAGAACATCCACCCCACCCAACCCCACTAGCTCTTGACATTTCTCAGTCTCTCAATATCTTACCTTCCTCCAGCAGCCTGAATTTTTTTCTTTACTTAAAAAGAAATTTAACTCATGGTGTGATGGTTTGTATCAGATGTTTTCATCTTGCTTGGTCCTCAGTTGATGGCAATATGGGAGGTGGAGCCCTGCTGGAGGAGCTGTGTTGTTGGAGGCCGGTTTAGGGATGTTATGGGCAGCCTCTCCCTTAAGAAAGTTAGGCTTATGCTCCTGCTGCTGTTTTCCACCTGCTGTGGCAGAGGTGGTGTGCAATCTCTTCTCATGCCATGCTTCCCACTGCCATCATGAAGCTTCCCATCAAGACTGTAAGCCAAACTTCACTCTCTGTTGCAGAATTTGCTTCTCTTTTTCAGATGGATGCAGATCCTAAGGAGCGATCCAGCCCATCAGCTCAACAGGGCCCCAGCTGAAACCTTAGAGTAATTGGGGAAATGAGCAAGAGTGTTGCTTTCTGGGTGAACCTGGTACCAGCACAAGGGTGAAAGAGCTAGACACTGAGAACACTCAACTCCTACCAAGTCAGATATCCAGAGACATAGAGGCTCCCAAGTCCTCATCACTGAAGGAGATATACAATGAACCCAACATGGCTCAGGGAAATTTGCAGAAGAGGGGGCGGAAAGATTGTTAGAGCCACAAGTTGGGTCAGTATCCACAGAAACATTACCTCTTGCCCATGACTGATGGCTAACCCCACAATGCACGACCCATATACCCCAATGAGGAGAGTCCCTGCAGAGGGGGAAGGACAGGGAGTAGGCTAACGATGGTATCAACATGACTGTATACACCCTGTGTACATAACCAGCAATAGAGAAAAAGACTTTGAGCCAAAGTAAATACTTACCTCCTATCAGCTGCTTTTAGTTGGGTGTTTTGTCCAAGCAATGAGAAGGTAACTAGAACATCATGGGATGGGGAAATGGCTTGGGGGGGGGTAACTGTGCTTTCCATGCAAGCATGGGTTGTCCTGAGCGGGCCCGATTCACCCTGAGTTCAATTCATAGCACCAATGTAGAAAAGCCACATACACCTGTAACCCCAGTCCTGTGAAAAGCAGAGACAAGAGAATCACTGGGGCTTACTGGTCAGTCAGTCTGACTGAAAACAGCAGCTCTGGGACTGTTCTCATGGAAATTACAAGCAAGAGCAATAGAAGGCATCTAACATTCTCCTATGGTGCAGAGTGCACACAAATCTGTACACAAATAGGCATACTCTGCAATACACATACCGCATACCACATATACTACACTCACACATATCCCCCCCAAAATAAAACTTCCCTCAGTATTGTATTTGTGATGCATTAGCCAGATTTTCATATAGCAAGACTCTTACAGAGTGCTGGAGATGTCCCTCTGTTGCCTAACATGCATGGAATCCTGCATTTCATCCTAGCACCACATAAACTCGGCATGGTAGCACATGCCTGTAATTCTAGCTATTGTAAGGATGAGAGAGAAAGATCAGAAGTTCAATGCTACACAATGTGTTCAAGACCACCCTTGGGATATACCAGACCCGGTCTCAAAAAAAAAAAAAAAGAATAACAATAAAAAAGAGTCTTATCATGGGAACGTAAAAAAATATGTTTAACATTCTCATACATGTATAAAATGGCCTTTTGATCTCACGTCCCCTGAACAGCTTGTCTTTTCTCCCTCCTCTCTGCACTAAAACCTTTCTTCTTCCTATGAGAACTCTATCCACCTTTCATGTATTTTTGGCACCCACGCCTTTCTGGGCCCATTCAATACCATTACTTCCTACTTACAGAAAGAACAATGTAAGATCTATCTCAGAACAGAGAAGGTGCATGTGGAACCTGTTGACTACGCAACATAATAGTACTACCAGAAGGAAGCCTAGATGCTTTGGAATACCTGACAGCCCCCAGCAGGCAGGCGACAGGTGACAGAGGAGCACAGCAAAGAAGCTCCCTGCCTTCCACACTGTCTGTCAGGCTAGCTTTGCCGCTAGGCCATGCAGAAGAAACCCCTTCCCTCTTCTTCCCTATATTGTTCTTCCTCCCCTTTTCTTATTTTCTCTTTTGTCTTTTTCCCTTCTGACTTAGCAGGGTGGGTGGATAATTGTGAAATGTGCGATGGACAAGTGACCCAATCACAAAACAGGGCACGTACCTTACCTTTAAGGGATACCATGAAAACCCAAGGGAATAATGAGTGTGCATGTGCAGATGTCAGCACTAGCTAGCTTCCTTCTTCTCTGACATTGCTGACTCAGGAATTACCAACTGGTGCCAGTTGCCCCAGGATGTATGGATGTAATAAATTAGCCTTCACACACACACACACACACACACACACACACACACAAAAACACACCCTATTTACTTAGCTTATCTCACCCCTGCCCCAAGGGACTAGAAGAAATATAAAATAACATTAGCAGATTTTGCAACTTTGCTTGCAGGAAATCGGAGCCTGGCTTTGCCCTCCACCCTGCCTCCCATGCTCATCTCTACCCACCTGGTATATTATCAGGATCCTTTCTAAGTGTGTGCTGTTAGCAAGTTCACTGCTGATTGGCAGCCAGTGGATATAAGGCCTTGAAACCTATCTATACCAAAAGTTTGATAATGTTATGTAATTGTTGTACTGGGACCATCGTAGAAACATCCAGTCCACCAAGCATTAACCAATCTCCTTCCTTTCACTTGGGAAATGTAGAACCAGAAACTTTAATGTGTTTATGAAAGCACATTGGTTTTGAGGCAAAACCAAGAATGAAACTCAATGTGCTTTGGTTCATAAACCATACTTTCTACCAGTCCCAACTCATAATACCTAGCAAGATGTTCACTGTCATTACTTATTACCCTTATCAGTTATAAATTATTCACCATTCTAGAAGTCTCTACACGGATCTAATGAGGCTATTGTGGACTGGGAATGCATCTTACTTGGTAGACTGCTTGTCTAGCATTCATGAAGCCCTAAGTTCCATCCTTAGTACCTTATAAACCAGGAATAGGGGTGCTTGTCTTTATTCCCAAAGCCCATGAGGTACAGGCAGGAGGATCAGAAGTTCAAAGACATCCTTGGCTCCATAGCAAGTTTGAAAGTTTGAAACCAGCCTGAGCTACATTAGACAGTGTCTCAAAACAAAACAAAACTAAAAATATAT
Source organism: Dipus sagitta (assembly GCA_036346955.1). Classification (NCBI taxonomy): domain Eukaryota; kingdom Metazoa; phylum Chordata; class Mammalia; order Rodentia; family Dipodidae; genus Dipus; species Dipus sagitta. Next base: position 11,355,440 of record CM070776.1, on the reverse strand, counting down.
GCACATACACACAAAAGAACGCTATTATACTAGGAAAAATGCATGTTATCCAGAATGTTCTGGAAAATTTATTTCAGGGTCTTACAATCTGTTATGTGCTACTATAGGAATCTAGGACATTGAGGCTTAATTTTGTTTAGTCTCAGAAACAGAAATATCAGACATTTTTAATTTTATAAGATATGCTCTGGAATGGAGTGATGTCTCAGTGGTTAAGGAACATGCCTGAAAAGCCTAATGATCTGGGTCTGATTCCCCAGTACCCATGTAAAGCCAAATACATTAAGAGTGACACAAGCATCTAGAGTTCGTTTGCAGTGGTTGGAGGCCCTGGCATGTCCATTCTCTCTGTCTGTCTCTCTTCTATCTCTCTCTCTGCATTTAAATAAATAAATAAAGTAGTTTTTAAAAACCATGTGTTCACTCTCTGATATATGCTAAGAATTGTGTTATTATCAGAAAATGGAGGTTGAATAAAACTTGGCACATAGAATGTTCTACCGTAGAGAGGAAATACTGAATTCAATTAATATTCAATCAAAGATTAACAAAAATGTACTTTATTCATGAAAGAATGAAAACATTGCCTAATTTTTTTAGGGGAAGTGTTTTAAGACTTATGTACCAGGTTCCTGAAAGCCTCACCATCCACACAAATTCCTTGGAGAAGGTGTTATAACTATATTGTATTGGCTCAGCTGTGGGTTAACAAACATGAATGTTTGTTACATTAACAACCATATCATCTCACATCTTTCAGATGTTTACTTCTTGACAAGTAGAGTTCTCAGTGTTTTCTACATATTATCTCATTAAATTCTTTTAATTCAGCCCTTTCCTTGTTGTTGCTATAGGTGAGATAACTGTGGAACAGTGAAGTTTATCCGACTTTGGCCAGCACCAAGAGCTAGCAAGTATTAAGGGCATGAGTCCAACCCACAATTCAGGTTTCCCAGCTAGGCCTGTAAGCTAGTTTTATGTCTGTTGTGGCATGTCTTTTGTTTGTTTGTTTGTTTTTGTTTGTTTTTGAGGTAGGGTCTCACTTTGGCCCAGGCTAACCTATAACTCACTATGTAGTCTCAGGCTGGCCTCAACCTCACATTGATCGTCCTACCTCAGCCTCCTGAGTGCTGCATGCCTGGCTCTGTTGTACTATTTCCTATCAAAATGCCATAACAAGATTCATTAGGCAATAACTTGTTAGTCTTAAGTTAGAGTTTTTCTGTTTTTAAAAATATTTTATTTATTTATTTATTTGAGAGATGGAGAGAGAGAGACAGATAGAGAGAAAGAGAGAATGGGCACACCAGGGCCTCTAGCCACTGCAAAGGAACTCCAGACGCATGCACCCCTTGTGCATCTGACTTACATGAGTCCTGGGGAATCGAACCAGGGTCCTTAGGCTTCACAAGCAAGTGCCTTAACTACTAAGCCATTTCTTCAGGCCAAGAATTTTTTTTAACAGAGGAGTAAATATAGTATAGTATCATTTACATTTCGATTTTCTGTTTTTTTGACATTTTCATACATGTACATAATGTATTTTGTTCTTATTCCACAATTACCCTCTTTTATCACTTCCTCTACCATTGATACCTTTCTTCTTCCACATTAATCTCCATCTTTCTTTCATGCCCCCCTTTAACCTGTTGAGTTCAATTAGGGTTGCTTGCATGATCATGGGTGGAAGGTTATTTACTGTGGAATGGGCAACTTACCAGTGGCTACACCACTGATGACTCTAACTTCCCCTTTTCCAGCAACCATTAGTTGCCATTAGCTAGTCAGGGAGGTCTGGGATCTTTTCCCACTGTGGTTATTCTAAATGGAAAGCATGCCAAACTGACTTCTACATATGTATGTTTGTTCTCATAGGTTTGTACTACTTGAAGACTCTATCATAAAAGTTGCTTACTGCAATGGGCAGTACATGCAGACATGTATAGCTACCAAAATTGCTGAGAATAAGTAACTTCTCTGTGCTCAGCTCCAAACAGGATATCTAAACCACCTCCTCAAAGAACCTTGTGGAAGAGGGGGCAGAAAGAATGTAAGACCAGGAGGATGGGAAAGAGGACTTTGAAATGCTATCATCTGGATATGACATAGCTGATCCACTCATGAACTCATAGCAATTGCAATTTCCAGCACAAGGTTGACCCTGCAAATAATTCACTATAGATGAGAGAAGAATGTATTAATTTATTATTTTATGCAGAGTCTCATTTTAATCCAGGCTGACCTGGAACTCATGGCCACATGAGTCCTACATGAAAACAGAGTGCCAATAATTGTCAGAGCCCTACAAGCTCCAGAATCAGTAAAGATACTCCAGCTATAAGTTCGAGAAACAATGAAGACACTCCAGCTCAAAAATAAAACCTGGTGGAAGAGTGATGGAGCAGGACACTCAATGTTCTGCTCCCGCCACTGTAGGCAAGTACCCCTGCTGGGCACACCACACACACAACAACAACAACAACAAGAAATCCATGCTCAAGTAAATTTTTTCCCAAGGGAAGGCTGAATTTTGGCTATCCTGAGGTTGCCTCAGGTTGTCACTTCTCTGAGTCACCTAAGAGGAGCAAAGGAGACCCATTTGTTGTTGAGTTATGCTCTTGTATTTCAACTTAAATTTAAAATCACAGTGTAGGCCCCAGTGAGCCACTTAGGGTTGCCACTTCAGAGGAGGGAATGAGAGAGACATTGGCTAGGCAGCTGAGTGTGACAGCCTGCCACCAAATTTGTTCTTGGCTAGAAGTTGGGAATGTCCTTGAGCCTGTAAAGGAGAGAATGTTTTTTTTTTCCTCATCAATTTTTCCCTAAAGTAGTCCTTCATCTTTAGAAAATCTGACATAACGATTTAAGATTACTCCTTCCTTAGGAACCTGACTTGAGTATGTAAATAAGATTGCAAGGGCCTTGAACACCTGGCATAGACCTGAGTTGTTTGTTTTAGTTTTTTTTAATCTCTTCTCTTTTAAAAAATATATTTTATATATTTATTTGAGAGAGAGAAAGAGGCAGAGAGAAAGGGAGAGAGAGAGAATGTGCATATCAGGGCCTCCAGCCACTGCAAATGAACTCCAGATGCATGCGCCCCCTTGTGCATCTGGCTTATGTGGGTCCTGGAGAGTTGAACAGGGATCCTTTGGCTTTGCAGGCAAAAGCTTTAACCACTAAGCAATCTCTCCAGCCCTAATGTCTTCTTTCATAAAGAGTTCTCCCTTCCCTAGAAACCAAATGGGAAGATATGAAGAAGATTCCAAAACACCTGACAAAGGAAATGGACTGAGTATCTCAGCTCCCATCTAGTAAATTCCCATAAAAAACCCAAATAAGAGTCACCAGGAGGGTTTTCTGATTTCTGGGGACCCCCTCCCACCTATAACAGGAGGTCTACCTTCTTTCCTTCTCTTAAACTCCATTATAAAATCTTTCTAAACATCACCCTTTATGATCTGTGGATTTCATTCATTGAATTCATAAGACAAGAACTGGAGGCCGCTAACTCAGTGGAAATTTTGTGTGACCATGACCATCAGGCACTCTAACTCCTGGATGAAAGACCAACCAAGAGCCCAGAATGGCTCTGTTGCTCTCAAAGACACTCCAAATTCCCATATCAGCAGCTGTTGCCTGGGGCTTTGTGCAAAGTCTGCTGCTCCCTGCCATTCCTCTGTGATAGCATCCTGTTCTAATGGCAGACTTGACTTACTTAAGACCCATGGCAAAGCAGAGCACTGAACGCTAGCCCAGGGAGTTCGCCATGTGAAGAACTCAGCAGCAAGCCTCCTGGGAGACTGACTTCCATCTCTTACCTGGAACTCACAAAGAAGAGTGTCCTCCCTCTTCCCATTCAAAGGCCAACACAAGAAAATTGAGTTCTGGCTTCCACTGGCCCAGAATCTTCCCTGAAACTCTGTGAAGGCAGCTGCTACACATAATGGAGACTATGGCCCTGATTAAGATGATAGTGTTTCCAGCAGAGCCTGTTGTGATTGTCCTGTTCACTGAACTTGTGAACCCTTCCACTTCCTGCTTGCCAAGGAAGGCTGCCCTGTACAAACGTGCTTAGCTTAGGCAAAACTTAGCTTTCTCCTCGCTTTACCCAACCTTTCAGTTGATTATGGACATTTTCCAGAGTTTGCATTCCAATCTCCACCTATTTCACTTCCACAGCAATAGGGAATGAGAAGACACACACACACACACACACACACACACACACACACACACGCACACACACTGTGGTTTTTATGTGAGTGCTTAAAGCATACTTCCAAACAAAGTCATGGGAGTTAGTTTAGAAAAGATTTACTTCTCACTTGAATAGCTATTATTCACCCACAAGGAATTCAAATTATATCATAAGAAACAGGAGGGGACACTTGAGATTAAGTAAAACACTTTCACTTTACACATTAGGAAACTGAACTCAGACATCAAACAGAAAGATATGCCATTATTTATGACTTTTGGGACAAGAACAATCTAGTTTTCATGACAATATTGAAGCTTCAGAGTTTATTATTGTAAGGTTACATAGACATAACTATCTTGGGATTTTTTTTCTTCTCCCTAGTCTTATGTGGTAGATCCTCAGATATGATCCTCTGATGCAGTGGTTTTAAAACATGACTGCATCTATCTGAAAAAGAGAAGCAAATTCTCTGACGGAGAGTAAAGTTAGCACCAGATAAAAAGGGCCCCAGCTGAAACTAAGGGTAACTGGGGAAACAAGCAAGAGTGCTGTTTTCTTGGTGAACCTGGTACCAGCACAAGCGTGAAGGAGATCGACACAGAGAACAATCAACTCCTACCAAACCAGATATCCAGAGACACAGAGGCTCCCAAGACCTCATCACTGAAGCAGACCTAAAATGACCCCAACATGGCTCAGGGAAATCTATGGACGAGGGGGCGGAAAGAATGTCAGAGCCACACATTGGGTCATGATACACAGAAACATTGCCTCCTACTCATAACTGATGGCTAACCCCACAAAGCATGACTCATTCCACAAGGAGGGGCTCCTGTGGAGGGGGCGGTCAGGGAGGAGGCTAACATTGGTACCAACTTGACTGTATTCACTGAGTACAAAACTAATTTAAAAAAAATGTCTGCAGGCTGGGCATGGTAGCACACACCTTTAACCCCAGCACTCAGGATGTTGAGGTAGAAGGATCGCTGTCAGTTTGAGGCCAGTTTGGAACTTCAAAGTGAGTTCCAGGTGAGCCTGCACTAGAATGAGCCCCTACATCTAAATAAAATAACACGGCTACAAATATTTTGGCATCCTTCCTATCACAGTTTCTAACAACAGAAGATGGCAGAAGTGGCACCATGTGAATTTTGAGTGTATATCATATAAATCCTTGAAGTTCGTCATTGTCCACTGGGAACACTAGCTCTAAGGGTCTAAGGTACTATGCAAGAAGTCCAAAACTCCATGCTGGAAGAACACATAAAGATGTTCCGGTAGGCAGTCTCCCATGAGCATGCCCTTTAGCCATCTTAGTCCAGGTATCAGATATGTGATAGAAGGAACCACATGGAAGCAAACCATCTGGCTTCAGTAAGTCCAACTTGTAGTCACCAAGTTATTCTCAGTCATTTGAATTGATATGAGGAAGGGAAAAAGATACATCCCTGCTGTGCTCCTTTGCACTTTCCTAGCCCATAATACTTTAATGCCATTACATATTGGGGTATATGACCAACATAAACTTCCTTTATTCCTTTGTCTTTGCTCCTATATTGTGGATGGAACTCAAGGTCTTGTGCATGGTAGGCAAGGGTGATGCCACTGAGCTATATCCCCAGTTGTCTTTTTAGCTTCTTTCTTCCTTTTGAAACAGGTTCTTACTAAGTTGCCTACCCTGGCCTTGTACTCATTTGTAGTTCAGGTAGGTTTTGAATTTGATATCCTCTTGCCTCAGTAGCAAGGATTACAGGTCTGCATTACCGGGCCCAGCTTCTTTGTTCTTTTTCTCTCTTATTTTCTTTATTTGAAGGAAGAAACTTATCTGTTTTTCTGAGAAAGAATAGATTGTAGACATACATGTTTGAGTATTTTTATATCTGAAAATATGCTCTTTTTTAACTAGTTGTTTGATGGATACTTTGGCTTGGTATGGAATATTCATTTGAATATTTTAATGCATTGCTCCTTTGATTTCTCACATCCTACTGTGCTATTGAGAAGTACAAAACCTAGCCAGGTGTGGTGATGCTCACTTTTAATCCCAGTACTCTACAGGCACAGGTAGGAGGATTGCTACCCTGAGAATACAGAGTGAATTCCAGGTCAGCCTGGGCTACAGTGACACCCTACTTCGAAAAACCAAAGAAGAAGAAGTCTAAAGCCTGATGGCCTGGATTCAATTCCCCAACCATCCATGTAAAGCCAAATGGGTATGTGTTTGCAGCAGCAAGAGATCAAGAGATCCTGGTATTCTCTACCTCTTACACACACACACACACACACACACACACACACACACATCTGTGCACATGAGTACACACAAATACATACTTTTAAAATTTATTTTTATTTGAGACACAGAGAGAGGAAGAGAGAGAGAGAATAGGTGCACCAGGGCCTCTAGCCACTGCCAATGAACACCAGATATATGTACTACTTTTACATCTGGCTTATGTGGGACCTGGAGAATCAAACCTAGGTCTTTAGGCTTCACAGGCAAATGTTTCAAATGCTAAGCCATCTCTTCCGCCTGATAAATACATTTTTAAAAGTACCAAGTAGTTGGTTTCCAAATCCTTTATATGTTATCTTCCTACATCCATCCTTCCCATTAGGAATCATACATGTTAAGACAGAAGGAAGGAAAGAAAGAAAGAAAGAAAGAAAGAAAGAAAGAAAGAAAGAAAGAAAGAAAGAAAGGAAGGAAGGAAGGAAGGAAGGAAGGTGACTAATGCCCTCAATCCTAGCACTTGGGAGGCTGAGGTAGGAGGATAATTGTGTTTATAAGGCAAACTGGGCTACAGAGTGAGTTTCAGATCAAGTTGGGCTAGAGTAAGACCTTGCCTCAAAAGGGAGTAGAGAAAGGAAAAGGAAGGAAGGATAGAGAAAAAGAGAGAAAGAAATGAATGGATTTCATCATGCCTTGGTATTTATTTACTTTTAAATTTATTATTCATTTATTTCTTCCAGGCTCTCAGTAGATTTTATTCTGGAGTCTGCTTCATAATATATTCACAAACTGTTTTATAATTTTCCTCCTCTGAACCTACTAGACAGACTTTTCTTGCCCATGCTCATTCATCAGCTATGGTCTATTCTCCTTTAGACCACTTAGTTACACAACTTTGTGGAACACCAGGTAATATTGATAGTTTTCCTGAAATGTTGCTTAGAACTCTTTATACTTTCAACATTTATGAGATTATATTTCTTTTAGATTATATGAACTTGTTATTTTTAATTTTTTTGTTCATTTTTACTTATTTGAGAGTGACAGACAGAGAGAGAAAGAGGCAGATAGAAAGAGAGAGAGAGAATGGGTGCGCCAGGGCCTCCAGCCACTGCAAACGAACTCCAGATGCATGTGACCCCTTGTGCATCTGGCTAACGTGGGTCCTGGGGAATAGAGCCTCGAACTGAGGTCCTTAGGCTTCATAGGCAAGCACTTAACCTGTAAGCCATCTCTCCAGCCCATGAACTTGTTATTTTTTGACACAGGATCTCATATAGCCCAGGCTGTGTAGCTGAGGATACCCTTGAACTCTTGATCCTCTTGCCTCCACTTCTCTTACAGGCATGTACCATCACACCTAGCTTTATTTTGTGCTAGGAATCAAACCCAAAACATCCCGAATGCTAGGCAAGCATTCTGCCAGCCCCCAATTTTTCCCTGATGTTGTTATATGTCATTTTAAACTAGTTTCATGTATAAAATACTGTGTTGCTTACGGTTCCAAGAATATCAATCAATTTCAGCTTCTTTAAATGTGTTTGTGTTCATAATTTGTCTTCATTGGTGCATGTTTTGATTTCTATCTCTCATATTTAAGACTAAAGCATGAAAAATCAATGCAGCATAGTGGCACATGTCTATAATCCCAGCACTGAGGAGGCTTTGTGATGAAAAGTGAGGCTTGCTGATAGTTGGTTTAGACTATGGGAGTAGGATGGCTTCTGGCTGAGTGGGATTCAATTTCGGTGGATCTCTAGATCATCTGTAGATGTCTCTGACACATTGGCCTTTCCACTTACCACTTCACAATCTATATTAGTGAGCAAATACTATAACCACAAGTATCTTTCAAATCTCCATGGCTTAAACTATCATTTCTTTGTTACTGGTCTTTTTTTTGAGAATAGAATCTCATGAAGCCTAGGTTGACCTCCAACTGACCTCGAACACTTGATCTTCCTGTCTTCTCCTCCCTAACACTGGAATCATAGATGTGTGTCACCATGTCCAGTTTACATAGCCTTGTGCATAGTAAGCAAGCATTCTACCAACTGAGCTACATCCTTAGCCCCACATTATTATTTTTTTTTGGCATATGTGACATAAGAATCACTGCTCCACTAGGATTTATTGGACTTGATTCTGTGCATCTTTACACTCTGACACTTAAGTGCAGATACAATCTGAGGAGTTTTGTTCTCCTGGTGAAGGCCAGAAGCAATGAAAACAACCAAACTGCAAAAGCAGAGTGATACTTCTGCTCAGGCATGTCGTGTTTGCTCGCATTCCATTGGCTAAAGCAAGGCAAATGGCTGTGCCCAAAGTTCTTGAGATAGAGAAGTGTTTCCCCATATAGTAAGGCAGAACAAAAATGGGTCAAGGTCAAATATGTATGAATAGATAAAATCTGTCATAATATTTCATACTGACAGGTTTTATTTCTCCTGTCCCTTATATTTTTGTGAAATTATACAGCTTTCATTGTTTAATATAATTCTAATGGATTTGACAGTGAAACAGATAAACGTTTATGCCAAGCTTTTAATATATAACTAGAAGTCTGCTGTTAAATTCTAGGTGATATTAATACATATTGGACCAAACTTAGTATTTGTCAGAAATAACTCATATAAAATAGGGGGTTAAGACTCAACACTCCTCTCTGCTTGCTTAAATTCAGAAACAAAGATATATTAAGTCAAAGGCAGTATTTAAGTAGGGATGGAGACTGAGTATGGCATACAGAAAGCTAAATTCCATAGTGAACTTTGCTACTGGTAAACCATGGATGAATTAATCATGTACTATTACTGTGAAATTCCAGTCAGAATGGAGAAACAAATCTTCCCTAAATTAGCTTTCGTTATTCTCTTGGAAGTGTGCCTTAAACATTAATACAAATCCTGTTCTCATGTTCGTGGGTGTGCATATGGAGGTCAGAGGGCAGGCTTGAGTGTTGGTCCTTGCCTTTCCCTTTGAGACAATGTCTCTCATTGCTCACTGCAGTGTTCGCCAGGCTGACTGGCTTGTGATCTGGGAATCCTTTTGTCTCACCGCGGGTCCTCTGGGATTACAAACACCCACTGCTATGTCCTTCTTTACATGGTTCTGGAGAATCAAACTCATGTACTCATGCTCTGTCTCTGGAGCCATCTCCCCAGCCCTATTTTTTTTTATTAGATAGGAACATATTTAGTATGTAAACATCACATGTTGGTACCATCCTTTCCCTCCTCCCTGCCCCTTTTCTGAAGAGGCCTTCGTTGTTGAGGATGCAGGTCAACCTCATGGGGATTGTGGGCCATGCATTATGGCATGCAGCAGTCAGTTATGGAGGAGAGGCAAAGCCTCTGTGTGTAATGTCCCAACTTGTGACTCTAACAATCTTTCCTCCCCCTCTTCCACACAATTCCCTGAGCCGTGCTGGGAGCATTTAAATTTCACTTCAGTGATGGGCTCTTAGGAGCCTCTAGATCTCTGGTTTGATAGGTGTTGAGCACCCTCAGTGTCTATCTCCTTCACCCTCATGCGGATATCAGATTCACTAAGAAAACAGCACTCTTGATCATTTCCCCAATTCCTCTGTGGTTTCAGCTGGGGCTGGGCTGAAGTGCGAGTGCGATAGGTCACTTATCTCAGGTCCCACTCCCATAAAATAACTATGATTCTTAGTTTTTATTTATTTATTTATTTGAGAGTGACAGACAGAGAAAGAGAAAGAGAGAGAGAAAGAGAGAGAGAGAGAGAGAATTGGCATGCCAGGGCCTCCAGCCACTGCAAAAGAACTCCAGATGCATGTGCCACCTTGGGCAACTGGCTTACATGGGACCTGGGGAATCAAGCCTCAAACCAGGGTCCTTAGGCTTCAAAGGCAAGTGCCTAACCACTAAGCAATCTCTCCAGCCCTGATTCTTAGTTTTTATCTAGTACCAGTCATTATTCTAATTTTACCCATAATCTCAAAAGTATCTGACCAATTTTCCTATCTTTTCATACCATTCACTTGCTAAAAACTGTTTCATTGTTTTGAACTACAATAATCTGTTTTGTTCCAACATATTAAATAAAAAAAAATGTGTGGTGCTCATAAAACATCCCTTTCTCACTGAAAAAAAAAATGAGAAAAAGAAACAGAAAAAAAAACTAAAGCAAACTATTTTGTTATTCCTGGTACATATGCAGGGAGCACTAGAAGGCAAAAGGAAATTGATTAAAATAAAAAGATTCACTTCTGTTCTATGATGATTTTAACTCTCACCTTTTATACTCTGAGATAACTAATATCTTCTTTGGTGTCTGCATCTTGTTCTCAGAAATCTTGAATGCAATCATTAATGTGTGTGTTTCTTTCTCTCCACCTCTGCTGATCTGGGTGTCTTATGGCTGTGTAACTCAGGGACTTAGCTAGGTGACTGAAGCTTAATCAAATGTCAATGAATTATTAACCAATTTACATACACTTCAGAGAATTGTTTAGTAAAATGAGTGTTAACGAAAGATGCTACTCTATTTCATGACACTCTAAATTCCAGCAGCATCTTCCATTAAAAACAAAAATCCATTTCAAGGATGGAGAGATGGCTCAGCAGTTAAGGTGCTTGCCTACAAAGCCTAATGACCTGAAATTTGATTCCCAGTACCCGCATAAAGCCAGATGCACAAGGTGGCACATGCGTCTGGAGTTTGCTTGCAGTGGCTGGAGGCCTTGGCATGCCCATTCTCTCTGTCTGACTCTCTTCTCTCTATCTGTCTGCTTGCAAATAAATAAATAAAATATTTTTTAAAATCCATTCCAATTCTTACCTATATCATTTTCTTTTTCTTTTTATTCATAAGTATTTTTGTCTTGACTGAACAAGCACAAGAATCAAATGTCATTAACACATTAATCTTTTCTAAAAATGTATTCATAATATAAAAATGAAACCTGCTTATTGAACAATAAAAAGCAAAATTATAAAACAGTAAAAAGCAAACAAGTTGTACCACAGTCTTACCCCAATGATCACAGCTATTAGTTGGAGAAAGCAAAAATTAACAGATGCATATCCATTTATAGCAAAAACTAAGAAATACAAATATATTCATTGAAATAAAAATTCAATAGAGAAATACCAGCTTTTTCGTTAGATATAATGTGTTAAACACCCTTATTTACCTCTACTCACCAAATTCAGCTAAGAAGAATATTAAAAGTTCATTTAAAAGTTACAGATCTCTACAAAAAAATAATGGGGCTAGGTTGATAGTTCAGTGGTTAAAGGTGCTTGCTTGCAAAGTCTGTAGGCTTGGGTTTGATTCCCCAGCACCCACATAAAGTCAGACACACAAAATGGCACATGCATCTGGAAATTATTTGAAGTAATAAGAAGCCCATTTCCCCGTTCTCTCATGCACACAAATAAATGGAAATATTTTATATGCTTTTGACAGAAAGAGAATGGACACCAAGTGTGGTAACAAATACTTGTAAGCATAGTACTTAGGAAGCCAATGCAGGACCACTAAGGGTTTAAGGCCAGCTCCCCTGGCTAACCTTGACTGCATTATAACACTCTGTCACAAAAAAAGGGAACATAAAATTGGGAATGAGATGAGACATGATAGTTGCATCTTGAGAGATGAGAAATGCATCTAAGAAGGATGGACAATGGATACATGACTAAAAGAGACTCAAAAGCCCCAAAATCTGAAATCTAAGATAGTAGGGATTAAATCCCCTGAGGAACTTGTGTCTACTCAAACCCCCAGAGAAGTTTATGCTAATTGGTAAAATTGACCATTCCTTTCCAGATCATTTTGATCCCTAGGTTGAAAGTGATCCCCATAATTTTCAGTAATAACCTGAAAATGGTGTGACATGAGAGCAGGATGTGGAGAGAGAAGCATCAAGATTAACAGACGACTGGAAACCCTTTCCCACCAAGGCTACTTTTAAAGGACAAAGCATTGCCTAAGAAAAAGCCCATGATATGTGCATGCAGAAGAAGGTGAACATTACAGAAATAACCTGTACAGGTTCACCATGCGGGTGACTAAGGAGCCATTTAGAACTTGTAGTCTTTTCCAATTCTCTAGCCCACTTTCATTCTTGGGAGTGCCTTTCCTTTCTCTTTTGTAATCATCTACTTTTGCCTCTATTTCTATCACTACCTTCAAACACTTCTATTGCTCATGGATTTCCTTCCTTCTCATCAGATTTTGAATTATCTGTAAGTTAGGTATAGATTTATAATTTGTAGTTCACTTTGAATAATTTGCACCAACAAGCACTGTACCCAGTCCATTTGATCTGAACACATTACTATCTGGTTGGCCCCAGACGATATAGTCCATTCTGGTTTTGAAAAGCTAAATTAAACTCTGTCTTTGAATTATGGATCCAACCTCATTCATCAGGTACCCCCTTTTCATTCTTATTCCCACTTTTGAATTGTAACTCTGGGTTCATTGGGTCAGTATTTTCAATAAGCATCAGACAAGTTTTAGGAATTTTTAGGGAAATATGTGAAAGAAAACATGCAGTTGTTTGTAGCTTCCACTAGCCATTTCTCAAACTTTACCTCTATGGATGCAAATCTGTTGGGGAACTAAGTGATTATTTGCTAATTATACAAAAATCTAGCTACTGTCTGTCAGCTCTACCTATCTTATCTATCTATCTACCTAAAAGCTATATATATAAAATTTTATTTATTTATTTATTTATTTAAGAGAGAGAGAAGCAGATAGATAGCAAGAGATTGGCACAACAGGGTCTCTAGCCACTGTAAATGAACAGCAAACACATGTGCCACCTTGTGGATCTGGCTTTACATGGGTACTGGGGAACCAAACCTGGGTCCTCAGGCTTTGCAGGCAAGTGCCTTAATTGCTCAGCTGTCTCTCCAGCCCACAAAAGTATGTTTTTATACCATTTAAAATCAAGATTAGTACAAAAAATATCCTAGCAGATAATTATGTATTATTTTATATATGTTAAATGGCCCATATAGGAGGCTTTTTCTGTCCATTTATTTGCAGGTTGGAATAGCCCAGAACTATTTATAGTGAGGAAGTTATTGACCTTTTCATGAGAGGAATGGTAAATTTTATGGGTCATCTGCGCTGAATTAAGGGTGCCTGGATATTGGGACTATTTCCCTGTGTGATGGCTGTGTGCAGTATGTGCACACTCATCCAAACCTGTCTTGGCATTTTACATTGCCTCAGATGACCTAAACTCTACCACATCTGTTTTACAATTTTTTTTTTTATTGACGCTTCCATACTTACAGACAATTAACCATGATAATTCCCTCTCCTCCCCCACTTTGCCCTTCATAAATCCACACTCCATCATATATCCCCCTCTCTCTATTAATCTCTCTTTTATTTTGATGTCATCATCTTTTCATCCTATTATGAGGGTCTTGTAAAGGTAGTGCTAGGCAACACAAGGTCGAGGCCAATTTCTGTCTGGATGATTGCATTGTAAGCAGTCCTACACTTCCTTTGGCTCTTACATCCTTTCCACCACCTCTTCCACAATGGACCCCGAGCCTTGGAAGGTGTCATAGAGGTGTTTCAGTGCTGACATTCCTCTGTCACATCTTCTCAGCACTACGGTGCCTTTTGGGTCATCCTAGTTAAACTCTACCATATCTTGTTGATGATTAGAACATATGGCTGTCTCCTTAATTAGCAAAAGAAAGTGTCTGGCACTGTGTTAATACCAGGGACATTAACCTTGAAAAATTTGTTCTAGAAGCTTTATCAAAAGCATATTTATAAGGAACAGTATTTTTGAGGATTGATTACAAGAAATGAAGGCTATCCTCAGGTATTCTCTCAAGTGGGAACAGTCTTATCTATCAGCAAGTTTTATTCTTAAAAGTGATTTCTTAGACCTTACACAGACTAATCAATGAATTTACTTCTGCCATGTGCATTTTTTCTATAATGAAGGATTTTTCTCTTGAAATTCATCCTTATGCATTGCAGCAAGGTTGCCAAAAGATGTCTTACATGCTCATTTTTCAGAGCATGGTCCTGGGAATATTAGGAAGTTAGTCAGATATTAGCAGGCTTGAAGGTCATTGAGGAAAAACTTATAAACTCATAAATGTGTAAAACTAGTGACCGGAAATGCAGAACTTTTCACTCCTTGTCAAAAGAATGTGATCTGTGTGTATCTCTAGCCCTGGGTAGAAACACGGCATTCAAATTGTTTAAATGATCATAAAATTAATATGTAACTAGAGGCTTTCTGGTAATGAGAAAAGACACCATTGCTTCCTCTCTTAAGTGTTAACCCCAACTGACTTTGTCCATCAGTGGGCAGAAAACTGTTCTCAAAAGCTCTATGTTCAAGAGACTTTAAGATATGATATAAGGCCTCCCTAGACATGTAGATTGATACAGTGGTCCATTTAGCCCTTGTCCATTGTAATCTGTTGAAAGTGTTTTTCTGTGCAGTGTTCCCTTTGCATTGCCCATTCTCACTATTGAGAGTACTTTATGTTCGTCAGTGAGAAACCTTATCTATCTTCTACCCTATACCAGGTGTGTCTTGTTTGAATTTTTTCAAGAGATAACAAGGACTTGGGAACTGAGGGGAAGCCAGAACAAGATCCCAGTAACAGGAATAGAAGTTTTAACATCGCCAGAGATTTTCATAGAAATAGATAATTTTGCCAGTGTGATCACTCAGGCCTCTAATCCAGCTCTTAGAAGGCCCAGGCAAGAAGACTGGGCAAGTTCGAGAACAGTTTGGATGACATAGTGAGCTCTAGGCCACTCTGAACTTCAATATGATACTCTACCTCAAACCACCCACTTCCCCCTCCCCACAAAATAATAAAATAAATAAAAGAAGGGATGGAGGAAAGAAGGAAGGAAGAAAGAAAGGTAGGGAGGACACAAAGCCCTGGGTTTGAGTTCCAGTACTGCATAAATTGGGTATGGAAAACATGCTTGAAATCCCAGCACCTAGGACGTGAAGGCAGGAGGATCATAAGCCCGAGGTCATTCTTAGTGACATTGCAAGCTTGAGACCAGCCTTGGATACATAAGATTCTGTCAGAGAGATGGGGAGGAAGAAAAGAAGGAAGGAAGGAAGGAAGGAATCTAGAGTCTTGGGGCTTCACTCTAGATCTTAGTATCAGAGTGGTGTTTTAATTAGACTCCTATGTAATAATGGGAATAAAACAATTTTGGCATATGTGTATGTTGTGTGTGTATACATGTTCGTATGTGTGTGTGTGCGTGTGTGTGTGTGTAAAAGAGAAGTACGTTTCCATATGACTTATTCATAACATATTTAGTTTTGATTAACCCTCTTCCCACTTACCTCTCCTCCATCCACCTCCTCTGATCCCACTTAAGCCATTCCACCCCCAATATTCCACCCCTCTACTTACTTATCTACTACCCCGTTTTCTTTCCCTCTCCTCCCTCTCTCACCCTTTTCTCATAAACCCCTTTTAGCTTTGTGGCCTCTGCTGCTGACTCTTCCTCCAACTGATATCTTTTGAATCTTATTACATTTTTTCCATCACCTCTTCCATAACGGACTCTGAGCCTTGGATGATGTGATAGATATATATCACTTGATGCTGAACACTCTACTGTCACTTCTTTGCAACACATTGATGAGTTTTGTTTTTTTTTTTTTGTTGTTGGTTTTTTTTTTTTTTTTTTTTTTTGGTTTTTCGAGGTAGGGTCTCACTCTGGCCCAGGCTGACCTGGAGTTAACTAGGGAGTCTCAGGGTGGCCTCAAACTCATGGCAATCCTCCTAACTCTGCCCCCCGAGTGCTGGGATTAAAGGTGTGCGCCACCACACCCTGCATTGATGAGTTTCGATCCTCCCCAGTGGTCACCATCATCTGAAAAGAGAAATTTCTTTAACAAAAAGTAAGAGTAGCAAAAAAAAAAAAAAAAAAAACATGGACATAAACACAAACATAAAAGTTTAGAGGGCAATTTTGTGGGCATAATATATCCATTTAACAAAACAACAGTAGCAGCTTCTCCAATAGGGCTTATTACCTTCCAGCAATAGGCTTTTCACTGGGTTTTCAGTACCAGGCATTTACCTCCCATGGTCAAGGCCTCGAATCCAAAAGGAGAGCAGTTGGTTACCCCCATAGCAGACATACCACCTTAGTCCCAGAGTGCATATTTTGCCTGGCTAGCCAGCCATTTAGCTTGCAGGATCCACTGCTGGTTAATCCTATTTATGACTCTTCTCCCCCAGCAGACTGCATAGACCTTTCCAGAATTATGACAGTTTGAGTCTACTTTTAAAGGTTTTTGTTTCTGCTTGGGGATGTGCCCATCATATTGTATATACTTCACTTATAAAACAGAAAAGATTACAGTCTAGTCCAGAATTGTGCTGATACTCAAAGATATTTTGATTTTCATTGTATTGTGCAAGTAGGAGATACAATGGGGCAAAAGCATTGAGTTTATGATCAGACCTGGGTGCATAAAAGTGACACGTAGACGCGAGGTGTTAGGAACTTCAATGTTAAGTGATCAGACAAATGTTGGCCTTTGAACATTGTTGGAAAGAAAGAAAGAAGATTAAGGAAATATTAGGTACAAGAGTGCTTTTCAAATTAAAGCACTAACCAAATGAAAAGGCCCAGATCAATGCCCCAACTACCTGTGTGGATATAACAAATATGATAGCAGGGAAGAAATAATTTTATATTTTTATGCCCAGACTTTGTAAAAATATCAACCATGGACAAGTGTACCAGAATCATGTGAAATATTTCTTAAAATTGTAAATTCCCAGCTGGGAATGGTGGCAAATGACTTTAATCCCAGCACTCGGGGCGTAGAGGTAGTTGGGTCACCATGAATTCAAGGCCACTCTGAGACTACAGAGTGAATTCCAAGTCAGCCTGAGCTAGAGTGAGACCCTAACTCAAAAAGCAAAAACCAAAAACAAAATAAAACAAATGTAAATTTCCTAGCTGAATTTTAGCTATAACTGAACACTCAACCACTAGGACCTCATGAAACTAAACTGCTATAGTATAGACAAGCAAGCCATCAACAAAATCAATAGACACCCTACAGAATGGGAGAAAATATTCACCAGATATATCTCCAACAAAGGTCTAAAACCTAGAATCTACAAAGAACTCAAAATAGTAAACAATAAAAAACTCCAACACCCCAGTAAAAAAAAGAGGTAGAAAAGTCTGAAAGGAATAAATACAAATGAACAATACATACTGAAAGAGGTGTTCAACATTTTTAACCATCAGAGAAATGTCAAACCAAAACAACTCTTAAGATTTCCACACACTCCCTTCAGGATGACATTCATCAAAAAACCTAATGACAACAAATTCTGGTGAGGCTGTGGGGAAAGAGGAACCTTTACACTGCTGGTGAAAGTGCAAAGTGGTACAACCACTATGGAAATTACTATGGAGACTCTTGTGGGCATATGCTCTAAAACTCCACTTTTGACTACAGACATACTTGTTCAACCATGTTTGTTGCTATTCTATTCACAAAATCTAGGTACTATAATTAGTCCAGGTACCCATCAACTGATGAATGGATAATGAAGATGTAGTACATGTACACAATGGAATTCTGCTCAATGGTAAGGAAAATGAAATAATTAAATTTGTAGGAAAAATGGACAGAGTGGGAAAAAATCATTCTAAGTGAGGTCACCCAGGCACAGAAAGACAAATGCCACATGTGTTCTCTCATCCATGGTTCCCAACTGGGATCAATTGGAGATTAGTGCAAATAGTAGTAAGCACCAGGAATATGGGCATACAATCAGGAAAGAGAAGAAATAGGGAGAGAAGAGAGGAGGAGTGACTTGATATGTTAGGGGAGGGACAGATTATTGGAGGAGGGAGGGGATTGAATAGGTAGGTGGTAGGGAAGGTGAGGATAGAGAAGGAATTACACAAAAGTTAAGACAACTTGAATCAGTGCCATATAAACCCTCATTCTATCATTCTACAAGATATAGCCACCAATAAAGAGGAAGGGGCAGTAGGAACAGAAGGGGGGAAATGCTTAACTTTAAAACCATGGACTCTGGCTGGTAAATCCCAGGCCCAGAATTGGGTTGCCACTCACAGCATGCTGTTGGCCATGGAGACCAATGTGGTCCCCAAAACAATGTAGGCCATTGACAAAACACTTAATTACCTGCCAGAACTAAAAGATAGGGCCCTATTGCTGAGGACACCACAGGCTGTGGTCACAGGACATTGGAATACCATGCTGGAACCTAAAGGGAATATAGCTCCCTTCTGGCTCATCCTCATGGTGCTGGAGAGCCCTGTGGGAGCTTCTGGAGGACAATGGTCACCAAAGCATAAATAAGAAGAGGAGCCTGCCAACTATGAAATAAGCCAGCAGAACAAGAAGTACACACTTGTGTAATAATAACATGCACCGTGTGTGGGTAACCAAGTGTTCTCTGCTTGGACATGAGGCCCACTTATTGGGACAGAACTCATATCTGGTACTGGAAACCAAGTCAGAATCCCATGACCAGGTACTCAAACTTCAGAAAGAAGCCTCCATTGCTCCCTGGAGAAGAAGAGTGGGCTCTCAAATAACTTTGCACACCCCCTTTAGCCCAAGTTACTCTCATTCTTGGTTGGAGAATCTACTTTATTTTACAGATAGCAGAGAAAATGGAGAAGAACTAAAGTCCATTGATAAGAAGATAGCAGACTGCTCACCATGAGATATGCCACCTCTACCACATCTGTTAAGACCCAGGATAAATTGCAGAGGAAGTGGCAACATGAACACTGTTTTCACTGCTAGCCTGGCAACCATTTCCAGGGCCATGGTGCCAGATATGGTGATCAATCAAAACCTATCAAAGCAGAAATTCAGAGGCTTCAGGGAACTTAGCACTAAATCAGACTGACAACAGGCCTGCCATGGCTCAGGAAACATTGCACAAGAGGGAGTAGTATGATTATAAGAGCCACAGAGTGGGTAGGAATATTTTGAGGTATGGTCACCACACTACCCCACAGGGACTGACTGAGGCCTCCATGACCCAATTCTGAATAGCATAACCCCACTGAGGAGGGACCCCAGGGTAATGCAATCTGGGGATAAAAGAGTATAATCTGTTCTTACACACACACACACACACACACACACACACACAGCTTAGGAGGTCTTAAGCTACCACTGTTCTACTGTTGTGTGTCTAAATGGATATATTATGCACACCAAATGTTCCTCTAAATATTTTTGTTTATGACCACATATTAATACTGCTCTCACTTTTTGGGGGTTTTTGAGGTAGGGTCTCACTCTAGCCCAGGCTGACCTGGAATTCACTATGTAGTCTCAGGTTTGCCTCAAACTCACGGCAATCCTCCTACCTCTGCCTCCCAAGTGCTGGGATTAAACGCGTGAGCCACCATGCATGGCTTGCTCTCACTTTTGGTTAGAAAGGCTTCTCTTTTCAGGTGGTGGTGAACACTGGGGTGACTCAAAACTCACCATAGTGCTGAGAAGTGACAGTGGAGTGTTCAGCACTGAGACATCTCTATCACATCCTTCAAGGCTCAGGGACCATTGCTGAAGAGGTGGTGGAAAGAATACCAAAGCCAAAAGAAGGAAGAGAAGTGCATACAGCACTGTCTTCCAGACACAATGTAGCCTTGATATTCATGATCTCACAGCAGCTTATGCTACCTACACAAGGCCTGCATACTCAGAGGGAAAAAGGATGACATCATAACAGAAGAGAGATTAGTGGGAAAGAAGATGGGATTCGGGGGGGGTGAAGAAGGAAAAGAGGGTGGTGGGAGGGGATTTTGATCATGACATATTGTTTATCTTTATCAACATCGCCAATAAAAATTTCAAAAAGAAAAATGATTTTCCTGGTTCTGAGCACCAGTCCTAGCTTGATTTCCCAGCCCCACCCATTTGTAAGTAAGTTCCATTCTAGTTTCGCTGTGATTGTCTCTTATTTTTGACCTTCTTCCAGGTGCCCTTCTTAAAAACCACAGCTTTTAGTGTTCCTCCAGCTTTCATTCCTACTGTGTGCCCTCAGGCTCCCCAGACTAAATTCCCAGGCAATGTTCTGATGCCCCTGGGGAGTGATTACCAACAACTTTTTCTTTTTGAGCTGCCTCTTAGGGTATCATGGGTACAACACATGTCATGAGTCAGCCCTATCATGGGAAAAGAAGGCTTACCAGCAAGTCAAGTCTTGTGAGGATCATCACTTCACTTTGAAAGAAGGTGGGTGCAGTGTCAACTTGCTCCTGCCCCAGTGCTTGTTGGGAAGCCAACAGGACTTCAGGAATGAGTGCAAATGTATTTCATAGAATTTTCTTGACTTGTGTCAGAGGAAAATCCGAATCTAGGAGGTTGACAGTTGATCCAGTGCAGAGCAGTTCACTGTCCTATTCATCAACCTGGAACTTAGGCACAGTGAAGCATGACCAGAGGGGTTCCATCTACATCCAGCCTCAGTGGTGGTCTCCCTTTACAGAAGACATCTATGCAATCAAAGCGAAGCTTTGTCTCTCAGATAAATGTCAACACAGATTCTACTGGATTTTATTGCAGATGTATGTATGCCAAGTTCTAACTCTTCATAGTTATGAATGGTAGCCTTAAGGCAATACAATTGGCTTATTGTCCTGGAATCATTTTCTCACACATGTATGTGTTCCTAAAGGTATAAGAATACTTGAGAGTGTGGACTTTTCTTCCAAAATGGCACTCATTTCTCTTCTCTCATGGTGGTTCTGTAGAATGCGACTATAGTCCTCTTCTTTCCTTACTAGTCACTTAATGGAGGAGTTTTATTTCCTTTGTTGGCATTAAAATGCTGGCTCTGGGGTTGTGTTTACATTCAGGTTTAGCCACTCGGTCTGTATGCCTTGTTTGATAAATGTTTTATTGCAGTGCCTGCTTACCACTGGAGTATAAACACTTCAATCATTGTGATCACATGATAGGAGCCACACAGCCTAAACAATATTTAGCACCTGACTTCTCACAGAAACAGTTTGTCAATTGTAAGCATCTAGATGTCATAGGTCACGTATAATTTGTTTTTTGTTTTTTAAGAATTAATTTTTATTTATTTATTAGAGACAGAGAAGGAGAGAGGGAGAAAGAGAGAGACACTGAGAGAGTGAGAATGGGCATGCCAGGGTCTCTAGCCACTGCAAACAAACTCCAGGCACATGTGCCACCATGTGCATCTGGCTTATGTGGGACCTAGAGAATTGAGTCTTGGTCCTTAGGCTTCACAAGCATGTGCCTTAACTGCTAAGTCATCTCTCCAGCCCTTTTTTAAAAATTTTTTTTGTGTGTATGTGTGTATAGTATATGTGTGCTGTGGTGTTATGCATGGGTGCATGCAGAGGCCAGAGGAGAACTTCTGGTGTCCTTCTCTATTGTTCATCACCATATTTCCTTCAGACAGGATCTCTCCCTGAGCCTACAGCTGCCAAGTCCCTGTCCTCACTAGGAATCAGTAGTCTTCCTGTGGACAGTACTGGGTTTACAGGTGTGCATGATGAAGCCCAGCTTTTTACGTGAGTTCTCTATGTGAGCACTATTCAGGGTAATCATGGTGAATATTTCTTGTTTCTTTAATTTTGTTCTTTAATCAAACTGGGACAGTCTCGGGCCCTCATAGGTCATTATGCTTAAGCAGCAAGTGCTCTTAACTGCTGAGCCATCATCCCAGCACATGTTTGCTTCTATTTTGGACAGGATCTATGTTGTTGAGGATCATCTTAAATTTCTGATTCCCCTGCCTCCAGTTTTCAAGTGGGATTACAGGCATGTACCACTACACACATGCCTAATACATACACAGTGTGTTTGATGATTTCTAGAATGTAAATACTTTATAACTGCTATATGGAAAAGAACAAAAAACAAAGAAATGTACCCTGAACATTTAGACTATAGTACAGTTTCAGGTTCATCTTCTTTTTTCCTTCCTGAATTTTCCAAATGTCTTTCAGTGAATACTTAATACACATTAACACCATATGCAAACACATCACAGCAGCTCTCCAGACTCCTAGGTTATTTAGGTTATTTAGTGGCATCTAGTTGGCTAAGCAAAAAGCTACCATGCTTGGCATATGATTATTATACAGTCCAGATAGATTAAGGAAGTGTGATGGCTAATATTAACTGCTAAGTTGACAGGATTTAGAATCACCCAGGAGACAAAACTCTGGGCATGTCTATGAGGGAGTTTTACAATTGTGTTAAGTAAAGTGGGAAAATACTCCCTAACTGTAGGCAACATCATCCTATGGGCTGGTTCCTGGACTGAATAAAAGGGGGAAAAGGAGAAGGTAAGCTGAGCATTCATCATCATCTGCTGCCTGACTGTGGATTCAATGTGACAACTGCCTCATGCTCTAGCTTTCCTCACAACAATGGTCTTTATACCCTCAAACTGCGAGCCAAAATATACCCTTCCTCCCTTAAGTTGCTTTGGCTAATTTTGTCGCAGCAATGAGAAAAGTAACTAATACAGAAAGCATGGATACACAGGTAGAGAATCAATAGAGTTCATTCCATGAAATCAAAATTATTTAAAATCTTTAAAGGCCATTTATCTTACTCCAACAGTTTGCTCTCCACCTTGCCAGTTAGATTCCTGATAAGTCCCATTTATCCTCAACTCCACTCAGGAGGGAAGGAAAGCTTGAATCTCAGAATCAACTCCAGTGCTGCGTAGACTTCAATGAGCACCAGAGTCACTGGAGGGCTTGCTCACACACTGCTCCCTGGGCCTCACCTCCCAAAATCTGACTCAGTTGGTGCATTTCTAACAAGCTTCTAAGGAATGCTGCTGCTATTTAAATATGGGCTTCACTTCAAGTGTCACTGATGCAGTCCATGCCTTAAAGCCTGTGTTTGCAAAGTAACTTCAAAACATCAATTGTTTTCACACATGATATGATCTGGACTCTTACAGAAAACATGCCAATGTCTATAGACACTTTTGATTGCCGCTATTTCAAAGGTGGGGATAGGTGCTGATAGTATCTAGTGGGAAGAAGCCAAGAAAAGTCTTATAATGCCTATGGCAACCCACCCTCCCATCCTGAATAAAAATTATCTGGAACAAAATATCATAGAAAAAAGGTGAAAAATCTAATTTTGGGTCTGTTGTGTTTTGAATGTGAAATGTCTCCCATAGGCTAATGTGTTTGAATACTTAGTCCCCAACTGGTGGTGCTGTTTTGGAAGGTTCAGAATTGTTGAGACCTTCTGTAGGAGGTATAGGTTACTGGATTTTCTAGTTTGGCCTTACTTTCTGTCCAGTATCTCTTTCTTGTTTAGCTAAAATGTGAGGAGTTGAATCCCAGCCACACTCTCCCAACACCATGCAGCCACTTGCTGCCATATTTCCCCTCCATGATCATCTGTATCCCCTCAAACTCGGAACCAAAGTAAATGTTTCCTCTCTTTAGTTGCTTTGTATGGTATCTTGTCACAGTAACAAGTAAAATAACTAATACAAGGTCTGAGTGTCACAGGTTGGTAATCTAATAGACCCAAGCTAAACTTTGCAAATATAACTATTCTTTACCTTGCTCTAAAAGGCAAAATAAGAGAGCAGATTAAAGTTTAGCCTCCTATTATCACCCTGGTCCCAGGAGACATCTAAGTGTGCAAGCCTGTGATCTCATCTGTTCCTTTATATTGTAGATGAGAAAGTAACTTCCATATAGGCTAAAAGTATAGGAGACCTGAAGTCTTAAACTATGACAGTGATCATCAAGTCAGTGTGAATCAATGCACACATGCCAGTTCCCTCTAGTACATTCAGTTATAGCTATACATTCATTCACTGATATATTACTTTAGCATTTCTTTTCCATATACAGTGTTCTTACTTGCACACATAAAACTGAAGGTCTTCATATATTACTTAATATTAGCTTTGGACACGAGACATATTTGGCCCATGACTTTTATGCAACATCCCCTCCAAATGCTTAGAGACAGAGATGTTCCAGCAACAAGTTCTATTTTTAAAATACCAAATTGAAGCTTGCAACTTGTGAATGAGACCGGATGGTTCTTCCATCTAGCGCTGCAGAGTGAAAACAGCTGGCCCTTTACATTCTATGTGCTGTGGCCAAAGCATTTCTCTGCCCTTCTGAGAAATTTTGCACCATCTAGGACTTTTTAAAACTTCCTTATCACTTTCACATTTAAACAGTCATAAAAAAGAAAAGGGAAAGAAAAAAAAAAAAACACATCATGACCAAATCCCACAAAGCAAGCAAAAGAACAAACAAAATGTTCAAGAGAATCACACTTCAGTGATGCCTCTACATCAGGGTCGGGAGCCATGCCCAACTCTCCACCATCTTTGTAAATGAAGTTTCATTGGAATCCAAGCACACCCATTCATGACATATTTTCTATGGCTGTTTCACAGCTTTGACTGGTGTGACAGAGGCCTTTATGGCTGGCTAAGCTTAAAGTATTGACTATCTGACCTTTCCAAACTCTGCTTGTTTTTGTAGTGTGCGTGTACCTTTGGTGTCCATGCAGGGTCTCCATGTGTTCCCATGTGTGTGGACACAGATGTAGGTGAGGATACATGTGCATGTATATGTAGAGGGTGTAGTTGATGTTTGCTGCCTTCCTCAGTCACTCTCCACACTATTAATTTATTTATTTAATACAGGGTTTCTCACTGAACCCAGAGCTCATCAATTTGGCTAGATTAGCTAGCCAGTGACCTCAAGGGTTCTCCTGTCTTTGCCATCTCAGCACTTGGATTACAAGCATACCACCATGCCCAGCTTCATGCCTGGACCATGTGAAATTGCCCTAATTTTTACCTACATTTCAACTGAAAAAAATGACAATTTTTTTTCTTGCAAACAAAAGCTTGCTGTGGCTCTTGGGGCTCAAACCAGAATTCCTTATAGCTCTGCTCATCAATAAAATCACTTTCTCATATGCATAGATGTAAAAATAGGAATTACTCCTCCCTTTAACAGAAAATAAACAAAGACCAGACTGCCGTGAGAACTTAGAAACAGGGATTTCTATAGAAATTTTTGTAGCTCTTTGACACAGATCCACCCTGACTCAACCATAGAACCTCACTCAACTGCACCTAGTCATTCCTGGGGGCATTTAACTAGCTCCATCTACCCAGTCTGTCGTCTTCTGCAAACATTTCAATGTCTCTGCTTCATGTAAAAGGTGGCATGAATATGTTTGCAGAACATGGGTCATTACGGGTCAGTGCTAATATAATAAACCTCTGCTCAGGTGGCCTCAAGTTGCACCACACCCATACCTGTCAATTTCTATTTTCTTGTAGAAATATAAAATATAGTAAGAGAGGAAAAACATAGATATGGGATTTAAGCCAACCTACTTTGGATTCCTGCCTCTATTTGCTTTTTGTGTTATGTTTTAAGACATTTCAAATCTCCCTGCCTCCACCTTCAGAGTGCTGAGGTTATAGGTGAGCACCACCATGCCTGGCT
Organism: Dipus sagitta; assembly: GCA_036346955.1. Classification (NCBI taxonomy): domain Eukaryota; kingdom Metazoa; phylum Chordata; class Mammalia; order Rodentia; family Dipodidae; genus Dipus; species Dipus sagitta. The sequence continues at coordinate 11,329,482 of CM070776.1, read as the reverse complement.
CAGTTTACTGTTTCTTACCTACTCTGCGAACTTGGGTGAGTTTTGTAGTTTTTAATGAGCTTCCCTGTTTTAGTCAACTTCTCATTGCTGGAACAAAATGTCTTATCAAAACAAAATCAGTTTTAAGGGAAGAAAGGTTGATTTCAGCTTACATTTCTATATTACAGTACATCACAGAGGAGAAAGCATGGTAGCAGAAGCTTGATGCAGCTGGTCCCTTTCTGCCCACAGTGAGGAAGTAATGAATGCTGCTGCTCAGCAAGCTCTCCTCTTTATACAGTCCAGGACCCCAGCCTTGGAATGGTGCCATCCACAGTTAAGGTAGGTCATTCCACCTTAATTAACATGAACAGGACAGTCCCTCACAGGTAGGTCTATGCCCTGTCAAGTTGACAACATAAACCATTACCCTTGCCTTCCTTAGCTGTAAAATGGGGGTGATGCTTGTTTTGCAAAGTTTGTTATGAGGAGGATTAATAGTTACGTGAGCAAAGGCTAGAAATTTGGCTCAGTGGGAGAGCACTTGTCTAGCATGTGCAAGGATTTGAGTTCCATCCTAAGGTTATGTGGGCAAACCACCTGACAATTAGAACATGAGTGAATTGTATGAAAGTTAAGCACATGGAATGGCTAAAAAAAATGGCAACCCTGTCATTATCCTTGGCATTGTTATCATGACCATATGAACACAGGCCAGGCCTAGCTACAAGGGAATCAGAAAGCACTTTGTGCCACCTGAACCATCCAGCAAGGGACAGGATGAGGGTGAGGCAAGTGAGGTATGAAAGGCTCAAAATTTAAGGAGTCACTCTCTCTAAGGTGCCTACCTTGGATGTACATGACTCTGAGGACAAGTGCTTCCTTAAATTTTGCTTCTGAGGTACTTCTCCTGCCTCTCCCCTTTCCAAGCCCTGTTGACAATTTCCCTTATCTGGCTGAGAAATTCCTCATCTCCTTATCGGGTCAGGTACCAGGTGCCAGGTGCCTCTCCCTAACCTGAAAGTCATCTCTTGCATGACCCTTTAATAAGGAAAGGGTAAATGACTCATAGCAAATCATACCATTATATGCTCCCAAAGATATTTGCTTCAAGAGAGGATTAAAATCTTAACTTAAAAGGCACTAAAGCAGGATGTCAAGCATGATTTAGTTGAATAGAATACGGCAGGAGACCAGCAACCTCTGGGGATCCTGAAAAATCGCATCAATTGGCAGACAGTGTGTCTTGTCACCCTGCAACTCTAAGCACATAAATATGAAACCACAGAGAGATTAATGCATAAAGACTTGAATTGAGCCTGAAAGAATGGCTAAGTAGTCTGAGAAAGGCACGCCAGCATGATTAAAGATGATCCTCTTAGCCTTTCCTTTTTGGCCTTCTTCAAAAATAACTTCATTGGGCTGGAGAGATGGCTTACTTGCCTGAAAATCCTAAGGACCCAGGTTCAGTTCCCCAGTATCCACATAGGTCAGATGCATGTGGTGGCAGAGGCATTTGGAATTCTTTTGCAGTGGCTGGAGGCCCTAGTACACCCCTTTCCCCTTTCCTCTCCCTCTCTCAAATAAATAAATAAATAAACTTGACATATCAAAGAATTTGTGTGGTAGCGGGCCTCCAAGGTGGCTTCCAGATTCTCTGCTAATGGCTGGTATTCATGCTCATGTGTAGTCAATCCTGTTACACATTGAATAGGAGTTGGTCCTTGTGCAGTGGAGTTTGGTGGAAGTATGTGCATGTGACTTCCTAGGCTAGCATAAAAAAGATCACTGGCCTACTACCTTGCTGTCTTAGATGGCTCACTCTTGGAGAAGCCTACCATCACATGAGAAGAGAATCGCAGCCTTCTTCCCGTAGCCAGCACTTGCTTAAGAAACACATCTTGGGAGCGGATCCTCCAGCCTCAGGCAATCCTCAGTTGACATCTGACTCCTGAAATATCTCCTGAGATAACTAGAGGCCAAACAAGCCCAATCAACTTGTCCCAAATCACCAACTTACAGAAAACATAAGACAGAAGGAATGCATATTATTGATCCAAAGTATGAAGTTGTTTGTTTAGTGTTTTGAGACAGTCCCACAATGTAGATCAGAGTGCCTTTGAACTATTTCTTTGCTTCAGCCTCCTGAAGGTACTAAGTTTTTAGTAACTTCTTATGCTAACAGTCCAACTAGAATTCAGGGTGGTGGGGGGTAGATTACCTCAAATTCAGCAAGGAAAAAGAAAACTCAACACAATAGAAAATGGAGGAAAGAGCTGAGGAGACACTTAATAAAATTAATATCCAAATGGGCAATAAGCACACTGAAAGTTGCCTAGTAGCATTAGTTACCAGGGCAATGAAAATCCAAACCATAATGAGATATCTGTAGATATCTATAGACAGCTGTAAGGATAAAAAATGGAAAACGATATCTGGGCGTGGTGACTCATGCCTATAATCCTAGCACTCTGGAGTCTCAGGTAGGAGGATTGCAGTGAGTTTGAGGTTAGCCTGGGTTACAGAGTGAGTCAACCTGGGTCAACCTGGGTTAGAGTGCAGCCTTTCCTCAAAAAAAAAAATAAAAAATAAGATAAATGAAAGGAAGGAAGGGAAGAAGGAAGGAAAATAAAGAGAAGGAAAAGAAAAAAGTCATTCGGCATAGATATGGAGAAACTAGAACCTTGATGTCCTCCAGTTGGAATGTTGTCATGATGATCGGCATGTACACAGGTAGGCTGGCGCCAAGTAAGATGAAAATACAAAGCACTGTGTCCCACTGGAGCTACCAGGTAGTGCCAAGACGATGTCACACTACATTGGAAAACAGGTTTGGTTTGTTTTGCTTTTGTGAAACAGTGATAGGTAACTCAGGCTAGCCTCAAGCTCACTACGTAGTTGAGGATGACCTTGAGCTCCCAATTCCTCCGCTCCAACTTTCTGAGTGCTTGAATTATAAGCATGTGCCACCATGAACAATGGGATGGCCAACACTTTGCATGTGTATCTTAAAGGTAGCCCAGCAATGCCATTACATTCTTATCTAGAGACCTAACAATATTTGTGTATAGATTCACTAAAATGCATGAATTATAGTCTTTATAGTAGTATTATTCACAATAGCAAAACCTACAAACAATCTGTTATCCACTACAATAGAATGGATAAACATGCTGTGATAACCTAAACAATGGAGCCCTATCTAGCTATGCAATCAAATGAGCTACAACTACAAAGCTATACACAACAACAGGAATGTATCTTACAGATCTATGTTGAGCTTCTGAGAGGCTGCTGATGGTTTTTCAGTACCTCGTCATCAGGGTGTTGGTTCTGATAGCTGCAGTTTTAATGTCCAGGTTCAAGATCAAGTCGTGGTGGTACACTTAACTGCTAATTCAGTGCGAGGTGAATTGCACCTTGATGCCAAATCCAACCAACTATCTCTTTTGTAAATAAAGTTTAATTGGAATCCAATTGCAATGGTTTGTATGTGCATCATTGTCTATAGTTGCTCTTGTGTGACCCCAGAGGTGTTGAACTACAGATAAACCCACTGAGTCTTTGGATAAAGAAAAAAGTTGTGTGCTAGAAAGATGACTCAATGTGTAAAGTGCTTGCTACACAAGCCTAAGGACCCCAGCACCCATGTAAAATCTAGGTGCAATGACATAAGCCTGTAAAACCAGTGCTGGGGTGGGGGAGACAGGAGGATCCCTAATGTCTGTGGTCTAGCTAATCTAGCCAAATTTGGGAGCTCTGGCTTCAGTGAGAGACCCTGTCTCTATATAAGGTAGAGAGTGACTAAGGAAGACACTGATTGTTGACCTCTGGCCTACTCTCATATGCACACACATGCTCTAGCACATGTATGAACATACATACAATGCACACACATATACAAATGCAATAAAAAGAACAATCTTGGGGATGGAGAAATAGCTTAGCAGTTAAGGCACTTGCCTGCAAAGCCTAAGGACCCATGTTTGACTCTCCAAATCCCACGCAAGCCAGACGCACAAAGTGATGCAAGGTTGCACATGCTCACAATATGGCACATGCATCTGAAGTTTGATTGCAGTGGGTGTGCCCCTGGAACACCAATTCTCTCTCTCTCTCTCTCATAAAAATTACAAAAATAAACTGGGATTGGTGGCACACACCTTTAATCCCAGCACTCGGGAAGCAGAGGTAGGAGGATTGCTATGAGTTCGAGTCCAGCCTGAGATTGCATAGTGAATTCCAAGTCAGCCTGGGCCAGAGTGAGACCCTACCTCAAAAAACAAAAAAAAAGCAAAACTAATAGAAAAGAACAATTTGGGCCAGCACCAAGCTCACCCTTGTCCTGCCTCTGTCATATGTGTAGGTCATATGTTGTGACAAAATCCAGGAGATTTTTTGATGTGTGCCATCTGATGATATGAACAGATTGTTCATTTGCTTTCTTCTAAGGAGCTCCTGAAGACTACATTGAATCTGACAACATTGCCAGTCACGCAACACACCTGCATACACTGAAGCTACTTGTGGTGAAAGAGACCTGTAAGGGCAGAGGTTTGGGGAAAGAACCAGACAAAATCCTTCTGATGACTTATGTCAGTGCCTCTCCAGCACATGATCACAGACCATTTCTGGATCCCCACAGCTTTGCTTTTAGCTAAGAGTATGTGACACATGCAAGGTGTTTGGCAATTACATCAAACTAAGTATGATCCCTCAAATGGAAACACAAAGATCATTCATCGACTCAAGAAAATTGTCACTGGCAGACATGGTAGAGATATCTTTTATTTCCTGAGGTGTTTTTTTCTCCTCTCCCTAAAATCAGCTGACTTGATGGCATTATTTTTCCTTAAGAAAGGACATATTCCTTATTGAAAAGGATCTACATCTATCTGAAAAAGAGAAGCAGATTCTCCAATGGAGAGTAAGTTAGCACCAGGACAAATGAGATAACCCTTACTTTTTTATAGAGAATTTAATAGGTGTAGGCCCTCTTGTAGCCCATAATTGATGGTAGCTTGATATTGGAGAGTGGGCTTATGTTTTGATATGGTTCTGACTTGTTTCCCAGCTCCAGCTATGGGTCCTGTACCACTGAGGGGATCAGTTAGCCAAATTGAGAGCAGTTGGTTCCCCACCATGGCTGTGTGCCACCACTGCACTTGTGTGGGCATCACAACAAGTTATTTGCTGCTAAGTAGGTTAGACCATGCGTTGCTTCGACAGATATTGGTCATTTTCCCCCAGTCGCCCATGTAGCACCTTCTGGCACTAGACGCGCTAACTGTCTGGGGACTGACTCTCTTCCAACTTCAGTAGATAACTTTAGAAGGGATTGTCCCATAGTTAAAGCTGTTAAGTTTCAAGTGAAAGATTTGGCTCCCCTATCTGTATTCTTCCAAGGACTTGCCCTGTGACCCTGTGCTTATCCTTCTGTAAAATCAATACATTTTTGAGTTTATATTTTTTCTCTTCCTCACCTGATCTGTTGTTTACTGTTGTCCATGCTGTTCTTTTGGATACCATGATGAAATACATGATAAGAATTTCTTTCAATGATGGGGATTTAAAATTAACCCCTATGACAAGGGCTAGTACATTTCCACTGCCAGTATTCAGTGATAAAAGGTGAAGATTTATGTTCAGACTTGCTCCTAACTTGCATAGTATTTTGGAGTGTTGCAATCATTGCATAACTTCATGTATCTTTCCTAGGAAGGGGGAAGAGAAGGAGTCTGAGTGAAGAGAAGAACGAACCTCCTACCTAGAAGTAGAAATTACACCGGATCACAAAAAGGAAGACTGGTCCAAATTACCCAGTTTTGTTTAACCTGTTAGAATTTTAATTGCTTCATCATAAAAACATATACTGAAGGTAATGTTACATTTTTCCCTGTCTGTGAAACACAAAAGTTTTGGAGCATGAAGTCACAACTCAAAGCCTGTCTACACCTTTTACTGGATATGTGACATTGGGAAACATACTTCATCTATCTGAGCCTTAATTTGGAGATAATTCTCACATACTCATCCCTTAGTATTCCAGTAAGGAAGAACTGAGGCAAAGTATGCAAAAGAGCCAACAGTAAATACCAGCCATGAGACTGTTCTAGGTGTACTTAAAATGATCTCCAATGGAATATGCTCTTGTTGAAAAAAATTGCTCAACATTTATTTATTTATTTATTTATTTATTTATTTATTTATGTCCCTTTCTCTCCCTGTCTCCCTCCTTTCTCTTTCTTTCTTACTCATTTTATTCTTGTTTGCTTTCTTTGTCTCTATCCATCTCTTTTCTTTTCTTTTTAATCTTTTGAAATATTTTTATTTACGTATTTGCAAAGAGAGACAGAAAGAGAGAGAGGAAGAAAGAATGGGTGTTCCAGGGCCTTCTGCCTCTGCAAATGAACTACAGACACATGCAGCACTTTGTGCATCTGACTTTACATGTGTACTAGAGAATCACACCCCATCCACTAGGCTTTGCAAGCAAGTGCCTTAACCACTAAATAATCTCTCCAGCCCTTCTTTTTCTTTTTCTTTTTTTTTTTTTACACAGGGAGTCATTCTGTAGTCTAAGCTGTCTTGAAACCTACTATATAGCCGAGTTTGGCCTCAAACTTGAGATGTATTTCTGCCTCAGTTTTTCCAGTACTAGGATTACAGGTGTGTACCACCACTCCTGTCTTTTTTTTTTTTTTTTTTTTTTTTGTCTGATTGTTTGTTTGTTTTTGAGACAGGGTCTCATGTATTCCAGGCTTTCCTGATACTCATTATGTATCCAAGGATAATCTTGAACTTTGTATCCTTCTGCCTCTGCATCCAAAGTGTACCACTATACTTGGCTTCCATTATACCCTTTCAATGCCACGCTATAACATTATCCTCAAATCTACCTAAGGTGTTAGCTAATGTAAAAAGCTTTGCTTGTGTTTGACATAATAATGACTTGATCTCAACCATGAGTTTATAAACTAAAACAATGACATAAAATATTGACAAAGTAAGACACATTCTCCTTCGATCCTGCTCTACCTTTCTACTATCTCATGTGTGAGTTAAATAATTTTTTAAAACAACCGCATTTGCTCTTGGTATAACTACATTTTTTTTTTTTTTTTTTTTTTTGGTTTTTCGAGGTAGGGTCTCACTCTAGCTCAGGCTGACCTGGAATTCACTCTGTAGTCTCAGGGTGGCCTCGAACTCTCAGCGATCCTCCTACCTCTGCCTCCCGAGTGCTGGGATTAAAGGCGTGCGCCACCACGCCCGGCTCCTACATTTTAACTTTTAAAAAATTAAAATTTGGAGGTTTCCATCATCATCTTCTCTCTTTCTTCTTTGAAGTAATTAGGAGAGGCAGCTTTTGAATCTTCCAGTATGAACATTGGAGGAGCTGACATTGTCCTGATATTTGTAGCCTAGAATATTTCTTCTCAAAAGAGTTGTAGTAAAAAGAAACTAAAGTTTTTGTGGGTCTAGCTCAGTCAGTAGAGTGTCTTCCTAGCATGCCCAAAGCTCTGAGTTTGATTCCCAGAACCACATAAAACCGGGCATGGTGAAGCTTGCCTGTAATCACAGCACTAAGGAAGGGAAGGCAGAGCTATTAGAAGTTCAAGGTCATCCTCAGCTACACAGTGAGGCCAGACTGGGCTCCAGAACCCCCCCCCCACCCCGCCACCAAAATAAAATAAATTGAGGGCTGTTGTACTTCCATGCTCAGCACACTATAGATTAGATGTACTCACCAATATTCAATACATATCCACATTAATGTTAACCTTTTACCATTTCTTTCTTTCTTCCTTACATTATACCACTTATTTATTTATTGTATGTGTACTGAGAGTAGAACCCATGGGCTTGCACATGCTAGTCAAGCACCGTACCACTGAGGCTTATCCCCCAAATCCTCTGTCCTCATACCTTTGTATTTTAACTTTTTTACTACAGGTACAATTTATAGTGTTTGTGAGCTAAGACAAGAAGTCTCAGCCTCTGATTGAATGATGCACTCATGACCCCACAGTGGAAGGGGGTGGGGAAGAGGGGACATAAGAGTATAACCCAATGGGAATATGACCATAAGGCAATTTGTTAATATAATAAAGTTCTCAATAAAAGAAGGAGTCCCAACCTCTGTTTTATTTTTTGTGAGATTCTGGAGAGATCACTGTGCCTTCCCTGATCCAGGTCAAGATACATGTCAATAAATTTAAAACTACACATCTAAAATAAGCATAGCTGTATGCTAACACAAATATTTCCTTATTACCACTGAATTTCACCCTAAACCCTTTCTCTTATAAAATATTTTTTAATGGAGAAATCAGAGGTCTTTTGTTGGCACTGGATTATTTGGACAAACTTCAAGGGCTTGGATAAGTTACTGGAAAGTCCTGTTGAGGCAGTAAGCCAAGGGAACGGGTTATGACTCTGCACAGCGCTTGACTTGAGCAGTAAACACACCCTTGTCCTACGCGATGCACCTAGCAACCCGTTAAGAACTTGGGACCCCCTCACCTGTATGCAGCTGCAAGTGCACCCCATTCCAAACAACAAACTACTTTTCTCTTTCCTTTAGAGACTATCATTCCTGATCAGTATCTATTCAAACAGAATCTTAGCTCTTCAGAACAGCACAGTTCATCCAACCTGAGCTGTTTTGGGGTGTATACACAATAAGGCAAACTGTGTCCTCTGAGTGAGCTTCTAAGGAGAAAGCCCCATCTATTTATCATCTTATGCCTATGTACAATTAGGTGCATCTATAATTAAAATCAGATGTATTATGGTAAGCAACATGTGCAGTGGAGAAAACATTATGTAACTCAAACCATCAAACCACAGGACCACTCAAATTAGGCCCCTAGCAACCAACCAATTACCCCCTAAAAATCCTATAAAGAGAACCTCCACACCACTTACTTGGGCCTTTGAGGACTCTCCCCTTGAGTGACCCACTGCCCTTTGACAGTGTATCCAAGCCTTTAATACCACTTTGCTCTTAATAAAGTATCTTTCTGCATAAGTACCTGTGGGCACCTGCCTGCAGTTCTTTGAGTAAGATACCAAGGACCTGCAAACACCCAGACCACCAGTAACAACTTGAGTCTCCAACCTTAAATAATTTTCCTAGGAAAAGGAGGAATTGGCCTTTGGGAGCATTCCTTTTGCTCTCTTTTTTTTCCACTAAGTTTCTGGAAATTTTGATAAGCACTGCTGCTCTATCCATTAGCACACTTTGTATTTTATGTTTAACTATTGCTTCTTTTTTCACAATACCTAGAAAACACAACCAGCCTAGATGTCCATCAACAGATGAATAAATACAAAAACATGGTACATATACACAGTAGAATTTTATTTAGTCATAAATAAAATTAAAATTTGCAGGAAAATGGATAGAACTTATTAACATTGTATTAACTGAGACAAGCCAGCTTTAGAAAGAGAAATACCATATGCTCTCACGCATATGCAGCTCCTAGTTTCTAATCTTTATATGCATGTATTTATGTGGGAGTGAGTAGTAGCTGCCTAGAAACTAAGGAGCATCCCATAGAGGGCAAAAGACAATTGAAAGGAGAGGGAGAGAAGGTAACAGAACACATGTGATATGAAATGGAAGAGGGCATACTGGGAGTGGAAGTGTATAAGAAGAGATGTGAGCAGGGAGGTGGGAGAGGGGACAGTAAGGTTACAGAGAGGGTCAATCCAAACTAAGTATGAAAATATCATAAGGAAATGTGATGTTTTGAAAGCTAACTTAACATTTTTCATTTCATTTCTAAGATGGACAAGCTGTAGAGATGGCTTAGTGGATGAAGCACTTGCCTATTCCTTGCTCCAGACCATTCAGAGAAGCTTGAGCACTCTGTCCTAATTAATCACATAAAATATCTCCTTCTAATCACCCTGCTTCTGTTACCATACCAGCAGCCTCCACAATCCCCTTGGAGCCCTGTTCTTCCCATTATAAAGCTTTCCTTCTGTATTTTTTTTTTCTGTCTTGGAGTTTCTGCCAAAAGCAAATGATGTATCTAAGGCCTTATATAAAGAGCCTCTGTGTATTCTCTTGTGGGTGGTCTTTGTTTATTTGCACACAATAAAGAAAGTAAGAACCAGCCTATTTTTGTTTCTGTTTTTTATTATCACCATACATCAGCAGTTCTAAGATAGTTAAGAGATGCAATCCCCCTTCCAGGCCAGGGTTGCTGCATTCCATCACCCTGGACCCTTAACATCACTGATTGAGAGATACTTTTTCAGTGGGTTCTCTTTGCTTTGACTTAAAATGGAGTCTCACATAGCCCAAGCTGGCCGCAAACTCACTATGTCCCTGAAGATAACCTTGAACTCCTGATCCTCCTGTCTTATCTCCTAAATTCTAGGATTTCAGGTATGAGCCACCTCACCTCTTTTATGTGGTGCTGGGGATGAAACCCAGAACTTCATGTATGCTAGGCAAGCACTCTACCATTTAAGGTATATCCCCAGCCCTTGCAGTTAGTACTTCAAACACACCATGGTATCCAAGCTTCCTGTCTCTCTGCAGAGCTCGGGTCCCTCTGAATAACTTGCTCCTCATGGGTCAAATCAAGCCTTCCTCCCCTTACAGAAGCCTTCCTCCAGAATTTCTAACTGCTCAAGATCATGGCTCTTCCTTGGAGATTACAACCTCTAACCCACTTCTTCCCCAACCATGTCCCTACCCTAATCCCTGAGACTGGCTCCAAAGCTCAGCTGTTCACTTTCATTTTCTTTGTTCTTTTTCCTCTCAATTGCTTGGTGCATGTTGAAAATTAACATTTACTACAGAATTGCATAACTCACATGTGATAAACAAAGAGGCTCTTATCTGTGGAAAAAAAATGAGTATGTATATTTCCCTATTATTAGTTTGTTTTTCAAAGTCAAATGCAGTTCATAAACTCTTTTTTTCAAACAAAATTATCAGATTCTAAGAGACAGGCATGGTAGTGCATGCGTGTAATCCAAGCACAAGAAGGCTGAAACAGGAGGATCACAGTAAGTTCAAGACCTGCCTGGACTACATAGGGCCAGCCAGAGCTAAAAAGTAAGATTGTCTCAATAAACAAACAAACAAACAGAAAACTATGTTTGGCAGCACGTGTTTATAGTTCCAGCAGTCATGTGGTGGAAGTAGGAGAATCAGGTATTCAAGGGCTTTCTCAGTTGCATAGCTAGTTCTAAGCCAGCAGAACCACGGCATGACCACACAATTGTCTACAGAAATATATCTGTGTTTAATTAGCTAGTTACTATTTACTAAAGATTCAAGACTTTGAACTTGCATACTTTTTTTTTTTTTTTTTGGTTTTTCGAGGTAGGGTCTCACTCTAGCACAGGCTGACCTGAAATTCACTATGGAGTCTCAGAACTTGCATACTTTTTAAAATATTTTATTTTTTATTTATTTGAGAGAGAGAGAGAGAATGGGCACTCTAGGGTCCTCCGGCCACTGCAAATGAACTCCAGACACATGTACCACCTTGTGTATCTGGCTTATGTGGGTCCTGAAGAATCGAAACTGGGTCCTTTGGCTTTGCAGGCAAGTGCCTCAATCACTAAGCCATCTCTCCGCCCCCTCTTCCGCAAAATTTCCCTGAGCCATGTTGGGTTCATTTTTGGTCTGCTTCAGTGATGAGGTGTTGGGGGCCTCTGAGGCTCTGGCTCTCTGATTTGGTAGGAGTTGATTTTTCTCTGTGCTGATCTCCTTCCCCCTTGTGCTGGTATCCGGTTCATCAGGAAAACAGCCCCCTTGCTTGTTTCTCCAATTTTTCTTATGAACTTGTATATTTTGACTGGCAATAATGCAACTCATTTCTGACAGGTAGAAAAGATAACCCTGTGATAGTTAATATTGTCACCTTGACAGGATCTAAAATCACATAGGAAACACATTCCTGGGCAAGTCTATGAGCGAGCTTCTGGATTAGGTGAATTGGGGCGGGAAGACCTACACTGAATGTAGGTGGCATCACCGAATGGATTGGGGTCCTGAACTGTAAAGAAAAAGAGAGAGCTGGCTGGACACCAGCATCATCTCTCTGCTTCCTAATTCAGGATGCAATTTGATCAATTACTTGCTTCATGCTCCTGCTACCAAGCCTTCCCCACCATGATAGACTGTAGCCTCTTGAACTGTAAGCCAAAATAAACATTTAATCCCTTAAGTTTATCTGAGCATAGCAATGAGAAAATTGCTAATACAAACCCCAAATATTATACTTTTCTTGACCTCAGCACATTTAGACATTTTGTATTTAGCCTAGCAATTTCCTTTGAACATTTTAAAGTATTTATTTTAGTGTGTGTGTGTGTGTGTGTGTGTGTGTGTACAATGTGATAGTGTGTGTGCCATTGAGATCAGCAGACAATTTTCCATGCCAAACAATTAGTTTATCATTCTATATATTTTCTTTTCCTTTTTTGTTTCTTTTTTAAAATATTAAAAAAAAATTTTTTTTTTGGTTTATTTATTTGAGAGCAACAGACAGAGAGAGAAAGAGGCAGATAGAGAGAGAGAGAATGGACACGCCAGGGCTTCCAGCCACTGCAAACGAACTCCAGACGTGTGTGCCCCCTTGTGCATCTGGCTAACGTGGGTCCTGGGGAATTGAGCCTCGAACCGGGGTCCTTAGGCTTCACAGGCAAGCGCTTAACCACTAAGCCATATCTCCAGCCCCCTTTTTTGTTTCTTTTAAGAGTTTTATTTATTTGAGAGAGTCAGGGGGAGAGACAGAGACAGAGAGAGTATGGGCACACCAGGGCACTGCAAACGAACTCCAGACGCATATGACACCTTGTGCATCTGGCTTATGTGGGTTCAGGGGAATTGAACCAGGGTCCTTTGGCTTTGTAGGCAAGTACCTTAACCACTAAGCCGTCTCTACAGCTCTGGTTTTGATTTTTTGAGACATTGTCTGAGGAAGCCCCAGCTAAACTCAAACTGGTTATGTAGCTGTAGAATGACCTTAAATTCTTTATCTTACTGCCTTTACTTCACTAATGCTGAAATTACAGGTGTACACAACCATGTCTGGTGTTCTTTATCATTTTGGAAAGGCCAATTTTCTTTTTCAGCTGGTGGTCTGGAAATGGTGGGTCAGTTATGCCTTCTGTCACATGGATTACTGTCAGAGGCCATAGATGCTATGTACAGTTGCATATTCCTCTTGCTGTCAATGTGGCTAGAGAACTTTTCTAGCCGGGCGTGGTGGCGCACGCCTTTAATCCCAGCACTTGGGAGGCAGAGGTAGGAGGATCACTGTGAGTTCAAGGCCACCCTGAGACTCCATAGTAAATTCCAGGTCAGCCTGGGCTAAAGTGAGACCCTACCTTGAAAAACCGAAAAACCAAAAAAAAAAAAAAAAAAGAGAACTTTTCTGTGGCTTTGTCTCCCAAAGGGAAGTTAACAGTATAGGTTGCAAAATGAAAACTCTGTGGAAATCTAGGTCAACTTTAAGGTGGCCACACTGGTAAATGCAAACTCATTTGCATGGTCCTTAGTTGCTATGGTTGACTCCCATGTGGACTCTCCATGCCTCTTTTCAAAATGCCATTTTTGTGCTGGAGTGATGGCCTAAGGACCCATGTTCGACTCTGTAGGTCCCACATAAGCCAGGTGCACAAGGTGACACATGTGCAGGGCCATGTATGTGCACAAAGTGGTGCACATATCTGGAGTTTGATCATAGCAGCTGGAGTCCTTGGAATGACAATTCTCTCTCTCTCTCTCTCTCTCTCATAAAAATGCAATTTTCAAAATTTTTAAAAATCATAGCTTAGATCCAAGATCTTATTCATGAGTGAGAGAACCAATGAGATGATAAAGAGAGCATTACAGGAACCGTGTGTTAATGAGTATTAAACAAGAAGAATGTTAAGGAATGGGGAGGTGGCTCAGTGGATAAAACCCTTGCCACTCAAGCCCAAGGACCTGAGTTCAATTCCCAGACCCCATATAAAAAGCCAGGAGCCGGGCATGGTAGCACACACCTTTAATCCCAGCACTTGGGAGGCAACAGTAGGAGGATCACCATGAGTTCAAGGCCACCCTAAGACTACATAGTGAATTCCAGGCCAGCCTGGACTAGAGTGAGACCCTACCTTGGAAAAACAAAAAACAAAACAAAACAAGCCAAGCCAAGAGTCATGGCAGGCTTCTAAATTCCTACAGTGCTAACTGTGAGATGGGAAGCAGAGACAGGAGCATTTTCTAGAAGCTTGTGGCAAGCCCAGCAATGGTGGAGGGAGATCCAAAGACAGAGAAACCCTGAAGGGTCTCATGCAGTACAGGCTGGCGTCAAACTCGCTATGTTGCTGAAGCTGGCCTTGAACTCCTGACCTCCTGCCTCTACCACCCAAATGCTGGAATTCCAGGCATGCAACACTATGTTTGGCTTCATCTGACATTTAAATGTCAGAGCCTAACAGCCTGAAGCAGTGAGTTCCAATGTGAGAACTGGGAGAATATTCACCTCCATGAAGGATGCAGGGCTGATTTATGAAATCTGTTGGCAATAAAATATTTGAACAGTTGGGGTCCTGAGTAAAATTCTAACATTGGCTAGTGCTGCAGTCAGGTTCGCACTGCTGGCAGAAATCACCCGACCAAGAGCAGCTTGTGGGAAAAAAGGTTTATTTTAGCTTACAGACTTGAGGGGGAAGTTCTGCAATGGCAGGGGAAACGATGGCATGAGCAGAGGGTGGATATTACCCCCTGGCCAACATAAGGTGGACAACAGGAACAGGACAGTGTGCCAAACACTGGCAAGGGGACACTGGCTATAACACCCATAAGTCAGTCCCAACAATACACTGCCTCCAGGAGACGTTAATTTCCAAAGCTCCATCAGCTGGGAACCTAGCATTCAGAACACCTAAGTTTATGGGGGACACCTGAATCAAACCACCACAGCTAGTTTTTATAAATGTGTTTCAATAAAAGGGATATATTTTCATGTTTTTATTAATAGTTAGATATTAAGTTCTACTTGGTCAGTCACCCTCCGTTTGGCTTCTGGCTTGTTGTCTGAGAAAATGCCTTGGTATCAACTGTGTGTTTTCAATTACCTAGTGGATTTAAGCGGACTTTTAGAAAATAATTGCAAACTATTATTTTTCTTTATGAGACAGGGTTTCATGTATTCCAGGCTAGCGTTGGTCTCTCTGGGTAGCAGTGAATGACCTCAAACCCCAGATTCTTCTTTCCCCACATCCTGACGGCTGAGATTAAAGGCCAACACACCCAATTTATGTGATACTGGGGATCTAATCCAGTATGTCATGCATGCTAAGCAAGAATTCTACCCACTGAGCCACATCCCCAATCCTGAGTCTCCGTTGTAGTATTGATATCCAGCCTGCTGTTTGCACCGTCGTCTGCCATTTCACATTTATCTCTCTATTGTTGCTTCATCCTAGGTATGAATAGGTATGGCTGGGAGTGGAGGTCAATGGTAAAGATTGTGCCTAGTATGCACAAGGCCTTGAGTTCAATCCCCAACATGTAGGCATGAGCATGTGCGCACACACATGTACACAAAAAGTCTGGGGAAAACATAGGTAGAATTGCTCCGAATCACCCAGATCTCAAGCCTTATGAAGGTTTCACAGTATGGTTTGCTTTGGTTTGAAATACTAAGCACAAGCCCAAGTAACAACATAAATGAAATTAAATCTTATTTTAAAAAATAAGCTTTCTTCATACAAAGTACAGTCATTCCATATTTTGGGAATTCTTTTCTCTGTCTTGTTTTATTTTACTTTTTATTTTATTTTATTTTTTGAGACAAGGTCGCACTGCAGTCCAGGGTAGCCTTGAACTCACTGTGTAGCTCATGTTGGACTTTAACACACAATGATCCTCCTGCCTCAGCCTCCCAAGTGCTGGGATTACAAGCATGAGCCACTATGGTCATCTGCATGTTTTGGTAATTCATTAACAAAGGTGTTTTGGAGTTATTAGTTGGAAATGCAAAAGGGTAAATCAGGGTCTAGACCAACAAAGTTCTATTGAGTACATTTTCTTTCTTTAATGTGTGTGCATGCATGTGTATTCATATTGGAGGAGAATTAGAGTGAGATAGTTATTTGACAGGCAGCCATGTAGGAACAGAAGCCCAAGGAGGTGCCACCTTGCATGACGTGGCAGGATGAGAACCTACTCTGGTCCAAGATCAATAACCCTCCTTGGCAGCAGTTTCCCAGTTCTTCAAGCTTAGCCTATCTGGGTGGGCTTGTGCATCCTCAATCAGCCTCTTGAGTCTGCAAATGAATCAGGTATCTCCCTTACACACCTGAGTCTTATGATGAGGCCCATCCTAATTGGATGTTCTATCCATATAAAGGAATCTTACCATGTGTGTGGATCCCTTGTTCTCCCTTCATTCTACCGGACCCTGAATCTCCTGGTCCTTGCTTTATTAAGCTCTTCCATGTCCCAGTCTGGCTTGGAAGTGGGAGAATTTCTTTTTGCCTGGGTGTTTTCCACATGTATTTTGCTTTTGGATGGTTTCCCGTTTTGCAACATGTGCAACCTCTCTTTAAACTCTGAGTCTTTTACTTTCTCTTAATCTTCTCTGACCCCACATATGGGGTTTTCTCCTGCTTTGACTTCAATGTGTGTTTGCCTTTCTGAGAGACTTCCTCCCAGGAGATGTGAGGGAGACTTTCCGCTGTCTACTGTCCCTCTTCTCGGAAGGGGGAGAATTTCTTTTTGGCTTGGGCCTTTCTGCTAGTTTTACCTCTGGATCCTAACTCCTCCTTATAAACCTTATAATTCATAATTTACCCTTATCTGAGCCTTGTTTTCAATTCTTTTTTGCGGGGGGGAGTTTCAAGGTAGGGTCTCACTCTAGCCCAGGGTGATCTGGAATTCACTCTGTAATCTCAGGCTGGACTTGAACTCACAGCGACCCTCCTACCTCTGCCTCCCAAGTCTCCCAAGTGCTGAGATTAAAGGCGTTGTTTACAATTCTTGTTAATTTAGACAAGGACCTAAAAGTTGGAGTCCATGGCCTTGGATCTCCTGTATCTTTATGGAATTTAATCCCTCCCTGGATCCAAAATCCAGCATCAATATGTTGAGGGAGCATGTGTGTGGGGGTATGCATACAAGTGTGTATGCTTGTATATTGAGGCCAGAGGAGACCCTTGGATGCCATCCTCAGAAATGCCATCTGCCTCTTCCTGAGATAGGGTTGTTCATTGCCCTGGGGCTCATCAATTCAGCTAGACTGGCTGAACAGAAAGACAGGGAGATCTACCTGTCTCCACCTCCCCAGTACTAGGATTATAGGCATGTGCCACCATTTCAGTATTTTTATGTAGATACTAGAGAATGAACTCCTCATGCTTGCAAGGCAAGACAAACGCTTTACCAACTGAGGTACTTTCCCAATCCTGTGTTTTCTTTATTCTATTTTATTATTTATTTTATTTATGAGAGAGAGAATGGGCCCATCTGGGCCTCTAGCCACTGCAATGTAACTCCAGACGGATGTGCCATCTTGTGGGCATGCAAGACCTTGTGTGCATATGCCACCATGTGCATCTGCTTTACTTGAGTCTGGGGAGATGAACCTGGCTCCTTAAGCTTCGCAGGCAAGTGCCTTCACCACTAAACCATCTCTCCAGCCCTCCTAAATTTTCTTTAAAAATCTAAACTGTTCATTTGTGTCCCCTCCTGTGGTGGTTTGATTCAGGTGTTCCCCATAAACTTAGGCATTCTGGGTGCTGGGTTCCCAGCTGATGGAGATTTTGGAATTAATGCCTCCTGGAGGCAGAGTATTGTTGGGGGCGGGCTTATGAGCATTATAGCCAGTATCCCCTTGCCAGTGTTTGGCACACTCTCCTGTTCCTATTGTCCACCTTATGTTGGCCAGGAGGTGGTGTCCACCCTTTGCTCATGCCATCATTTTTCTTGCCATCATGGATCTTCCCCTCAAGTCTGTAAGCCACATAAACCTTCCCCAACCCCCCAAGCTGCTCTTGGTTGGGTGACTTCTACCAGCAATGTGAACCTGACTGCAACACCTCATTTCTTTCTTTCTTTCTTTCTTTCTTTCTTTCTTTCTTTCTTTCTTTCTTTCTTTCTTTCTTTCTTCCCTCCCTCCCTCTTTGTGATAGTTTAAATAGATGGTCCCCAATATATTCAGGATTTTATTGAAGTTTGTAATTTAGATCTGCAGCCACCTGACTAGAGGAAGTGACAGTGGGAGTGGATCCTAGGGTCCAGCCCTTAAGGGTGGGGGTGGATTTGGAATAGCATTCTAAGGATATGTAAAGTGCTAGAGCTTAGTCTGGTGTTCCTGAAGCTTGCTTGCTTGCTTGCTTGGGGTGGCTTTTGGCTTTTCTCTCTCTGCATGGACCTGTGAAAGCAGTCCAGCTTCTTCTGCCATTATGGACCTTCCCCTTTATTTTCAATAAATCCCTTCCTCCGTAACTGTGCCTGGTCTGGAAGTTCATCTTGGTAACCTGAAGCTGTCTGTTACATTCCCTTTCCTCTCTGCCTCCCTTCCTCCCTCCCTCCCTTCCTTCCTTCCTTCCTTCTTTCCCATCTATTTTTGCCCTAGTCTAAGTATTTATCTATCATTGAGTTAATCTGGAAAGAGGAGCTGGGGAACTTAGAAGGTAAAAGCTTTTACTGTTAAAGTTCTGCAGAACCAAAAGGTACCTCCTGCTACCCTTTCACCCCACAAAAGATTTCCGGATCAGGGATCTCCTGACCCCTGTTGTCAGGGCCCAGATCAGATATGTTCATCTGACACTCCCTAATAGTTTTCTGAAGGAGTGACGCTCTGAACAGTCTTTGTTTTCCCTTTGCTTTTCCTGGTCCTCCCTCCTCCCACACACCTTTCTTCTTTGTTAGGGAAGAATCAAATGGAGGAATAGAAAGGCCCTAAAAGCATGGTGTTTTCCTTAAATGGCTTTCATGCTCGTTACTGTACAGAAGATTATTTCAGAAAAAAATCTCCCTTAAAAATTGCTGCCTCTTTTAGGAAATATTAGCTCAAAACATTCCTTTGCATTTTCCAGGAATTTCTCTGTTCAAGCACTTCTCTAGTTCCACATAAAATCTGAGGTCTGGATTGCTTTCTGCTTTAGACATGACTTGCTCTGCTATAGGAAGCTCTTCCATCACTACTTCTAATGGGGTTTGCAAGACAACTATTTTTCCTTTCACTCCTGGCATGAGGCTGAGATTAATGGCCCCTAAGAGATGGTTGCTCAGGTCATTCATTTGCAACACCCAAGAGTCATTCTCCCATAATAACAGAGATAATAATAAAAGTGAGTGTTGGGCTGGAGGCATGGCTTAGCGATTAAGGTGTTTGCCTGCAAAGTCAAAGGACTTCGGTTCAATTCCCCAGGACCCACGTTAGCCAGATGCACAAGGGGGCGCAGGCATCTGGAGTTTGCAGTGGCTGGAGGCCCTGGCATACCCATTTTCTCTCCCAATCTCTCTCTTTCTCTGTCAAATAAATAAATATTTTTAAACGTGAGTGTTATAAAGTTGACATCCAATGGGGAAGCTCATTAAAGTAGCTGCTTGGCTGAGTTTTTGTGGAATGTGTGCAATCATTGTTCCTCCACCCCAATTCGGAGACTGGGCCACATCAGGCCCCTAGTGCATGCTGTTCTATACCTCATGGAGCCACAGATTCCTAATCAATGGCAGTCCTTTACTCTGATAAACCATTTTTATCTGGCTTCCTCTCATCTTCCCTGAGGCCTAGAGGAAAGGGTTGACACTTTCTTGGTCCATCACTTCAGCTTTTTAACCATCCTGTCCAATATGGCAGCCATGGGTCACATGTTGGTATTGAGCAGTAGAAATCTGGCTAGTCTGAATGGCGATGTGTCGTGAGGATAAAACCAGATTCTCAAGACTTCAAAGAAAACTAGAAAAGAAGTATTTAATATTATGATGTTGACATTTTGATTTTATTTTGAAACAAAATGTGCATATAGTGGATTAAATATATTATTAAAGTGAATGTCATAGTATTCATTTTTGGGTGTGTATGTGTGTATGCATGCATGCATGTAGTCAAAGGACAGCCATGGGAGTCATCCTCAAGAACACTGTCCACCTCCTTTGAGACAGAGTCTGTTGTTGACCTAGAGTTCACCCAGTAGGCTAGAGTAGCTACCTGCTGAGCCCCAAGGATCCTCCTGTCTCTGCATCCCCAGCCTGAGGATTACAGTTGAGCATCATCACACACAGCATTTCACATGGTTCCTAGGGGTTGAACTCAGGGTCCGCACATTTACAAGGCAAGCAATTTACCAACTGAACTGTTTCCCCAGCCCTTCAACAATTTCTTTTTGCTTTTTTTAATGGGGTCAGTAGAAATTTAAAATTCATTGTGATTTTGCATTTGTGATTTATATTCTATTGATATCAGTGGATATCAGGGGTCAGTGGGCACCTCTGGAGAAGTTTCAGGCTATTGTGTTCCTGACCAAAGAATTGAGCAGACTCACAGTTGTAGCAGAAGCAGAGTCAGTTTAGCAAGAGATAATACATTCCAAGGGCAAGAGAATGGGCCAGAGCAATGAGAAAGTTCCAGAGCTCAACAGCTCCCGGCTACAAAGAATGGAGGTTTTAATGCCAAAAAGTGTGGGCTTTTTGAGTCACTTGCATAGCACAGGATTTCCCAAGCATGCTATGTAACATGAAGTTCTACATTCAACTTCATGTCTTGTGAGCTTCATTAGCATTTTAAATCTCTACCTAAGGGTGTGCAGTTTAGTAACATAACGAGTTATGGGGCACCTTTGGACACTCTGGAGGGCTCTGTTCCTCTGCCAGTGCTAGGTTTTAGTCAGCCTGATAGGGAGGGTTTCCAGCCTTCTTCTTTGCTAACTGGTTTTCTCATTTGCTGCTATTGTATAGCTTGGCACAAGGCCTCCAGACCTAATTCTCTGTGCTCCTTTTCTGCCCCACTATTCTCATTGAGTAGTGCAGTTCTGTATAGCTATCCATCATGTTTACTCCCACAGCCTTCAGCCACTCATTATATATATATATATATATATATATATATATATATATATATATATATATATATATTTCAGGGAGACACAAAGACACAAAGAGAGAA
Organism: Dipus sagitta; assembly: GCA_036346955.1. Taxonomy (NCBI): domain Eukaryota; kingdom Metazoa; phylum Chordata; class Mammalia; order Rodentia; family Dipodidae; genus Dipus; species Dipus sagitta. Next base: position 11,308,363 of record CM070776.1, on the reverse strand, counting down.
TGAGCATGTCAGGGCCTCCAGCCACTGCAAACTCCAGATGCATGTGCCTCCTTGTGCATCTGGCTTATGTGGGACTTGGGGAATTGATCCAGGATCCTTTGGCTTTGCAATCAAATGCCTCAACCGCTAAGCCATCTTCTCCAGCCCAGCCACTCAATTTTGATTCATGATCTGGTCTCACCTCACACTCCTTTGTTGTCCTCTGTATTAGTTTTCATGGCTGGGACAACATACCCTTTCAGAAGCAACTTAGGGTAACTTTGGGAAGGAAAGAGTTTACAAGAGTTTTCGAGGTTAGAGTCCATCATGGCAGGGAAAGCATGAAAGAATATGGAAGGCAGGGTGCACATTGTCACTTCAGCAAGGAAGAAGGGTGGGGAGAACAGCAAGCAAAGCTAGCTATAACACTTCATTTCCCACCTCCTAAATTCTCCACAACCTTCTAAACAGTGCCATCAGCTGCAGATTAAGAATTCAAACATACAAGTTTACCAGGTTCATTTCATGTAAACCACTTCATCCTCTGAGTCAGCCTTTCTGGTTTTCCAGTATATCATTCAAGATGATTTTATTATGCATTTATGTGAAGTCACAAACACTATTGTTAGGTACTTTGAGGTTCTGAATCTATCCCTCTATGTCTATGCACATGTGTATGCATGTATGCATTTATGTGTATGTGTATAAATAACTTTTTTTGAGACTGAGTCTTGCTATGTCGTCCAGGTTGGCCTTGAAATCCTAGACTCAGGTTCCTGTGTCAGCCTCCTGAATTGCACTACTGTGCCTGACTGGCTTGCTTTCTTAAAAATAAATTAATTAATTAATAACTTGCAAAGAACCTAGTCTATTGAGTGAGAAGGGATTACAAGCAGCAGATTATAATAAAATGAAAGAAGTTCTAGAGTAGATATATGCCTAAAGCATTGTTGGAGGCAGTATGAGCATGATAAATTTGGGTTGTCGCAGGGAGACCAAAGACAAGACTTGATGAGGGTTCCTGAGGAAGGAGGTAGAAACAGCCTGTTAGAACCTGATTATAGCAGCCCGAGGCCATAAAAAGTAATTATTCCCCCCCCAAAAGTAATTATTGCAGAGGTGGTTTGGTACCAGATGCTGATCCTGGTGGGGGTGCTGGGGGTAAGCTGTGCAGGACTTGTTCATGGAAGTCAGTGAGCACACGTGGTGGGTAGAGCTACATGGGGTGGTAGAAGATAAGGCTTCAGTCTTGCCAACTGCCCAGACAAGAGAGGAGAGTTTTGCTGGTGATTCTGAAGCAGGGGAGGTCAGCCAGTTCCTAAGGAAGGTGGAGTGCTTCCTGGTTTTCATCCTGAGGCTATGTTGGTTCTGATCCCTGACACTCAGATTTTTTTCACATGCACCCACTGCGCACAGTCAGGGGAAGAGGGTGGAGAAATTGCTAATGGGTAAGTCAACTTTTTAAAAACATATTTTATTTTTATTTATTTGACAGAGTAAAAGGGAGAGAGAGAGAGAAAAATGGGCATGCCAGCGCCTCCAGCCACTGCAAATGAACTCCAGACACATGTGCCCCCTTTTGCATCTGGCTAACGTAGGTCCTGGGGAATCGAACCTGTGTCCTTTGGCTTTGCAGGCAAATGCCTTAACTGCTAAGCCATCCCTCCAGCCCGGTAAGTCAACTTCTGAAATGGTTTGCCAACCAGCACTTTAACGGAGAGCCACATTGGCACTGAAAAGTTTAGCAGGAACAAATGACCTAGTTTACCTGCCTCAAAGTTGATTGGCTTCCCAAGGCAAACTCCTTCAGTAAGTGCCTTCCTTGAGAGAGTTTTCTCTCTACCTCTCTGGGACCAAGGTTCTCCCGGAATGAGCAGTTAAGAATGCATGCATTTCTTTGCTCTTGAGACTCAAATAACAGAATGTGGGCAGACTTTCTCTACCTTCGTGTGTTACAGACTACAGCCGGCAGTTCCCAGGACCTTACCTCAGACATTTCCATGGCTGTGTGCTCAGTACAGACACTTACACCCAGCTCTGCCTTCAGGAACACATGTGGAAAGGGCACACATGGTCCAGAGTAGAGCTGACAAGCCACTGATGTTGGGGTTGTTTCTTTTTCAAAGAAAATGTAAAGCACAGTCTGTCCACCAAGCCATGTCTGGAGTGTTTGCTCTCTACCAGACTGTAGGCCCCTGAGATTATGGGAGGAGCTAAAAAATAACAGCAAACAACTGCACCCCCAGAGACTCAGGTTTAATTGTCCTGAAGTTTTATTTGCTTTTTTTTTTTTTTTTTTTAGAGCTCCTCAAGGATTCCAATCTACAGCCAAAGTTAAAACTACTAGATTGGAGGAGTTTTTGTTTTCTTTTGTTTTAGTATTTTAATATAGTGTTTCACTATGTCACCCAAACTGACCTCAAACTCATGGGGATGCTCATACCTCAGCCTTCCAGCTATTACGATTACAGGAATATGTCACCACATTGGGCTCTGGATTTTTAACTGGAGTTTTAGGTGTGTGTGTGGAGGGGTTCCTTTCCTCCCTTGCTTCTTTCCTTGTTTCCCTTCTTAACTACCCTCAAGTGTTTTGTTTTCTTAAAGTAGGCAGAAGTTATACTCAAGTCACTGAGTCCAAGTTTGTGAAAGCAAGCCTGAAAACCCATGTGACCCTGAAAACCCATGTGACCCTAGTACTTGGGAGGTAGGGCAGGAGAATCAGGAGTCTAAGGTCATCCTCTAGTACTCAAATCTCTGTCTCAGAAAAAAAAAAAGGAGAAGGAGGAAGAAGAGGAGGAGGAGATGGAAAAGGAACTGAATGGGGAAGTGGGAAAATACAATGTAGCTGAGAAGTTTAATCTGTGTCCAAGAATGGTAAATCAGACTGGGGTTGCAGCATTTGTTCTACCATGGTAGGGGGAAGTGGCTCCAGGATTCCTCTTTCTCTGCCAGTAGTTCTAAAATCAAAGTATCTGAAGTGTTTCTTAAAGTTTCCCTTTGGGGAGATCCCCAATCCAAGAATTTCAGATTCAGCAGATGGGATGAGACCAGCACATTTGCATTTAAGGTGTTTTTTTTTTGTTGTTTTTTCTCTAACATAGAGTTTCATGTAGCCCATGCTAGCCTTGAATTCACTATGTAGCCAAGGATGACCTTAAATGTGTCATCTTCTTGCCTCCATCTGCTAAGTGCCCAGTTTTATGAGGTGCTGAGCATGGAACCCAGGGCTTTGATTATCTGGAAAGCACTCTGCCAACTGAGCTATATCCCCAGCTTTTTTTTTTTTTTTTTTTTTAGACAGGGTGCCATGTAGCAGGCAAATTTTGAACTCCTGATGGCCCTACGTTCATATCCCAACTACTGGGATTATTAGCATGTGCCACAATCTTTCTAAGTTTTACTTTGTTTTAAATTGACACATAACAAGTGGGCATGTTTACAGGGTGATGTGTGATGTTTCAATTCATGTACACATTGTATAATTATCAAGGAAGGGTATTTAGCATATCCACTGACTTGAACATTTATTATTCTTTTGTGGTCTTTTGTTCAGTGAAGTGATTATAGTTAACATTACATCATATATTTCAAAATGCATTTCTAACAAACTCCTAGATGCTGCTGCTAGCCTCAGAAATGCAAAGGCAAATAGGATTACTAAGAAAAAAAACACAACAAAAATTCCTAGCCTTTTTCTTTTTTTTCAAGGTAGGGTCTTACACTAACTAGCCCAGGCTGACCTGGAATTCACTGTGTAGTCTCAGGTTGGCCTCAAACTCACAGAGATCCTCCTACCTCTGCCACCTGAGGGCTGGGATTAAAGATGTGCACCACCATGTCAGACACTAGCATTTTTTAATTGATCACCTGCTATGTGTTTGACATTATGACAGATTGTGTTGGTTTATACTATCAACTTGACCAGACCTAGAATCACTTGTGAGGGATTACCATGATAGGTTAATTGAGGTGGGAAGACACACCCTATCTGGGGGTGGCACCATTCATAGGGCTGGGTCCTGTATTACATAAAAAGTAGAGAGCTGAGCACTAGCATTCATCACTCACTTCTTCCTCCTTGTTGATATGATGATGTGACACTGGCTTCCTACTCCTTCCATGCTTTCCCCACTATGATAGACATAACCTGGAACTGCAAGCTGAAGTAAACTCTTCCTTCCCTAAGAGTATTTTTGTTGGTTATTTTGTCCCAGCAACAAGAAGTTGACCAATACAAAGTTCTGGGGATAAAGAGGAGGAGCCATGTTGTAAATTGTCATTCTAGAGGTAGGAATCCAGCGTCAACTTTACTTTGTTTGACTTGGTGGGGAAGACACTCACCCACTAGTTTTATCTCAGATATTTTTGGAGCTATAAAATGCATGCTACCTATGATAAGTAGGTAGGTAGATAGATAGACAGATAGATAAATGAAAGATAGATGGTAGATAGATGAATAACAAGGGACTCAATGGGTAAAGTACTTGCCATATAAAGTGTGGAGACCTGAATTTGAATCCCCAGAACCCACATAAATGCCAGGTGTGGTGGCATCTACCTATAATCTCAGCACTTGTGAGAAGGAGACAGATGGATGTCTGGGGCAAGCTGGCTAGCTAGACTAGACAAATCAGTGAGTTCTGGGCTCAGTAGAAGACCCTGTCTCAATAAACAAGATGGAAAGAGATAAAGAGTGACCTTAACCTCTGGCCTCCACATACATGTGCCCATACACCTGCTCATACATGTGCATTCACACACATATGAACATGTAGATATACAAATGCAAACCACACACACAAAGGCCAAATTAGTGCCAAATTTGAACTTTCTTTGATTCCATTGGATAGCTAACATCACATGGCAAACATCTAACCTAACATTAAAAGACAGACAGACACTTGCAAGGACAGATGGGGCATAAAGCCCTTGCTTACCCAGGTCAGATGGAGAAAGACATGGGTTTGAAGAATTTACTAGAATTTTGTTGTTGTTTTGAGATGGGGTCTAATGTAGACCAGACAGCCCTCAAATTCACTGTGTATCCCATGAATGACCTTGAACTCCTGATCTTTGTGCTTTCACCTCCTGAGTGCTGGATTATAGGTATGTGCCACCAAACCTGGTTTATATGTTACAGAGAATTGAACCCAAAGCTTCACACATGCTGGGTAGGCACTATACCAACTGAAATACATCTCCAGCCCCCAGAATTTTTTTTTTTGATTTTTCGAGGTAGGGTCTCACTGTAGCCCAGGCTGACCTGGAATTCACTCTGTATTCACAGGGTGGCCTTGAACTCACAGCAATCCTCTTACCTCTGCCTCCCGAGTGCTGGGATTAAAGGTGTGCACCACCACGCCCAGCTAAAATTTTCTTACAAATAGTTTTAAAGTTATTTATTGAAGTCACATATAAATTTTGGAGTCACAACTTCCTAGCTCTTTCACTTCTAGTTCCTCAAAAATGATAGCTAACCCTTGCCCTTAAAGTAAGGTGGGGAATATGAAAAGAATGCAGGCCTTTTATTTATTGTGTCAGGATCCTTAAAGCCAAGATTGGGACTAGATACATTTGTAATAATGGGGAAAGATGCTGGGCAGCTCAAAGTTGCCAAATGGACCAGTGGGATGAAACCCAGAGAACAGTGCCCATGCTAATTAATGTTTTTTATTATTTTATTTTATTATTTTTAAAAGTTTTCATCATATCTCCACCCCCATTCCACTGAAGACCCTCCTCAGTGTGATTATTCCACTGTGGGGTCATGAAGGCCTCAGTCAGTCTGTGTGTGTATGTGCAGGTGGGGGGAGTGTCTTGAAATATTCCTACCCACGCAGTGGCTCTTACAATCTTTCCACCCTCTCTCCCACAATGTTGCTTGAGCCTTGCCAGGCATGTTAGCAGTCTAATTTAGTGTTGAGCTCTCTGTGCTGCCTCTGGATTTCTGCTTTGATGAATTTTGAGTTACCACAGCATCTGTGACCATCTCGCTGGACCTGGTCATCAGGCTCGCAGTGAGAACAGTGTTTGTGTTGCTACTTTCTCTGCAATGTCTCCTGGGCCAAGGCAGACATGATAGAGATGACACATCTCATTGTAGGTAGCTGAATATCTTTTCTTGTTGTATTACTGGATCTTGGATGTCCTCAGTATTCTCTGCCATCTGTAAAATAAAACAGATTCGCCTACCACAAGTGACAGCAGCTTAGATTAAAGGGGATAAACAGTCATTAGAGAGACTTTTTGGCCTGTGCACCCACTCTTCTTAGACAAAGTGCAGCGGAGGTTCTCTTTAGACTCTATGAGTTTCCTATCCGTGGGATCCTGACATGGTTCCCAGTACCTGGTATGACCTCTCCCACTGAACAGGCCTTACATGCAATCTGAGAACAGTTGGTTACCCTCAGAGACTATGTGCCACTATTGCACAGGTGTGTACTTGCCCAGATGATTGATTTTGTACCTTTCAGGATTCTTTGCTTATTCATGCTGCTGGTGTCCGTTATCCCCCAGCAGTTCCTATAGCACTTTTCAGCATGATGAGGGTTAGCCAGGAGGGAACTGGCCTCCTCAGTTCCACAGTGCTCTCTAGATGTCCTGTGACCACAGCCTGTGGTGTCTCAGCAATAGAGCCTAACCTTTTAGCTCTGACAGATAACTAAGTGCATTGGCAATGTCTTGTATTATTTTGAGAACCTCGTAGGTCTCTCTGATGAACATCTCACCAATTCTGCCCCTGAGATTTATCAGCCAGAGCCCATGGTTTTAGGATTAAGCTAAATCTATTTTCTACGGGACATTTCTGACTGAACCATTCTCTCTTCAAACCTTATTGAGGGTTATATCTTGTAGAATGCTATCCAGGAAGAAGGATTCTATGGTACTGATGCACGTTGTCTTTGGTTTTATGTAATTCCTCTCCACCTTCCCTTCCTCTTATCCTCTGCAGCATGCTTGAACCCACAATGTTCTGTCCCTCGCCTAGACTGTTAAGTGTCTCCTCCTCTCATCCCTCCCTAGTTCCATTTTCTCTTAGACTCATTCTACTTCCATGCCCATACTCCTAATGCTTATTACTGTTTACACTCAAATCCAGATGATCTAAGTTGGGAGTTGCATATGAGAGAGAACATGTGATATTTGTCTTTCTGATCCAATCTGACTTCTCTTAAAATGATTTTTTCCAAGTCCATTAATTTTTCTGCAAATGCCATTATTTCATTTTTCCTTACAAGTAGTATTTGTGCCAACAAGATGTTTGAAGTTAATGGCATGGGTCAAAAAGAATTCTCTATGCTAACAATGTCTGCCACTTGTGTGCTTGTCCTTTTATTCTTCGGACAGTGTTTCTGTTCTAGGGCCACCCCATGCACAGCCTCACAATAACCCCAACCTCGAAACCCCCCCAAAAAATTCCATGCAATAAAAGAGACTGAGCATATGCAGCATCTTACAAAATTCTATACATTGGACAACTTGTATAACCTTTTCTACATATAAAAACTCAAGCCCTTTATGTCTGGTATAAAACTGGAATGACATTGGAAGATCTCAGACCTCAAAATTTGTTGCTAGACTTTTTGAATCCCAAAAATGTATATCATTTTTCTTTTCTGGGGACTTTTGATAGCATAAAAATATAATGAAAAAATGTTCATCTTCCAAGAAAACGTTAATAAGAAGGTGTGCTTCGTTTTACATGGGAAATAAAAGGCTCAGACCAACTACAGAAGAGAAGGGTGATACACACATACACGCACACACACACACACACACACACACACACACACGTGTGTGTGTTATGGTTATTTGTATCTTTTTCTTCACAGCTTTTGTGATCCACGTCTGGCCTCAAACTTGTGATCCTCCTGCCTCATCTTCTTCAGAGTTTGCCTTCCTGTATGCATCACCATGACCTGCCCAAAGGGTTAGGATATACTCAGTCCTTCTTTACAGAAACTGTGGACCATTTTTACTGCCAGTGATCCCTTTACTGTTCAAACCATCTCTACTCTGCTTTGCCCACATACCGGAACCCAGGGAGGGATGTAGGCCCTGAATTAAGGAATGTTCTTTTCTTGGTTGTCAAGATAAAGTAAGCCTTCTAGAATTTCCAGTGATTTATCAGATGTCTCTCATTTCCCAAAGTCCCTTTTGTTGATGAATTCTTGGTAATTGAGTCATTCACTTTTAATCATCTTCCCTTCAAACTAATTTTACCATTCAAAGAGGAATCAAATTTATTTTCTACTTCCATTCCAAAACTGCACTATTAGTTAGTTGCCCCTAGATTGTCTCTGCTAAAATAATGTCTCTCACATTTGCTATCTCTCTTTTTTAAAAAAAATGTATGTGGATGCATGTGCACACACACATGTGTATGTGTGGGGGGAGGCAGAGAACAACCTCAGACGTTGTTCCTCAGGAACTCCATCCACCTATTGCAGACAGTGTTTGTCTTGGGATTGGCCTAGAGCTCACCAATTAGGCCAAAGTGGCCAGCCAGCAAGCTCCAGGGATCTTCCTGTCTTTACCTCTCAGCACTTGCCACTATAGCTGGCATTTGTACCTGTGTACTAGTGATCAAAGTCAGATCCTCAGGCTTGCAAAGCAAACCTTTTACCCACTGAGCTATCGCTCCAGCCCCTCTACCATCTTCAAACTGAAGAATTGTGAGTCAGATCCCCAGTTCTTTACTCTGGTCTCAACATACATTTACCAATATACAGATTCTCACTGAACTCCAAGACTATCTGAAAAAAGGCCAACAGTAATAGACCCAGGTCCAAACTGGATGTCTTTTGCTGGCACTGAACTCCAATTGACTCTTTGTGCCTACTTTCATCTTATATCTAGAACCCAGGATTGGCTATTACTGAGTTGGTATATATGAATGGAGTATTGGGGTGAAAAGGACTGGGTTACATCTCCTGACCCCCATGTTTTCCTGGCAGTTGTGTTACCATATTGGTTGAAGGAAGTAACCTTTGCAATGGAAATCCTCCCACACATTTTTGCTTCTACCAAACACCAGCATGACATATGTCTCTTTTCAACTTGAACATGCAAATGGATTTTTAAAAGTGAATGCCAGCAGAATTAAAAACCTCATGTCTCAAGAGAAAAAACAATACGTGCACATGTAGATGAACTCAAAAACCATTCACAGAGCAGTTTAGCTGCATGGGAAAGATATTTCATTAGTGAAATATGAAGCTGAGGATCAGTGTCTGCTTGCTCATTCTCGTTGGGATTAAATAGAACGCTGTTTATCTGCTGCTAGTCTCCTAGGGACTCATCTTGGCTTTACTTTCGAAACAGATTCTTGGCACAGGTTCACTGTTAGGGATACATGATCCAAGAGTCTGTCCTTAAGGGGTATACAAGAGTTATGATCCTCAGATCTTTATCTATCTTGGTGTTTTGAAAATTTGTCTCAAGAGAAATGACATGGGCCTGGAGTAGAAAGAACAGGAAGAGGAAGCTGAGAGAATAGCCAGGAAGCTGGGGCTAACAACTGTTCTATTTTACTGAGTAGGGGAAATAATATTAGACGAGAGTTACAAATGCATTCGTGTAAAATAATAGTAGTTCTAAGGGGGACAGGGTGGGCGGGAATGAGTCCCTACTGCTTGTGCATAAAGGATAATTAAAATTAGCTCATGGTGGGCTGGAGATATAGCTTAATGGTTAAGGCACTTGTCTATGAAGCCTAAAGACTCAGGTTCTATTCCTCAGTTCCCACATAAACCAGATGCACAAGGTGGTGCATGCATCTGGAGTTTGTTTGCAATGGCTGGAGGTCCTGGTGCCCTCATTCTCTCTCTCTCTCTCTCTCTCTCTCTTTCTCAAATAAATAAAGTATAAAAAATTAAAACTTAGCTCATGAAGGGGCTAAGGTGGTGGATTAGTGGTTAAGAGTACTTACCATGCAAGCATAAGGACTTCAGTTCAATCCCCTACACCCACATAAAAAGCTAGGCATGGTCACACATGCTTGTGATCCCAAATGCTGAAAGAAGTAGAAACAACATAGTTGGGGCTCTAAACCAGGGAGCTCCAGAGTCAATGAGGAAGTAAGGCCTCTACATGCATGCACAAAGGGCATGTGCTTCTGCACACATATATGCATACTATCACATATACATAATTAACACATGAAATGTTCATAAATATCCCTTGCCTATAATCCTAGCCCTTGGGAGTGTAAGACAGAATTAATTATACAAGTTTAAGGCCAGCCTGGGTTACAGAGTAAGACCCTGTCTCTCTCTCAAAAAAGAAAAAGAAAGAAAGAAAAAGAAAAAAGAAACCACCTGTTTAGTTTCTAAAAACTACCTCACAGACATTCTGAGAGGTCTTTCTCCTAGGTGATTCTAGATCCTTTCAAGTTGACAATTAACATTGACCATCACAAAATGAATGAAGAGAAGAAGGTAGAGGATGTCTAGGACAAGAAGGAATAGTGCAGATTTGCTGAGGTTGGTTCAGTGAAGTCATATTGGCAATGTCTGAGCAAAGCCCTCAAGCACAAGTAGGGAACCAAGTCGATGTCTGAGAGAGAGCATCCCATGGGAGTGAAGTAGTAAGTGTGAAGGCCACAGAATGAAAGACCATGCTAGCAGTGGCAGAGCTATGTGGCCATACAGGGAGGAAGAGGAGCAAAAACAAGGTTTGCAATACTCTTAGTCTATTTTCTGCTGCTGTAACCAGTGGAAGGACAAGTGAGCATGCACAAGACAGAGAGACAAAACAGAGCCAAACTAGTTTGCTGTGATCCTCCTGCCTCAGTGTACAGAGTGCTAGGATTATAGGCCTGTACTCTTAAACCCAGCTCAAACTATCAACTCTCCACTGCTGCCATAATGAGCCCATTGCTATGATAATAGCATTTACTCATTCAACAGGATAGATCCTCCCATGCTCTAATCACCTATTAAAGTCTCACCTTCAAATACTGTATTAGTGACAGTTGAGGTTCAATATGATTTTTGGAGGGGGCATTCAAGCCTGAGCCAAAACGTTAAAATCTCAAAAAGAATTCTCATCCTGATTCTGACCAACTAACATTTCTGAGTTTTCTTTCTTCATGTTGGCAACATTCCAGATTCGAGGTATCTGGTGTGCTATTACTGGAAATTATTAGAAATAATAATAAGGCCATGCTATCTGTTTTACTTGTACTTTTACACTATTATCATAGACATGGTGACCACCATCATGACTGCTCATAAATAAAACAATGGCTTCACAGTTTACCTCATCTCCCCTGGCCTTGTGGTACTATTGGATAAGTGTTACTTTCATGTTTTGCAAGGGAAATTTGCAGGTGTTTTACGTGATTTGGCACCCTAGTATGATAGAGTATGATAGCCCAGCGTGGGGGTACACACTTCTAATTCTAGAACATATGACATGGAGGCAGAAAGATCAGAAATTCAGAGCCAGGCTAAGATATGAGACCCTATCTCAAACAACAAACATCAACAATAACAAAAAAAGAAGAATCTCTCTATTAAATTTGCTAAGTCCCATTAATTCAGTGTCAACAGCAGCTGAGACACTTGCTCTAAACATCATTACACTATGATTTCTCCCTTCATTTATTTATTTTTTTTTTTTGGCTTTTTGAGGTAGGGTTTCACTCTAGCTCAGGCTGACCTGAAAATCACTATGTAGTCTCAGAGTTGCCTCAAACTCACAGCAATCCTGCTACCTCTGTCTCCCAAGTGCTGGGATTAAAGGTGTGTACCACTATACCGGACTGATTTCTCCCTTTAGACTTCTATCTAAAAGAGATTGGTTCACCTAGGAAAACAAAAGTATAATGAACATTCCTAGCTAGAGAGTTGCAATGAATGCCTTATATGCAATATATGGAAATGTTTATGTAAATATATGTATATATGTATATATATGCCTATGTAATTATGTAATCGCAGACTGGACACCACCAATCATTCCATCTTTCCATCTTTGGTAGAATGGCAGTATTCCTGCCCACATTTTCTAGGTAGCCAGTGGCGAGAAAGTGATTCTTTTAGCTGGTGGTTCCAGCGTTCCTGTAAAAGGTAAGACCTGTCTTAGTTGAGAATAAACTTTGTCACGTTCACTGGAGAGAAGAAAGTTCCCTTGGTTGGATTGTTGAGGGAATGCTCAGATTTCATGTTAATAGAAGAGGAGGAGGAGGCTCTAGGGCTTTGGAGCTACTCTGGCTGGAGACAGAAGAAGCTAGAGAGAGATAACCTGGCCCTGGGAGCAAACATACGGAGGGAAACATACCCCAAAATGGTGTTTTCAAGGAATGTCATTGTGTCTTAGAGACGATGCTTTCCTGTCAATGTGATCTTCAAGAAATACGCATACGTGACTGGTATGGGGAAACTGACAAAAGAGGTGAGATCTCATTAGGATGACTCAGGGTTGAAGTGTGGCTAGTTTTTCCCATTCATGTGCCTGGGGACAGAGAACTGAAATCAGAGTTACATCTTCAACGATCCAACACCCACTGGTGACACACCTAACAACAGCCTTTGGTGCCTTCAACTTTGCAGGGTATCTAAGGCCCTGTTCATTTCTTAGGGAATTCCTAGCCCAGTGTGTTGCAGGCCCATTAAATACTAGCAAAGTGTTTGCTGAGCTAAAGCACTACCTAGAGTTCATTTCATATGCAAGAACCCAGCCCTTGGTTTACCCTGTGCTTGTATGGTTTTGAAGTTCCTCTCTAAGCTGGGATTGTGCCAGCTTGCTGCAAAGCAACCACTCACCTTCTCCCCTGAGACCCTGTGAAAAGTCCCCTCAGCACTATTACCAGTTCTCCTGTGGGAGGTAAACTCAGAAGCAGGCACCTGCAGTTATTCAAAGGAGTCATGGTATTCAAAATGTTCTCATAGAGCTAGAAGAGGCTGTGAGATGGTGTTTGTTAGAAAACTCCTGGGATTCTGAACCCTCCAGGGTGCCCTTGAAATCCCAAGAAACTGAACCCTGTCAGCCACTCTAGAAGCAACCCAGAGTACCCATGACTGAAAACAAGGAATCCTCCCTAGAGATCCTCAAGGCCAAGTCCAGCTGTATTCACCATGGGATAGTTAGAGCAGAGATAGCTTCATGCTTTATGTAGTTTCTCCTGTTTTGTCTCTAGGGTTCAATATACTAGTAATCCATGGGGGAGGGTGCACAAGATATCTCAGAAGCCTAATGTCTTCATGTAATGAGAAAACTCATAATCAAAGAGGTGAGGGAAGAGGCTGGGTCAATAGCTGAGTTGGTGGAATGCTTGCGTAGTATGCATGAAGTCCTAGATCCCATCTCCAGCATTGTTCAAACCTGTAGTCCCAGAATGCAGAAAGTAGAGGCAGGAGGATCAGAAGTTCAAGTCACCTCTGGCTACATAGTAAGTTCAAGATTAGTTTGAGATATAGGAGACCATCTCTCACAGCCCATAAAAAGAGATAGAAGAGGGCCGGAGGGATGGCTTAGAGATTAAGGTGTTTGTGTGCAAGGCCAAAGGACCCAGGTTTGATTTCCCAGGACCTACATCAGCCAGATACACAAGGGGGCACACATGTCTGGAGTTCGTCTGCAGTGGCTGGAGACTCTGTTGTACCCATTCTCTCTCTCTCTCTCTCTCTCTCTCTCTCTCTCTGTCTCTCTCCCTCTTTCTCTGTAAAATGAATAAAAATAAAATACTTAAAAAGTCTTTAAAAAGAGACAGAAGGATAGCAGTGATAATATAAACCTGTGTGTGCCTGTTTGGGATATCCATGCACCCCTATGCTTCCATGGCAGGGGAGAGGGCAAGAAGGATACTCATTTTGTGGGTCTGAAACATGTATGTTTTGAAAATTCCTCTTTAAGTAAAGAGCATACATTACAGATTCAAAATCAAAATTAGATATACAAATATCAAGTAGGGCATATTGGAACATGCCTATAATCGAGAGACCAAACCAGGAGGATCTAGAGTTTGAGGCCAGCTTAGAGTACATACCTAAAACCTGTCTCAAAAATTAAAACATGTTTAGGCAGACAGCAGCAGACGTTACACCCCCAGGGCTCATGACTACCCCTGTTGTAGGTTTTCAGTATCAGGAATGTATTCCCTCCCATGGAGCGGGCCTCCAGTCCAATTAGAGGGCAGTTGGTTTCCACCATAACAGATGTGCCACTATTGCACCCATTGGCTCATTTGGCCTGGCTTGTCAAATATAAGTCTTGCAGTGTCCACTGTTGAGTATCTTCACTGGCGCTCTCCCTCTCTCTCTCTCATTGAACTGCATGCAGTGTGGCTTTTCCCCGCTTTTTGTCAGCTGCTCTCCATGGAGAAGGTTTTCAGCTCAGTTAAAGCAGGATTTCTCAGTGACCATGCAGCCCAAGTATGTGAAGTCTTCAGCAATAGGGTCTTACCATTTATTCCTAGTGGGAAACCAAGGGCCTTGGCAATGGCCTGTAATGTTTTAGGCCTTTCAGAGGGAACTCCCTGGCCAAAAACTCACTAGAAGGTATCCCATCTCTGACACTGAAAATTGTGTAGAAACAATCTATGGCTCCTGTGTGTTCTATTGTCCAAAATAGTGGGTTTCCATATGGCTTATTTATATCACCAAACTGCCGAGTAAGCACCTCTCTTAATGTTCATACCCATATATTAATGCTACTCTCACTTTGGGTTAGAGAAGCTTCTATTTTCATATGGCAGTGACCTTGGGATGACTCAGAAGGCACCATGGTGCTAAGAAGATTTGACAGAGGATTGCTCAGCACTGAAATATCTCTATCACACCTTCCAAGGCTCAAGATCCATTGGGGAAGAGGTAGCGGAAAGAATCTAAGAGCCAAAGGATGGGCAGGACTCCTTACAACGTGCTCCTTCAGATACAAAATGGCCTGGATATCCATGACCACACAGTGCCTGACACTACCTACACAAGACCATCATGATAGGAGAAAAAATCACGACATCAAAATAAGAGACTGATTGAGAGGAGGAGGGGATATGATGGAGAATGAAGTTTCAAAGGGGAAAGTGGGGGAAGGGAGAGAATTACCATGGGATATTGCTTATAATCATGGAAGTTGTCAATAAAATAAAATAAGAATATTTAAAACATTAAAACACAGCTTGGAATATAGCTCAGTTGGTAGAATACTTGCCTCACATACAAGAGGCTCTGGCTTTGGTCCTCAGTGCTACAAAAACAAAACAAAATCAACAAATATATATTTTGGATGGGGAAAAACTCACAACAAATGACAGCTTTACTGGAAATTCTTAAGTTAGTTTGGAATTCTTGGCTTTAACTTGAATTGTTCAATTTATGTACATTTTTCCAAATGAAATGAAAGTAAATCATGGAAGAGATAATACTTAATATGAACCAACATTTTACTTTTCATAGTTCTCCTGTGACTTAATTCATTTACTGATGTGAAATGTAAGTAGGAAGGAATTCTTTAAACTGGACTATTTTGAAAACAAAATAAAACCGATATTTTTATGTCCAAGTCACTGGGATTGTATGCCCTACAACGCGCACATGCACATGCACACACGCGCACACACACAAACACACACACACACACACACACACACTAATACTCACTCACATACACACAGATAGAAATACCAAAAATATAAGAAAATTCGAAACAAATCACATGTTGAAACCATCTAAGATACCTCTAAACTACTTTCCCTATTTCCCTATACATTTTGTTGAATTTTCTTTGGTCTTCAAATGACTTTTTGTAATTACTTTTGTAATAGAAATGTAGAGATTCATTTCCACCCATCTGGTATGATTGATTAAAATAGAAAACATAGTTTATAAATTGATTTTCCATTTCCCAATTCATTGTTGACCATCTCATGCAAATTGTTATACTGTTGTCAAGTTGGGAAAATACATCAAAATTGTTTTATGTATAACCTTCCAGTTTTTAGGATGTTTCAAATTTCCTTTCACAGTGACTGATTTTAAAAACTCTGAACTGATGATATTTCAGTTTGTCAATGATGTCGTGTTTCACAGTATATTGTGATTTTCATGTTAATCATTGTCAGTATTATTATTATTGTCAAATTAATAAGAAATCTATTTTTAACTGCTTATAGGATTTGTTTCCTTTTGTTAATTGGATTAGCAAACAATATAAGAACATATACATTATTTCTATTCAAAATGTATTGCGTCCTCTTCTGAATGAAACTTTTAATTATAATTTATTTTTCTGTGTCATAATAATTTCTTGTGCTTTCATATATATATATGTATACATAAGTATGCACAATCAATATAAAATTGCATACACTGAGCTATCACAATTCATATTTATTCCTGAAGGGTGAGAACTTCCATTTTGACTTGAGGCCTCAAGTTACTTCCTTGTTGCTGTGAACAAATATCTTGCAAGAAACAGCTTTAGGAAGGAAAGAGTTTATTTTGGCTTTTAGTTTCACAGATAAGATCCATAGTGGGGAAGGCACACCAGTAGAAGCATGAAGCATCTGGTCATACTGCAGCAGAGCCAGGAAGCAGAGCATCAATAGGAAGTGGGGCTGGACTATAACGCCTTAAGGTTGCCCCCAGTGACCTGACCCACTTCCTCCAGCAAGGAACCACTTCCTAAAAGTTGCACAATCTTCCCAAACAGTGCCACCAGCTGGGGACCAAGTGTTCAAACACATGAACCTATGACAAAGATTTTACGTTCAAACCACAGCAGTGCAATTGAGGGCCAAATCCTCTGCAGATAGTTTTATAAATCTCAGAATTAATAATTAGGAGATAGGTGATATATGGTGTGTGTGTGTTTTGTAAATTTTTATTTGAGGGAGCAAGACAGACAGAGAGAGAGAGAGAGAGAGAAAGAGAATTGGCATGCTAGAGTCTCCAGCCACTGAAATCAAACTCCAGAAACATGTACCACCTTTTGTTCATGTGTGACCTTGCGTGCTTGCATTACCTTTGTGTGTCTGCCTAACGTGGGATCTAGAGAGTCAAACATGGGTCCTTAGGCTTTACAGGCAAGTGCCTTAACTGCTAAGCCATCTCTCTAGCCCATGTGTGTGTGTGTGTGCTTGAAACAATACGGTTTTATGTAGCTCAGGCTGGCCTCAAATTCACTTTGTAGCTAAGCATGGCTTTGAACTTCTAATCCTCAAAGTGCTAGAATTACAGATACAATTCACTATGCCCAGTTTTATGTAGTGCTGGCATCCAGACCCAAGGTTTTGTACATGTTAGGTAAACACTCTACCCACTGAGTTATATCCCCATTCCCTGGTTCTCTATATGTTAAACCTTACTTCTCCTCCATTACCTGATACTGCTAGGTACCATGACACATGGTATTGTTTATGGCCTCTGGGCCTCCATTTATATTATGATTCCAGGTAAGACAGTGGATAGTAGAGGTATTTCTGAAATATGTTTCTACATCAGGATGGCTCGTAATAACTTGTGACTCTTTCAACTATGACTTCTATTCCATGTACAAGGTGGCAGAGTCATAATGGAAAGAGGTAGAAGGCTTATTTAACTCTGGATGACTTATAGTACCTTTGTACAATTTTAAAAAATGCATGACTATGTGAAGATACTACACAGGTATACTGTGAGGCCCTTATGCTTCAATAGCCTCCTGGCCAACCTACTTCAGGGGCCAAGAGTAAATCTGCATGATGCATTCTACTTGCACCTCTGTTCTCATTTGCTAAATCCACCTGCGTTTAAAAATATTAATGTGTTTGTTTTCATGTGTGTGTGTCTCTAACAGGGCCTCTTGCTATTACAAAGGAGCACAAGACACTTGCTCCACATTTTGCATCTGGCTTAAGTGGGTGACTTAGGAACTAAACTGTGGCAGGCAGGCTTTCATGACTGTTGCACCATCTTCCCAGGCCTCACCTATGTTCTTATGTACACATACTTTTAAATGCTTCATTCCCACATGCTATGTTTCTTTCACTTAGAACTCCAACATTTCCAGTTGGATCAGCGGTGCGAGAACCATGGTTTAAAGCTTTTATCAACAGAAACAATTCTTTACAGATGATTTTTTTTCCCAAGTGAAGCAAGAATTTTACTTTTCAAGTTGACAAAGAATGTATTTGACGACTTCACTAGAGTTAATTCTTTGCAAGGACCAAAGGATGTCGAGGATGTAAAGGAAATAAAATTATTTCTATATGACCACAATGCTGAAAAAGTTGCAGCTTGGAGCCAAATTGTAGATCACGCTGACAATGAATTACAAGGCATTAATTTTCTGGATAAGTGGGTGGTCATGATGCTTGCAGAAGAATTCCTATAAAACTCATCTCAGAACAAGGAAAAAGAGCTAAAGCTGCATCTCTAACTCAAGAAACTGTCACCAAGATGCAAGGTGAAGAAGAATGGTATGTCTGTAAAGGGAGTGAACTATCTGAAAATAAGCAATGATTACCTGAACACCTTTTTTGGGGGGTATTTTAAGATAAACATCTTGGTTTTAAGGATGACACACCACTACACTGCTGTGATAACCGTGGGATGCCTATTAAAATCTACTGGAGGATGATACCATGCATGCATGTTTTTTTGCTATGATTGTGCTATTTTCCATGAAACAAATGGAGATAAGATGTTGTAGTGATCCAGTTCAACAAATTGAGGTTCGCTCTTTAATTTTAGCATTGGTCAAGGGTGCAAGAGAATGGATCTGTCTCAGAGAGACTTACAGGCTCATATCAACCATTTCCATATGAGGGCTGGAAAACCTGTTACCTGTGCTTCACTTGAAAATGTTCATCCTCCTATTGCCTCACCACCAACTGAAATCCCTGATCGTTTACTCATGACTCCAGACAAGCATCATATGAGCCATATTCCGCCAAAGCAGCACATCATGATGCCGCCGCCTCCTTTGCAGCACATGCCACACGAGCACTATAATCAGCCACATGAAGATATCCGTGCTCCTCCAGCAGAAATCTCCATGGCTCCACCTCCACCCCTCTTAGTCAGTCAGGAAACCTTTCGTATCTCAACAAGAAAACACAGCCATTTAATAAATCATTCCTATTCAGGATGACTCAAATTCAGGTGGTTGAGAACCGCCGCCTCCTGACCCAACACCTGCTCGTCATCATCCCAAATACCAGGGTAGACC
The DNA here is from genome assembly GCA_036346955.1 of Dipus sagitta. Lineage (NCBI taxonomy): Eukaryota > Metazoa > Chordata > Mammalia > Rodentia > Dipodidae > Dipus > Dipus sagitta. The sequence continues at coordinate 11,289,229 of CM070776.1, read as the reverse complement.
AGTATTGTCACATTTTTATCATATTATGCCTCCAAGCAACATTATGTACCACCCCCACCACCTCAGCCACAAATAAGCCATATCCTCCCCAGGCCTCAGGTACTCTTCACTTTGTATATAGACAAGCTCCACCTCCACCAATGACCTCTCCTCCTCACCAGTAACCCCACCCCCTGGACATATTATTGCCCAGATGCCACCTTATCTGTATCATCTTCTCCCAAGACCTCCCCCATTTCTGCATAGTGGTCCACCTGTAACTGCACCTCCTCCTCACTATTACAACCCCAACTCCTTACCTCAGTTTACTGAAGATCAAGGAACTCTGAGCCTCCATTTACACAACCAAGAGGGATGAGTCATGGTACATGGCCTGCTCCAAGAGGGCTTCCTCCTCCTCCTTGAATAGAGGATTCACCTTCTCAAATATTACTTCCTGGACAATATTATCCAGTTCAGCCAAGATACAGACCATATTACCAATGATAATAGTGTTAATAGTGTTTTTAACTGAAAATATGACAAAGGAAAAAACTTAAATATAGTCAATCTTTTAATTAGTTTTGACTGTTTAGGGAAGGAAACATTATTACCTCTTCTGAGTGGCTAAAAAGCACATAGTGTTGTTTCTTTTTTGAATTTTTATTTATTTATTTGCAGGGAGAGACAGAGATGGAACTGTTGGGGCCTTCTGCCACTGCAAATGAATTCCAGACACATGTTACTTTGTGCATCTGGATTTACGTGGCTACTGGGAATTGAACCCAGGCTGTCACTTTTGCAAGCAAGCACCTTTAACCCCTGAGCCATCTCTCCAGCTCATCTTATTTCTTTTCTTTTTATAAATTTTTTGTGTATTTGTATTTATTTATTTGAGAGTGATAGAGAGAGAGAGAGAAAGAGAGAGAATGGGCATGGCAGGGCTTCCAGCCACTGCAAACAAACTCCAGATGCATGCACCCCCTTGTGCATCTGGCTAACGTGGGTCCTGGGGAAACGAGCCTCAAACTGGGATCCTTAGGCTTTACAGGCAAGCACTTAACCACTAAGCCATCTCTCCAGCCCTCATCTTATTTCTTAAAATGGTTTTAAATTTTGACCTTAGGATTGATTTCAAGCACTATTCTGTAGTGTAGACGAGTATCTCACTTGAGCATAGCTATATTTAACAACTATTGCCCTGTGGTAAATTGACTCAGAATTGATCATTTGTTAAAAAGAAATTGAAAATAAATTCATCATTCCACTTTCAAAAGTATTATTTTTGTTCAGTCCAATGTTAATTTTTCTTGTGATAAACCTTGTTAACCTACAGAAAGTGACTAGTTTTCTGTAAGGTAAAAATCCTATTTTTATGTGAATTTAATCCAATGCTTACTGCTCTTTGTTAAACCTTATGTTTTACCACTAATTCCACAAAGTTATAACAAAATAATGAAAGTAAAAATCTACTGAGATTTCTGTAAGGCAGGCCATTAAATGATAGAGAATTATTTCACATTTTAGACAAGGAAATTTAGATGTATAGTGATTATATAATGCACTTCGCTTGGATGCGTTTTCATGTTTAGACAGCCTCAGAATAACCAAAATACATTTGATTTCCAACACTAATATATTTATGTTTGTCATATTAAGCAATATTCTAGTAATTTGGAAACATAGCCAATGCTACAGGCTCTGAGATGGTGGTGGGATGCTATTACTCATTAATGCTTTTTTTCATGAATGGTTGGAATCACATGCACCACACTCATTCATCTAAAGTAACATTACTTTATGTGGTTGTTTAAATGGTATTATTTAGATGAACTATCTTCTATGTTCATGGTCTTTAAATATTTAGGGTTGAGCTAGAGCAGCTTCTGGCTCAGGGTTTTCAGGTCTCCCCATCTGTGAGCAGACATCAGCCTGGAAAATAAGACATCTTCAGAAATGAACCAGTGCATCACTGGAAACAACAATGCCCAGTCTTACACGCAGGGTGTGCTCCAGCAGAACGGAGATGAAGTCCCCAATCCCTTCCCTATAGGGGCAGTTTTCAGCAATGGAAGTCTGTCTCATCCATGGCTTTGGGCACTTGGCAGCCACCCCACCTTTCCAGTGGGGCAGTCTCCATTGCCTGCCCCTGCTCACCAGTGGCCTGGATTCCCAGTTTATCATCAAACACCACAGTCCCATTCTTCTAATGGCTTTGAAAGAAAGGAAGCAAACAAGACTCGTCCTGCACAGGTTGAAAACATAATAAGCACACAACAAGACATCCGCTCACAAGCTCCTGCTGTCAACGCTGCAGACAGTCCCTGGCCAGGTGTTGGGGTTTCATGTGTGTTTCAGAAGAGCCAGTTCTGTGGAGGGAGACCTCCCACTAAACCTCTGCTTAGAAGCCCACCTCCCAGAAGTTCTGTTGTTAACTGATGAAGTGAGAGGAGAAAAGGACCATACATCTCCTGGAGAATTCTGGAAGCCTTCTGAGGAAAACACCCATTTGTTTGGGAAAGTTATGCTTGAGCACATGTCTCAGCCTTGTGTGATTTACCAGAAATTCCATGAGGTTCCGGGTGGGCTATATGGACCCCCTAACCAGGAAAGTAGGGGATGCAGTATGGACCTTCTTACTGTGAGGACATTACATATGAGCAGAGAGCCAAAGTTCTATGGGCCCAGATTGGTGGAGTTGTAGGAAACAAAGATATGAGGTCAAGCACTGGTCTAGCTCCAGCAGGAAAGGCAGGGGTCATGCAGCATGGTAGACAGAGACCTGAGGTGGAAGGTAAAGGTCAGCGATGGCAAGGGAGATCCAGGCTCCCCAGAGAGCCACTGGCCTTCACACACACAGGGCAGTAACGTGGATGAACCAGTCCACTTTTGCTCCAGGGTGACTGACGGGCAAAGCCCAGTGCTTCATGGTTTCGGTTGGAGGCCTGAGGTAGACAGGGAGACACAGGGGGACACAGAGCCCTTCGAGCAGGAGGCTGATGCTGAGGTGGGCAGTACTGTGGAAGTGGCCAGTCCAGAAGGAACATCTGTCAAGTCTTGAGGAGAATATTCTTGAGCAACTCCATACAGATGTGAGAGGGTGTTTGCTGACACAGTTGATGAAGCCATTCAGTGTGACGTGGACTGTTCTGAGAGGCCCCATCTAATGGGCTGTGAGTTTTTTGTTGTGATTGGCAGTCTCAGGAGGAGGAGGATATTGAAGCTTGCAGCAAATCTGAACAATCATGTGAAGTCTGTGAAGTGGTTCCATGTGACCTGAGCCGCACTGAGAAGTCACACCTGACAGGTCATGTGCCTCCTGGGTGTGACTCTCAGTCTGACAGAACCTTGAAGCCCAGAGAAAGTCGGTAGAGAAGTCCAGTGTGATCTCCCCTAGAAAGGGCTTCTAGTAGCAGGTCAGGGGTCTCCCTTTCATAAAGAGCCAATGTCAGACAGGCCAGCCACTGTGCAGACAGCAACAAGGAAAAGGGGCTCAGATAAGGTCAGGAGTAGGGTGCACAGCACAGGTGAAGAACTGGAGATGGGAGATGAATGTGAGGAGGCCAGGGAGGAAAACTTGAATGAGAGCTCAAAAGGCATGGAGCCAGAAGCCTTTGCCATGTCTGCAAATGGAGAGATGATCTATGTGTTAAAGAGGAATTTTAGATTGAATGCTGTGCTTCCTGGTGATGAAGAAGGTAACAGGGATGGTGACACTGAAGGTGTTGTGCATGAGATAGAGCATTTTCAAGAAGTTAGAGGACAATATTGGCTGACTGTCCACAAGGGCAGGCTTTATCGAGAGGTGGGCAGGGTGATAAGCTGGGAGTCGGAACATTCTCTCCCTCCCCAGCTGTCAGTCGGTCATGCTGTGAGAAGGAGCAAGGTGGAGTGTGGCCCATATGCGAGCACCCCTGTGGCCTCCAGAGTGAAGGGGAAGGAGGGCTGTGCAGGCACATGTGGCAAGTTCCAGAAGAAATCGACCATGGCCAAGCAGGATGACCTGCAGTCCACAGTTGACAATGCAACTCATTGTGATGTGAACTCTTCTGCGGAGCCACATCTGACAGGATGTGAGCCTCATGGTACTGATTTGGAGCCTGATGTGGACCCTGAGTTGTACCCAGGGGAGGATGATTCTGATGTATAAAGCAACTCATGGATCACTTGAATGTTGCCTCCTGCAAATGGAAGAGTTGACTAAGGCATTTACCTTTTGAAGTGACAACTCCGGTATGCAACAAGCAAGTGAAGAAATGTACAACAGGTGGGCACAATAGTGCATGCCTGTAAGCTAGCTAGTAGGAAGACTGAGATGGGAGAGTCACTTGATTCCAGCGGTTTGAGATCAGACGCATCTTGAAGAACAAAACCCATTTGGTAAAAGAAAAGAGCAATAAAATCTTAAAATTAAAAAAATATTTAGGGATGAGGCATTATTTAAATCCTCATTCCATGGTAGTTTGATTCTATGCTAAAGTGAGCTCTTATTTATTGTGTTTTAAACTGAAATGCGAATGCTATGGAGAAATTTTAATAATGTTTTAATGAAAGGTGTTTCTTGTAATCACAATCTAACATTTGCTCAGGTGTTATTGTCATGCAATTAAAAATATTTTTCTAAATTGAAATTTTAAACTTACCACTTCTTAGTTCTTTTCTTGGTTAAACAGTCTAAACTTGGAAAATTTTAGTATAAAGTCACTAGTGAATATCACCAGAAAATTTTGTATTGGACAAGTGAAAACTCATTACTAAAGTTTTGGTGTTTTATAAGGTGTCTTTAGAGTGAGCTGGGGTTTGTAACAGTCCAGCTAAGATGACCACTTAAAGTTTATACAGCTCTCACATACATGAATCTTATTCTTAGGATATTATTTATGTTCTTTGAATTGACTAGACCTTGTGAAGTTTTTCTTCCCTGCTAAAATGGTACATAATGAGAACATGGTATGTATTGTGCAGATAGCATTTATTAGCTACTTTGTAGTGTATATAGTTAGAATGACTCTTTTTTATGATCTACGGACATATTTAGTATGTAGACAACACATGTGGTACCATCCTTTCCCCCCTCCCTGCCCCTTTTTCTGAAGAGGCCTTCCTCGTTGGGGATGCAGCTCAACCCCATGGGGATTGTGGGTCATGCATTATGGGGGGAGAGGCAATGTCTCTGTGCAAAATGTCCCAACTTGTGGCTCTAACAGTCTTTCTGCCCCATCTTCTGTAAAATTCTCTGAGCCATGCTGGGAGCATTTTAAGTCTACTTCAGTGATGAGCCCTTAGGAGCCTCTGGATCTCTGGTTTGGTAGGTGTTGAGTGTCCTCAGTATCTTTCTACATCACCCTTGTGCTGATATCAGGTTCGCTGAGAAAGCAGCACTCTTGGTCATTTCCCCAATTCCTCTGTGGTTTTAGCTGGGGCCATGGTGGAGTGCACTGGGTAATTTATCTCCTCAAGTCCAGTTTCCGTCTAAAAAAGAGAAGCAGATTATCCAACAAAGAGTGAAGTCAGCACTGGTTAAATAGGATAACCATTCTTAATTTAGAGAAAATTTAAAGGGTATATACCCTCTTATAGTATATGGCTAGTGGGAGCTTGACAATGGAAAGCAGAACCATTATCTGGATATGATTCTGACTTGTTCCCCAGTTCCAGATTTGGTTTCCTTTCCACTGAGTGGATCTGTTAGCCAATCCAAGAGCAGTTGGATACCCACCATGGCTGTGAGCCACTATTGCACTTGTGTAAGCACCATGTCAGGTTGTTTGCTTCTGAGTCACTTAGACTTTGAGTTGCTTGGACAGATGTTGGCCACTTTCCCCTGCTAGCTCATGTAGCACCTTCAAGCACTAGATGGCCTAATTGTATGGGGACTGGCTTTCCTCCAGAATCCAACCAGGTCTCTCCATGGTCCATGCTGACAGCGTCTGGTGGGTAATCAAGTGCTCTGACAGAAGTCTGTCTTGTTTGTTTTGGGAGCTCTGGTAGGTCCAGGACCGGATGGCTTCTCAGCTAAATTATATCAAACCTTCATAGAAGAACTGAAACCAATTTTTCTCAACCTATTCTGCATAACTGGAGACCAGGGAATCCTCCCTGACTCATTTTATGAAGCTAGCATCACACTAATACCAAAACTAGACAGAGATGCAACAAGGAAATAAAAGTATAGGCCTATATCCCTGATGAACTTAGATGCCAAGATCCTGAACAAAATCCTTGCAAACTGAATTCAACAACACATCAAAAGCATTATCCACTTTGATCAAGTAGACTTCATCCCAGGGATGCAGGGATGATTTAACATACGGAAATAGGTCAACATAATGCACCACATAAATAAATTGAACCATAAGAACCACATGATCATCTCAATTGATGCAGAGAAGGCCTTTGACAAAATACAACACCATTTCATGATTAAATCATTAGAATAACTCTTTTTGAAAAAAGGTGAACTGATTGCTAATTTATCATTTTATTCTGCCAGGTAGAAGCTAAACAAATTCTCAATTTGGATGATTAAATGCAAAATAGTTTCTGAACTTAGAACAGAATAAGAAATAATACAAATGGGCCATTTCAGTTTTTACTGGCCAAAAATTATTAATATGGATTTTTTTCTTAAACAAGCAATTTTTTCACACTTAGCAGTTTGAGAGCCTACTTTGTTAATTAATGCACTATTTCTAGTGAGAAGAATGGGAGCGAACTAGTGTGAAATGGTGGTACTTCTATCATGTTACTGTAGGTACCTGGGCTGCTGCAAACCTGATTCCTTTTCATGCCCCTGTTTAGGAGCTATTAAGTTATTATTGTCAAAAATACAAAACATTATTTGCTACATGTAATTAAAAAGCACCCAATTCTCAGTAGGGCATCTCAACTAATTATGAAAACTCTCCTTTTATTAAAAAATACTTGTTTGATGTAGACAAAAACATCAGTATCATGATAAAATTCACATTGTGAGAATTATTATAGGCTTCAAAATGATTTTAGCTAGATTTAATAAACATGTTATACAGGGAGGCAGATTAGATGAATGTTTTGTAGCAGACAAATTTTAAATGATGTTAGACTTGAATTCATCAGTTAATTGTTTGAGAGTGGGAGAGCAAAATGTTAACAAAATTACTGCCAGTGTTTCTTAAGGCAAATTATGAACCTCAGCCTTATTTCAGGGAAGCCTTTGAAGCAATGATGGGCAAAAATCTTAATCTATATATGTTTCATTGTATTACTCTTAAGACTACTGAAGTGGCAGTTTAATTCTTTTTTTAATATTTTATGCATTTTTTCATTTATTTACTTATGAGAGAGAGAGAGAGAGAATGGACATAACAGGGCCTCGCTAGCTACTGCAAACAAACCCCAGATGTATGTACCACCTTGTGCACCTGGCTTACATGGGTCCTGGGGAATGGAACTTGGGTACTTAGGCTTTGCAGGCAAGCACCTTAACCACTAAGCCATCTCTCCAGCCAGCCTAGTTTAATTCTTAAAAACAATAAAATTGAAGCATAAATACTAAAACAGTTTCAGTTTATTATTAAAACAAGGACTTAAATACAGTATTAAGAAGGAATCAAGCCAGGCATGGTGACACAAGGCCTGTAATCTCAAGACTAAGAAAGCAGAGACAGAAAAGACTCCTGTAAATTTGAAGCCAGCCTGGGCTACATAGTGTAAGTCTGTCACTCAAAGAAAAAAAGAAAGAAAAGAAAAGAAAGAAAAAATGTCCACCAAAAGATGGCTTGCCTAAATATCCTTCTTCTCTGGAATAACAATATCTGTCAGCTTGAATGCTTTTATTATGAAATCTCATCTACAATGATTTTTTAATTGAATCTTGATTTATTAATTAGTTCTGTGCCACTGGTTCAAAAAATCTTAATAAATACTCTATTGAGTCAAAGGTAGTAGTGCTCACCTATAGTCTGGATGCTCAGGAGTTCAAAACTAGCCTGGGCTATATTGCAATACCCTGTCTCAAAAAAAAAAAAATCAAAAACAAAACAAAAGACTACCTAGACCCCACACTTTTTATAAATAAATAGGGGAATAGGGAGAAATAAGCCTACAACCTACCAGTTATTTTTTTTAAACAAGGTCTTATGTAGTCCAGGTTTACCTTGAAGTTTGTTATGTAGCTAAGTCTGACCTCAAACTCACAGAAATCCTCATACCTCTGCTTCCTAAGTGTTGGGTTTACAGGAGTGAACTGCCACACTTACATATTCTGGATTATGATGATTTTTTTCTTCTCTCTGTCTGTCTCTCTCTCTCTCTCTCTCTCTCTCTCTCTCTCTCTGTAGGGGGGAGAGGTGTGTGTTTCTCTTAGCCATAACCCAACCAAACATTTCCTTTTCAAAATGTGACCATCACTATCTCTGTTATGCCAGGGAATTGTCAGTATTCTAAAAATAATTTCAGTTGTATGGAGTCAAAATGTTTTTAGTTACTGCTGCACAAATGGCAGTTTTGTTTTTTGATGGTGGTACTGAGAATATTGCTGAGACCTCATGTGCGCCAAGCATTTTAGCATTGAGCTATCCCCAGCCAATTCAAATTTTGCCTTATTTTTCTTTTTTTTTTCTTTATTAGTTAGTTTTGTATTCAGCAAATACAGTCAGTTTGGTACCATTATTAGGCTCATCCGTGACCTACCCCCTCCCCTTGGCCCCTCCTTGTTGAGGTATACGGGTCATGCATTGTGGAGTTAGCCCACAGTTATGGGTAAGCTAAATGTCTGCATATCATGACCCAACATGTGGCTCTGACATTCTTTCCGCCACCTCTTCCACAAAATTTCCCTGAGCCATGTTGGGTTCATTTTTGGTCTGCTTCAGTGATGAGGTGTTTGCCTTATTTTTCAATGCTGCTGCTTCTACTCTAGTAAATTTCTGGACTATTTTTCTATCCTGTTAACTGATAACATGAGATCTATTTTGAAATACCATAAAAAAAGATTTAGAAAATTATGACACATGAAAAATGCTTAGGGCCAGATGTGGTGGCACATGCCTTTAATCCCAGCACTCAGGAGGCAGAGGTAGGAGGATCATCATGAGTTCAAGGCCAGCCTGAGACTACACAGTGAATTCCAGGCTAGCCTGGGTTAGAGTGAGACCCTACCTCAGAAAACAGTAAAAGAAAAAGAAAAATGCTTAGGAAGTTAGGAAAATGTAACCAGATTAAAGTCCTTTCTATAAACAGATAAAATCTTAGTGTTGGGCTGGAGAGATTGCTTTATGGTTAAGGTACTTGCCTGTGAAGCCTAAGGACCCGGGTTTGACTCCCCAGTACCCAATGTAAGCCAGATGCTCCTAGTTGCGCATTCATCTGGACTTCATTTGCAGTGGCTAGAAATCTTGGCTCTGCTTTTCTCTCTCTCTTTCTTTCTTTCTTTCTTTCTTTCTTTCTTTCTTTCTTTCTTTCTTTCTTTCTTCTTTTCTCTTTCTTCCTTCCTTCCTTCTTTTTTCTCTCTCCTAAATAGATAAATAAAACTAAAATATTTTAAAAGATATTCTAGTATTAATGTTTGATCTGAGAGACTTGATGGACACCTGTTTCCCTTTTCTCTTCCTTGTCTTCTATCTGCCTCACTGCCTGATGCCTTTGTATGAGTGACTTAGATCTCAACCAGAGCTGAGTTCAGCCCTACTCAATGCCTTTTCTAACATTCTTCAACCAACACTCTAAATCTTGGATGAAGAACAACAAACTCTAGGCAAAGAATATCACAACTCTTTCTTCTCCCAGCCCCCTTGTTTGCCTTCTGTCTTTGTTTCTTGCCCCACAAGTCAGCTAGTTTTGTGAGTGGCTGGTGTGCATGCATGTGTGTATGCATGTTCATATGTGTGTAGATCCCTGTGCAGGTACAGGTGTGTCCCCATGTATGCAGAGGCTAGATAATTGATGTGGGGTGTCTTCCTTGATTTTTCTCCACTCCGTATACTGAGGCAGGGTCTCTTATTTGAACACAGAGTTTGCTGATTCACCTAGTCTGGCTAACCAGTGTACTTAAGAGAGCCCACGTCTACAGCTCCCCCTAGGGCTGGCATTCCTGGGAGACCACCAAGCCTTCCCAGTACTTATGTGGGTTCTGTCAATCCAAACTCTGGTCCTCTTGCTTGCACAGCAAATGCTTTATTCACTAAGCCATCTCTCTGCCCTAAAAGTTTTACATAACTGGAATAAAATAGTCCTTCTTACTTATAGTAGTAGACATCGACGATTTATGTTATTACTGTCTTTACCCATGATAATTAAGTATTAAGTCTGACTTTTGTTGCTCAAGAAAAGCTAAGGTGAAGACTACTTAGTGAATTCTAATTATGGCAGATTTCTTGTGAAAAGCTTTGTGGTAAAAATTAATATTCAAGTAGTCTGCCTAAGAAATGTCTTATAGTTTAAATCTGAAGTGTCCAGCACTGTCTGATTCATGTTTCATTCCTCAGATATTGTTGCTATTCAGGGTGGCTATGAAACCTTTAGGAAGTGAGCTCTCTGTTGTAGAGAAGGTCACTAGAAGTTGGCCTTTGAAAGTTATATCTGGTCCCCAATCCCTGTCGCACTCTGTTTCCTGGTCCACAGAAACGTGAAGAGCTTCTGCCACATATTTCCAACCCATGAACTGAGCTTCTCTGCTCTGCATACTCCCCCTGCCATAATGGGCTGAAAGCCATTACTACTGCTTAATAGACAAGCCCCCATTCTCAGGAGCTTACAGCAATATTGTTACATGGAAGCCTATTGGTCAGCTGCAGCTTGGCTGGGATCATCAAGCACTAAAAGCACTCAGCTCTCAGCCTTGGCTCGTTTTAAGTCTGTTCCATGTGTTTCCTTGTTGCCTGGAGACTAGTAGCTACTCAGTGTAAACCTTTCCTTCTCATGGTGAATCTTACTTTTGACAATATCATACATGTAATGATATATTTGCATCATATTCACCCATTGCTCTCTCTTACCCCTCTTCCACTCCCAGTAAACCTCTTCTTCCAAACTAGAACCCTTCCTCCATCCATGTCTGTTCCCCCCCCCCAGGAGGGTATTTTTTTCTTTTATTGTGTGTGAGACTCTGAGTTAAATTAGGATTGCTTGTATGGATATTAATGGGGAGTTATTTCCTTGAGTTTGGATGACTTCCCAGTGGCTACACCACTGAAGAACAAGCATTAACTGGCCATGGCTCCTCTGGGAGGGATGGAGCCTCATGTGCCTCTCCCCCATCCATGAAGGAATATTGATGGACTCAATCTGGTACAGAAAGCCACAGCTGCTGTACGGTCATGAATAAAATGACCATGTCTTTTCCAGAACATAGAACTCCTCTCCATCCTTCTGCTTTAAACATTCTTTCTGCTCCCTCTTCCATGACCCCCCCTGAGTCTTGGACAGTGTGATATAGATTCTCCATTTAGGAATGAGCCCACAATAGTCACTTATTATCAGCACCTTGGCCACATATGCATCTGTGTATTAGCCTCTGCCACTGCCAAAAGAAAGTTCTGTGATTGAGGCTCACAGCAGTGGGAGTAACTTTTTGCATTACGTCTCTATTCATAGTAAATAAGCCTTGGCACATAATAAACAATAAACAAACATGTACTGACTTGACATAGAATGAGCTCAGTGAATTCAAAACAGTACTTAAGTTCTCAATCTGGGGAAGTTAGTTCTGTTTTGCAGTCATCAGAAATAGTCATTTCACCATTTAAATTAAAAGTTTATACAAATATATTTAGCTGCTATTGGCCTAAAGCGAAATAGAAAAACGTTTTTGCAAACATTTTGGCCTGTAGTTATAATTTGGCACCAAGGTTGATTTCAACAAGTCTAATGACATCAGAGTATGAAAATCACACCGTCATCTGGCATAGGGACAATTGGGGCTAAGGTGGCAGCAGTTATACAAATAAGACACTGTTCTGTTCTTTTTTCTTCCTCATCTTTCCTTTGAACTTCCCTTGTCATACAAGTTTTTTTTTTGTTCCTACCAGATTAAAAGAGAAATGCTAATTTTTTGAGAGGATTGTATTAATATAGTTCTGGGAAAGAAAATGCTGTCACAAAAAGCATTGAAAATGATCTCACCAACCTGTTATTCATGTGACCTGTATTCTGGGCTCTGTTCCAGTAATGGAAATAAGTTTGCTTTGTTTCGGGTGCGCTCCCTCCGTGTGGACCCTTTGTTAGCTCTCCTTCCTCATGTATCTCACAGGGCTTAGTGCAGGGAGACTACTCTCCTGCCAGAGTCACCCAGTGGCTGTGAGATTCACTTCATGGTTTACACTCAGCTGCTTCACTTTCTAGTTGTTGACAAATGACGGATCTTCTCTGGATCTCTGCTTTCTTATTTATGAAAAGTGTACCATCAAAGCTACTCTTTAGGAGTAGATGGAACCAGGCATGGAAATTACTTTATCCAGCCAATGTCTTATACATAATATTTCTATACTATTTGTGTCATATATATAATGTATATGTGTGAAATTTGTTTGCATAAATGTAAATGCCTGTAACATGAATGAATCTATCTATGTGTGTACACATGATCAGCCACACACAAGTTCCTTATCATCATGACCACCAAAAATATCCTCTATGGTCTTAAGTGGCTCCTAAACCGGTGCTCTTAATACCTGATAATAAGAGTACTTTCTCAGCATGAATCTAGAGATACACTATCCAAAGCAATGGTCTAGAAATTGAAGATTAAGGAGTTGAAAATATGTGTATTTCAATGAATGGTGAGGCAGGACAGAAAAACGGAGCCCCCTTAATCCTGAGTCTAGTTGATGTCTCTGGCCAGATTAGAAACAAGAATCCTAGCAAAACTAATGACATTTCCTTAATGCTCATCTCCCTTCTCAACTATAAACCTGAAATTTTCTAGAACTCTCACCAGAAACTTCATGAACAGGAAAAGTATATGTTGCAACCCCTTGGGCAAACCTAGTGGCTCCAGATTTTATATTATCAGATTACAATTCCAAGCAAGTTACTCCAAGTGCCACTGTATAATCCCACTTATCAAAAAAAAAAGATAAAAGAAGAAAAATAGGGCTGGAGAGATGGCTTAACGGTTAAAGCATATGCCTGCAAAGCCTAAGGACCCAGGTTCGATTCTCCAGTTCCCATGTAAGCCAGATACACATGGTGGCACATGTGTCTGGAGTTTGGTTGCAGGGGCTAGAGACCCTGGCATGCCCATTCTCACTCTCTCTCTCTATCTCTCTCTTTATCCTTCTCTGTCTCAAATAAATAAATAAAATAGATAAATAAAAAAGAAGAAAAACAACAATGTTACCTAGAAAACTTTTGAGGTGTAACTTGAGAGCCACCTAAATGATACCCACACTTGGGTATGTCTTATTCTTTGTCTCAGTGTCTTTATTTCTCTATTAAATCATCCTTAATAAACCCCAACTCTGTTGCATGCTGCTGTGTCCCAAAGTTGTTTTTTGTGCAATAACAAAGAGACCAGTTTTACCTGAGTGGAAGGACCCTCAGGCTGATGCTACACATGACATCATGAAGCTGGGTCTCCATCTTTGTCATTATAGACAAGGGAGCTAACTGCAGTCACAAACTCATGACACATGTTCCAGGCAGGTATGCTTATGACAGCAAAGGGGAGGCTCACCATGGCTTGAGCACTGAAGAGTTGAGCCAGGTATCTTTGAATGCTTGGCACATACATCCTTATAGGCAGTGAGAAAACATCAAGAACACTAATTACTAATTCCACACAGTTCCCATTGCTTTTGTTTCTAGCCACTTCAGATCTCATTGTAATAACTGATATGAACACTGGTTTACTTAGCAGGAGTAGCGATCAGCGTTAGAATCAAAGAAAAGGGGAGAGATCCTGGTACATGTACACTTCTGTGAATTTGGATAGCATGAGTCATCTCTAAGAAGCAGCACTACATATTGAAATCATTATAATTACCCAAAAAGGAGACAGAGACATAAAATTTTCCTAAGCATTTCAAAAGCCTTCCTAAATGGAGAAATTTTTCTCAGGGGATTGGTCACCAAAAGACCTAGTTGACTAACTTTCTGGCTCACTTGACTCTTTTTTTTCTTTAAGACAGGATCTCATGTAGCCCAGTCTGACCTCAAACTCACTATGTAGCCCAGGGTGTGTTTGAATTGCCTGAGCTTACGGGTATGCACCACCATACCTGCTTGGCTGTCATTTTTACTTGGCTGTTTCTCCCTCCTCACCTTCCTCTGTTCTGTTTCAATCCTGTTTGCTAATCAGTTTTTTTTTAATTCAGCAAAAGTTTATCCCTTTTTCTGTCTTTTGATTTCTATGCCTCATTGTTTCTCTCAATGAACTAAGTTGAACCATATGAAAAGTCTGATGTGTGATCACACTTAACCAAAGAAAATGTAATTTTATTTAGACTAATCCATTTTTTCCTAAACAGTGCCATCTGCTAAAGTAATGTCTGTAGAGATTTGTATAAACATCTATTCCTTAATACCTGAACATGCATAGAAGATACAGCAATAAGAAAACATGATTATCTCTAGAGAAATAGAAAAAGTATTTGACAATCCTGATACTATTTGTTTGGTTTTCTGAAGTAGGATCTTACTCTGTACCCTAGGCTGACCCAGAACTAGCTATGTAGCTCAGGCTGGCCTCAAACTCATGGTAATCCTCTTGTGTCAACCTTCAGAGTGCTGAGATTTCAGGCATGAGCTACCATACTCAGCTAAGAAATGTTTATTTTCTTCTACAGATGTTTTATATATTTCATTCTGTGTAATAAATATATCAGTTTTATATAATCAGAAAAGTACAGATTCTCTGCAACCTATGATGAGGTTACATCTGATTTAACCTATAGTAAGTTGAAAATGTTGCAAGTTAAGAATGCATTGCACATGTATAAAACCTCAAACACTGTAGCCTAGAAACTGTATCACCCCACCCCGTGTGTGTGTGTGTGTGTGTGTGTGTGTGTGTTTGCATATGTTTGTGTGTGTGCGCACCATGATCACATGGGTGACTGGGACTTAGTGCCATGGCTTGCTCCCTGATGCCAAGCATTAAGAGATGGTTATGGAATACAAATTCAAAATTCAAAGTATGCGTTCTATGGAACGAGTATTATTTTTGGCACCTTTGTGAAGGCATACCATGTAAATTGAACATTTAAAAAAGTGTCTTGCAAGGATGACACTAATAAAATTGTGATGTTTGCAAAATCAGCTTGTCATGTTGCTTGATGAACATGGCAGAGCTTGAACAAATTCAGCATGGCAGAAATTTCCACACCCTGCATCAATCTGGGTTCAATAGCCAGAACCAAAGAAGAAGATTAACTAAAAGGAAGAGAAGAGAAACAAAAATCCCACACCTGTAAAAAATTTTAACATTGTAATGGCCAATGTTTGCTAACATATGCTGTAATTTTTAGTGTTAATGTCTTATTTAAACTTTTTATTATATTCCTAATTACAAAATAGTGCATGTAGTTTATTAAACTGAATAAAATTGCAGATATACAAAAAGTACAAATTGGATGCTCCTCCCACAATTGCCATCCCGATTACTTAGTATAGAATCTTTCCTATCATATGAGAACCCTACATCACAATTTGGTTTGATCACTTGAAATATATGCCTTTGAATATCTTTCCCTGAAAGTATTTGGGGATAGATAGATAGATAGATAGATAGATAGATAGATAGATAGATAGATAGATATAGATATAGATACAGATATATAGATATATAGATATATAGATATATATAATTTTTCCTTTACCAAAGCTCTTATGATGATGTGACAAAATGTTTTACCAGATGATTTCTCTCCCCATACAATAGCATCAGTTGAACCCAACCAAGATGGTGTTCCTCTTTTATCAGCCTGGAGAAGGTCACAGGACATTGGAAATGGGGGTGGGTAGGAAGAAAAGCATCCTAGGTCTGTCTCTCTGGCCCTATGCTATTTAATATGAACATGAATTGAAGAGGAAGATGAAGGCCTGAGGCATACAACTCTGTAACTTGTACTTCTGAAAACTATAATTTGTATGTAGGCCCATGTGTGTGTGCACATGTATGCAAAGGCCAGAGGTCAAGGTCAATTGTCTTCCTCAATTGCTCTCAACTTTATTTTTTGAGATAGAGTATCTCACTGAACCTTGAGATCACTAATTCAGCCAGACTATCTAGCTAGTAAGCCCCAGGGATGCCCTGTCTCTGTATCCCCAGTGCTGGGATTACAAGCATGCACCATCATGCCCAACTTTTATGTGGGTTCTGGGGATCTGAACTCAGGTCCTCATGTATGAAAGGCAAGAAGTTTAATGACAGAATCACCTCCTTAGTCCCTCTCTTTCTGTTTAAATGTGGATTCTCCTTAGAGATACATGATAAATAATCTTCCACCCATGATGGTATAAGCAACCCTAATTTAACTCAATGGTTTCTTTAAAAAAGGTATGAGATTGAAATGGGGATTGATTGAAAAGAAAAAGTGTTAATGGAAGGGAAGGGATAATAGAGGGTAATTTGAGGGAATAAGATCAAAATACATTTTATATGTGTATGAATATATTTTAAAAGGAAATATAAATGAAAATTTTAAACAACAAAATATTCATTAATTAAAATATAAATTGGATAGGATCAAATTAAGATGCATCATTGTGTACAAAATGTGATTTTAGTTTTTGGTTGAAAAAGGGAGGAAGAAAATGAAATTATTTTATGCCAGACATGGGTAGTTTGAGACCTTATATAAAAATAACTTAGTTTTTTATCTCACTTTTGAGTCAGTAATTATGCACAGAATCTGGTATAGGAAATAAGTTGAAGAGCACACAAAGCTTTGTACTCAAACACACACACACATCACAGCCACTATTAATGCTACCAAACAAATTAAAAGCCATAATGTCCCAATTACCCAATCAGGGACACTCAGTATTATGAATAGCCATTTCAAACCATATTAAAAAGCTACAAAATAATTTGGAAAAAATCCTTAATAGTAAGCAAATACATAAATGTATACACAAATATGTGGATGGTGTGAATCCTAGTAATGCAAAAATATATATCAAAGATGTCAGGGAACTATGCCAGCTGTTTTTCTATATCTCCAAATTTTCTATAATGAGCCTATATTTCTCTAGTAACAGTTTCAAATCCAATTTTAGTAACAGAGATGCTCTAGGGAGATTGTAAGATGGCCTGCACAAGCATGAGGACCTGACTTTGATTCTCAGCATCCACATAAAAAGCCAGGCATAAACACACAAGCCTATATAACCCAAGTGCTGAGGCAAAGATGGGTGTGGAGGGAGAAAGGCACATGGATCACTAGGAACCCTGGTCAACCAATCTAACTGAAAAACAGCTCTAGGTTCAGTGGATTTAGTGAGAAACTCTGTCTCAAGGCAAATAACTGAAAGAGTAAGAGAAGAGGATACCCAATATTCTCCTCTGGCCTCCATATGCATACATGTGGGCTTATATATCTGTACACACATGTGTGCAACACACACAATTACACACACACACCGCATCACATACCAAAAACAAATGACATAAGACTTGATCCCAGAACATAAGCAACAGCCTTCAATTCTTTCTTTAGTATTTTAGGGAACTTTTTAATCTCTATTTTTTTAATTTTATTTATTTATTTGCAAGGAAAGAGAGAGAGAGAAGAGAGACAGACAGAGAGAGAATTGTTGTGCCAGAGCCTCTAGACACTAGAGACAAACTCCAGATGCATGTGTCCCTTGTGCATCTGGCTTACATGGGTCCTGGGGAATAGAACCAGGGTTCTTTGGCTTCACAGGCATATGCCTTAACCTCTAAGCCATTTCTCCAGCCCTTAATCTCTATTTTGGTCACATTAAGAAATAAAGGAACTAGCTCAGTTATTCATTTTTTAATAATACCAGGTCCTTTCCTCTTCTATCTGTCTTTGTTTTATTACAAAAGTTGAATGAGGTGCTTTCCATGACTGGAAAATTTTATAAAGCAGGGGCCAAAGTTGCTGTAAATTTAAAAATGTAAAGAGATTTTGTAATCCCAGTACTCAATAGGCTGAGTCAGGGAGATCAAATGTTTGATACCAGTCTGCAGTACAGAGGAAGTTCTAGGACAGCCTGGGTTATATAGCAAATACAAGTTCAAAATAAAATAATAGCCACGAGTGTTGTCTCACACTTGCAATCTAAGCACCCGGAAATCTGAAGTAGGAGGATTGCCATGATGTTGATGCCAACCTGGGCTACAGACTTAGACCCTGCCTCAAAAATAGCCCCAAAACATATATAGTTAAATAAATAAGACCAAGCAAACCAACCAAAACCAAAGGGATGATACTGCAGGCAAGCACATAATTAGGTCATAAACATGGTAAGAGCAAGAGAGATAGGAATGGATATTACTATTTACATTATTTTTCTCTTTTAATAATCTCTGGTCCTTCAGTTCTCATGAATAATGGTGTCTACGGTGAGCCCGACCTTTAAAAAGAACAGTGCATTGCTATTATTGTATTTTGCAGGACCATTATCATTTGAATAGGTCCCTCTATATTACTCAGGTACATTGGAAAATTACCAGGACTCAGTCTTTTAATGATGCAAACTTTTGTTAACATTACTCATCACATTCAGTGTAGGCAGGTTGATTGTGGCTGTACTGCTAACTCCTTTAGGTACAATAAATTGGATTGTTTTTCTGGGTTCTTGGTTTCCATGGATACAGTATTTTCTGACATCCAAAGTGAGCTTGTGTGATGGCTTGAAACTATGCTTACAAATTCTTTGATATTGCTTGCTTTACAGTGTGAAGTGTGGTGCTGGTGAAATTGTTAAGGTGTTTGCTTGTGAAGCCTAAGGACCTCGGTTCAATTCCCCAGGACCCACGTAAGCCAGATGCATAAGGGAGCACATGCGTCAGGAGTTCTTTGCAGTGGCTAGCCCTAGCACACCTATTCTCTCTTTCTCTCTATCTGCCTCTCTCTCTCTCTCTCTCTCTCTCTCTCTCTCTCTCTCAAATTAACAAATAAATACTAATAAAATATTTGAAATGTGAAGTGTCACATTAACAGTGTGCAACAATTAGTTATTTGCTTCTAATAAATGTGCCATGGAGGAAGTGACTAAAATGTGTAATATCCTATACCAGGTCTTAAAGTCTCTAGAACAGAGAGCTGTGGCCTGCCCTCAGTCTCTTCTGTTACTCAGGGAAGCCAGCTGGGATATTGTGAGAAGAGGGCCAAGAATCTCTATGGATAGATTCACAATGCAGGTATGGGGGTCCCTTGAGAGCAGCTATATATAGGAATTATCTTAGAAACTGATCTTCAAGCCTTATGCAACCTTCAAACATTTCAGTCCTACTGATGTCCTAATTCCAACCTCATAAGAGACACTGAGACTCAATTATTAAATTGTTTCCAAATCCCTACCTCTCTAGAACTATGGCTGGGTCCCTGGGATCAAGCCTCAGTACTATAAAAATAATGTTTGGGGGATGGGGAGATGGCTCAGTGATTAAAGGTGCTTGCTTACAAAGCCTGCTATCCCAGGTTCAATTCCTCAGCCACCAATGTAAAGCCAGACAGCCATTTGTTTGCAGTGATAGGAGACCCTGGGACACATTTGAGAAACACACACACACACACATACACACTCAAATAAATAAATATTTTTCAAATAATATTAAAGGAAATAACTAGCATTGAGAATTTTCATTCCATAAACATTTGTGATTATTTCTGTGAGATAGATTTTAATCATTGATTTTTTTCTTATTTAAAGTTAAAACCTATGCATAATGCCAAAAATTGAAACTCATTGTAAGAAAGCATTTTCACTGATTTTTAAACTTTTAAAAAATTTTGTATATATTTATAGAGAGTGACAGACAGAGAAAAGACCACACAGGGAGAGAGAATGGGCATGCCAGGTCCTCTAGCCACTGCAAACCAACTCTAGACATGTGTCACCTTGTACATTTGCATTACTGAGTACTGGGGAATCAAAACTGGGTCCTTAGGCTTCACAGGTAAATGCCTTAACTGCTATGTCATCTCTCTAGCTCATCACTGAGAGTTTTAAAAAGTTGGGAACTATACTAGAAATAGCATTCCATTGTTTTTTTTTCTCAAAACAATTTATAAGAAAAACTTTTAGAAAAATTATGATGTCATGGTGTACATTTTGTGCCTATAATAAGCTAGTAATGAATATATTTTTTTAATTTTTATTAATTTTCAAGGAGAGTGGGCTAGGGAGATGGAGAGAGAGAGAGAGAGAGAAAGACAGAGAAAACAAGTGAATGGGTGTGCCAAGGACTCTTGCTCTTACAAACGAACTCCAGATGCATGCATGACTTGCACTTGGTGTATATGGCTCTATTTTGGGTACTGGGAAATCAAATCTGGGCCATCGGACTTTCAAGAAAGCACCATTAACCACTGAGCCACCTCTTCACCTGTGAATATATATTTTGATTACTAATATTTTAGGATACAAAATAAGCTAAAATCCCACACTGGTATGCCAACATACTTTAAATACTACCAGCTATTTTATTGAAAAGTAGAATGATAGATTTCATGCTAGACAATGTGTGTAATGTTTCATTCCAAAGCAATCTCATATAATTTAGGTAAATAACTATCAGTTATCAAATTACTTAATCTAAAACTACATTGGTTCTACCTTTCCTTAATTTTAATGTTTGATTCAATTGTATCTCATATTTCTGTTGATTTATTTATTTTCATCTTCATTTATTTATTTGAGGAGAGAGAGAGAGAGAGAGAGAAAGAGAGAGAATGGGCATGCTAGGGACTCTTGCTGCTACAAGTGAATTCTAGACACATGCGTCACTTTGTGCATTTGGGTTTATGTGGGTACCGCAGAATTGAACCCAAGACAGCAGGCTTTGCAAAAAAATATAAAAAAATGCCTTTAACCACTGAACCATTTCCCCAACCTCGATTCTTTTGACTTCTTTTTTTTTCTTTATTTTGCTTTGTGTGTATACGTGCAAATGTTCTTCCTATGCATACATGGGTGAAGGCCAGAGGAGAACATTGGGTTTCCTCCTTTATAACTCTTCTGCTTTACTTCCTTCAGATGGAATTTCTTACTAAACGTAGGTCTATGAGAGCAATGTTCACCAGGATTCCGCAACAATTCTCCTGTTTCCACCCCCTGGGCACTAGGTTACTAAGGTAACAAGCATGCAAATTATATTGATTTCTTAAGCCCATATCAGACAAGGGGATCTAATTATAACCACACCACTTATCTTGTTCTGCTCCAGAGCTTTGAATGTAATCAAGAGAATAAACCCTGAACCCATAACTTAGAGATGACCAGCAATTTTCATAGCCCAAATCTAGATAATTGATATAAAGGTGAAATACCTAGATTACTAGGAACAAAAGAGGTATTTCTGGCCAAAGGCTGTTCTACCTTGCTGCCAGTTTTCTTATACGCATAATCAAAGCCCTGAATCGCTGGTGGTATGACAACCATTATTGTACATCACACTGAAATCTGGCATTGAAATGCACTAGAAGCATGAAGCATAGATTGTTTTCATATTTTTTCCAAGTACATTTTTCATGGATTCATGTAGCAGTCTAACAAAATTTGAGTTTTTTTTAAAAAATAAATATATACTCTGCCCCTTTGAGACTTAGAACTAGCTTATGTAACTAAAATAGCAATTGCCATCAAATGGACTCAATACATTTTAAACAATTAGACTTCTTTTAAAGTATGAAGGTGAGGGTTGGATTCGGTGATCCTCTGTGGAGCTTATCTGCATCTCTCACTCCTTGATATAGTCAGAATTAGCCTTCAAATTCCAAGTTACTGTGGGAACAATATATGTGGATTGCAAATGAGGTGTGACATTTTTACTTTCGACTCAATAAGGAAGAGATAAATGTTGAAATTCATGTGCTCCTCTCTGTTTAATTCATATGACAAATTCAGGGGCTTCTTGATTGAGGATTGATTGCTCCTCCTCTGCTCTTTTTATAGCCATTACTATGTGATGGGTTTGGCACTTATGTGAGACACACTGTTCTCATTATCAGACATTCTGGCATTAGACTAATGTGGAGAAGGCTTCAGATAATAGCTAAATACAGAACAGTAGCACTGATTAAAAAGAAAAGAAACTTTCAATAACTGAACCTAGCAAATACCATTGATGCATTAAATGTTCATATCAAGAGAAAGACCCACATCCATTTATCTGACACACTTAGTTCACAGCATTATTCCTTTCTCTAGGGAGAGATTACATAACTGGAAATATCATAACAAATGGAAATAGAACACAGAAAAACCCTACTGCTTCTGGCCTGGTGTGAATTTTGGCAAACATTTCTTAGATGCAAGCTTAACAGGTTTTTTTTTAAATATTAATCTTGGAAGACTCATTACCAAACCCAGAATACAATTTTAAGATTTGGAGGACTTTTTGATGCTATTGTTGTTATTTTCCATTGTTAAACAGGGTCTTTATAGTTTAGGCTGTCCTGGAACTCATTATGTAACCTAGGTTGGCTTTGATCTCATGGTAATTCTCCAGCTTCCACCTTCCACATGCTGGGATTATAGGCATGAGCCACCATATTCATCTAGATTGGGAGTTTAAAACCTACTTTTTCAATACTGCAGATGCTTCGATGCTTGAAACAACCTTTTATTTTATTAGTTTTTAATGGAAATACCACTGCAATCAACTATATGTTGTTGCTCAGATATAGCCCAAGAGGAAAGAAAGACTGTATTAGTAATTAAACTGATCTTGGATTATTTGGGGCTAGAAATGAATGTAAAGATCAAATTAATTAAAATGGGTTTTTTTTTGCCAGAAAGTTAGAATGGACCAGTAAATGTTATTTAACTTGTTTTACTTTAACTCAGATACCGCAGGCAAACACCCGTTACTCAATAGTCTCATTAAGTAAACATCACATGCTAGTGCTGTTTGCACTTTTGGTTAGAGAAACTTCTCTTTTTAGATGGTGGTGACTACAAAGGAGACTCAAAAACTCATAAAAAATGCTAAGAAGAAAGAAAGTTGAGTATTCAGCACTAAATGAGATGTCTCCATAACATCCTTCAAGTCTCAGGGATGAGAACATATCTAAGATTCAAAGGATGGGGAGGAGTGCTTTGGAACATTATCTTCCAGAAACAGACTGCACATTGCATTTATGACCTCCTAGTAGCTGTCATTACCTGCATAAGATCTGAATCTTATCAGACCCATCCACATGTTGTCAAGGATGATGGAAGAAGGCAGAAAAACTGACATTAAAATAGAAGAGGGACTAGTTGTAAAGAAGAATGGGCTCAGTGAGAAGGGGTTGCATGGGGGTGGGCAAAAAAGTAATAAGGAGAGGATTATGATCAAAATTAATTTTGCATATGTATGATATTTGTCAATGAAGACATTAAAACATACTTACCTATTGTTGTAGGGAAAAAAAGAAAGAAAGCATCACAAAGTAGAGGCCATAATGAACTTAGCTAGGCAATTCCCAATCAGTCCATATCCAGGAACCTCTTGGCTAAGAGTGAAGTTCAAGAATGAATGTTCAGTGTAGCTAGGTACAATGTCCCTGTGCCTGGAGGACTTGCATTTGACTTTGTCATGTGGACTTGTATGAATCACAGCTCCTGAATAAACAGATCTTGCATTATTCCTGTTCAGACTATTGTCCCAAGGCACTCAACCACAATGACAAATCGAGTGATATCAGTCTCTGCCAGACGGTGTATATTAGAATGCTTACATCATAGCCACAAGTTTGACTGGATCTGTTGTTAGATGCAGAATAAATGATAAAAAAATTAATTAAGATTAAAGGTAATGTCTTAGAAATGTTTCTTGAAATAACATGAGCTTTGAATACTTTAAATTGGCACACTCTCCTGTTGCTATTATCCACCCTATGCTGGCCAGGGGTTATGTCCACCCTCTGCTCATGCCATCATTTTCTCCTGCCATCATGGAGCTTCCCCCTCGAGCCTGTAAGCGCAAATAAACCTCTTTCCCACAAGCTGTTCTTGGTTGGGTGATTTCTACCAGCAATGCAAACTTGACTGCAACACACAGTAAATATCTATTTCTCAAAATTTATTTTAAAAAGGTAGCCGGGTGTGGTAGTGCACTCCTTTAATTCCAGCACTTGGGAGGCAGAGGTAAGAGGATTGCCATGAGTTCGAGGCTACCCTGAGACTACATAGTAAATTCCAGGTAAGCCTGGACTAGAGTAAAACCCTACCTCAAACAAAACAAAACAAAACAAAACAGAATTTATAAAAAAATGTGTTTAAAAATGTATGAATCTTTCTTATACTAGCACTTGGCTAGACATGGATTAAAAGTTAGTGATATAACTCTTGGCCTCATGGGGTGTTCAATCAAGTACATTTTATGCATGCATGGAAATGCACAATTAATATACACTTTAAAAGAAAAGAACACACAAGCATGAGGACCTGAGTTTTAACCCTAGCATTCATGTAAAAGCTGAGCACAGTGATGAATGTCTGTAATCCTAGGACTGGTGAAGTGGAGACAGGAGGATCTCTGGGACTTGCTAACTAGCTAATTTAGCCAAATTGGTGTGCTTATGTTAAGTGAGAGATCCTGTCTCAATAAGATAAGGTAGAGAGATATTGAAGAAGACACCATGTTGATTTCTGGCCTTCAAATGCACAAGCACATTTGTGCATGCATACTCACACACATGTATACATGCAAAATTAAAAATTCCAAAACAAGCACAGAGAGACAGAGATGTACAAGAGTGGTACAAGCAATCAATACTTCCTGGAGAGAAAATTCTCTAGGTATGGAGAGGTTTTCAGAAATGACTCTCAAAAATCCCCTCAGAAATGTACATTATTTTTATAAAAATATTTTATTTATTGACAATTTTTTACATGTATATAATGTATTTTGGTCATATTCACCTCCAATTACCTTCTATTGACACCCTCATCTCCTGCTAAACACTATTCTTCTAAAGTAGTCTCAATTATTATTTGTTTTATTTTTGTTGTTGTTGACACACTGAATTTAATTAGGGTTGCTTGCATGAACCAGCACAGAGACAGCTTACCAGTAGTTACACCACTAAAAAAAAATGTCTTCCCCTAGCAACCATTAAATGCAAATAAATAACTCTTCAGGTAGGGATAGGGCTTTAATGCCTTCCACCACCATGCATAAAAAAAAGGATGGATGGGCTCAGTCTTGTGTGGATCTTGTGCAGGCAATTACAGCTGCTATGAGCTCATGAATGCAATGGCCATGTCATGTCTAGAAGACAGCACTCCACAGCACTCCTCCCCATCTTCTAGCTATTATGTTGTTTTCATCCCTCTTTTACTCAATGTTCCATGAACTTTGGAGGGGTTTATATAGATGTATCATTTGCATTGCACACTCAACAGCCACTTAGTCTCAGCACTTTGATGAGGATTGAGCCTCCAAGGTAGTTACCTCCAAATGAAAAAAAAAATAGTGAAGCTCCTTTGATGGAAGGTGAGAGCATATCATAAATATTTAGGCTGAATAATAATAATACCATGAATATTTTGGCTAGTTTCTCTACTTTTTTCATTTAAAAACAAATTTAACAAACTCCAGATGCATGCACCACCTTGTGCAACTGGGCTTACATGGGTCCTGGGGAATCGAACCTGGGTCCTTTGGCTTTGCATGCAAGCTCCTTAACTGCTAAGCCATCTCTCCAGCCCTAAAAAGTTTTTATAATTTATCTATTAAACAAAACAATAGTTGTAGCTTCCCTCATAGGGCCTATGACCTCTCAAGCTATAGGTTTTTGACTAGGTTTTCAGAACAAGGCATGGATTCCTTCCTGTGGAGTAGACCTCAAATCCAATCAGAAAGCAGTTGGTTACCCACATAACAGCTATGTCATCATTATGCCAATCATCTTGCCTGGCTGTTCAGTTGTGTACCTTGTAGAGTTCACTAGTTGTTAAGACTACTGATGCCTTTCCTTCCCAAATAGTCTGCATAGCACTTCCCAGTACTCTGACAGCTAGCCAACAGGGAAGAAGCCTGTATTTCAGTTTCAGCCTGATTTCTCCATGCCACATGTGTTCACTTCTACCACTAGCAACTGGACATTTTTCCTGCTAGTGGCTTACTCCAAAGGGGTTGCTCAGATCAATGTTATGTTATGCCTCTTCTCTAGAGATAGTCCTGACCCAATAATTGGTTAATGAAGGAATCCAAAGGCTTGACACTTGCTCATTATCTGACAATTCCAGAAATACCCCAGCTCCAAAATTCCCCATGTTATTGGAGGTAGCCTTTGTTACAAAGTTCTTTGTAATTCAATTCCATCTCCCTTATGGCCAATGTTTCCAGTGAACTTCATGTAGACATATCTCCACCTCACAGTAACATTTACAATATGGGAAAAATATAAATGGTCAAGGATCTAGTCATTGGCTGCCTAGGCTCAAAAGTCTGACATATTCAGCACTGTATGGGTGGAACTGTATTTAAACTTGCAATGACATCAACTAAATCTGGTATGGTTATGTAATAGTATGCTGTCAGTGTGTTCACTCACAATGACAAATGTGAGAAATGTGAGCATCTCCCTATAGCTCACCACTTGTAGAAAACCAAATTATTATCACCAGCAAGGAATCAGAGAAAACACTTAGCATAGATGACTCAAATATATGCTGGCAGGAGGCAAAGACAGAAGAAAGATTGATAGTTGCAGGGAGAATGACTTTGAGGAGGATGGAAGTAGGAATTACCTTAATAGCCCAGGTGTGATTTGGTGAGGAGCTGATTAGAGGAGTGTCATTGGAATGGGAAGTATGGAAATAGAAGTTAGACTTATGCAAAACTAATCATGATGACTTTACTAACATAACCTGTCATTCAGAAAGCTGCAAAAACTCAGTACCATTCAATTTTTCTTACTAAAAAGCTTAAATTACTTAAAACTTATATTTTGTGGGGAATAGAAGAGAGGAGGGGTGAGTGGAACATTAGTCAAAGTTAAAGAAATGAAGCCAGGTGTGGTGGTACACACCTTTGATTCCACCACTTAGGAGGCTGAGGTAGGAGGATCACTGAGTTTGAGACCAGCCTGACACTACATAGTGAAATACTGGACAGCCAAAGAGAAAGGAAAAAAAAAAAAAAAAAAAACTAAAGTCATGAAAAGGCCATATGGAAACTGTTGCAGTTACTTTTTTTGTTGCTAGCACAGAGATCAAACCAGAAGCAGTTTATGGTATTAACAGGGTTTATTTCAGGCATACAGATTTCAGGGGAAATTCCATCATGGCAGAAAAAGCTGGATTACTTCCATACATCCATATCAGAGAGATACCACCAGCAGCCAGCATACATAAACAGTCAGAGCTCAATCAGGCTTTTTACACGCCTTAGGGCTAGATGAAATGATCGGTCCCCAGTGACACCTCCTCCAACAGGCTGCTGAATATTAAAATTGCAAGCTTAACCAAAAACACCTCAGGCTAAGGAGGACATACATTTGCATTTAAATCATCACAGAAAACTACTCACTTGGTAGCTAATTTTAAAGTATAATTTTAAAAAGGAATTTGAGTACTGGAGAGATGGCTTTGTGGTTAAGGCACTTGTCTGCAAAGCCTAAGGGCTCAGGTTTGATTCCCCAGGACCAATGTAAGACAGATGCACAAGATGGCACATGTGTCTAGAGTTCATTTGCAGTAGCTGGAGGCCCTGGTGCAACCCATTCTCTCTCTCTCTCTCCCTCTCTCTCTCTCCCTCTTTCTAAAAAAAAAAGGAGTATGAGCAGCAGTCCCCTCTGTAGTGTAGGTGGATAATACTATTATCAGAAACTATAGGTTGTTATGAGAAAATTCTGGTGCCAGGAATGTAATATTGTCCAGTGAGATATTAGTCATGGAGGCCTTTTAGGCTCCCAAAGAATACAGAGGATCACCAAAGTTCTTGGTTGCCCGTTAGAACTAGACTTTATTTTTGAAGTCACCACATTCTTCAGTTGCAGGACGGTAAGAAGCCAGGTTAGAACTGAAATAGAGGCTTCTTTCCTGTTGGCTACCTGTCATAGTACTGGAAAGTGCTATGAAGGATATTTGGGAAGAAAATCCATCAACATTCTCAGTGAGCCATAGACCCTCCAAGTTATACAACTGAACAAGCAAGACAAGATGTTCTCACTTCTGCTTGTGCAATATTGCTTTCTGATTAGAGTTGAGGTCCACTCCATAGGAAGGAAGTCATTCTTTATACTGAAAACTTAGTGAAAAGCCTACAGCTGGGACCATTATAGGCCCTATGATGGAAGCCACTACTATTGTTTGGTTCTATAAATTACACTTAATATTTATTTTTATGACCATAGATCCATTTTTGTCTCACCTATGATTAAAGGAGCTTCTTTTTTCAGTTGGAGGTAAGTTCTGTGGAGACTCAAAACTGATCAAAGTGCTGATACTAAGTGGCTATTGAGTGCTCAGTGCTATACGGGACATCTATATCAACTTTTCCAAGGTTCAAGGAATAGCGAGGAAAAGAAAGAACATAATAGCCAGAGGATGGGGTAGAGTGCTGTGGAGTACTATCTTCTAGACATGACATTGCCATTGTCATCTTGAGCTCATAGCAGCTGTCATTGCCTGCAAAAGACCTTCAAATAATTGGGCCCACCAGCATTCTGTCATAGATGATGGAGGACAGAAAGGGCATCAAAGTAGTTAGAAAATTGACAGGGCTTTGTGGAACAGGAATGGGGGAGCAATACAAACTAATGGAAGGAGTTTATGATCAAAGTATACTATGTACCAGTATGAAACTTGTCAGTTTTTAGAAACTTAATTTTAATTTTTAGTTTTTAATTTCATTTTGGTTTTTCGAGGTAGGGTCTCACTCTAGCCCAGGCTGACCTGGAATTCACTATGGAGTCTCAGGGTGGCCTCAAACTCATGGCAATCCTCCTACCTCTGCCTCCTGAGTGCTGGGATTAAAGGCATGCACCACCATGCCCAGCTTAGAAACTTAATTTTTAAAATGTATTTATTATTGTGTTTACTGTCAGTGAATCACCAATTCCTTATAGGATTTGATAGTTTGAGTTCCTCATGAGATTATACTTACACTGGAAGTTTTGTTTTACCTTAAGACAACTTGTCATTGGGAATTGGCGAAAAGTAGCAATAGTAGGAAGAAGAAACATGTTAGGAAGTTAGGGAAAGGACCTTGGAAATTAATAGCTTTGTCTTTTGCCATTGCTTTGTGAATGTAATGATGAATGTAAAGTAAATGTTAGGGTTAAAGTGATAAGGTCAAAAACACTGGAAAAGAAGAATAAGGAGGTTTGCAGCTGGGCATGACACAGCCAAATTGAACAGGTAAGAAAGACAGCACTCAGAAAAACAACAAAGCCAAGCTACCTCCATTACACCCTATGCCCCATGTTTTTGTCCTTGATTCTGTTTCGCCCCTTGTCAAACTTGTAGGTGAACGCTGAGCCCTGTTGTACCCCATCACTGAGACAAAGAGGAACATGACCAGCTCCCTGATTGGAAAAGAGTCACTTGGATACCTGGTGGGGAATGATGATTGGGCCAGAACTTCACTTCTCCAAATTTCCATCGAGTCTTCTTAAAGGTCAAGTTATTTCCTTAGGCCAGAAAGCCTTACATACTTCAAGACAAAGAATCTCATAGGCAACCCACTTTGTAGGCCCCTCTTTTTTTACTTTTGCTTCTTTTGCTTTTCAATGGGCATCTTGTGATTGGATCTCCCATATATAATCTCTCATTTGAAAGTGCTTCTCTTCTTTTTCTATACAATAGCGTACTTCCTCTCTGCAATAAGCCTTCTCTCTAAACTTGATTTCTTCTGTAATAGCATTTCTCCTTTAAAACTCATCCTCCATTATCCATGAGATTCATTCTTGGGATCTCTTGAGGCAAGGAACTAGGATCTCTGACTCAGTAAAGCTTTGATGACTGGTAGGAGTCCAGCCACCCTAGTTCTTGAGCTAAACACAGCTAAGAGCTGAGCTAAGGCTCCCTCGCTTTCAAACAGACTTATTTCAGTAGCTATTATGTACTTAACTGTAGGTGAAGAATGGTAAAGGAATTGATTTTTTTGATGCACAACAAGAGTCTGAGCAAGAACTAACAAACACTTGAATTTGTGTTATTTTTCTAGCTATTTACAAAAGCTTTATTCATAATTTCCCAAATTAGAATTAAACAAAGAAGTCTTTTATAGGTAAGTGAATATATTGTTGGATATCTAAACAATGAAATAACATTCAATGCTTGCACATAGTTCATTTCTAGCAATCATATGAATATTACTATCAATGATAATTCAGTTATAAAAATGTCATCTGGGGGGGAAACATCTTAAGAGAAGGGAGATGGGAAAAAGAGGGTTTATTAGACAGGATTCTTTGGAGGAATAGAACCTATAGAATGAATTGTTTAAGAGGGAATTTCTTGAATTAGCTTATAGCAGTCCAACAATAGCTGTCTACAGGCTTGAGAGTCAAGGAAGTTGGTAGCTGGTCAATCCACAGGGCTGGATGCCTCCTTAGTCCCAATTCAGCACTGAAGGCCTGGAAAATTCCTGGAGAGCCACTGGCTCTTCAGTTCACAATGGAAGGCTGAGGAAACTTGATTCTAGTGTCAATGAAGGACAGCCGAACAGGGTCTATGCACATAGCAGTGAAGGCATTTACCGACAAGCAGTGTAGGCAGCAAGGCATATAGAAGGGACTATGTCTTCTCAGAGCTTCCCTCTGTAAGGGCTGTCCACTTTGGTGGCAGCACTCACTCTGGAGGAAGGACTTCCTCCTTCAGTTAATACTTCCTGGAAGCAGCGTCAGAGACTCAAAAGAAATGTCTATGGATTCCAAATCTGATCAGTTGACAACAGAACTTGGCCATCCCAGTGGCTATAATGAAATGTATATATATATATGAGTTACCTTCTCATTGCTGGGGCAAAACATGCAATCAGTTTCCATATGTTGAACCATCCCTGCATCCCTGGGATGAAACCTGCTAGATCACAGTTGATAATGCTTTTGATGTGTTGTTGAATTTGGTTTGCAAGGATTTTATTCAGGACTTTTTCATCTAAGATCATCAGATATATAGGCCTATAGTTTTCTTTTCTTGTTCTATCTCTGTCTTATTTTTTTTTTTTTTTGCATTAGGGTGATGCTAGCTTCATAGAAGGAGTTGCAAAGCATTCCCTGTTCTCCAATTATGTTAAAACTCTTGAGTAAAAGTGTTCTCAGTTCTTCAATTAAAGTTGGGTAGAATTTTGCTGAGAATCCATCAGATCTTGGATTTTTCCTTTTGAGAGGTTTTTGTAATTACATTTTCAATCTCATTGGATGTAATAGGCTGGTCTAGGAGATTTGTTTGCTCTGAATTTAGTTTTGGTAGGTGATAAGTATCTAGGAATTCATCCATTTTTTCTGAGTTATCCAATTTTGTGGAATAGAGGTTTTGGAAATATGCCCTGATGATTCTTCGAATTTCATTGGTATCTGTAGTAACCTTTCTGTTTTCATTTTGAATTTGGTAATTTGAGATTTATTGTGTTTCCTTTTGATCAAATTGACCAGAGGGTTATCAATCTTGTATATTTTTTCAAAGAACTAGCTCTTGATTTCATCAATTTTTTTGATTGTTTTCTTAGTTTCCAATTCATTAATTTCAACTCTGATATTATTTCTTTCTGTCTGGAAGTCTTAGGGTTGGATTGTTCTTGTTTTTCCAATGCCTTTAGATAGATGGTTAAATATTAATTTGATATAATATAAATTTGTTATGAAGGCTTTTAGTTCTATGAATTTTCCCCTTAAGACTGCCTTCATTGTGTCCCATAAGTTTTGGTATGTTGAGTTTTCATTATCATTCAGTTCTAGAAATTTCACAATTTCCTTTTTGATTTCTTCCATAACTCATTCGTTGTGTATTGTTCATTCTCCAGGAGCTGGTGTAATTTCTGCTCTTTCTTTTGTTCTTAATTTCTAGCCTTAATGCATTGTGGTCATATATGATGCAGGAAGGAACATCAATTTTCCAGAATTTATGGAGGCATGCTTTATGCCCTAATGTATTATCTATTTTGAGGAAGGTTCCATGGACTGATGATAAGAATATGTATACTGTATAATTAGGGTGGAATTCCCGGTAGATGTCTGTTAGGTCTAATTGATCTATGGTGTGGTTGAGATCTACTATTTCCCTGATGATTTTATGCTTTGATGATCTGTCTGTTGATGATAGTGGAGTACTGAAACCCCCTACTGTGATGATATTGAAATTTATTTCTGGCTTGTTGTCAAATAGGTCTTACTTTATAAACAGTGTTGCACTTGTGCTTGGTGCATATAGGTATATGATTGTGATATCCTCTTGTTCAATCATTCCTTTACCTGAGGAAAAAGTGGTCTTCTTTGTCCTTTTTGATTACTTTTGGTTTGAAGCCTATTTTGCGTATATTAATATAGCCATGCCATCTTCTTTTTAATTTCCATTTGCGTGGAAAATGATTTTCCACCCTTTCACCCTGAGGAGGTATTCTATCTTTAGTGGTGAGGTGGGTTTCTTGAAGACAGCAGATGGAAGGGTCAATTTTACCGATCCATCCTGTTAACTTATGTCTATTTATAGGTGAGTTAAGACCATTACTATTTAATGTTGTAACTGTGAAGTTTGTTTCAATCCTTGGCATGTTGTAGGTTTATGAGGTTTTTTTTTTTTTTTCCCTTGGGCTTTGAATAATTTTATGCCTGCTCTAGTTTTGGCTACTGTGTTCTTCCTCTTGTAGGCTCACGAGGTTGGTTGTTTGACTCTTCTGTGTGGAATATTTCCTCAATTATTGTCTGTAGGTTTGGCTTTGAGTTCACATAGTTGTAGAGCTGGCTTGTATCACGGAAGTTTTTCATTTCACCATCTATTATGAGGGATATGTTCACTGGGTACAGTAGTTCTGGTTGGTAGCCATAGTTTTTAAATTTTGAAGTATACCATTCCAATGGGATTCTGTTGAAAAATCTGAGGTAGTTATGATGGGATTGCCTTTTTATGTAATGAGTTATTTCTCTCTTGCTGCTTTTAGCCCTCTGTCTTTGTTTTCATTGTTTACAGTTTTCATGATTATGTGCCTTGGAGAGTTTCTTCTTTGGTTCAGTCTGTTTGGTATTCTGTGAGCTTCTTGTATCTGGATGGGTATCTCTTTTGAGAGAGTGGGAAAGTTTCTTTTTCAATAATTTGGTTGAATATGTTCTCCATGCCTTTGGCCTGAACTTCTTTCCCTTTCTGGTATACCCATGATCCAAACGTTTGGTTGTTTTAGGATATCCCACAATTCTATAATATTCTATTGGCATGATTTTTCAAATTTATCAAAGTTTCTGGGCTCCTGAACTATTTTTTCTGTCTTGTCTTGAAATCTGAGGTCCTGTCCTCCACATGATTAACTCTGTTAGTGTTGGTTTCTAGGGAGGCTTTTACAAGCTCTATTTGATTTTTGTTTTCTGTTGCATTTTTCTGTATTGTATGCATCCCTTTGTCAAGTTCCCATTTCAGGTCATAGTTAGATTTTCTTGATGCTTCCTAGAATTCATTCTTACATTTAATCATGCCTTCATTAAGCTTATTCAGCTGGTTATTGAGATCCTCTATTTTCTGACTCACAAATGTGGCATATGGCAGGAAAAGGCTTATTTTGGCTTACCATTTCAAGGGGAAGTACCATCATTACTGGGAAAGCATGGCAAAAGCAGGAAGCTGGCTCATATCATTACAAATCAGCAGGGAGATAGGAGAGAAGGTGAACTTTCTAGCATAGAATATGTGGCTAGATTAATAAACCCCAATGCTCACCCCAAGTGACATACCTCCTCCATCAAGTCTTCACCTCCCAATATCTCAACAGCTGGAGATTAAATATGAGACTTAATCAGAAATGTATGAGGCTATTGGGGACATTGTTCATGCAAACCATCACCACACATTATATGAAAACATAATGGGATGCAAACAGAAGTCAAAAATCCAAGCTTCACCTGAGTAGAGGTCTCTGAAAGAACTTAGGCTGCTGGAGCTATATCTCTGGCCTGCCCCACTGTCTGTGGCAGGAAGAAGGCCTGACATCTTTGCCTTCATTTTGCTTCTGTCTGTATCCTTTACTTTTACTGAAGGCACAGACACAGATCATTGTCCTAAACCTTTCCTTCTGAATCACCTTGGATTCCCAAACCAGCAGAATCTTCAGAACAAACCCCCATCTCTATGAGAGCAATCCTCTTTAATGGTCAAGCCCCAATCTGCAGCAGAAGTGATTATATTATAAGAAATAGGCTGATCCTCTCAAATTATGACAGTAATAATAACTTCTTTGAACCACTTTTCAGAACCAGGACTGAGATAATGACCCATCAGACATACCTTGACCTTGACTGTTTTATTATGCATACCCTTTATGTAAGCCTAATCCTCATGTCACTACCCCAAAGGCAAATTTGGGTTAAATGAATCTCTTTTCTCTGCTTTTCACAATTATCTGTCCCTGTATTTGTTTTGTTGGGGACAGGTAGTAAAAATTAGCTTATTGTGGCTGGCTGCCAGAATCTAAGGTTTAACCCTAAAACTTGCATTATACCCTTGGCTATGTAACAGGGAAAGGATTTTCTTGGGGGGAAATATCATACAATTTCTGGCTATGGTGATGGCTATGGTGGTACATGTGGCAGTGAGAAGGGAAAGTCAAACCAGGTCACACCAAGCCAAACACATTTGTCAGCAGACCTACAAATCACTGCAAGTGACAAATTGTCAGTTTGATTGTAATTTCTCTGTACCGAAATGAGTAATGAAGTTGAATTTGGAACTGCATGTTCTTTAGTCCTAGGGATTATTTCATTACAGTAAATTAGCTGGTTAGATATGTGATTTCAAAGAAAAGATAGACCAATAGTGTCATGGCAGAGGAAAGCTGTGAGCCCAGGAACTGGGGTCTTTGCTGGATCCACGTCTGCTTTTTGAGAGCAATGCTGAACTCAGCCAAAATCTCTATTTGAAGCAGCTACATATGTTTCCCTGCATTCTTACTTACCCTCAGACTTTTAGGTTGGATTTGGAGCTTGCTGGTTTTAGCCAGTTGTGCAGTTAAACACAGGAATGTGCCCTCATTTTTCCCCCTAACCCACTCAGCACGTGATGAATAAAACCCACAGACCACTCCAGGGAGTCTGGCTACTGGAGGGAAAGATCACTCAACTCCTTGTACCAAAAGTGTTGTCCTTGGGCCAGTTACATCAGCATCATCAGAGAGCTTATGGGAAAGGCAACATTTCAGGATATACCTTGGACTTACTAAGTCAGAATCTGCTGTATACGGAGATTCATGGTGATTTGTGTGTACTGGCTTGACTCAGGTGTTCTCAAAGTTGAATGTTCAGCAGAGTGACTAGAGGGAGAGTGACTTATTAGACCACAGATTGCACACCTCAAGTAATTCTTACTTGTTGATTACTTATTAATTGCTTATCAAGTAATTCTGAGATGAGATGGGAGGATTAGGGTTTCCAACATGTTGCCAGTTGAAGCTAATGCTGCCAGACTGAAGTGCACAATCAGAAATGCTAGTTTAACCCACTTTCCTCATTTCTTGAGGAGCCCAGATACTCCTGAGTTCATTTGTATCCCAGCTCTGAAAATTTCCATGTCTGACATGAGATGCTCTTCTGTTATCTCCAACCCCAAGTTTCTTTCCCTATCACATAGAAGTGATTCCAACTTCACTGAATTTTGTGAGACTTCCATGATCTTTTAAAAAATTATTTGTGTGTGTGAATATGTATGTGGGCATGTGATGTGTACATATGCACACATGTGGAAGTTTCCTTCCCCCTTGCATTGAGACAGGTCTCTCTTGATGTTTGCCTTAGAGAAGGCTAGACTGGCTGGCCCAAGAGCTTCAGGATTCTACTGGATCCACTACCCCTTGCTGTAGGCCCGTTGTAATCACAGATATGTGTCATTGTGTGCCTGGCTTTATGAAGGCACCAGATATCTGAACTCTAGTGAGCAGACTTGCAGTGCAAGTGCCTTTAACTACTGAGACCCTCCCCATGGATTTTATAAGGCCAAGCACTTCACCCATACCTGTGGGTCACTGACTGGTAGCAGCAGCACTGCCTGGGAGCCTGGAAAAAATGCAAATTCCTAAGCCCTGTTTCAGCTTTGTTGTGTTAGAATCAATCTGCATTTTCACCAGAACTCCAGGAGAAATGTACATATATTAAGGTCTGACAAGAGACATAATGTAAGCAGAGAGAAACTTCCTAAATGCACAGGATTTCTTTTCCAGTTCCAACTTAGGATGCCCAGGTGGAGAAAATTGAAGTTTCTAGCCCCACATCAGATATTCCAAGCTGGGGTCCCTAAATCCTCTTTGCAGTTCAAGCCCCATGTTGAAGATGTTATTCTCCATTTCAGGACAGGGTTGCAGAGCACTGAGAGGCACTGGTCACATAAACCTCACACTCTTCAAGGAATTTCCCTTCTAACCCAGAGTTCAGCAAGTAGCCGGCTCAGCCTGAGAGGAGAAAATGGACTTCTAAGACTGAGGATATAGCTCTGTAAATTGAGTGTTTGCCCAGTACCCATGAGGCCCTGAGCTTAATCCACAGAACTTCTCATGTTATCATTTACTTACTTGACTTGATTGCTTCCATTGCATATTCACACTGAGGTACTACTTGAATCCTTGCAGGCAGAAAAAAAAAGCAGGAAAGAGAAAGAATCGAAGGCAAGGCCCCACAGAGTAGAACCTTCTGCAGAGGAAAGGACACTGTCATGGAGAATGTCTTGCTCACAGAGAAGAGAGCTGCTGGTTCCTATTGAACAAATGGGGAAGCTGAGTTCCCACCACAGAAGCCAATCCCTCCCTCCTTCTTCCCCTCCCCCCCCGCCAATGGTCTGGCTTGTGATTCTTTGGGGAAAAAAGGACTGTTTGGGAGTTATTACCATCTGTAGCTAGGTTATTGTGCAAAGCAAATAAAACTGAATCCTCTCTGAACATTCTAATGAACAAAACACAGAAAGAACTTCAGAGTCATGAAGGTGACAATATTGGTTTCACATATTTATGAATAATGACAGCTGAAATACAATATGATAGAAAACATAAATAACAAAATTTGTTGGTAAATAAAATCCTATAACATTAGAAATTGTCATTCCCTCATGATGCAACCCATAAGTTGAAGACTAATTCTGTCTTAATTAAACATGCTCTTTGATATGTCTTTCACTATGACACAAGGTACTTGTTTCAATTTCACTGGACTTAATAAATCGGAATCATTTTTCCCCTGCTACTGAAGAAAGCTGAGAAAACATAAACAACCCATCATACCAAATACCAGCTATTAGATTTACAATGTCCATTATAATGCAAATCAATACAATGGTGGTCATTTTATAGTTGGAAGAAGTTCTGGGATGGGAAGTAATTTATCCAAGGTCATTGCCAGTCCAAATTGAAGATAGGCTTAAAATTTAGATCTCGTGTCTAAAGCCTCTTGCTACTAAATACAGATAAAATTGAAAGCTCCAAGTAAGTGGTAGGTTTAATTTTCTTTTAATTTATTTTGAGAGAGAAACAGACAGAGAGAGAGAGAATGGGCATGCCAGGGCCTTTAGAAGCTGTGAACAAAGTCCAAACACATGTGCCCCTTGTGGCACATGTGCAACATTGCATGCTTGTGTCACCGTGTGTGTAGTTACGTGAGCCATGATGCTTTGAACATGAGTTCTTAGGCTTTGCAGACAAGCGTCTTAACCACTAAGTCATCTCTCCAGCCTGGTTTAAATTTTTGAATCTTGGGTTTGTTACTTAGCTACATTCCCCCTCTTCCCTCTCTGGGTGTTACTGGAGTTCAGCTGCTCTTTACTTCACTTGCTCACCTACCCATCTGCTTACTGCCATGAGTTGATGCAATATAAGTGATGCAGTTAACTTTACGTTGCTAGACAAACACCCGACCAGAAGCAGCTTATGGAAA
Source organism: Dipus sagitta (assembly GCA_036346955.1). Classification (NCBI taxonomy): domain Eukaryota; kingdom Metazoa; phylum Chordata; class Mammalia; order Rodentia; family Dipodidae; genus Dipus; species Dipus sagitta. The sequence goes on along the minus strand of CM070776.1, from coordinate 11,251,085 downwards.
GAAGGGTGTATTTTAGGATTATAGGTATCAAGAGAAGTATCATCATGGCAGAGGAAGCTGGCATACTTCAGCATCCAAAGCAGAGAGAAAACTGCCAGCACCAGTAAGCATGAAGAGCTGAGCTCTCCTCCCTCTCTCCTTCTCTGTTTGCAAATAAATAAATAAGTTAATTAATTAAATAAAAAGGATGTACAACAAAGTTGAAAAAATGTCAAAAGATTAATTTTAATAGGAAAACCCTTATTCAGTTGAACAACTGAATTACCAATATTTCTAGTTACTAAGTAATACACATTTTATTTTTAAAAATATTTTATTTATTTATTTGACAGAGAAAGAGACAGAGACAGAGAGAGAGAGAGAGAGAGAGAGAGAGAGAGAGAGAATGGGCATGCCAGGGCCTCCAGCCACTGCAAATGAACTCCTAAGTGTGCCCCCTTGTGTATCTGGCTAATGTGAGTCCTGGGGAATTGAACCTGGGTCCTTTGGCTTTGCAGGCAAATGCTTTAACAGCTAAGCCATCCCTCTAGCCCATAAAACACATTTTCAAATTTCCAAAACAAATAATCTGACAATACTGGGTCACATGTTGTTTTGTTATATTATTCCCTATGTTTTCTATGCTTGAAATATTTCATGATATTGAAATGGGATTGGACAAACGGTTCTGATCTAATGGCAACAGAGTGAGTGGGAAAACCCAGCAAGACCTGTCTTCTCAGAACTTTCTTAGCATTTCTTCCTTCCAGGTATGGGACATGACCTCTCTGCAAAACGGAGTAAGCTTCCTTAGAGTCCTCGCTTGCTTTGGAGGAGAGGGTGCTCATTGCTATGCACCATCTTATGGGAAAGGAGTTCTTGTTCCTATGACTCCAGTTAGAAAAACAAAAGGGGGAAAGAGACAGGAGAGTGGAAAAAAGTAAGAGATATATTTTGCTTGTTTCTGAATGTGTTTCTGAGGCCTTTCAATATCTTTTTGTATTTATTTATTTATTTATTTATTTATTCATGATGATAGGGACTGAACTGAGGACCTTGTGCTTGCTAGGCCAGCACTCAGCTGAATCTCTAACCATTGAATCTGCTTTAAGCCTAGGTTCTCAGGATTCCAAAGTTTCATACTTTGGGGTGTCACTTTCTGAGCTGTTTCCATATAATTGAAAACTATTCGCTAATGTACTGTGAGCATTCCCATAAAGACAGTGCCTGTTCTCTCAATCTTTGATTTATGAGGCCAAATTCTAAAGCTGTCCATAGGAGACTGTTCTGGAACTCTGTAGGGAAATCAAGGACATCAGCTTTGTAACTTATTGATCTCATAAACATCATGTTTTATATGGCACTGGACACGACATGGAGCTATAAAATGGAAGTCAAATGTTTCCAAGTTTAGTCCTTTGGGACATACATGCTATCAGCCAGAAGAGGCAAACAGGTCAAGATTTGGAATCATATTCACAATGCAAGAAGGACATGATCTATAGGAAGGAGAAAGAATAAAAGGAAGAAAAGAAAGTTATCCTTGTCGTTTTTCTGTATAATTAAATAGAGAAAAATTTATTTAAGTTCTTATCTGCATGTCTCTCATAACAACGCTTATTGATTTTTAACTAACCAGCTGACCTATGTATAGACGGTTATTCCTTTTATCATTCAAGAGAAACACTGGCTATATGGATTGATCTCATTTTCTTTAATACTATTCTAATAGTGGTAAAATACAGGCAAGACCTTGAGGGAAAATGGGATCTTCCATATTGCAAATCTTGTCTCCAAGAAGAGAGAAAACACATGCTATATAAAGCAGCCTCTGAAATTTAAATAGTATCCTTATTATCACATAGAGAAGGACTACAATTTCGTAAAACTCTACAGCATTGATTCACATTACCAGAGAAAATACCTTAGGAAAACACCTGAGTAATTATCTGAGCCATTTGCTTGCTGAACATCTTCCCCTAGCCCCAAAATTATGTTTGACCTTTCCGTAGCTGCAAGAAAATGTCACAATAAGGAGATATCACTTGGAACACACTCTTTGACAATGTGACAGTCAGAAGGGATATGGGCTCATTCTAGTTCCTGTATACTGACTACCAAATTCCTCTGAACCTGTCCTTTCAACAGTTAGCTTTCCAGAATAAATAGAAAAATCACATTCAAGGACAGGGAGCACTTGGTCACATTTGAAGATATATTGAAGTAAAATTTACATCTTTCTTCCTGTATGGATCTGGCTGAGCCTTTCTGTTAAGAATGCACACTTCTGTGAGGTCACTATGTTTATGACTGAAGGACTATTGCTATAATAAAATATGATGTATTGGGAGGAAGTTAACAAATACCAATATGGGTGGGTGGGAGTTTCTTAGCACGCAGGCTGATTCTGTCTCTAAATGGTTGTATGGAAATCAAGAAACTCTGGAAAGAATGTGGGGATGGGCCATAAGTTGTCTCCTAAAATGCTTTTCTCACAGTCTTGACCTAGGCAATGGATTCTGGGCAGGGCAGGAAACAGAAGTGGGCTTGGAATCATATCCTTACACAAACAAAATCAAAACCACATCCTTGTGCTTTTTGAAGGGTTTCTTCACAGTATAAAGATTCTCCAAATTTTCTTTCACATTTATTTTTTTAACCTCTCACCCAGTCTCCCCATGATTTACATCTACTTGACTGTGGCTAATTCATCAACATTTAGAAGCTGGCATTGCTGCATTACAGTTAACTAACTCCCAGACTTTTTATTTGGATTGCACCAGTTTTCTCATTAACTGTCTTTTGTTATTCCAGAATCCCATCAAACACAACACTAAATTTACTGGCCAGCTTTCCTAGTTATCCATTTTGCCTTTTGATGACCCTCTTTTCTTCACTTTGATTGATGTGGCAATGTTCACAATGGGTTCTTAGGAAGTCTTCAACTTCTAGCCAGGCATGGTAGTTCATGCCTCTAATCCCAACACTCAGGAAGTAGAGGCAGAAAGATTAGGAGTTCAAAGTCACCCTAGCTACATATACAGTTTGGGGCCAGCCTGAAGTACACGAGACCCTGACTGAAAAACAAACAAAATAAAATATTGCCTGTGTGGTGTGGTAGCATACAACTATAATTCTAGAACTCAGGAGGTAGAGGCAAAGGGATCAAGACTTCAAGGCTCATCACAGCTCTATAGTGAGTTCAAGGCCATTCTTAGCTACAGGAGAACTTGTCCAAAACTAAATGAATAAATAAATAAATAGAACAACAGCAAAAAGAACCCTCCAAATGTCAGTTGGATCTACATGCTAACCACAACAATAACAACAAAAACACCGAAAAATTCAGTCAAAAGATTTTACTGGCTGTCATTTCTATCTACTTAAAACCATTGCCTGCACTTTAAGCAATATCTCTCCCATGATTTCTTTTTGAAATGAAAACTATTTATTTGTGAGAGCATGAGAGAGAAAGAGGGAGAGAGAGAGAGAAAAAGAGAGAGAGAGAGAGAGGGCATGCCACAGCCTCCAGCCACTGCAAATGAACTTCAGATGCATGTGCCACCTTGTGCATATGGGCTACATGGGTACTGGAGAATCAAACTTGGGTCCTTTGGCTTTGCAGGCAAAAGTCTTAACCTCTAAGCCATCTCTCCAGTCCTCCCATGATTTTTTTTTTTTTTAATTTAAGATTAGTGTCACTACTTTAGCATACTGCTTGAAATAATCCAATCTTTCTTTTTATTTCTTTTTATTTATTTATTAAGAGAGATAGAGATAATGGGCACACCATGACCTCCAGCCACTGCAAAGGAACTATAAACACATGTATCACCATGTCAAACTGGCCCACATGGGTTTTGGGGAATCAAACCTGGGTCCTTAGGTTTCTCAGGCATGAGCCTTAACCTCTAAGCCATGTCTCCAGCCTTGTCTCATGATTTTGCTGGCTACTCTTGCATAACATAGCACATTTCTCAAGTTATTTTATGGCCCAGAATAAAAAATAATCAGGTTTTTCTTTTAATGCACCAGATATATATATATTTTTTTTTTTGGTTTTCGAGGTAGGGTCTCAGTCTAGACTGGAATTCACTCTGTTGTCTCAGGGTGGCCTCAAACTCATGGTTATCCTCTTACCTCTGCCTCCTGGGTGCTGGGATTAAAGGCATGCGCCACCACACCTAGCTAGATAATCCTTTAATGAGAATTATAAAGACCAAAACAATTTTTCAAACTGCCTTGTTTTAGACAAATGAAATCTGTATTACTTACAAATACTGTGTATGAGGGTGTCTTCTCTTGGAAAATCGATAAATACAAAAACAAGTTTTAAACATGTGATTTGCCCAAGACATTTAAAAGGAAAGAAGAGAGTTTGACTTTTTTCAGTATTTACATTAAATCAGTTTTCTTCTTAACGTATGCGTTCAAAGAGTAAGCCTGGAAGTAGGAGTCACATGAAAGAGGAAGCAAGTAAGGGGATGAGAATAGCCACATTTTCTAGCTGCTTCAAATAACTTTTGATATCAGAAAGATGCAACTTAAAAGGCACAAGAAAGTAAGAAAACCCTGAATTATAGAAAAGAAGATCAAGTGCTGGAGAGCTGGTTCAGTGGTTAAGGGCACTTCCTATGCAGACATGAGGGCCTGAGGGGGTCTGAGACTGCCAGCGTTTGATCTCTAAATTCCCTATCAATAGCTGGCCCTGGCCCCACACACCAGTAAGCCCAGCCTCACAGAGGGGAGATGAGACTAGGGAATGTGCCAGGCTCACAACAAAAACCAGGAAGCTTCAGTATCAGTAAAGAGACTCCCTCTCGAATAAGAGCAGGTAGAGGAGCAATGGAACAGGACATTCAATGTTCATCTCTGACCACTGCAGGTGAGCACCTCCTGGCACAGGTGAGCACAGGGAGCACTGCAAAGATACATACACCTGCACACACCATACACACACACACACACACACACTCACACACACACACACACCTGCACACACTCCCCACACACACCACATTACATACGCACAAGCAATAAAAAACATCAAATTTAATTAATAAAAACTAAATAAAATATTATTTTATAATAAAAATTAGCCAATATTGACTTACAAAGGGGAAAGTAGTGGTCCATGACCATACAGATGGCTTGTCAGTTAAGGGAAAATAAACCAAACACCCCCCACACACGTACACATATAAACATATGCACCAATTTTTTTTCAACCAACCAATGAACCTACAACAAACACAAAAATCAGACATGTTTTACATTGCTTCCTTTTTTAATACAAAATATACCTATCTTAAGCTGGTCGTGGTGGCTCATGCCTTTTAATCTCAGTACTTGGGAGGCAGAGGTAAGAGGATAGCTGTGAATTCGAGGCCAACCTGAGACTACATAGTGAATTCCAGGTCAGCCTGGGCTAGAGCGAGATCCTGCCTTGAAAAACCAAGAAAGCAAAACATAACAAAACAAAAAGACCAAACACAAACAAACAACAAAATATACCTATCTTGAGTGGAAACATTATATTATTTTCAGTTGTTTACTAATGTAGAATAATAATTATTATCAATTTTGGTTTGTCAAGGTCAGGTCTCACGAGCCCAGGCTGACCTGGAATTCACTACATATTTCAGAGTGGTCTTGAACTCTCAGTGATCCTCCTGGCTCTGCCTCCCAAGTGCTGTGGTTAAAGGCACAGGCACCCACGACCACACCTGATGAATTATTATTTTTAATATATTGGTTTTTATTGTGAAATTGAATGCAAGTTTTAGACACTGGCCACAGATATTTGATTGCTGTTTCAGCATATGGGTATAGTTACATTAGTGCCTAAGTTTCCATTTTCTTCAAAGGGCAGAAATAGTGACGACACAGTCACTATTCATAAGAGCTGTAGCAATTCCCTCAGGAATAGATCGGGGAGTCTTTTTCCAAGTCAATCACCACAGACATGATGTACTGTTGTCTGTTCTTGCCATGTTTGTCCAGCTATGATGAAACTTTCCCTCAAAACTGTAAACTGAAATAAATCCTTTCCTCTGGCAAGGCCCTAGAATCAGACTTGGATTGGGGGAAGAGAAGAAGGAGGAGGAGCAGAAGGAGGAGGAGGAGAAGGAGAAAAAGAAGAAGAAGGAGGAGGGGGAGGAGGAGAAGGAGAAAAAGAAGGAGAAGGAGAAGAAAAAGAAGGAGGAGGAGAAGGAGAAAAAGAAGGAGAAGAAGAAAAAGAAGAAGGAGAAGAAGAAAAAGAAGGAGGAGAAGAAGAAAAAGAAGGAGAAGAAGAAAAAGAAGGAGACAGAGAAGGAGAAGAAAAAGAAGGAGAAGAAGAAGGAGGAGGAGGAGAAGTATTATGGTTCAGACCATACTTAATGTGTGAGGGGAAGTTCAGACAGTAGGGTGACTCTACCCAGAGTGTTTGGCTCCATATCATGTGGAAGATGCCAGACGCATAGCATTAGAAAGTGGTGCAAGCAGCAGGACTGTGGGGTGGGGAAGAGGTGGTGGATGGGCACACAGACAGGCAGGTGAGTGTCCAGAAGTGTTAGGTGCTATTTAGGAGTCAGCAGACAGTGATGGAGTAGTTGGCTAGAAAAATAAAATGGAAGAAAGTGAGATTTGGTCCACATTCTCTACAAACCAGAGGCAGGGTGCTGTCTGAGGTCTCAGAGCTCAAATTCAAAGCAGGTAGCTTCAGCAGGATTTTGCTATGTGTAAACAACCCAGGAACAAGATACTGATGGTTAGGTATGAGATACCTGGATTAACAGGGTTTCTGATCACAAAATCCTAGTTATAAGAGTCAAGGTGAAGCAAGCTTGAGTGAACTTCCCTCCTACAGAAGAGATGCTAAATACCCTGTGGCTAGGAAAAGAAATCTAACTCAGAGTTCCTCAACCTCATCTCGAATTACCCATGGACTATAGGACTGTTGTGGGGCCTGCTCTGTGCATCAGAGGATGCTTAGCTTAGCCTTGATTCACAAAATGCTTGGAGCATCCTCACCTCAAGTTGTTATAATCAAAAGTGTCTGCAGATGTTGTCAAATGTCCCCCAGGGATGAAATCCAACGTGTTAGGAGCCATTGCTCTAAAATGAGGCAGACCCACGGGAAGCACTAAGGGACCCTTGGGTTTAGTACAATGTGTGAAAGAAGGAAAGTAGGCCAGTTACTTCATTGCACAGAAAGAAATCAAAGGCAGTAACGCACCTAGCAAAGAAACATGAGCTCAATAGTTCTTTTGTAAAGATCCCTTGAGTATGGCAGGTGCCAGAAAATTCTGGTCTTAGATAAAAGAAGTCTAGGATGTTAAATTACTTTGCTCCAGACAAACAATGTATGCCATAGAAAAAGGAGTGTGCATTCACTGAGTTAGGGTCGAACGTAATTTAATTATGTTTAAAAAAATAATGTTTAACGCACAAAGCCAAAATAACACAATGATTCTTTGTGTTCTCACAGATGAAAGCCTGTGTAGCTTTAACCTTAAGATGTCATTGCTGGATGTAGAACAAGATGATGTTCTATTGAATTACTTCCCCTTTCAGTTTGAGTCTTTTTCAATGGAGACTTACAATGATACCATGTGAGCTTTCGGTTTTTTGTTTGTTTATTTTATTTATACAGGGTTTCACTAGCTAACCTAGGATGCCTCAAACTCACAATTCTCTGGCCCCTGTCTTCTAAATGTTGGGATTATAGGTGTGAACCACCACACCCAGCTTTTAATGATTTAAGCATATATGCCACTTTAAATAATGGTTGACTTATTATTGTATATATACAGATCCTGCCTAGATTTCTTTGATGTTCCATATAGATTTGATGTTTTGGAATAAAGTGGCAAATAACATTAATGTCCAAACATTCTGTTGCTTAAATCCATGCAGATTTTTTTTTTTTTTTTAGTTTTCTGAGGTAGGGTCTCACTCTGGCCCAGGCCGACCTGAAATTCACTATGTAGTCTCAGGGTGGCCTCAAACTCATGGTGATCCTTCCACCTCTGCCTCCCAAGTGCTAGGATTAAAGGTGTGCGCTACCACGCCTGGCTTCCCATGTGGATTTATTCATTTCATGCCACATTATACCACTGCTCTGTGCTTGATAGTTTCTAAAATAGCTCTCATGATCTCTACCTAGTGGTGTTCATACCCTCCCTTGAGAATGGGCTGGACCTAGTGACTTGGCATTGGCAAGTAGAGTGTAGCAAAAGTGATAGACTGTAGATTTCCACATTACATTCAGCTTCAGCTGTGATTTAGTCTTACAAAGTATTTTTGACAATTTCACATGTATTTATGATGTATTTTGATCATATTCACTCTCCTTTACCCTCTTTATCATCTCTCACTCCCACTGAACTCCATCATTTTACTAACTAGTCCTCCTCTTACTTTCATGTATTTTTTTTCTTTTTCTTACCCACTGAGTTTAATTAGGGTTGCCTGCATGAACCTGAGCAACTTGCCAGTAATGCCCCTTTTGGAGTAAGCTACCATACTTGAGTTACCATATAGAAAAGCACATATAGCAAAAAATAGAAGGAGGCTACTGGCCAACAGCTATTAAGAAACTGAGACCTTCAGTTCACAGGCTATAAGGAAGTAAATCCTACCCACACTGAACTCAGTGGATTTAGAACTGACTCCTTGTCCACATGAGCCCTGTATTAGTTACCATCTTGCTGATGAGACAAAATACTTGATAAAATTGGTTTATGGGAATAAGGCTCATTTCATTATGGGGGGAAGGGATAGCAACAGGAGCTTGGGGCAAAACTGTTCACATTCAGCCCACAGTGAGGAAGCAGAGAGGGATGAATAATGCTGATACTCAGCTATTCTTTCTTTCTTTCTAAAAATATAATCTAGGATCCCAGCTCATGGAATGGTGCCATCCATAGTTAAGGTGGGTGTAGTGGTTGGAATTAGATATCCCCCATAAACTCATTGTTTTAGATGCTTGGTTTCCAGCTGATGAGAACTTGAAAGGTGAGGCCATGCTGATGAGTTGTGTCACTGGGGGTGGATTTTGAGGTTTATTAGCCCTAGCTTGCCAGAATTAATGTGATTCCCTCTTCTATTTTTGTTTTCTCCTTATTGTGGCAGAAGTGAAGTCTAGCCCCTGCTAATATCAGTTTCCCCTGTCACCATAAAGCTTCCCCTTGAGACTGTAGGCCAAAATAAATACTTTCCTCCCATCAGCTGTTTTTGGTTAGGCAATTTATCCAAGCAATAAGAAGGTAACTACAATAGTGGGTCTCCCCTCCTTCATTAACTTAATCAAGATAATCCTTCACTGTCATACCCAGAGGCTAGCCTAATCTAGGTAATCCCTCACAGGTGTAACTAGGCCTTATCAAGTTGATATTCAACATAAACCATCACAAGGATGCTATGGCTAGCATCCTTGGCTAACACCATGATTGCTGTCACTTGTGAGAGACACAGAAGACTGAGGATCCAGGGAAGCCAATTCCAGATTCCTGACCCACAAAAAATTTGAGATAATAATTGTTTTAAGTTACTTCACTTTAGAATAATTTATTATATACAGCAGTGGATGACTAATGAATACTCTACAGTGACGTGACTCTTCACTTAGATCAATGGCATAATGTTAGGTCTTCAGATGTGATGGGATCCAGTTGTGAGACCAAAGCAGTTAAACTTGAGCAAAGGCTCAAGGAAGAGGGGACAGAATGTAAGAGACAGAGGATGGGGAGGAGGGCTTTGAAATGTGATCTTCATGAAATGATCCTTGAATTTACATCCTCACAACAACTGCTACAACTGTTACTTGCACATGACCTGCATAATATTGGGCCCATTAATATTTATCATGAATGATGGAAAAGGCCAGAAAAGGACATAACAGTAGTAGAGGACCTAGTTAGAAAGAAGGGATTCAGTGAAAGGGCATGAGGGAAGCAAGATTAAAGGAGAGAACGGTAGGGAATTATAGTTAAAATACATAAGTTTTTTAAGGTTTTTCTTGTCAAAGTAGGGTCTCACTCTAGTCCAGGCTGACCTGGAATTCACTGTGTAGTCTCAGGGTGGCCTTGAATTCATGGTGATCCTCCTACCTCTGCCTCCCGAGTGCTGGGATTAAAGGCATGCACCACCATGCCCTGCTTAAAATACATTATATACACATATTAAACTTATCAATAAAAAGTTTTTCTTTTAATCTCAAATTCCAGTACCTAATGGGTAGATTGGTACCTGAGACAGGGGGACAGCAACTATTCAAGACATGCAGAAGTTAATGCTATTGGGGAATCAAAGATAATCTAAGTGTAGCTTGGAAATGGAAAGTTTTTTTTTTTTCATTTCTAGGAAGAAAATGAAGACCCAAAATGCTTAGAATTTGCCCAAAGTGTGGGCAGAAGCAAATACAAGAACAGAATGTGCTGCTAAGAATATCAGGTAGACTGTCTCTCCATGACACAGCAGGAAAAGGGTACTGAAAAGAAAAAAGTTCTAGAGCTGAGCATGGACTCCCATCTCTTCAACCCCTGTCCTGCAGGGGACAAAGACTGAGCATTGCTGAGACTCTAGAAAAATCATAGCTCCATGTTCAGACAGAGACCCTGTCTCAAGGAAATACTCAAATGAATGTTAGAGAAGAAAATCTGACCTCCACTGTTTGCTTCTGGCCTCCATGTGCACACAAGGAAATGTATTTGCACATACATGTACATACAAACATACCACCACCAGCAACAGAAAAAACAGCAGCACTACCACAACCACACCTATTGCACATGCGTTAAAAGAAAAAACTCTATTGTTCTAGGAGCACTGAGGAAGGACTCATGGAATAAAATGGTAATTGTGGTTTCCAATTCAACAAACCATTTGCCAAATTGGAGAGAAAGATAAATTCTCTTGTCTTGACTCCCCTTTCCACTTCTACCTCCCACCAAGCTTTCCTTTCCATAAATTGAGATTTGATAAATACAGCCTCACTGGCATGAAAACAGGCAATTTGGGGAACTTTAAAGCTTTACTTGAATTGTGCAGAAATAATATGTGTTACATACTTTTATAACACATTTATATTAGTGACAAATGATATGTGTAGACTGTAGATTTGACATTCCAGGGAACATACAAAAGATAAGAATCACATAATTACTACATTCACTAGATGCTTGTCACTCAAAGTGTGGTCCACAGCATTCTTCAAGTCAGCACTCAATGTAGTGATGAACCAGCGAGTCATAAAAGGGCAATTCGCCATTAAAACAAGTTCACATCATAGTCTTTGGATGTCACATGAAACAAAGACACCCACTTCTCCCTTAACAGCTAAATCAACCTCTATATAAGAGTCAAGACAGGAACTTTTATTTCTCTTGCTACAGGGATCCCTGGCCAGGACTTGCTGTTCTGAGATGCTTTCAGAACCCCATGTGTATGTATCTGTTTATAAGTTGTTGATCTCCAAATGCTCAAGGGAGCTTACAATCTGGTTTCTGCCTCACTCTCAGTTGGATTGCACTGGAAATAAATTTCTGTGTTGAATCTGACACGTGGATACAGGACCCAACAGAAGAAGCTGAGTAGAAGGTACATTGGGAACAGGGTCAGGTCCAGGTGCGCCACCATTGTGTCTGACCAAATCATGAAGCACTGAGGGTCAAAACTTCAGTGCCAGTGAGAACATGGTCATTACTCTGAGGCACCCAGGTATCCCGTTCCCAAGGATATGTAGCTAAGCTCAGCTCAAGGGCATCTCGTTCCTATTGTTCTCACCTTGTGTTCTACCACATAGCATCTCTGGGTTAAGAACATACTTGGGAGTCAGATGACCCAGGTTTTTTAAGGTTCCATTATGTACATACCTCATCACTAGCTCTTAGTTTCTTCAGCTGCACAATCCAAGGTTCAAACCATTTGTAAAATGTTTGCTCCGTGATCCATAAATGCTATGATTAAAGTTTCTCATTCACTTATGAGTAATGGATTCACACATCCTTATTCACTCCTGCTTCCATGTGTGAAGGTATTTTCTTGTCCCTCTGGCCTTGTAGCAGACAGCTTCAGGTTCACTGAGATGAACTTCCAGAGCAGGCACAGTTATGGAGGAAGGAATATTTATTGAAGCTTACAGATCCAGGGGAAGTTCCATAATGGCAGAAGAAGCTGGCCTGCCTTCAGAGGTCCAAGCAGAGAAAGAGAGAGAGAGAAGTACAAGCCAAAAGCTATACAACACAGCACACTTCAGGAACTCCAGGCACATTTTGCATATTTTTAGATTGAAATCTCAAACCCACCAGGACACCTTAGGGCTGCACCCTAAACTCCCTCCAGCCAGGTGGCTATAGATCCAAACTACAAACTAATAAAACACTGAATATATTAGGGGGCCTCTAGTCAAACTACCACAGGCCTATAGAATCATCCAGAAAGTTCAACTATGTTTTGGTAGCAATACAAGGCTCATAGGTGGAGACTTCTACTTTGGGGAGAGTTTACCTCAGTAGCACACACTACCTTTTAATTTTTTTAAAAAAATATTTATCCGTTTTGAGAGAGAAAGAGAGAGACAGAGAGAGGCAGATAGAGAGAATGGGTGCACCAGGGCATCCAGCTACTGCAAACAAACTGCAGATACATGAGCCACCTTGTGCATCTGGCTTGCATGGGTATTGGGGAGTTGAACCTAGGTCCTTAGGCTTCGCAGGCAAGTGCCTTAACTGTTAAGCCATATCTCTAGCTCCACATTACCTTTTAAAAACATCTTTTTAGACCTGGCAAAATGGTTCAGTGGTAGAGTGCTTGCCTAGCATGTACAAGACCCTGGGCTCAAAACCAAGTCCTGAAAAAAATAGAGAAAAACAAAGGTATGTTTTCAAACATATTGCACTTTCTTCATCTTTTGAAACAAAAAAAAAATCAAGCATTGCTGCATTTGCTTTTTTTTTTGCAAGGGCTACATGACCAGCAGCCATTGCTACCTTTCAATAGTGTGTTAACTTCTATTCAGAGATGTCATACAAAGTGTATTTGCTCCAAATATCACTTAGGCTTAACATGAACTATGTATATGTATTTATTTATGTATGTATCATCATTCATTGTTATATGTAATTCAGGCTTCTTTGTAAATGTGGCCATTGTGAGCCTCCCCTACTGTTTCCCTACTTCTAATTTGCTGATTCTAGCCTGATTCGGGAGGGGTATTAAAGGTAGGCCTTAAAATTATAAACATGACAAAAGTATGAACTTCAATATTCTTTTCCATTTATATTTGCTTCCACATGGCTTCAAATATTGTCTTCTTCCTGCCTAGTTTCTGCAATTCTTTTCCTCTGAACTCATAACTCTTAGACCCATTTACCTGGGCAACTAAACAATCCCTGCTGGACTGACAGTCTATTGGACTCTCACATCTAATATGATCAAAGCAGTCATCTACACACACACACACACACACACACACACACACACCAGATCTTCTTACATCAGTTTCTCCACCAATAGAGTCCACTTCTCTCTATCGCATTGAGGACCAACAACCTCAGAACCATCTTTGGGACTGATCTTCCCTGCATGTTCATTCCACTCCATCATCTGAGTTTGATGACCCATGGCTCCCTCTCTGAACAGTCCTTCAGTCTATCTTTTCATTCCCATACCTTGTGCTAAAATCCCAGTCTAGTGCCTCAGAGGGAGCTGGTATTCTGTAATACCTTCTCGCCTACTGTCTCCCCAATTCCCATGCAACAGCCGAGTGATCTACTACTCAAGGAGTTATTGACTAGAGGCTAATTTTATAATGAAATTTCTGAAGCAGGGCACAATTTTGGCCCCTAGGGGACATTTGGCAATTTTTGGAGACATGTTTTATTATCACTGAGTGATTCTGGCATGTAGTAAATGGATGCTAAGGATACCACTAAATATCCAGTGAGGCCCAGGACAGCCAAACATGTCCAATACCAATGTCAACTTGCTGAGGATGAAAAGGGCTAGGCGAAAGTACACATTATCTTCGAGTGTTTAAGATAAAGGAATCAGAGAACCCTGGTCTTACTGCAGGTGGAGCGGTCTTGTCCTGACAAGCCACCTTCTGTGCTAATGAACACCTTCACTTAGCCGCTCCCCTCAGCTGCTGCTAGTGCCTCAGCAATGACGCAAAGCTGAGCTCAACTGAGACACGCCAGTATCCTTTCCAGGTGCATATCATGGAGAACTGGCTGCCTAGAGTTTACCTAAGTCCAGCATATCACACTGCTAATAAAGAATGACAATGGAGAAAGCAAGCCACAAGTCTGAGTTCCAAAGGCCCCCAGAGACAGTCTCGAAAACTCTGAAGCATGGAATTAGATCCAACTACACCAAGAGTTTGCAGTTTGCAGAGCACACAGTCCTCCGGCTCCCCCCACCAAGCTGTTAGTTTTCAGGGGAATGAGGACAAAATAAATGCCCTTTGGTATCTCTGGTTACTTTATGACATAGACAATTTGTTTTGATCTTGCACAAAAAGCATAATTTTTTTTCTTCTAGTGAAACATTTTTACTAATGTCATTTTAACAGATTAATATGAATAACTTCAGAATGTTTGCTTTTGTGACCAAATAAAAACAAATGTTCATTTCCACTTCATTAAGCTAAACAGACTTGATGTAAGGCTGGTCTTTCCTGCTACCACATAATCCCATGTAATGTGAATACAGCTGGAAGAGAGCTAAGAGTTGCCAATTATCTCCCTCAACTAGATTTCCTGTTAACCATTTTTACCTCGAGTTTCCCCTGGTGGGTAGGAAGCCCTCCAAGGCATTGTTTGCCAAAGAAACATCCTGGCTCCCCTTGCACTTGATAGGGTAAAGCCCAAACCTATCTCTTAATGACAGACTTCAAGAGTCTCATGTGATCACCAGACTCAGGAAAAGATGAGGACACAGTTCTGACAGGAAATTCCAAGACGGACAAAATGGGTGCTTCCAGTTCTCAGAGAGCTGGGGAGTTAAGCAGTACACTGCTCTAGATGTTATACCTTCTGTCTGTTGTTCTCAACTCAGGTCACACAATCTGGGAATCTTTTATTATTATTATTATTATTATTATTATTATGTATTTATTAGAAGGACAGAGAGAGAGAGAAATGGGCATGCCAGGACCTCTAGCCACTGCAAATAAACTCCAGATGCATGAGCCACCTTCTACATCTGGTTTATGTGGGACCTGGAGAATCGAACCTGGGTCCTTAGGCTTCGCAGGCAAGCGCCTTAACCACTGAACTATTACTCCAGCCCAGCAATCTGGGAATCTTTAAAAAAAAAAAAGGCATGACACATGTGTAAGGCCTCATGCTCACAGGTCCTGATTTAGGTGGCCTGGGGAAGGACCAGGTCATTGAGAATTTTAAAATTTCCCAGGTGACTCTAATGAGCTGTGAGTGCTCAGAACCAGTTCTGTAGAACAGGGCTAATTCTATCTTTTCTGCTTTAAATTCTCTACCATGTTTAATTTCATTAAGTAAGCATAAAAAATATTGGGATGCTTTTGCCATCTTCACACATACGTGTCATACTTTGATCTCACTCGTTCTGCTCCCCCACTGCCCTGCTCCTTTCCAGCTGCCTCCTCTTCCCCGGTGAGTTCCCACTGAGCTTTCTCTTTACACATAACCCAAAACCGTCTCCATTTCTCACCTCCCTTAATACCCCTTCCTCACTTTTGCCAACCTTTTCTTAGTTTCAAACACACGTAGATTTTATTTATTTACTTTTATCTGCATTTGTTTTATGCTGAATTATTCCTATGCAACAAGTTTTTGTTTCTTCAGTTTCCACTCATTAACTGCTTCTTTTGCCTGAGAAATTTTTAATGCATGACCCTGAACCTTGAGTATAGAGGAATATAAAATAGCTATACAATTGTTAGATATACATATAATTTTACCATTTATTAAAGATAAAAGCAAATTTGCATACTATGAGAGGGATGTACTTGTCTATTTTTATGTAAAGTATTAAATCTTAGCTGGATATTTGATATTTAAGGGCACAGAGCCTCTTCAATGCCTTTTAGAATTGATAAAATATTTTTATTTTACAACCATCAATACTGACAATGTTGCTGTATAGAAATACTTTGTACAAAAATAGCAAAAGTAGGGCTGGAGAGATGGTTTAGCAGTTAAGGCACTTGCCTGTGAAGCCTAAGAACCCAGGTTCAATTCTCCAGGTCCAGTGTAAGACAGATGCACATGATGGCACATGCGTCTGGAGTTCGTTTACAGTGGCTAGGGGCCCTGGAATGCCCATATTCTCTCTCTCTCTCTTTCTCTATCTCCATCTCCATTTGTCTCTAATAAATAAATAATAAAATAAAATATTTTTTCAAACTTAAAACAATAGCAAAAGTCGGACTGGAGAGATGGCTTAGCGGTTAAGCGCTTGCCTGTGAAGCCTAAGGACCCTGGTTCAAGGCTCTATTCCCCAGGACCCACGTTAGGCAGATGCATAAGGGGGCGCACACGTCTGGAGGTCGTTTGCAGTGGCTGGAGGCCCTGGCGCACCCATTCTCTCTCTCTCTCTCTCTCTCTCTCTCTCTCTCTCTCTCTCTCCCTTTCTCTCTGTGTCTGTGGCTGTCAAATAAATAAATAAAAATAAAAATAAAATAGCAAAAGTATATTTTGGGCCATTTTAGAAATTGTTGGAAATTCTGTGCTAATCCTAACCTAAAACTTCTTTCACATTCTTTGTCATCAGATGTCCCGATATTCAGCTGCATCCCTGCTCTCCACTCACTACATACGCATAGCAATCCTTTTTCTTATAACAACCAAAACGCCTCCACAGATATTGCCACATCTTGTGGAGGACAACTCTGCTCACCATACATATGTTAAGAATGACTGTCCTGACACGTGGCCTGATAGCAGGGGCAGGTAGGAGGGCTGGGAGCTGAACGTTCCACCCAGAGATTCAACTGTAAGAAATGGAAGAACTGCACAATCCCACATCCTTAGCCTACAAGGAAGGTGACTGGTGTGTTTCATAATTTTATGCTGAAATACCTTTCTTCAGGATGGCAGGTATATAAACTCACTTGTTACTTATTTGTAGTCTGTATTTGAATACAAACTTATATGATGTTAAAGACCTATATAACTGAAAGAAAAATTGTTCTTTCCCTAATCCTATCAACTTTTTCACTACTGGGCACTTCTTCTCTTCCATTCTGTACTTCTCCAGAGCTAACTTTCCAGCCCTTGGTTGTCGAATAGGTTATTCAGTAGCTACATGTGGCATGCTAAATTTAAACTTAAGTGTATTTCAATTAAATAGAAGTAAAAATTCAATTCTTTAGTCACACTAGACTCATTTCGGTTACTCAGTACTCACATGTGGCCAGCAGTGACGACATCATAATGCAAAAATAGGGCATGTTCATCATCGCAATAAGTTCTGTTAGACAGCACTGCTTAACCACGTAGAGACAATTCCAAACTAAAGTCCTTTATCAGCACTCCATTGACTTTAGGGTCAAGTATGCTCCACCCAGCTTGGTGTTTAAGATGTTGCACACTCTTAACTTCAGCTGCATGCTGCATGCAAACCATTCTCTGCTCCTCAATCTTCTTTGCACAACTTGTGCCAATAAAGGAGAAACAAGGCTTACCTAGACTCTTGGCATGTGTTATTTTCTTTCCCATGAGTGCCCTTTCTCTAACTCCTTCATTTGGCAGCCTCCAAGTGTCATAGTCCAAGATCACACTTATACTTGATCTTGAGATTCAGTTCAAATGTCTCTCTCTCCTCTCACCCCAGCTCTCTGTATTCCAAACCATTGCTCCATTCATTGTTGCTCCATGTGATTTAAATATCTGTCTCACACATCTGTCACATTTTACCCTAAGTAGTTGTATCTAGATCTGTCTCCAGTGCCTAACTTAGAGCTCTTGAAGATCAAGGGCATATTTTATTTCTCTTTGCATCACCAAAGGTTGTTAAGAAAAAATAGGTATATTATTGTGCAGAAAGGTTGTATTTTCTCAGTGTAATGGGAATAACAACATACAGGGGTAATGTGCAAACTCTATAGAAAATGAGTCTCAGAGTCCTCAAACAGTTCCCACAGAATCACAAATTGTTAATGCTCAAATATGAGCTCAGATCTTCCCACCTGAAATTATGTGTGATTTTTTGCTTCAAAGTTGGACATTTTGTCTCATAAATAACTCCATATTTGAAGGGTTGCTTAAGCATTCACCTCCTGTCAGCCATTACTCAATTCTGCATCTGTTTACCAAAATGAATCTTATGGAAAACAGCATTATGGAGACACTGTTAGTGAGTACATTTATTTGGCGAGATTCCCTCCCAATGGAAATTGTATTTAAAATGATTTCATAAACCAAGCATGGCGGCCCAGGCTTGTAAACCCAGTGCTCAGGAGGTGGTGGCAGAAGGATCAAAATGTAAGGTCATCCTTGACTAAATAGCAAGTTTGAGGCCAGCCTTAGCTACATGAGACCTTGTGCCAAAAAAAATACAAAAAAAATAAAGAAATAGAAATATTTTAGGATGTAGAGGTTAAAGGAAGGTTGAACTAGCCCTTCTCCATTGCCTGCACCTTTAGTCCTTTTCCATGTCTTCTCACCAGGCCCCTGGAGGTTTTCTCTCATCTCACACAGTCTTCCTTTGATCCTTGCGCTTGTGCTTGAGCTGCTCTTCCATCTAGCCTGCACCTTTAATTGTGGAGGGCTGCAGCGCTGGACCCCAGGCTTCCTCTGTTCCCTGCACACTCAACAGGACCAACTCATCAGATGCATCGTACCTAAAACATTCATCCTCAGAGTTCTAGGATGCTGTATTCCACAGCCAAGTGGGACTCAACACAATCCAAAAAGAACTGATTTCTTTTGCCAATTAGATGTTGCTCATTGAATCTTAGATCGTAGTGGATGGTATTACCTTCCACTCAGTGTTTGAGTTATTGTTCTTACAATGTTTAATTTGGGGTAGTACCAGGAATTGAACCTAAGGTTTTGTGCATACTAGGGCAAGCACTGTATCATAGAGCTACATCCTTTCAATTCATTGTTCTTCATACCTGCTTTATGTTTTCTCTCACCCTTCATACCCAGTCCTTCTAGAACACCTATAAATTTAATTACCAAAATATTTCTTAAATCTATCCATTTTTATCCTTGCCCATGTGTTACCAGTTTCTCACCTGTGGTGGTGTCAGAAAAGCCTCTTATCTTGACTTCTCTGCTACCACATATTTTTTAAAATGTATGTGTGTATGTGTGTACATGTTTGTATGTAGATGCACATATGTGCATGTAAGCATGCATGTGAGTATACATCCATGTGGAGTCTAGAGGTCAACATCAGAGGTCTTCCTCAGTATCCACATTGTTCTTTCAGACAGTCTCTTGTTGAACCTAGTGCCCACCAATTTGGCTAGATGAGGTTATCAGTATGCCGGAGGTATTACCTATCTCTGCCCCTCTGCTTCAGCACTGGGATTACAGGCATATGCCACCACACCCAGTATTTTATGTGGGTAACTGGGGATCTGAACTCATATCCTCATGATGGTGTGGCAAGTACTTTACCCACTGAGCCATCTCCTTAGCATGACATGAATTAGTTTTAAAATTCTTAATCACATCACATTAGTTCCAGGCACAATCAAATTTCTCAAATAACTTCTTGTACTTAGATTGAAAAAAAAAGTCCCATTCTTCTTAATCTAATTTATATGTCCTTCAAAATCCAATTTCTACATTCCTCTGAGACCTCTCTGTCACTCATCAGATGCTGGAACTACACTTAGCCATGTTGCACTGTTTTCTGCGTCTGACACACATAGCATATTCTCATTGAAGGACCTTGGCTTCAACTCTTCTCTATCCTGGAATGTACCCCCTCCATGATATTCATTCATATGAACATCTGTTTCTTTTTGTTAGCATGTTACCTTCCATGGCTTCTCTCTGGAGGCTTGCCCTGACCGTTCCATCTATGTGAACCCTATTTTTCTTATGTGTTATGTCTTTGTGGAAGAAGACATCCCTGGTGTCCACAATGTGGGGGAAAAAGGGACCAAGTGCTTAGATGATGCTGGAGCCCCTAAGGGGAGGAGGCTGGTCCCTAAAAGATTACATGGAACAGAGTACTTCACTTCTTACTATTCCCTGCCAGTCAGCGTAGATTTGTGACCTGAGCATGAAATAAATCTTTGCTGTTTTTTTTTTTTTGCCACTGAATTCCAGGGCTATTTGTTGGATGGTTAACCTCTCTGGAAAATTCATTTGTCCACGGCTCAAGTTAAGATTCAGCTATTCACCTCCTCCAGGAAGTCCTCTTTGAATTCCCATGCAAGTTTTTGTGTTCCCACAGCATTGTGTGGAGTGCCGGTTCATGGCATCCTTTCCACATTTTATTACATCTTGTCTTCTCTGGGGCCCTGTGTGTTTCCTGAGGCCTTTATGTCTTCCTGGCCTATTAGGATGCCTGGCAGCACAGTAAAGCTTTGGCAAATAAATAAGCCTTGGACAGTTCTGATTTTAAAGGAAAGCAACAGTATTTTTTTTTTATTTTTTGCAATAGTTAACAATATTAGTAGAAACAGAATTTGGAATAGAAAGTGAAGAAACACTTGATGAGCATGAATTTATTTGGATGTAAACAAGCTTTGGTGTTACTTGACCTGAATAACTATACAATAGCCATAATTGTAAAAATTAGGAGGAATTCTAGGGGAAAAATTCCTTTCAACCTTCTTTTTAACTCTACTGATTTTTGGTCCAAAGAATAAATATTAAAAACTTAATATAAGCAAATTACTGTCACAATAGAGGGAAAAAATACTTTTACCGGTTAACATTTCATAATTCTATGGACTTATAAGTCTAAATAGTGACCTAAGTTATTTTAAACCCTAGGAAAGTTTTACATCAAGGCATTGTGGAGTCAGAACTCACATGGATGTCTTTCATCCAAGCTTCACTGCAAACTGGCATAGTTGCACTACTGATTCAAGCCATTGCTTTCTTCTCCGAGTTGACTAGATAGTCCCATGCTTCCAGGCAGTTTTCAAGGTGTAGGTTCATTCTGGTTAAGTTTTGTCTATTGCTCCAGGGAACAGATGGTTAATCGCCTTTCTTCAGCACTTGCACACTCACAGAAAAGGTGTGAGGAGGCACCCTCTGTAAGAGGACCCTCTCACGCAGCAGGCCTGATCTCTTACAGAGTTGGGATTGTTGACCCATCCATTGTGTCTGAAAGCCTTTTCAGCCACACAAAACCGGAGTTTCTCCATTAGCATATCAGAGGTGGCAGTAGTGGTGGGAAATGCCCCAGGCTACAAAGGACACAGCTCAGTGGCATTGTCTCTTTGGTGCTTACAGAAGCAGAAAAAATGATCATCAGCCTGGGGATGTGGTGATGGACAGATGTTGACATAGTTTCTTGGGTGACCAACATCTTCCACTCTCCCACCCTCTCAACACCACTTGATTTGTTCTCAAGACTGAAGCCCACCCTCCCCCACCATAGGCACAGTCCTCCACCAACACGCCAGGCAAAGCCAAGTTCCCATCAAAACCTCTCTTATTCTGAAAGGAAGGCAGAGTTTCAGCTGGAAACTGAACCATGACTAGAAAGGATTTTTTTTAGACTTAAAATTTAATTTGAAACATAACTTGATGACAAACAGGAGAGACAGTTGCCAATTACTAAGACCATTGGAGACATTGTTCATATCATAGCACCTCTTCTCAGAGATCAACCGTCCTAGAACTTTATACTGAAATGAAGAAAAGATTATTAGTTAAAAAATAACTTTATGTTCTGTTTGTCCTCAGTGATATTCTATCTTTGAAATTAAAGACCTGTGTCTCTAATGGCTTACATACAGAACACTCTTGTCCCCAGGAAATATGGGGCAGTATCTGGAGACACTTTTTATTGTCTCGACTAGAATGGGTGTATAACTGGAATCTTGTAGGTTGAAACTAGGAAAAATACCAAATATACTGCTATGCACTTATTTGGCTCAAAAGGTTAATAATGTCAAGTTTGGGAAATTGCTCTATATCCTTCTTTGTGACCATAACTTACAAGTCCTTATAGAGTCAGATTCTATTGATAAAGGGACACAGTG
Organism: Dipus sagitta; assembly: GCA_036346955.1. NCBI lineage: Eukaryota > Metazoa > Chordata > Mammalia > Rodentia > Dipodidae > Dipus > Dipus sagitta. The sequence continues at coordinate 11,228,959 of CM070776.1, read as the reverse complement.
AAGGACTTATTAGCACTCCCATGCTCATCATATTGATTTAGAATATTAAACAGGTTTCAACACAGAAATAGGGTCTAAACTTTAAATTCTCATCTGTGACTATAGCATTGAAAAAGTCATTCTAAGCAGTAGGTATAAAAGTTTAGGAAAATGTATATTGAGTACAGAGAGGTGAAAATTATCCTACATACAGTATTCACTATCTTACAGCCAGCAATGTGTCTATTACTTTACACTCAACTGAGTTTTAAACATTATCAAATCTAACTGAATAGTTCTTCCTTCTCACATAAGACATATTTATAGCCCCTTAGGAAATGACTTGTTGGAAGCACACTCTACAGTTGTTCAATTAGAAAAACAGATAATCAAATTTTCATTAAAATCACATGCTGTAATAGATTTGTGCTTAAAGTATTGTTTGCTTCCAGCATGTTATTGATCAGAGAGGCCCCTGATGCCCCCAACATACTACAGGTTATTTCCAAGGCTCTTGGTTTCCTATCAGAACTTGATGGTAAGACTCTATTACTATTAAATTTATTAAATCTATTAAATATTATTCCATTACTCCACATGCTTGGGGTGCAGGGGGAGAACAATGATTATGGTCTTAACCATCAGCAGACCCTACAAGCTTTATGGCTGGCCAGCCAAGCCAAATGTACCAACTGTTGCAATGGTGGTATGTCTGCTTTGGGCAAAAACAACAACACTCTGTTAGAATTTCAGGACTGCACCATGGGAGGAAATTTATGTCTGGTACTGAAAACCTAATGAAAAACCTATGGCTGGGGATATCATAAGCTCTAGGGGAAAACACCTACTGTTTTATTGCTAAATTGATATACTATGCCCACAAAACTGCCCTGAAAATATTTATGTTTATGCCTATATATTAATTCTACTCTCATTCTTGGTTCAAGAAGCTTCTCTTTTCAGACAGCTATAACCACTTGGATAACTCAAAATTCACCAAAATGCTGAGAAGAAATGACAGTTGAATGTTCAGCACTAAGTAAGACATCTCTAGAACACCCTCCAAAATTCAGGGACTATTGAGGAAGAGGTGGTGGAAAGAATGTAAGAGCCAAAGGAAGGGAGGAGTGCTTATAATACTGTCTTCCAGACACAAATTGGCCATAGTATTCATGGGCTCACATTGGCTGATGCTAACTACATAAGACGTATGTAATAGGTGGAAAAAATGATAACAATAAAATAGAAGACAGATTAGTTGGAAAGAAGAAGGAATTCAGTGCAGGGAGCATTCAGAAAGGAGAAAAGAGAGGGTACTGAAAGGGGACTATGATTAGGGTATATTGACAATATGTATATAAATTGTTAATAAAAAGTTAAAATATATATTGTTTGCATGGATCCAATTTTTCAGTTCAGTATCTACAAATCAGAATACTTGTGATCAAACATATATGCATATACATGTACATATATCAATAGGCATAGACATATAGAGAAACATATTTCTTAGATGCAAGTTGATCTATCCAAGAAATTATATGTTGGCCAAATTGTTCGAGATGAAAAATAATTATTATATCCAGTAGTATATAATTTTGATATCTTCTTTTTTTAATTTTTTTTTTATTTTATTTGAGAGAGACAGACAGAGAGAGAAAGAGGCAGAGATAGAGAGAGAGAATGGGCGTGCCAGGGCCTCCAGCCACTGCAAATGAATTCCAGACGCGTGCGCCCCTTTGTGCATCTGGCTAACATGGGTCCTGGGGAATCGAGCCTCGAACAGGGGTCCTTAGGCTTCACAGGCAAGCGCCTAACCGCTAAGCCATCTCTCCAGCCCAATTTTGATATCTTTTATACATGGTAAAGTATAACATATTTACCAGGAAATAAATCATTCATGATTATAAAGGGTTTTATAAATCAGAACATAACATAGAGACCAGCTAGGTATAATGGCACATGCCTATAATCCCAGCATTCAGGATGTAAAGGCAGGAGGATCAGGGGATCAAGATCCTATCTGTAAACACACACACACACACACACACACACACACACACACGGCATGACATGGCCATTGCCCTTTTGAACTCCCATGAGATGTGATTACCTATACAAGACTTGCACAAAATTGGACCGTCAATATTCTATCATTTATGGAGAAAGGCCCATGAGGACCCTACCCATCTCTGAGAAACTATTGGCTGGTAATGGTTTCTAGGGGAAGAGGAGACATTTTCACCTATGGTACAGACATTGGTAAGTTGCCCATGATCTGGTAAATAAGCCCTCACTCTTGCTCCTGTGAGCAATCCTAATTAAACATATTGGGTCACCAAAAGCAAAAGAAACTAAAACAAGCAAAATAAAGTAGAGGTGTGATTAGTTGTGAAGTGACAGGAAATTAGGAGAAGGATAAGAGGATAATAGGGGGTTATATGACAAAAATAAACGATACACATTTATGAAAATGTCATAATGAAACCCAAAGTTATGTACAATGAATATATGCTAGTAAAAACACTTAAAGAACCAAAAACTAAATAAATAAAATAAAGTCTAAATTAATTGCATTAATTCACCTTTAAATATCTTTTGTTATAGTCTGTCTGATATATAGTTTTTTTTTGTAGTTAAATTTTTAGTTAAAGTTTTCATACTGTATAGGAATTAAGCCCAAGATACTTCAAACACCTGAGTTATGCTCTCGGCTAAAGACAACTGAAAACTAGTTAACATACATTTTCTTTCTGTAAAATATTATGCAATATATTCTACCACAGTGGTTCATGTGAGAGTGAGAATGAATTGGGCCCTAAAAGCTTAAGGTACAATTTGTGTTAAATATCCTACAAGGGTGCTGGAGAGATGGGTTAGCGTTTAAGGCACTTGCCTGCAAAACCTAATGACCTGAGTTTGATTCCCCAGTACCCATGTAAAACTAGATGCACAAAGGGGTGCATGCATCTGGAGTTTGTCTGCAGTGGCTGGAGACCCTGGCATACTCATTCCTTCTCTGTATCTGTCTCTCTCTGCTTGTAAATATATAAATAAATATTTTTTAAAATATTTTACAAGGTCAAATGACTGAACTCATAATTGTAGGGAGTTACATGTTGCTTACAAGAGGCAAATTATCTTGGGCTATTTTTAGTCACTTTACAAGTCATTCATTGCCCATACCTGTGTCCAATCTATCATCTTTGTAACTACCATGGGACGGAGACACTACCTACTGCACTAATGAGGACCCTTCCTTATAGCTATCAAAAGCTTTATAATGTGTTCTTAACAAACCAGTAGCTTCCACCAATCTAAAAACCGAGAATGTTATCAGATAGCACCTCAGGACTTGTGGTGGTTTGAGTAATGTGTCCCCCATAAACTCATGTGTTCTGCATGCTAGATACCCAGCCTGTGGAATTTGATAAATGGAGCCTACTGGAGGAGGTATGTTTTTTTCTTGGGGGGGGGGGCTTGTGGATCTTATATCCAGCTTCCTCTTGCCAGTATTTGGCACACTATCATGCTGCTGTTGTCTACCTGATGTTGGTCAGGAGGTGATGCCCAGTCTCTACTCATGCCATGTTTTCTCCTGCCATCATGGAGTCAATAAGGCAAAATAAACCTTTTCCTCCCACAATCTGCTTTTGGTGCTTCGTGATAGCAAGCAGAGTTAATTATATCAAGTCAGAGTTGTCCTCACTTTGCAGTAGCCAACCTTCCTGATATACTCATTAATAAACTTGGTAAATACCTAGATTTATGATTGTCTTTGTGCTGTAATAACATATCATGTAACTTCCACAGCAGAACATGTCTTTTCTTGCAACCTGAATCCATATTTCCAGGCCATAAAAACTCATATTTGGCTCAATAATCAACTATTTCTTAATCCTTCCGAGGTGAGAGCTGTGTTTTACACCAACATTTCTAAGGCCTCACTCAGACTACTTTAATGCAAATATCAGAGAATATATGTGGCTTACACATTGTTATGACAAGTATACCAAACAAAACAACAAACATATAGACACATACATACCAGGAAGTTTGAAAGCACAGATTGTGAAATGCACAAAGCTGTTGTGTAAACTAGGAGAATATAGCCCTGGAAGATAGAAGGGCCATTTTCTGTCTTAGTCTTGTAGAGTTTCTGGTGCGGGAATGGAAGAGAACAAAACGTTTCACATGAAAAACTTTACCAGTGACTCATTATTGAGATTGCTAACTTCAATGATGAAACCTCCTTAAAGAACCAGCAGCAGCAGCAGAGCATATTGTCATTCTCAACATCCCCCTGGTCCAGACACTGAAATCCAGAATGCCAAAATCAAAGGATGCTCAAGTCCTTTTCTTCCCCCTAATATTTTATTTTATTTTATTTTATTTTATTTTATTTTATTTTATTTTATTTTATTTTATTTTATTTATTTGAGAGAGAAAGAGGCATTTAGAGATGGAATGGGACCACCAGGACCTCCAGCCACTGCAAATGAACTCCAGATGTGTGCGTTGCCTTGTTTATCTGGCTTATGTGGGTACTGGGGATTCAAACCTTGGTGCTTATGCTTTGTAGGCAAGTGCTGTAAGCACTGTGTCATCTCTCCAGCCCTCTCAAGTCCTTTTATATAAAAGGCACAGAGTAAAGAAATAAAGCATAAAGAACTTTTATTTACTATTGTGTGATCTTTTTATTAGTAAAACTTTTTTTTTTTTTCGAGATAGGGTCTCACTCTAGCCCAGGCTGACCTAGAATTCACTATGGAGTCTCAGGGTGGCCTCAAACTCGTAGTGATCCTCCTACTTCTGCCTCCTGAGTGCTGGGATTAAAGGAGTATGCCACCACACCCGGCTTATTATTAAAACTTTTAAAGCATGAAAAATAGATGGTGTGGTTTGATGATACTGGTTAAAAACCTAAAATATATTTGTATTAAAAAAAGACCAATAGGGCTGGAGAGATGGCTTCACAGTTAAGGCATTTGCCTGCAAAGCCAAGGGATCCCAGTTTGATTCTCCAGGACCCACGAGAGCCAGATGCATGCACAAGGTGGCGCATGCATCTGGAGTTCATTTGCAGTGGCTGGAGGCCCTAGTGTGCCCATTCTCTCCCTCCCTCCCTCTCTTCTCTCTTTTTTTTCTCTCTCTCTCCCTCTTTCTTTCTCTCAAATAAATAAAATATTTTTTAAAAGTCCAACATTTTTTTTGAGGTAGGGTCTCACTATAGCCCAGGCTGACCTGGAATTCACTATATAGTCTCGGGGTGGCCTTGAACTCACGGTGATCCTCCTACCTCTGCCTCCCAAGTGCTGGGATTAAAGGTGTGTGCCACTGTTACATCAAGATGGGCTCTCCAGTATCAACCTACTATCAATTGTGGGCTACAAGAGGGCCTACACATATTAAATTCTCTATTAAAAAAAAAATGTAAGGGTTATCTCATTTGTCCTGATGCTAACTTACTCTCCGTTGGAGAATCTGCTTCTCTTTTTCAGATAGATGTAGACCCTAAGGAGAGAGCCACCCCATCATACCTCAAAAGGGCTCCGGCTGAAACTAAGAAAACTTCGAGAAACAAGCAAGGGGGCTGTTTTTCCTGATGAACCAGACACCAGCACAAGGGGGAAGGAGATCAGCATAGAGAAAAATCAACTCCTACCAAATCAGAGAGCCAGGGCCTCAGAGGCCCTCAACACCTCATCACTGAAGCCGACCAAAAATGAACCCAACATGGCTCAGGGAAATTTTGCGGAAGAGGGGGCGGAAAGAATGTCAGAGTCACATGTTGGGTCATGATATGCAGAGACATTTAGCTTACCCATAACTGTGGGCTAACTCCACAATGCATGACCCGTATACCTCAACAAGGAGGGGCCAAGGGGAGGGGGTAGGTCACGGATGAGCCTAATAATGGTACCAAAATGACTGTATTTGCTGAATACAGAACTGACTAATAAAAAAAAAAAAAAAAAAAAAAAAAAAAAAAAAAAAAAAAGATGGGCTTCCCAAAATGGAGTCACCAAAGACAGAAGGATGGCGACAGACTCAAGGAAGTAGGTCATCCACATTCCTCAAGAAACTGCCAGCCATTATCCCTTCCTTGCCTAACAATGCCCAGGTCTAGGTTTCCTGTCCCTTTATCGCCCACCTGGTCACTGTTCTGATCTCACACCCTAGCTATGTGAAATGGCTAATGTAAAGAGCAAAGGAGTTCTTTTCCCTTCCTCACCTTCCCCCAGCTGAAGAGCTCTATATAGCCCACTATCTGTAATCTCAAAGTTGGTTGTGCTCCACTCTTGAGAGTCAGTCCTGGCAGCATGTGCTTTTCCCAAACCAAAGCTTCCATCTTTGCCTCAGAGTGGTCTCCTTGGTCTTGGTCACTCCCGAACCTTACAGCCACCATGTCCAGCTAAGACTAACAGTTTTTAATATGTGATATCTTATCATATGAAGATTTGTGATAATTCTTAGCATTTAAAAGATAATAATAATAACAATAATAATAATGGCTGAAAAGATGGCTCAGTGGTTAAAGGCACTTGCTTGAGAAGCCTGCTGGCAAAGGTTCAATTCCTCAGTGGCTCAATTCCCCAGCACTCATGTAAAGTCAAATAAAAAATTGGTGCATATGTCAAATTTTTGTTTATAGCAGCAAAAGAGCCTGGTACACAAGTGTGAATACACACAAAGACACATATGCACATGAAATAAACATTTGGAAAAAATAAAATAATAATATGGAACAATATTTGCATGTATCATCCATAAATCCACCTATACCTTAGTAGGTGGTATATAAATTGTTTATACTCTATTATTTAGAGAATGATGACAAAAGCATCTATATATGAGAAAACATTCTTTTTTCAATTAAAAAAATATATGTATTGTTTTATTCTTGAGGGAGAGAGAGAGAAAAAGGCAGAGAGAGAGAATGGGCATGCCAGGACCTTTCAGCCATTGTGATCAAACTGAGAGCCCTTGTGATACATGTGTGACATTGCACACTTGCATCATTGTGCATCTGGCTACGTGGGACCTGGAGATTCGAACTTGTGTTCTTAGGCTTCAGAGGCAAGCAAGTTAACTGCTAAGCCATCTCTCCAGCCCTCAAATATGTTTGATATGTAGTTGTTCGAGTGTGTAAAACTTTAAGACATGGATAGCTGACTGTAAGGCAAGTATGCTGAAATCCAGGTGGGTTCTTTTCCCACTGGCTTTGGGTGGGAAGGCTCTGTGGATGAACACCTTATTCTCTCCCTGGCCTTGTCTTACCTATAAAATGAGGGTGTCTAGTTATATGATTGCCATTGTTTCTATTCAATTTAGAAAGAAAGGTAAATGAGTAATAGATGTGAGTTTTAAAAAAATGAAACAATTTGACATTGCATGTTTTTCACAAGTTTATATCACAAAATGATAAAGTATGTATAAACTGTTTAGCAATTTATAAGTAACACACAAATTTCTTCACATCAGAAAAATATGATACAGTTTTAGTTAGAACCTTTTTTTGAAGCCAATGATGGCCTTGAACTCACTATATAGTCCAAACTCACAATGATCCTCTTCCCTCAAACTCTCATATGCTGCTATTACAGGCTTGAACCACCACACACATCTATAAGGTATTTTGTAGGTGAATGTACCTTATACTTGAGATTGATAATTTTTTTTTTCTACAAAGAGGCAGAGAGTGAAAATTTTAGTCTTTGAGGTATGAGGTGCCAAAATTTGCAAAATCTTTTCATTAATAACATCGGTACAATGTGAAAATGAAGTGAAAGCAAGGTTTCATGATCTTGGTTTTACACAATGAAACTATACATTTGCACAAAACAAAATTGTGTAACCCAAGTGATGGCTCACAGAATATGATAGTCCCTGTGCAAATGTGAGACCTGGAGTTTGAGTCCCCAGCACCTGCATAAATTCTTGCCTGCTTGTAACTTCAATGCTCAGGACATGGAGACAGGTGATCCCTGAGGCAAGCTGGCTAGCTAGACTAGATGAATCGGCAAACTGTGGGTTCATGTGAAAGACCCTGCTTCAGTAAATAAAGAGAAGAGTGATGGAGACAACACTCACCATCAACCTATATCCTCCACACATGCACAAAGGTGTATGCACACATTATATACACTAAAATCATGTATTTTTACATAACAACTGCTAAGAGCTATTGCCATAGAAATAAAGAACCAGGGTAATGAAGAAATCTGGAGATTTTTTTTTTTTTCCGTGAGGCCTGCTCAAGGCAACTAACTCACCTGGTTTGCTAGACAGTTGCCTAGTTTTTGCCCTAAAAGTCTTGAGTGCTGGGAATCCAGGATGCTGGATTACACTATGCAGACTTCTGGAAAGGTTTTTATCATGAGAAACCTGGACATGCATTAAAAGAAGAAAGTATGAAATGGAAATGCTTTCAGGAAACTTACCGTATAAACAACAGGCAAAAAAATAACAGCTGGAAAATTTTACAGAGAAAATTGTTAGAGGAACTTGTGAATTTTTTCCCCCTTGAGTATAAAATCTGTCTTCCTCTTAACAGTCCCCAATACAAGAAAATGTAGGTGAGGAAAGTGTTTATTCATAGGTGTGTACATAGTTTTACAGTGTAAGTTTATACATCCTCAGGATGTGATAAATGCTGCACATTAATGATGAAACACAGCCCAACCTTATTACTCATAAGTCACAGGATTTCTGATTATTTCCTGGGTTTGTCTGGGGAGCCCATGTAGCATGAATCTACCTGTAAGCCTAACTCTATGAGTAAGAAGACTGCTTACACATACTACTTTGGAAACAGACATGAATAAAATGGGCACAATTTCTCAGGATACTATTGCTTCTGGAATTGTTAGGCTCAAAGCATGGGCTTTAGCAGTCCTAACAGGCTAGGGTTGACTACCCACCCATACTATACCAACTGAAGAGACAATTAATGATGAAAGACAGAGTGGTGATTTAGTCAATGTGTCCACACTGTGAAGAGAAACAAAGGTTTCTGGTGATCCCATGTCTGGCTTTGGGATCTTGATGTGAAGTCTAGGTTTAAACAAAGAGCAAGAGATATGCATAACTAAGCAGTCCTGGTCAAGGTATAGTCCTGCCCATCACTGGCTCAACTCCAGCTCAGCTCTATCTGTCCAGTAAGGTGGTCTCTTAAATTCTTAACCTGATGTCACGTGTGGTGGCGCATGCCTTTAATCCCAGCACTTGGCAGGCAGAGGTGGGAGGATTGCAGTGAGTTCAAGGCCACCGTGAGACTCCATGGTGAATTCCAGGTCAGCCTGGACTACAGTGAGACCCTACCTTGAAAAACCAAAAAAAAAAAAAAAAAAAATCCTAACCTGTTAAGCACCTGGATAGTTATTCTCATCTGCGGGATGGGATGCCTGTCCTAAGAAATTTAGTTCTTCTTGAACTTCAAGATGTCTCCAGAGGAGAGGTTAAGGATACTCATTTATGTCTGTACCTTCAGCTAAAATACAGACACAAAACAAAGCAGAGGTGCCAGTCTTTCATCCTGCTTTTAGTCACCCGGTGGGCCCAGTGAAGAGTCTCTGTTTTGCTGTGATGGGCATCTGTGATATCATCATGATGCTGAATCATTAAGAGTAAGCTCAGAGATAAACAAGCTGTTTTGTTTTAGGCACTTAGCTTGAAATTAGGTCTACCCTTCCATGGGTGCTTCATGTTGACCACATGGTTTTCTAGGTCTATTTTATCCATGCAGGGATCCATCTTAAAAGAGAAATATTGGGCTGGGGTGTAGCTCAGTGGTGGATCATTTAATAAGCATGGTTGAGGCCCTGGGTTCAGTTACACAGTATTAATGAACAACAACAACAACAAAAAAAAAAATGACGATAAAAAGCAGATCTAAAAGCTTGAAAAAGGCTGCCACTGGGTAAACCAAAATCAAGAATATAATTTGGAACCTTTTACCAAATCCTTTCAAATTGCAATGCTATGTGCAGTGATTGCCTGGTTCTATACAACTCATACTATTTAAGGTCATAAAAGCATCTTCTCTTCTGGGATCCATGCCGGTCGGCTGTCAAAGGGCATTGCTTTCTTTGAAGCCTGAACTATGGGTAGTTTCTGTTTAAAATTATTTCAGCAGAATCCCTGATGGAAAATAACCACATGGTTCTCAAAATGAACCTTTTTTTCCCTTTCCATGATATAAAATTGAGAGGGATGGGGTAAGAGTTATTAAGTTGGTAGCTTAATATAAGGAAGACCACTTAATATGTAAGAAAACCACTTCCAAGTGTCTTGTCCTAGATGGAAATTCTTTTCTAGAGGGAAAGTGAAGTGGATGGAGTATTAGGACTTCAAAACAGGAAAAGTTCCAAAAGGTTCAAGTGACTGCATACACATGAAAGCAAGGGACTGGACCACTAGGGTGCACTGAACATGACTGTGGAGGAATTTGACTGGGGAGGCATAACTCATTGCTCCATGCCCTTGCTCTGAAGTGTGTATAAAAGTTATTATGGGGCTGGGGAGGGGGCTCAGTGGGTACAGAGTTTGCTGCACAACTATGAGGACCTGAGTTCAGAGCCCCAGGACCCATGTAAAATGCTACAGTCTGGTAACACATGCCCATTACTAGGCAGCAGAAAACTTGAATACTTGGGGCTCACTAGCTTGCTAGTGTAGCCTGTAGGTGAGCCCTAAGCTTAGTAAGAGACCCTGTCTCAAAGAATAAGAAGAAAGTGATGAAGGAAGACACCTGACATCAACCTCTGGTCTCTACATGCATGCACACACACATGCACATATGTGCCTGCAAGTACACATTTGCTTATAAATACCCACATGCATGCTACACACACACATTGTGACATAAACAACAAGTCATATTTTTATCAACAATTCCAATCCTGACCCCGTTTGCCTAAATTCAAAAAAATAAGTGGACAGCAGCTCCCTGTTTCAATACTTGATAGACAGCAAATTCTCAATTATTATTATTATTTTTTTGGGGGGGGTTCGAGGTAGGGTCTCACTCTAGCCCAGGCTGACCTGGAATTCACTATGGAGTCTCAGGGTGGCCTCGAACTCACGGCGATCCTCCTACCTCTGCCTCCCAAGTGCTGGGATTAAAGGCGTGCGCCACCACGCCCGGCTTATTCTCAATTATTTTTGACAGTACCTTAATACCCAGCATTACTGGATGCATACAAACTAATTTTATAAATTATTTTCTGAGCTTAACATAATTAGGGAAATCTATTTTTCAGTTTTAAATTTTTATTAATGCTCTTATATTTATATAATATATTTTGATCCTATTTCTTTCCCATTACCTTGTCTTGGCTCCTATCCCCCATCCCACTTCCACAGATCCCATTATTTTATGCCAACATTTTGCCTTCCTCCACTATCCATGACAGGATGCTGATGGACTCAATATTGTGCAAGTGTTGTGTAGGTGTGGCCATATATGCAATGGCCACTTCAAGGCACTCATCCCCATCCTCTGACTCATACATTCGGTCTTTCCCTCTTTCACAATGTTCTCTGAGACATGGATGAGGCAATATGGATGTCTCATTCAGTGCTAAGCATTCAACTGTCACTTATTCTCATCACTTTGATGAATTTTGAGTATCTCTAGAAATCATTACCAATTGCAAAAGGAAGCTTCTCTGGTGAAAGACGACAATAGCACCAATTAATGGGCATATATACAAGTATTTAGAGAGCAGTTTAGTGGGCACAACATATCCATTGAGTCAAACTAGAGTAATAGCTTCAAATATAACTCCTTTTTTTTTTTTAAATAACCTGTATAGCCGGGCGTGGTGGCGCACGCCTTTAATCCCAGCACTCGGGATGCAGAGGTAGGAGGATCGCCGTGAGTTCGAGGCCACCCTGAGACTCCATAGTGAATTCCAGGTCAGCCTGGGCTAGAGTGAAACCCTACCTCGAAAAAACAAAAAAATAAATAAATAAATAAATAAATAACCTGTATAAAAGGGGGGAGATTTACACTCTTTTCTTACAAGACATTTCACTGAACAACGACTCACTTTGAGCCCCACCCAATTGTACCATTGAAGCCTAGGGAAATGTTCCTTCTGGCCTTAGCCCTCTTTGTCATTGACTTTCTCCAGGCATCTAATAACCTGGACGGGATAGTTTTACAAGAGGATTTGTTCCATGCACCCTCCTACTCTCGCTGTGTAGTCTCAGTCCTGCTGCCTTTTGCTCCTAGGGCCACTCAGGACCATAGCCTTTGTATTGCCTTGGTTGGTGAATCATTAAACAGTAGTATCTCAGCTGATGCTGGGACAGGAACCTGGCAATCTTATTGCCTCTTTGCCATCTGGCTCCATGCTTCCCTTTGCCAGCACGGGTACTAGATAGCGAATGGATTCTTCATTTACCTGCCGATTCTGTCACTTTCACCTCAATCCTGCTTCCTTTTTGTATGTGCGTGTGTGTGTGTGCGCACGCGCGTGCTTATGGGCACATGTATCACAAAATACATGTGGAAGTCAGGGGACAACCTTGGGGTTTGGGTCATCCCCTTATACCTTGAGATAGGGTCTCTCTTGGTGTTTTGATGCTGAGAAGGGCAGGCTGGTTGGTCCACCAGCTTCCAGATTTTCCTGACTCCACCTCCCATTGCTGAACATGCATTTGCATTACACACACTAAGCGGTACCACTTTGCATCTATCTGGCTTTTATTTTCATGTGGGTGCTGAGAATTTGAACTCTGGTTGGTAGGCTTACTGAGAAAGCACCTCTAACCACTGAGCAATTGGCCTAGCCCCTCGGGCATGTTTCTTTGTCCTGGTAGCTGTTGGTTCCATTTCAAGTATTCTTCTTCAAGGTACCAGCCCTAGCTGACTCATATTCTGCAGGCCTCTCCTCAAATTCATGTTCTGTCATCTCCAGTTCTTCCACTGGTCCCTGCAAGCCAATTAGTGGCTCTTGTTCCCAATAGTAGTAGTGCCTGCCTGTTACTTCACTGTTCCCTCCTTATCTTTTGAGCCCTCAAAGGGTTATTGAACTGTGTTTTTATATAAAATCTTCTCTGTTAAAGTGACAGGCATGTTTCATCCATTCTCCATTGCATCTTGCCTTGAGACACTGCCGTGTTGGCCACTAAGGCTCAGATTTCTCAGACAAGTCGCATGTTAGTGGGAGCATTTCTTCCAGTTTGTCCCATGTTATTGGTTCCTCGCTGAAGTTGATGTACATATTGAATCCATCTTTAACAGGATAGCCAGCATTTTGCTCATCCATCTGCTTCCCAGTTTAAGCAGAAGAGAACTGGGTTTGTCCCATAGGGCCACATTATAGTTCATCACAGGGCTTCAAGATTCCTCATTTTAGCCTCCTGGGGTACCTTAGATAAACTTACATACATGAATATAAAATGGGCTTTCATAATTATCATCTATTCCACTTTTTATCCTAGGCATATATATTCTGTAATTTTGAAAATCATAATCATGAATGAATAAAACAAACAGCAATTAGCTGAATCCATACTCACAGGACTAATTTTCCCACTGCCTGATGCTGGAAAGCAGCCAAGGAATCCAAAGGAAGTCTTGTAAAATATTTATTCATGTCTTGTTTTGGTCTCTGACCTGGGTCTGTACATCCTTATGACATGGGATTATAATCTCAATAAATACAGGTTCTGGAGCATGTGAATTCTATGGAGAAGTACAGCAATTTCCCTATAACTATTGGACATCTGTCACTGATGTAAACTTTCATTGCAGGGAAATAGGATGCTCCCAAATCATGATCAAGGGAGGCAGTGTTCAGTGATGCGGAGCAATGCTGGTGGGGAATGCACAATATAATCATGATATCTGGAAGATAAAATGGAAGTGTTGCTAGGGCACATGAGGACAACATTTTAAAAAAATATTCAGGATAGTTTATGAGGTTTTGATCCCTCAGCCTTCAAGGGCTATATTCTGATTTGATCCCACTTAACGCTCTACATGTTCTACTCTGGTATCTGATGATGCCACTCTCACCCTTGGACAACAACCCTGCTGTGGACATTCAAAACAAGAAACTCTGAGTGTCCCGTTCCATGCTCCCACAGGCATAAAATAAAACCGGAATTGAAATGTGGGATCTTCCCTATAGCTATGTTTAAATGTCCTTGTTTCCAACAAAGTGATGGTGCCATGGTTACCCTTGGTTACCCTTTCATCAACTATTGATACACGGGCAACTACCCCAAACCTTAGCAGCCTAAGTCAGCACACACTGATTATCTCAAGGTGCCTGTGAGGAAAGAATTCAAGAGATGCATCCATGGGTGGTTCCAGCGCAGGGACTAAGTCTATCCGTATACAGGGGCAGGGATTACACAAAGGTTTAATTACCACGAGGTCAGTATCAATGTGGGCCATTATAGAAAGTACTTACCACATCCATAATGACCAAAGATACATAATTGACTTTGGCTGGTTGGTTGTATCGTTTGTTTGTTTTTGAGACAGGGGTGCGTGTAGTCCAGGCTGGCCTCGAACTCGCCATGTAGGTGTCCTCCTGATTCTACCTTCTAAGTGCTAGGATGACAGGCATAAGCCAACATGCCTAACTGGCTATAGTTGACTTGAAAAACAGGTTTCTTTCACAAATTAGCAAAGTGATTCTTACCTCCACCACAGAGATACTAGCTGTTCAGTCAAAGGTATATATGGGATCTGGAACTGGTAAGTTTCACTTTTAAGTCAGATAATACTGATATTTCAGTTTATATTATTTGACATTTTTATTTTTTTGAGAGAGATAGAAAAAGGGTGAGAGAGAGAGAATGGGCACACCAGGGCTTCCAGATGCATGTGCCATTTTGTGCATCTGGCCTCATGTACGTACTGAGGAATCAAACCTCAGTCTTTAGGCTTTGCAGGCAAGTACCTTAACCACTGAGAAATCTCTCCAGCCCACAAACTCCCTCTTAAGAGGGATTCTTGATATATTGCTGAGGCTTGTACTCCTTGATTCAAGTTATTCTCCTGCCTCAGATTCTTAAGTAGCCTTTTTTAAATTTTATTTTTATTTATTTATTAGAGACAGAGAGAGGGAGAGAGACAGAGAGTGAGAACGGGCAGCCCAGAGCCTCTAGCCAATGCAAATTAACTCCAGATGCATGCACCACCATGTGCATCTGGCTTACATGGGACGTGGAGAATCGAACCTGGGTCCTTAGGCTTCACAGGAATGTGCCTTAACCACTAGACAATCTCTCCAGCCCTCTTAAGTAGTCTTTAATGTGGAGTTCACAATTTTTGCTGTTGTTGTCTCTCTCATTTATCCTGGTTCAATTGTGTTTCCCCATCCCCATCCCCACAATGTAGTTGGTTTCATTATCAAAACCATATGAGCCACAATATTTTACTTTATATATATACAGTGCAGACTACCTTGAACTCAGTATTCTCTGTACCGTGGCTTTCTGAGGTACTATAAGTTAAGACTTTAAAATAAACTTTTGGGAAGGGACAAAATTCAACTCCTTATAATCCTCAAGATAGAATCTACACTCTTATTTTTTTCATATATATGTGTGTGTGTGTATGTGTGTGTACTGGACTGAGGATCAGAGCCAGGGCCTCAATGCAAGCTAGGGTAGCACTGTACTACCCAGCTTAACCTCCGGTTCAATAAATATATCTGTTTAAGACACCAAGTTTGTGGCAATTTCTTACACCACAAGCAAATATGAACTAAGTTGGCCAGTGATTAATTGGAAAACTTCCGTTAGTGAAATAATAAAGAATTAAGCATTCTCTTGGGCTGGAGAGATGGCTTAGCGGTTAAGTGCTTGCCTGTGAAGCCTAAGGACCCCGGTTCGAGGCTTGACTCCCCAGGACCCACGTTAGCCAGATGCACAAGGGGGCACACGCGTCTGGAGTTCGTTTGCAGTGGCTGGAAGCCCTGGCGCGCCCATTTTCTCTCCCTCTCTCTATCTGCCTCTTTCTCTCTCTGTCTGTCACTCTCAAATAAATAAATAAAAATAACAAAAAAATTAAAAAAAAGAATTAAGCATTCTCTATTTTCTTTTTTTTTTCTTTTCTCTAAAAGATAGAAAAGTCTATTTAATTCACTGCAAGGGGTAGCAGGCTGGGCAGTAGTAACAAGAGTACAACTATTCTCCTTGGTGACCTTTTTCTATCTAAATTTATTGTTCACTCAATGTTTAAAACAGAAGGGAGCCTCCAATACCATCCAGTTCAACTTCTTTAATTTCCATATTAAAAAACTAGATATAGATAGCCATGAAGGCTGCCTAAGGTCACACCGAGCCTGACTTCCTGTTGAATATTTTAAGATTAGCATACAACACAGTTGCCTTTCCTGTTTTATTTTCTCAGGATTATTTAAATATTTTGGAAGGAACTGTTAGTCTTTGCTCCATCATACATTTCAAAATTTCAGTTGCATAGAAGCATTCATTTCTTGCTAACAGATGAGCTAGAGGTGAACTATAGTTCAGTTCATTGTAGCAGAATCGTGCAGGCTGCAAGCCACAAGAGATTTTATGCCCTTATATGGCTGTATAACTATCCATTGTATGGATGACATCACATTTCATTTACCCATTCATCAGTTACTGGTCATTGAAAAGTTGTTTTCATTTTTTGGCTATTATGAATAATTCCACTGGCAACATCCATGTAAAAGCCTCCAGCCCATATGGTTTTGGCAGCAATAAGGGATGTGGGTAACGGTGCCAAAATAAAAATGGTATGTGTATATATGGGCAGGAGCGGTTGCATAAGTGGTAGGAAGTAATGGTGGGAAAAGTGACAGATGAGGTTAGTACTGTGAACGTCACAGGCCATTTCGTAATATTTCTTGTTGATCAAACCACCATGGACACCTCCTTTGCCCATCATCGGGACTAGTATCTTGGCAGTCATGGTAACAGTGACTTTGAAGGTGAGGGTACATCCAGTATTGTTGGTATGAAGTTCCATGGTAGTTTCCCTATCCTGTAGCACTGAGTCAAGGCTCACAGACCATTTCTGGTCCCCAGGTGTCAGCCCATTCACAGAAAAGCTTGGCTGGTCCTTACCAACCGGACAGCCAACCTCAGCTGGTGTAATACTACTGAAAGTTTTCCCAGGGACTGTTGCCCATGGGTTTATCCTGACAGATCCCATCGGCCATGGCCATAAGGCTGTCCATATAGGCACTCCACCAGGCCATGGCACTGCTTCTGGGACTGCTTTCAGACTGCTGCAGGGACCTCAGCTGGGCTCAAGCTGGTGGGAGTGTGGGGCAGAGAACTCTGGGTACATGCTGCCTTCTGGAACATGGGTCTGCTAGCTGTGTAGTAGCCTTCACGATGTCGCTTCCCATATTTCTTTAAATTTATTTATTTGATACAGAGAAAGAGGCAGAGAGATAGAAAGGGAGAGGGAGAGAATGGGTATGCCATAGCCTTCAGCCACTGTAAATGAACTCCAGATGCATGCGCCCCCTTGTGCATCTGGCTTACGTGCGTCCTGGGTAATCGAACCCTGATCCTTTGGCTTTGCAGGGAAGTGCCTTAACAGCTAAGCCATTTCTCCAGCCCACTTCCCATATTTCTTAAGTATTGAACAGTGGAATTGTTGGGCCATATGGAAACTCAGTTTACCAGCTGTGTGAAGCTTGTATATTCTTTTACATCCTCAAGGGAACACAAAAATCAATCCTGAATAACAGATAAAGTGTTACCCTAACTATGAGTTGAGGTTCCCTATTTATAGACAAACAGGAAGGCTACAAGCTGTAGTTGAAGTGAAACTGACATTTCTTTCTTGGATGGGGTAGTGACACAGGATCTCATGTAGCACAGCTTGGCCTTGATGTCACTATATAGTCAAGGCTGGTCTTGAGTTCCTGATCTACTTCCACCTCATAAGTGCTATGATTGCAGATATTCCTGGCTTCAATTGAAATGTCTTTTATTATTTTATATTTTATTTTATTATTATTTTTTCAAAGCACCTTTTAATCTAGCCCAAGCTGACCTGGAATTCACTCTGTTGTCTCAGGGTGGCCTAGAACTCACAGAAATCCTCCTATCTCTGCCTCCCAAGTTCTGGGATTAAAGGTGTGCTCCACCACCCCTGGCATCAAATTGAAATTTCTTTGTAGGAGATAGCAACATCTTGAGGCATGCATTGAATGCCATTCACTTGCTGAACATGGTGAGAGCATAACCCCACTTCAAACACAGGAAAGCATTTGAAAGTTGCTTATGAAGGAGCTACTACATAATCAGAAGCATACTGTTTAGTACTGGGCTTTAATCTCATCAGAGTTCAAAACCAACTGGAGGGCTGGAGACGTGGCTCAGTGGTTAAGACACTTGCCTGCAATATCTAATGACCCTGGTTTGATTCCCCAGTACCCATATAAAGCCAGATGCACAAAGTGGTGCATGCATCTGGAGTTGGTTTGCAGTAGCTAAAGGCCCTGGTGTACACATTCTTTGTTTTTTTTTTTTCTCTCTCTCTCTCCCAATATCTCTCTCTCTATCTCTCCTTGCAAATAAATAAAATAAAAATTTAAAAACTAGAAAAAAGTATTTTAATACAAAAAAATAACTGGTAAATAAGACCCAGAGGATTGGTGTGGTTTCATGGAAGAATACTTGCCTAGCTTGTGCAAGGCCCTAACACCAGAAAAAGAAAAACAAACAAGCAAAAAGAAAGCAGCTGGCAGGAAGAGTTAAAAATGCCTACAGATAAGCTCAATTGATACACAAAATTGAGATAAGTGCTCACCTTCACTTTTCCTGTTACAGATCCAAATACCAGAGACTTGAGGCTTGATTAAAAAAAAATAAAGGGAGGGGGCTGGAGAAATAGCTCAGCAGTTAAAGGCACTTGCAGGTAAAGTCTCACGGCCTAGTTTCATTTCCCCAGTACTTACATAAAAGCAGAAGCACAAAGTGGTGCCTATATGTGGAGCTCACTTGCAGTGACAAGAGGCCCTGGCATTCCCATACTCATTGTCTGTACGTGTGTCTCTCAGATAAATAAAAAATATGTTTTTAAAATAAAGGGTTAGTTAGCTCAGTTCTGTAGGCTTAAATTCAACTTTAGGTGGCCACCTTTAGTCTGTCGTGAGGTCCTTGTAGAAGTGTGTGCCAAAAATATCACATGGAAAATCAGGAAACAGATCTTCTTGAAACAATATTTTATCATGCAAACTAATCAGACTTCCCTCAAGAAGTTCATTGATTCTTTCCAAATGAAGTGCCACACAATGTCCTGATCACCTTTCTTTTGACCGCCCCTCTTACAGATTCCACCACCTCTCCACATCACCACATTGGGAACAGGGTACCAGTATATTAATTTCTGGGGACACAGTTGAACCATATCACAACCCCAGAACTTCTGAAGGAAAAGTTTGAGTCTTCACAGCAACACACAGTTATCCAAAGTTTTGCTTTATTCTCAAGCCCAGTAGGGAAGACAGAGAACAAGGGTGATGAGATCCAAATTCTGGAAGAGGCAGACTAGGCCCCGCCTGAAGTAGCACCCATCCTTTGACAGGAAACTTTAAAAACAAAACAAAGAAGAAATATGTTGGGTCCATCTGCCTATGTATCTCTTGTTGGGGAGTCATGCCTGAGGGTGGCGAGAAGGGCCAGTCCTTTTCCTGTCAGTAGGAATCCATCATGAACAACGTAGCAGTCTAGAGGTCTCAGTTACCCCATACTGGTGGGAGTCACCAGGGAATGCAGCCTTGCACACAACTCTTGGCATCTCAGAGTCTTAGTCAGCTTACCTGTGGGTTGAAGAGAGGGTGAGGGTAGAATAATAGTAGGCTTTATGGAGTGAATTTTATATGCATTTCACATTCATGATTTTATATAATGCTCAAGGAACACATGAAACTCCAGGCATAAGTGAGGCCCTGTAGTAACTAATTCAAAGGCCAGAAATAAAATCCAGGTCCACCTTCCCTTACAATCAACTGATCAACTGAACAGGTGGCTTCTAGGTTCCCATACAGCTCTCATATCCCCGTGTCTTCCAACCAAAGTCACAGACTTTACTACATTTTGAGTTCTGCAGCCTCAGAAAACGACTTTTCATTGTTTATAAAGATCTTCTGAATGCAAACTGTTCGTATCATTCCCTTGATTTTCTTCTCCCTTGTCATCTCTGGAAACCACGCCATTTTTGTACAGCATGTCCAGTTGTATTCACTATTTTTTTATTACTTAAATAATTTTGGTGGCACTAAGGATTGAATCATTGGCATTGTCTGTGCTAGGTAAGTGCTATACCAGTGAACAAAATCTCCAATGCTAGCAAATTCATTTTTATTTCAAGAAAAAAAAAGAAATGAATGTTATGTAGTTCAGTCCCTGTCTTGGTCTAGGTTAAGAAACAATGAATAAGGGTCAAACTAACAACTGGTATAGTCCAATCATCCCTTAATATAGCAATTGGCGTAGATGGTCATGTGTATTTCAACTCACTCATTTCTCCGTGACCTAGAAATAATAAACTTCCAAAGAGCTATCTGGAGGCTATGAAAGATAATCCAAATTTATTACATCTTGAATGACTCTTGTCTGAGGTTTTGACAACCTTCTTTTGACCTCACTAAACTAGCTACTTTTCTCAAAATAGTCATGAGTTGTTTAAAAATGAACTTCAAATGATTATTTGAAACGGTATATTTTTTCTGGTCACCAGATGATTACTATAAAACCTTAAGAACTTTGTTGAAATTTCCATACATAATCTTTCAAAACATTGAAGGTATATGTATGGAATTTGGTTCTGTGCCTCTCTTTTTATGAAGTCACTCTGTTGTAATCACACCCCTCCAGGAGACCGTAGAACTCTAATTGATCTGTAATTTCAAAGAATGTGCTCACATACCCCACCAATTGGGAATCTTCTGCTTCGAGCTTTACCAGGGTGGATAATTTCTCACTGAAGCACAGCTCTGGGATGAGAAGAATAGCATTTTTAACTTAGATGACACCAAGTCCCACACAATCTATAGTCATTACTTTACAGAGTTTGTTATGGTTAACAAACAGGCAAGATGTTTCTGAACAATTTGGAATTAGGAACTGACTTGTAACATCTATTCACGTAAACTCATTTCTTTTTTTAAAAAAATATTTTATTTATTTATTTATTTATTTGAGAAAGAGGGAGAGAGAGAGAGAGAGAGAATAGGTATGCCAGGGCCTCCAGCCACTGCAAATAAACTCCAGACACATGTGCCACCTTGTGCATGTGGCTTATGTGGGTACTGGGGAATCGAAACTGGGTACTTAGGCTTTGAAGGCAAGTGTCTTAACTGTTAAGCCATCTCTATAACTCAAAACTCATTTCCTGAAAACTAGTCATATTCAACCTTGTCTTAGAAGACTGGGAAATAACATAATTACTCAATCAATTATGACATTTTTAATGAATAAGACAAAGGCTTACAATGTTTATCTATTAAAAAGTGTCTTTATATGTATGGTATGTTTGCTTTATATGTATGGTATGGTAGAGGGGTGCTCAAGCAAGCTCATACTGGCCCATAAGTGGTCACTGTTAAATGTGTATGACTTTTGTTAGTTCATTGACACCATGTTAGTAGTGGGAGTAGTTATAGCATGGAACTCAGCTAATGCTATATAAGGGCTTCTACTAGCACCCCACTGATTCTTATCTCTTAGTTTGAAAAAAAAAACGCAAGCAATGAACATCACACATGAAATGCTTATTATGACGTTTTTAAGGTAGTAGAGTTCCTAGAAAACGTAATTGTTTGTAGTGGCATATACAGCCTATTTGAGAAGAGAAAGCAAACTGAAAATACTAAAGAAAGGAGTATAACATTGACCATGAAAGCCATAGGAGTCAAAAGAAGAGAGAGAAAGGGGTGAGTACAAGGTACTCAGTGACCTCATGGAAATGTTGGCATTGAGCTAGACCTTAAAGGGCTGGTAGGACAGGAAAATGACCAACCAGGCAGAAATAAATTCATGAAAAAGTAATAGTGGGCAGACAGAAGAAATAAAATCTACTGGACTGGAGAAATGACTCAGTGGTTAAAATGCTTGCTGCACAAGACTGACGGCTGCAGCACAGATCACCAGAACCCACATAAGATGAAGTGGGTTCATTGGTACATATGTCTGTAATCCTAATGTGCCTATTGGAGGCAGAGCCAGGGGAATCCTGAGCTTTAGGCCCAGCTAGTCTGGCATTCCCAGTGACAAGAAAAAAAAAAAAACAGATCCTGTCTTAAGCAAGGCAAAAGGCAAGGACTGATGATACCCCAAGGTTGCTCTCTTACCTTCAGTTGTAGGCCATGGCACATGCACTCCATATATACACACTTAACACACACACACACACACACACACACACACACACACACACATCAATAAAATCTATAAAAACATTACAAGAAAAGCAAGGGCTGGGGATACAGGTCAGTGGTACAAGACTTGCTTAATATTCTATGCATATGTTAGGCTCTAGGTCTAAAGAAGCAACACTCCTTATCTCAATAAAGAAAAAAAGACAGACAGAGGAAGGGAGAAAGGAAGGAAAGCAATGCATGGAATAAGAGAGCCCAGTAGGGCTGGAGAGACGGCTTAGTTGTTAAGGCGCTTGCCTACAAAGCCTAAGGACCCATGTTCCACTCTCCAGATCCCACATAAGCCAGGAGCACAAGGTGATTGCGCAATGTTGTACATCTGCACAAGGTAGCACATGTGTCTGGAGTTCGATTTGCTGTGGCTGGAGCCCTTGATATGTCAATTCTCTCTCTTTCTCTCATAAAAAACAGCAAAAGAGCCTAATAATCTGTGACATTTGCAACTATATGTCACGGTAGAGACTGTGAAGGTTTCTCAGCTCTTTCCTCATTCTGGTCCTCAAATGGCTCTTGAGAGATGAGAGCCACCGAGGCTCAGAAGATTGATGCACTTGGCTGAATAAGACTGTCAGAAGAAAGCTTATCTTTTATTCCTGGGTCAGCATTCTTTCCACAGGACCAGCCATGTTGAATGTGTTCATCTTCATTTTAAGGCATGTGATACAGAAGAGCAGCGATGACAACAAAGTTTTAACAAGTAACATATTTGACACTTTCTGGTTTACTTGAAATGAGTGTATGATGTTCTGGTTGGCTTTGAGTGACAGTAAAGAATAACTTCCAAGCATGATTGCTTTTTGTGCTCAGATACAATTTCTCTGCAAGGCTTCCAACATACTCAAACCCACAGCCTTACTGTATTCAACTTGAAATGATGACAGGAAACAGAATTGTAACCAGGTCTCGATTTCTAAGAAAAAGAAAACACAGAACAAGTAAAAAATAGTGTTATCTAAACTTTGAGGGCCGGATTCTTGGGTCCCCTGAGAGCAACATTTCTAAAAGAAATATTTTTGTTCTTCTCCAAATACCAGACACTAAACCTCAAAAGGGATAAACAAGATCGGAACTTTTGCAGTGGAAATTTTCCAGTAACATGAATCTCACAAACAGTGTTGAATGAAAGAAGCCAGACAGATACAAATGTGATACTTTATGATTTAATTTTTGTAAATTATGGAGATTCAGGCAAACACTAATCTGTGTTCTTAGAATTCAGATTTATGGCCACTTTCAGGGGGTGGGGTGGCAGTGTAGTAACAGGAACAGGTCAAAAATGAGCTTCTAAGGAGTGCATAAGTTTTAGTTTCTCCAAGTACACATTCTTTACACAAATATGTTCACTTTGTAAAACTTCATCAGAAAATTCCTATGTACACATACAAATGATCCATTTTCCTGTATAGCTTATACTTTAATAAAAAGGTACTCAAATATTTCTTGTCCTCTTAAACAGGATATAGTTAGGATTACAGTGGTTTAAAAAAGATAAAGAACAAAGGGATTCAGTGGAGAGGAAAAAGGGAGAGTGATGGGAGGAGATTATAATCATAGAACATTGTGTATATGTAAGAAGGTTGTCAATAAAAAGTAAAAAAAAATAAATAATGCTTACTACTGGACAAATGCTTTATATAATAGAGTGAAGTATTGGAATGAAATTACATGTGAAGGGAAGAAGGCCAGTGTGGTGGTTTGAATAGAATAGATGGCCCCCAATATATTCAGTTGTTTGTTTGTAGTTTGCATCTGCAGCCACCTGGCTGGAGTCAATACCATTGTGTGGATCTTAAGATGTGGTGGTGGGTTTCAGGTTTCAATCTAAAGATATGCAAAGTGTGCCTAGCTGGAGTTCCTGAAGTGTGCTGTGGCTTTTGGCTTTAGGTTTGTACTTCTCTCTCTGTCTGCTTGGGCCTGTGAAGGCAGGCCAGCTTCTTCTGCTATTATGGAGCTTCCCCTGGATCTGTAGGCTTCAATAAATATCTCTTCCTCCATAACTGTGCCTGGTCTGGAAGTTCATCTCAGCGAACCTGAAGCTGTCTGCTACAGCCAGATTAACAGGAACACAGGCAAGTTCCTTCCAGAAGGGTAGCAGATACTAGCTGAAGGGTATGTGAGAGTATTGGAAATACGATAATACAATAAGAGACCTTTTATAACATGATACATATATACATAGCCATTACAATATAATGGATAACAACATGAAACATTTTCTGATACTTCAATAGATTGGTGAAATTTGTTGAAATATGAAATAACTGATTTTTAAAAATGATGGTAAAGACTGCATTTAGAGTTCTGGCAACTTTTCCTGGGAAGATGTGAACAAATGTTTATCTCAGACAGGATTCCAATAAAAAGCAAAGGACCTATTCAACCCAAGTCCAGCTTGATGAACCAATGTTTCTTGGCCTTACAGGAATGTGGGTGAAGAGCTACTTGCAGTATGGATGACCCCAAACAGCAACATCACCAGAAAATCCTACAACAGTATGGGTGATGACATACCAAAGGGTTTCATAGATGGAGTCCACCATTAATTTAACCTTATATCCTCCAGTATAAGTGTATGTAACTGGGACAGAGTTACATGTAGTTAGGAAGGCATATAAGGGTATGAGTGTTGGGAATCTCGGTTGAGGTTTTACTGACCTTCTCTGTTCATTTCTTGTATGAGGGAATATCAACAGGCCTTATCTTGTTGAAGAACTTCTGCAGGTGTCTACAGTTGCCCTGATTAAGATGGCTGGGCTGGAGCCATGGAACAGTTGGTAATGTGCTGGTCATGTGAAAGTAAGTACCTCAATTTGTTCCCCCAGTACCTCTATAAATGCTGGGTGGCTTGCCTGTAATTCCAGCACTCAACAGGCAATGACAGTAGATGCCTTGGGCAAGCTGGTTAGCTAAACTAGCAGAATTGGTAAGCTCTGGGTTCAAGTGAGAAACCCTCAATAAATAAGGTGGACAGAAATCAATGAGG
This sequence comes from Dipus sagitta, assembly GCA_036346955.1. Classification (NCBI taxonomy): domain Eukaryota; kingdom Metazoa; phylum Chordata; class Mammalia; order Rodentia; family Dipodidae; genus Dipus; species Dipus sagitta. The sequence goes on along the minus strand of CM070776.1, from coordinate 11,203,576 downwards.
ATACCTGGCATCAACCTCTGGCCTCCACATACATTCCCACACATCCACAGAGACACACACACAAATATCATGTCATGCCAGTAGGCTATGTCATGCTAGTAGGATAGCATTCTGAAACACTCATAGACAAAGTTAAATAGACATGTGTTTTTCAGTCGATCAGTGACTAGGATGAAATTTACAAACTGAGGTATAGGGGCCCTTGAATACCACTCACTGGTTACATAATTCTAGCAGATACTCTACATAGTGGAATTTGGAGCCAGAAAGCAATATATAATTTAAGAAGCATGCTATCTTATCACCTTTTTGGGTTGCTAACCCTGTACACATGTCAAGTTAGGAGAGTAGATGGTTCTGTACCGTGCTGAGTTAAACCCTTACCCCCTTCCCAAAATATCCATAGTATACCTTGGAACAAGTGTGGGAAGTTTCCTGGTGGTTTGAAAAGGCCAACAGGCTCTTCTCAGAAGGAGGGTTTAAATGCGCAAATATAAGACATGAATTTACAAGGAAAAACACTTATACTGAATGAAATTCAGTAATGTGCTATTTATTTACCTTGATATTTTATTTTTTATATTTTTATTTATCTGCAAGCAGAGAGCTAGAGAGAAGAGAGACAGAGAGAATGGGTGTGCCAAGGCCTTTACCCACAGAAAATGAACTCCAGATGCATGCATCCTTTGTGAATTTGGCTTTATGTGGGTACTGGGAAATCAAACCTGGGTCATTAGGCTTTGCAGGCAAGCAAATTAACCACTGAGCCACCTCTCTAGTCCCTGTATCTATTTTTAATTTTTTAATTTATTTTTATTTACAACTTCCATGATTGTAAACAATATCCCATGATAATTCCCTCCCTCTCTCCACTTTTCCCTTTAAAACTCCACTTTACATCATATCCCCTCCCCCTCTCAATCAGTCTCTCTTTTATTTTGATGTCATGATCTTTTCCTCCTATTATGATGGTCCTAAGCAGGTAGTGTCAGGCACTGTGAGGTCATGGTAAATTGAGGCCATTTTGTGTCTGTAGGAGCACGTTGTAAGGAGACCCACCCTTCCTTTGGCCCTTACATTCTTTCCGCCACCTCTATATCTACTTCATTTAAAAAAATATTTTATTTTTATTTAGTTATTTATTTGACAGAGAAAGAAGGAGAGAGAGAGAGAAAGAGAGAGAGAGAGAGAGAGAGAGAGAGAGAGAGAGAGAATGGGCGTGCCAGGGTCTCTAGACACTGCAAATGAACTCCAGATGCATGTGCCCCCTTGTGCATCTGGTTAACATGGGTCCTGGGGAATTGAACCTGGGTCCTTTGGTTTGTCAGGCAAACACCTTAACTGCTAAGCCACCCTTCCAGCCCTATATATACTTCTTGATTAAAGCATTACACACATAGGCTGTCCAAGGTCTAATAGCATTTATATTTTCAAACTATCAAGGAGAAAAAAAATGAAATGTTAAGATACATTAACTATGCTGTGATTAAAAAAAGAAAGAAACTTAACTAGGTGTAGTGGTCCATGCATTTAACCCGGGCTATCAGGAGACAGAGGAAGGAGTATTGCTGTAAGGCTGTAAGTTTGAGATCAGCCTGGGACTACAGAATAAGTTCCAGGTCTGCCTAGTAAAGAATGAGACCCTACCTTGAAACAAACAAACAAACAAAATCTTTGATTGGTACCTAATTCAAAGTGGCAGGTATTGCTAAAACTGTGTATGGGACTTGGTATATTTCTCAGTGGTAAGACACTTGGGTAGCATGTGCAAGGCCATGGGTTTGATTCCTAGTCCCAGAAAAAAAAAAAAAAAAAAAAAAAACTATAGCCGTTGTCACATCCTACCACCTGGGAAGTACAGACAAGAGGATCAGAAGATCACAGCCAGCTTAAGCAGATGAGTACAAGGCCAGCCTGAACGAGATGAGATGCTATCTCAAAAAGCAAAAAGAGCAAACAAATAGAGAACATCCCATAAAAACTATATACAGCTGTCCTGCACAGTTTAAGGAAATGTTAGGTGCCAGTAAGAGGTCAATGAAAATAATGATTTCTTTTAACCTTCCAAACCACAGATCCTGTGATTTTATCCACAGATTCAAGGTCTACAGATCCTGGGTTAACAATACCTATTTTTCTGAGGCAGGTTCTTACTGTATATCACAGGCTGGTCTAGGACTCACTACATAGGCCAAATTGGCCTTAAACTTGTGGGCAATCCTCCTGCCTCTGCCTCCTAATTGCCAAGATTCCAGGCAAGCACCACTGTGTCCAACTAAACAATCTCCATTTTAAAGTATGTTCTTGGCTGAATTTTAGGCCTAGTAACCATTCCCCAAGGACACTATTAATTTTTGAGGTAAAACGGTTCAATAAAACATTATACAATGTATTGTTCAAAGTCCCCTGAATAAAGAATCTGGGTTTTAGTATTTACATATTACAAGAAATTTTGTGTATAAAATCAGGGTTATGTGCAGTGTTATAATGTTTTTATCTTTTTTTTGCTGACATTAAATATATTAATTTTATGACTTACATATTTGAATACTCTATCTTTCATTAATGTAGTTTTCTTTTATAATTATATGAACCCATTTATTTATTTTTATTTTTATTTACTTATTTGAGAGAGAGAGAAGAAATGGGTGTGTCAGGACCTCCTGCTACTGCAAATGAACTCAGGACGCATGTGCCCCCTTGTACATCTGGCTTGTGTGGGTCCTGGGTAATCGAACCTGGGTCATTTGGCTTTGCAGGCAAGTGCCTTAACTGCTAAGCCATCTCTCCAGCCGCCCCCCTCATTTGCTTTTTTAATTGCAAGCTATCTGGTATGTGGGAGGGGAAGTGAGTGTTTGTAAGAGATGTAAAATAAATACGTAAATAAAAATAAAAGTCATTCCCCCTTAGACTACAGAAGACCTAGGTTTCCAATCTTCAGACCCTGTGATATTACCTAGTTATCAATTACTTACTTACTGATACTTTGCTTGATTAAAAAAAGTAACCTTGGGCTGGAGAGATGGCTTAGTGGTTAAGTGCTTGCCTGTGAAGCCTATGGACCCCGGTCCAAGGCTCAATTCCCCAGGACCCACGTTAGCCAGATGCACAAGGGGGCGCACGAGTCTGGAGTTCGTTTTCAGTGGCTGGAGGCCCTGGCGTGCCCATTCTCTCTCTCTCTCTCTCTATCTATCTGCCTCTTTCTCTGTCTGTCTGTTGCTCTCAAATAAATAAATAAAAATGAACAAAAAATTAAAAAAAAATTAACCTTTGAATTAGATTTTTAATCCCAGAAAGGCAAGGATAAAAAGGTGGTATTTCTGGGGACAAAAGAGAATGGCACATTTTCAGGAAGGAGTTTCAGAGTAGGAAGGCAGAAGGAAGAGCCTCTGTTGAGGATCACGTGTGCATCATATTTCACTTCCTTCAGGGCCTGGGAGGATGTTTTATTTCTATTCTCTGTGCTAATGGAGTGAATTCATTCCTCAGTGCAGCAGTCTGGCTTTTTACACTGTCTATCACGTGAAGGCTCAAAGATGCCTCGTGAGAACTCTAAGTTATTAAAAAGGTAGCTAGTTTAGGAAAGACTACACTGCTCCAGAAAGTACTGATAAATCTGTACTGTGTTTGGAATGTTCTTGAGAATTAAACTTTCTCTCTCTCTTTCTTTCTTTCTTTCTTTCTTTTTTTTTTCTGAGGTAGGGTCTCACTCTAGCCCAGGCTGACCTGGAATTCACTATGTAGTCTCAGGGTGGTCTTGAACTCACAGCAATCCTCCTACCTAAGCCTCCTGAGTGCTGGGATTGACAACGTGGATTGAAACCACGCCCAGGCTTGTTTTTTTTTTTTATTTCTTTTTGATTTTTCGAGATAGGGTCTCACTCTAGCCCAGGATGACCTAGAATTCACTATGTCATCTCAGGGTTGCCTCAAACCCACAGTGATCCTCCTACCTCTGACTCCTGAGTGCTGGGATTAAAGGCGTGCACCACTACGCCTGGCTGAGAATTAAACTTTCATATGAATAATTTCATCCTCAACCCTGGTCCATTGTACCCATTAAGTCTACCTCCTTTAGATAAACACAGACCACAAATTGGATTATTCTGAGCTCTGAATATTTTGAATTTTTTTTTCACCAGGGATGATAAGTGTTGACCTTGAGGTTGGAGGAAGAAAGGCTTTCGGTCACTGACATTGTCATTTTTCTCTAAGCATTGAAAACTCTGGCTCATAGCAGGGATGTGATTTAAAAGTAGTTTGCACTATAATTAATTATGGATTTGTATTCACTTGTAGAAGTTGGTCTCCAACAGACAGAAATTGCCTTTGAAAAATACCCAAACCTAGAATAATATTAGGTCTGCAGGGGCAATTCATGTGTCCATGTTCTATAATTGATGGGCAGTTGAAGGGCCAATCAGAAGTCATCTTTGGTAACAGCACAATTTCCTCTCACATTCTAATCACCCCACCCCCATTCTACATGTGACTTTTTTCATGTACTCATTTCATTTTTAAAATTTTAGACTTAAGGGGCTAGACACATGGCTTAGCGGTTAAATCAGTTGCCTGCGAAGCCTAAGGACCCAGGTTTGACACCTCAGTACCCACATCAACCACGTGCACAAGGTAGTGCATGTTTCCGGAGTTTGTTTGCAGTGCCTAGAGGCCCTGGTGCACCCATTCTCTCTCTCTTTCTCTCTCTCTCTTTCTGCCTCTTCCTCCCTCTCAAATAAATATTTAAGCTTGTTCTTAAAAAATAGAGATAAATAAAAGAGTAATAAAGTCATTGATTTTAAATACATCAAAGTGACAGGATTGCTGTGACATAATTAACATTGTGACTAATTAACTTCATGGCAGTGCCTGCATGATGTAAAAATAAAACGTGTTTACTGGATTGGAAAGAGGCCACACATGGCCGTCAGAGAAAGAAGGTGGGTAAAGCACAGGATAATTTTCAGGGTCTTTATGTGGAAATCCTGCAGTGTACTTTTCACCATTCAGCTTGAAAATGACTGTGACAAAAGATGTATGCAATTTATATATAATACCATCCTTGAACATGTTCTCCATTTTCCTGCCTCTGTGAAAGTGATGGATACAGTACCTGAACCCTTCTTACAGGCAAGACTATCTATAATGGTTCCCTCCATTGTTGTCTATTTATCTGAACCAGAAATGAAATGGATCATTGACAATTACTTTATATTTTTTTAAAAAAATATTTATTTTTATTTATTTGAGAGCAACAGACAGAATGAGAGAGACAGAGGCAGAGAGAGAATGGGCCTCCAGCCACTACAAAGGAACTCCAGATGTATATGCCACCTTGTGCATCTGGCTTATGTGGGTCCTGGGGAATTGAGCCTCTAACCAAGGTCCTTAGGCTTCATAAGCAAGTGTTTAACCGCTAAGCCATCTCTCCAGCCCCGTCAATTGCTTTCTTTGATAACCCATCAAGTTGGGTCCCTAAAACTTTGGAGTCTGCATGTTCACCTTTGTCCCCCATTGAGGGTACGGGGTAACGTTCAATACATTAAAATGCTTCTTCCTAGATTGGTGTAATGGCTTATGCCCAGCACTCAGGAGGCTGAGGCAGAACTCTCGGGAGCACAAGGCCAGCCTGGGGTGCAGTGTGACACCCTTTCTCAGAAACACAAATGGTGACATATCTCATTTTGTAGAAGGTTTGCCTAGCATACACAAAGCTTTGGGTTCAATCTCCAGCACTGAATAAACTTGGTGTGGTGGTACATGCCTGTGTTCTAGCACTGGGAAGGCAGAAAGAGCAAAAAGTCATGGTTACACTCAGCTACATACAGAGTTTGAGGCCAACCCGGGGTGCATGCAACACTGCCTCAAACAAAGCAAATAAAAAACATTTCTTCCCTTGATCCAGGTTTAAAAAAATTTGCTAGAGTCTGTTGAATATATTCATGACTCTGGGGTGGGTGTTTTACAGTGCTGTTAAAGAAGTTTCCTTTCTATCACTTTCTATACCTCCAGCATTTAAGGCTTACTGGCTTAATGTTCTTCCATTTATTCTCCATTTTCCTTCTCAATTCAAGACTCAATATCTTTGCTGTAGCAAGGCTAATACTTAAGTAGAGATCTAAATTGGAGATCTAGAACCAACATTCCTAAAATAAGGCATGGGATCACATGTCAAGGATATAAATGCAATCCTGATAAATAAATAAATGCAATACTTTTGTTGGGTTGAGAGCCAATGATGCCTCTCAGGTGGGCTTAGAACTTAAGCCAGTGGCTGTCAAATAACTCACCAAGCCAATAGCTTTCAAGTTATTTTTTATTATTAGCAAAACAATTGAAAATGTAGACATGAAGAAAATTAAATTGTGAAAGATTTATTTTGAGAAAGAGTAGAAATAAGAGAGAATACTTAAAGCAGGAAGACTGAGAGGGGAATGCCCTCCAGCTGGGAGGGGTCCTGAGAGGGAAAAATCTAGAAAATCCATGTAGCAACTTGGAGCAGGTCTTTTTATAAATTAGGCACCCAATTGCCTAATTGCCAAGTTAAAATGTATATGAAGGACCTTGATTGGTTGGTGGGCTCAGGAGAAAAGCACAGACACAAAGGTCCCTCCAACAGTGGAGACAAGCCAGGTAGAAGTTAAGGAGGAAGAATCAGGAAGTTTGTCTTTATCACTGTCTTGATGAATCAGTCTCATCAGGGCCAGGTAGCATCCATGTTGTATGTCTGGGCCTGTGTCTCTAACTGGCTACCTGCAATAGAAGGTTACCTTGTCCCTAGCTTCTATCAGTGCCACTCAATTCTCTTAAATATATTATTATTATTTTATTGTATTTATCTCCTCTTTCATATAATTGCCCATCTGCAGAGGGTTTGTACTCCTAAGATCCATTACATCAGAATTTCAGGGTGGGGCACCCTAGGACCAGCATTTTAAAAAGCTCTGCATGGAATGGAGAGATGGATTAGTGGTTAAAGTATTTGCCTTCAAAGCCAAAGAACCCAGGTTCGATTCCCCAGGACCCACATAAGCCAGCTATACAAGGTGGCACATGTGTCTGGAGTTCATTTGCAGTGACTGGAGGCTCTGGTGCACCCTTTCTCTTTCTCTCTCTCTCTCTCTCTGCCTCTCTTTCTCTCTGTCAAATAAATAAAAATAATTTAAAAACCTCTGCATATGTCACCGATATTATGTTTTTATGCATGTAAATATGTACATATGTAGGCATATGTATGCATGCTTATGTGTGTGTGTAGGTAGGTGTGCACATGTCTATGCTTACACATGTATATGGAGGCCAGAGGACCTCCTTGGTGGAATCCTTAGGAATGTTGTCCACTTATTTTTGAGACAGGGTCTCACATTGGCCTGGAGCTTACCAATTATGATAGACTGATTGGCCAGGAAATCTTAGGGATTCTTATATTTGTCCTCCAACACTAGGATTATAGGTATAAGTCACCACACCCAGCATTCTTTTTTTTGGGGGGGGTTCTAGGTAGATTCTCACTCTAGCTGAGGAATTCACTCTGTAGTCTCAAGGTAGCCTTGAACTCATGGCGATCCACCTACCTCTGCCTCCCGAATGCTGGGATTACAGGCGTGTGCCACCACGCCTGGCTCATGCTTATGTGGGTTGTGGGGATTGAACCCAGATCCTAACTGTATGCTGACCAAGCACTTTACCTACTGAAATATATTACTTGCTCAACAGCAATATTCTGGTAGCTCCATTTTTCCTTCCCCAAATTGAAAACTCCAGCCAAGCAATGATTCATGCTTTAAACCTTTGCAAACTTATTATCTCACTCCAAGTAAATAAATACACAGTGTCTGAACAATAATTGTCTTCCAATTTTTTATTAATTATGAATTTTACTGCATGAACCTAACAGGTACTAGTCATAGTCCCACTGGGTAATTCTCTTATATCCCCTCTCCCCCATGCCCAAATTCACTGAGGGCCTGGAACACAGCCTGTGCACACAATTGATGGCCCTCTGATTGGATATAAGGCCTGCTCAGTGGGAGAGAACTCATACCTGGTACTGAGAACCAAGCCAAATATGTTTCAGGCACTAGTTGATTCTTTAGAAAATGATTCTCAGGAGCAGCCAATAAACCATTAAACTATTAAAATGGTTTAATCCAAGCTGGCGGTTGTGGTTCACACCTGTAATTTCAGCACTGAAGTAGGACATTCATTGTGAGCTTGAGGACATCCTGAGCTACAGAGTGAGCTCCAAGTCATCTTTGGAGTTAGAATGAGACTCTGCCTCAAAAAAAAAAAAAAATCTCCACCTAACCCTTCCCAATTTTTTAATCAAGTAGACTCATTTTAATATTTTTACTAACACCTTTGAAATTTATATTTTAGAAATAGAAATTTTTTTTGAGAAAGAACTTCAAGTAGCCCTAGACTGGCCTCCAATTTGCTATGTAGCCAAGGATGACCTTGAACTCCTGATCCTCCTACCTTTCACCTTCAGAGTCCTGGGATGAGAGGCATACTCCCAGTTTTATGTGCTGCTAGTGGTCAAACCCAGTAACTTCCACACACTAGGCAACTGAGAGGCATCCCCTATATGTAAGAAAATATATTTTGCCAACCATGTGTCATTTCAAGCAGAAGGGGACAAGGGCCAAGTTGCTGTTTTTTAATGGGGTTTATGTTGTTTTTTATTCATTTAGTAGAATAAATAGGAGCTGGGGAGATGGATAAGTTGCTAAAATACTTGCCACACAGGTGTGAGGACCTAAGTTCAGATCTCCAGCACCCATGTAAAAGCTGGACATGGTGGCACATGTCTGTAATTCCATGGCTGGGAGATGGAGACAGGAGAATCCCCAGACCTTGCTGGCTAGTTTCTCTTCCTGAACTGATGAGCTCTGGTTCTACAGAGAAGCCCAGTCTCACAAAAAGGGAGTGGACAGAAATTCAGAAGGATATTTTACATTGATCTCTGCCCTCCACACGCATGTGGACCCACGTGCAAGTGTACCTGCACACACACACATATGCCTATACACATACAAGCATGCCCAGATATCACAAACTCATATATATGCAAACATAAAGGAAGAAAGAAACTTAAAAGGAAGAAAAGAAAGGAGAGAATAAGAAAACAAAAATAACTAACAATAGCAAGTCAGTGTCATTCAAAAAACAGTCATTTTCTGAAAGGGGCATAACCACACCTTGTACAATATGAGGGAGTTGTTCTTTGCTGAGTAATGACAGATGTTACCATTATGTACTGGTTTTTTTTTCAACAAATGCAGTTTTAAATTACCTCACTTGATCAGGGCATCTTTCAGTAAGAAGGCACCAGGAGACAACTCTACAAGAGGAGATAAGGGGACTGTCCAGGTCCTTCCTTTTCTTGCTGTGCAACAAAGACGTAATTGCAGCTTGAGAAACTCAATGGATGTGCTAGTCATGATACAAAGAAACAGGTTCAGCTCTTCTTTTATTCCTCACTCCATTGGCCTAATATGTAAGTCCTGTTTTTTCTGCACCCCCCCACCCCCCGCAAACTTCTGGTTCTATGATTCCCAAAATGTTCAGATTGTTCTTGAGTCTAGGCAACTACTTCCTGGGTTTAGTTGCATGACTCCTCTTACATGATCAAGTCTCTCCTGAGTCTTGTGATTCTCTGCTCCCAGCTGAGTCATTCAATCACAGTCACATTAAATTACATCCATGTGAGTTGCTTTTCCCCCATTTTGTTCAAGCATCGAGAAGCAACAATTATTTATGCACACTGCATTGTCAAGTATCCAAGGTACAAGCCAACCTTTCTGGATGATGAAAAGTGATGGCTCAATTCAAACTACCTGCAAGACTCAAGAAACAGGTGTCATTCTAGTTGGCTTAATTTTTTTTTTTTTTTTTTTTTTTTTTTTGGTTTTTCGAGGTAGGGTCTCACTCTGGTCCAGGCTGACCTGGAATTAACTATGTAGTTCAAGGGTGGCCTCAAACTCACCACAATCCTCCTACCTCTGCCTCCCGAGTGCTGGGATTAAAGGCAAGAGCTACCACGCCTGGCAGGCTTAATTTTTATTAAGCTCAGGATGAACTTTAAAAAGTTCTTTTGTTTTTGACTCTTGTTTTTATGCTTTAGCAAGCTCGCCAAAGTTTTTTTTTAATTTATTTTTTATTTTATTTATTTATTTTTTGCTTTGGCAATTCAGTCTTCTGTAGGAAATTTATAATTAGGATCATAACACTGGTGAAATCTCCAGGAATTGAAGGAGACACATCAAACTTTCTTAACCTGGGCTGGATAGCTGTTGAAGAAACCTATTGCTGGACACCCTAGACAGATAACATTTCTCAGTTGCTCTTGGAGTTAGGTGTGGTCACATACTGCAGTGAAATGCAGATATATAAGTAAAATGATTTTCAGGCCTGGACCATTAAACCCCTTGAAGCACCATTCTCTCCCAGGAATGTCTCTGATGGTTTGAATTTAAAATGTTCCTTATATACTAATTTGTATGAATACTTAATCCCCAGTTGGTGGTGCTATTTGGGAAAGTTGTGGAACCTTTAGGAGGTAAAACCCTGCTGATGTGTGTGTGGTGTATGGATGTCCCTTGAGGTTATATTATCCAACCTCAATTGCTATTTTCTCTCTCTTCCTCTCTGCTGATGTGATGATGTGATACCAGTCATCAGCTCCTGACATGCCTTCCCCACTATGATTGACTTTACCCTCTGGAACTATAAATTGAAATGAGCCTTTCCTTCATTAAGTTGCTCCTGGTCTGGTATTTTGTCCCAGCAATAAGAAATTAAGTAATCCAGTGTCTAGCCCCTTCATATTGTTACATGATATTGTCTGGGTACATGTGGCCCGTGACCTCAGAAGTCATATGATTAAAAATGGCAAAGCCATAAGATAGAAGCCTGCATATCAGCATTACTACTTGGAGGAATGTCATTTGTCCATCAGGAACTTATGTAAAACAAACATATATTTTTAAGTCATTGAAATTTGGGAGTTCTATGCTATAGGACGGTTTTACCTTAACTGGTAAAGATTAATACTGTAGTGTGTGTGTGTGTGTGTGCGTGCGCGCACGCACACGTACACACATGCATATAGAGGAAAACCTCAGGTGTCATCCTTATGAGGCCCTACTTTCTGCAAAGACATCCTCCTCCCGTCAATGTCTACAAAGGAAAAACTGGAAAAAAAAAATACTTCCAGAGTTAAAACAAACGAAAAGGACATAAAACTAAGATGAGTGATCCTGGATGTGGTCTTGGGAGCTAGTGGACAAATCGTTTTTATAAAAAGCTGCTTATCAGAATCTGAGTATCAGTAGCTGGCAGTCTATTTGACCTCCCATGGATATGAAGACAGAGAACAATCCTGTTTCCTGTTGGATACAGGACATAGAGAAGGGCTGCAGGTGTCACCTCCTAAAGCCCAGAAAGGGCTGGAATCAAGAAGGAACATTCAGCTTCCGCTTCGAAATTTTGTTGATGGTATTTGATGCTATGCTATTATTGGCCTAATCATTCTAATTGGCTCACTCGGTCTCAGTCACAACTGTTTTCATGTTGACCCACAACTCGTCCAGGACTCTTTCAGTAAAACAACTTTTAATAAATATTTATGTTTTATTTATTTACTTATTAGATACAGGCAGACACACAGAGAGAATGGATGCTCCAGGGCCTCTAGCCACTGTAAACAAACTCCAAATGCATGTGCTACCTTGCCTACCTGGCTTTTGTGGGAACTGGAGAATTGAACCTGGATCATTAGGCTTCGTAGACAAGCGCCTTAACCGTGAAGCCATCTCTCCAGCCCCCCCCCAAATTTTCTTGTAACTCAAGCACATTAATGAAATTTTGAAACACACACACACACACACACACACACACATACACACACACACACATATATATAGTTGGTTTGTTTGTTTGAGGTAGGGACTCACTCTAGCCCAGGCTAACCTGTAATTCACTATGTAGTCTCAGGGTGGCCTCGAACTCACGGTGATCCTCCTACCTCTGCCTCCCGAGTGTTGGGATTAAAGGCGTGTGCCACCATACCTGGCTCGAAACTCATATTTTTAAAATTTAACATTAAATATGTTTGGTGAGGCAACAGCTACAAAATGTAGTTATATGTAACTATAATGTGGGAGCTCTCTTAAATATAAAATTTTAACTATATTCTCATTTCTCAATCTTTTGTCTAATAAAGTCCACAGTGTGTTCTCTTGCATCCTAGTAGTATGGAACAGATACGGTGGGGTGATTCCAGCACTACTTCCTGCGCCTGCGCAATCCTCATCTAAACGTGCTACGTCAGCCTGCGTGCGCACATCCGGGCACTTCTCCATTGTCTGCACACTGTCTGCCTGAAGCGTTTGGTACAGGCGGTCCGGAGTCCTTGTCCTGAGAGCCGTTTCCGTCATTCTGATGTTGGTGAGGTAATTTTCACCTTGTTTCCTCTTGCTGAGGTTAGTGAAAGGCCCCGTGTGCCCCCTGAAATGTAGTTGGCCCTTGGCGACTATCCACTTCTATAAAAGAAGCCTCAAAATGTGCCCCAGCCGGTTGTCGTGTGCCTGTTTGAGCGGCATCCTGGTTCCAGGCCAGTTTGTGTGTGGTACACAGTGTTCCTCCCGCTGCTGCCGTAAAATGGTAGACTAGAGATTCATTTATTCATTTTCAAGGAGGTAGAGAGAGAGAGAGAAAGAGAAAGAGAAAGAAAGAAAGGAAAGGCATGGAAAGGAGAGAGAGAGAGAGAGAGAGAGAAACATGTATACTACAATGAACTCTAGATGCGTGCGCCATTTTGTGCATCTGGCGGCACTAGGGAATCAAATGCGGGCCTTCAGGCTTTGCAAGTAAGCGCTTTTAACAGCTGGCCATCTCTCCAGCCCAAGATGCAACGCTTAATGTATAGATTATTGACATGATAAAACTACCACAAGTGAAAGAGAAGCAATATTTGAAGTAAATAATACAGTTGTTTTCTTTCTAAAGCTAAAGAAAAATTTCTTAAAGTAAAAATTACAAATTTGGGCTGGAGAGATGGTTTAGCGCTTAAGCGCTTGCCTGTGAAGCCTAAGGACCCCGGTTTGAGGTTCGATTCGCCAGGACCCACGTCAGCCAGATGCACAAGGGGGCGTACATGTCTGGAGTTCCTTTGGAGTGGCTGGAAGCCCTGGCAGTCCCATTCTATCTATATATATGCCCTTTCCTCTCTCTGTCTGTTGCTCTCAAATAAATAAATTAAAAAAAATTTAAACAGAATTAGAAATTTTAGCCAGACATGGTGGCACACATCTTTAATCGCAGCCCTTGGGAGGCAGAGGTAGGAGGGTCACAGTGAGTTGGTTACCACCCTGAGACCACGTACTAATTTCCAAGTCAGCCTGGGCTAGGTCGAGTCCCTACCTCAAAAAAAAAACTACAAAAATTTTCATACACCTATAATGTCAACAACAAATGTTTTAAATTTCAAAGGTATTTCCAAAATAGTGTCATAGATTTTTAGAAATATTTTATTTGTTCATTTATTTGCAAGAAGAGCGAGAGTGAGTGAGAATGTGAGAGAGATAGAGAGAATATGATGGGCACACCAGGGCCTCCAGCCACTGCAAATAAACTCCAGATGCATGCACCTCTGGCATTACCTGTGTACTGGGAAATCAAATCTGGGCTGAAAGGCTTTGGAGGCAAGTGCCTTTAACCACCGAGCCATCTCCCAGCCCCCTTCCTTCTTTTAACACAGGGTCTTATATATCCCAGGCTGACCTTGACTGGCTATGTAACTAAGTGTTGGGTTTATAGACGTAGGCTACCAAACTTGGCTTGAGTCAGCATATTTAATATTTTGAAAGGAAAAGCTGTGTGTGATTTGATTATGCCACACAATCAATTCTCAGCTACACAGTGAGTTCATAGGCAGCCTGCATGAATCCTGTTTTTTTTTTTTTTAAAGATTAATAGCAGAAGTCTTGATTGCAAATATAAAAATCAGTTCAACTGTGTATATTGGTGAACACCTTTAATGCCAGCACTGGGAAGGGAAATTTGAGGTCAGCCTGGAATATAGAGTCTTGTCTCAAAAAAAAGGAAGTAAGTCCTAATTACTGCAGAAAAGATAACTTAAAGGCTCCGCAAATGTTAAAAAATATTCTAAACTAGTTTTTATTCCTTTAAAATATTTGATTCAATTAAAAATTGAGATTTAATAAAATTTGAATTAGGAAGTTATACTGGATAATATTGCCGTGTATAAATCATTAAGTTTTCTAAATGTGAGAATTGTGTTGTGGTTATAGTAAAGAATGACATGTTTTGAAGATATTAAAGTTCTTCCCTTTTTTGTTCATTTTTATTTATTTATTTGAGAGCGACAGACAGAGAGAGAAACAGGCAGAGAAAGAGAGAGAATGGGCACAACAAGGCCTCCAGCCACTGCAGATGAACTTCAGAAGCGTGCGCCCACTTGTGCGTCTGGCTAACATGGGTCCTGGAGATTCGAGCCTCAAACCGGGGTCCTTAGGCTTCACAGGCAAGTTCTTAACCACTAACCCATCTCTCCAGCCCAAAGTTCTTCCTTTTTTGTTTTAGAAAGCAGGGTCTCTCTGTAGCCTAGGCTCTGACCCAGAACTCTGTACCCATGCTGGCCTTGAACTTATGGTAATCCTCCTATCTCAGCCTCCTGAGTGCAGTGATTAATGGCATGAGTTACCATGTCTGGCTAAAGTACCTCTTGGTAAAGGTTGTGTTTGTGTGTGTACACACATGCTTCCTGTGTGTTTGTGTAATAGAATGAGCATAAAGATAGTAGCACAATAATTGTTAAAGCTGGGTAAAGGATCTATGGGAGTTCTTTTAACTATTGTTATATAGCTTCTGTGGATTTGACATCATTTCAAAATAAATGTTTACAAATAGTTTTTTTAATGTAGTATCAAAATGCTGGACTTGATGGCACACACCTGTTACCATAGCATTTAGGAAGTGCTGTCAGGAGGAATAGAGGTTCAAGGCCATTCTCTACTACAGAGTAAGTTCAAGGCCACCCTATACTACATTTAACCCTGTTTCAAAAACCACAAAGCATGATTAATATTCGGAGGAAAGGCCAGGTGTGGTGGCACATACCTGTCATTCTAACACACAGAAAATAGGCCAGAGAATTGCCAAAAGTTTGAGGCCAGACTTGTCTATATAGTTTCAAGCTAACACTGGCTACATAGTGAGCCACAGTTTTCAAAAGAAAAAGAAATAGAGAGAATATTCCTATTAAGTGGTTTGAATGACTGGATTTATGGAGCAAAAAATAAGAAAGATGTAATAAGGGACAAGTCTTGATATGGTCTACTGAATTCTGAAGTAGAGATAGTTCATCTGTTCAGTGTTAGGTTTTCATAGTTTGAGTTTTCATAGGCAGATCATACTTACATATGTTCATTTCATGCTGGCATTGTTTTAAACTAGAGTGTCTAATTCTTAGATTATAGTTATAATTCTGGTAGAGTTTTAGCATTATGCAATGTAAGAAAAGTCCTTGTATCCCAAAGATTCTGTTTTTTTTTTTTGTTTTTTTGCTATAATCTCACCAGCTGCTTGTTTCCCTGGAAAATATTTAGTTCCTGCAGGTCTGGACAGGATTTTTGGGTAGAGGCTAGAGGGATTTCTTATTGACTTTGGCCCTCAAAACCTACCTAACTATATATACTCTTTACTCTTAAAAGAGAACAGAAGTTGATTGTGCAAACACAGTACCTGTCATCAGCAAAAGTTGCACTGTGGGTTCTTTGCTGCCTAGTTCAACTACTTTCAGCGTTAGGGAAGGGAGAAAAGCAGACCCAAGAAAAAATATAGTGTGGTAGTTAGAATAGATGTCCCACAATATATTCAGTATTTTATTATAGTTTGTAACTTAGATCTGCAGCCAACTGGTTGGAGTGGGTGTCATTGGGCTGGATCCAACACTAAGGTGTGGTGGTAGATTTGAAATTCCAATCTAGGGATATGCAAACTGTGGAATTTGGCTTGTGGCCTCTCTCTGGCTGCTTGGACCTGTGAAACAGGACCAGCTTCTTCTGACATTATGGAACTTCCCCTAGATCTGTAAGTTTCAATAAATCCATCCCTTCATAACTATGCCTGGTCTGGAATTTTGTCTCAGTGAACCCGAAGCTGTCTACTACACACAGGAAATAAAATGGCTATTAACAAGTTTTGGGAGGAGAAGATGTGGGTCAAAAGGTAAAAAGTTGCAGAGTCAACAGGATAAATAAATCTAGAGATCTGATACATACTATTATAAATAACTACTATAAATGTCTTCATGCATATGGGTTTTTCTTTAAATTTTTTAATATTTCCTCTTCCAAGATAAACATTCTCCTTCTCCTTCATTTGTTTTCTTTTGAGTTGGGGTCACTAGTCCAGGTTGGCCTTGAAGTCATTATGTAGCAAGCATGCATGAGAACTTCTTTCTGGTGCTTCTGCCTCTACTTCCTGAATGCTAGGATTACCATCATGTACCATCACATCATGTCTATGTAGCACGGGGAATTGAACCCATGGCTTTGTGCATGCTTTGTAAACACTCTACCTACAGAGCTACATTCTCAGCCCTATTTTTCTTCTTTTAACTTGCCTTGGGTTACATTTTAGGATAATGATGGCAGTGTTAGTTTCTCACCTTTCAGAGTTCGTAATCCATTACATTTACCAGTCCTTGATATTTAGGCTTAGTATAGGCTTTGGGCTTAGGATATGACTAATTCTAACTAAATTAATTAGTTAAGAAAGCATATTCTTGTGAGCTCTTATGTAAGATTAAAGCACCAAACCTATTTCTGAATATGTTGTGGGAAACCAGAACCAAATATCTTGAGCTGTGTGTAACAGGCTTATGCAATGAATTTTGAGTAAGATGTCCCAGGTCTAGTAATTCAGAGTGCTGGTGATTAAGCCCTCTGGGGAACTGAAGTACCATGATCATGAATTTCTCTCACTGTCGGTTTAGTATCATTGCTTATTAAGTACAAATGCTGAGTTAACTCTCTCTAGATCAAATTAGCAAGCAGATTATAGATACAAAGAAAAGGAAGTTTTTATTATCTTAATCATCATTACTTCCAGTCTTCCATAATTTTAGGAAACACTCCCACAAGCATTACACTGTATCTTAGGTATCATCAGTCGGTGGTAACAAATAAAATCATACTTCATGTTCAACCCCATTCTGCTATGGCACAAGCTCACATCTGCAGAACTGCTCAACACTGCCCTTTCTGAAAGTGTTCCCCAGCATGGACTTCTCAGGATTATGTCTCATAAACATTCAGAACAAGCTCCTATCTTTTCACATTGCCTTTTTGCCTTTCTGTTACATAGTAAATCTAGATGGATCTCATGCCCCTCTCCTGCTGATAGATCCTTCCTGTGACTGCAAACCCATGATAGTCCTTCTCCAGTTTTCACATATGAAAAATGTATGGGGCTGGAGAGATGGCTTAGTGGTTAAGTGCTTGCCTGTGAAGCCTAAGGACCCCGGTTCGAGGCTCGATTCTCCAGGACCCACGTTAGCCAGATATACAAGGGGGCACATGCATCTGGAGTTCGTTTGCAGTGGCTGGAAGCCCTGGCACACCCATTCTCTCTCTCTCTCTCTCTCTCTCTCTCTATCTATCTATCTATCTGCCTCTTTCTCTCTCTGTCACTCTCAAATAAATAAATAAAAAT
Source organism: Dipus sagitta (assembly GCA_036346955.1). NCBI lineage: Eukaryota > Metazoa > Chordata > Mammalia > Rodentia > Dipodidae > Dipus > Dipus sagitta. Next base: position 11,185,834 of record CM070776.1, on the reverse strand, counting down.
GAACAAAAAAAATTAAAAAAAATGTTTAAAAAAAAAGAAAAGAAAAATGTATGAAGTCAATCTTTTAACCCCATCATGAAGGTTCACAGAAAATAAAACAAAATAAGGAGTAACTTAAAACAGACAAGATATAGGTACTTTTATATCCGAACCCAAAATATAAGCTCTTGTGCCTCATTCCCAGGAGTCCATCATATGGCAGGGAAACAGGTAACCTCACAAGCTTGAAGGTGAGTTACCATCCCCCCCCCCAATTTAGAGAATGAAGAAGTCCTCTGGACCCTCGAAATCTGAGCCTGGGTGTTTTCCTGCCTGGGACGTCCTCTTTCCAGAAAGACTGTCAAGAGTTATGCTCATTTCTTTTAGAGGAAGGTGCAAATTCTGAACTTTATCTAAGGATTGACCTGGGCTTTGTAGCTTAAACAAGATAATTGAAATAGTAAGCAGTATATTTTCCAAAGTTGAGGCTATACAATCTTAAAGTGCCTCCACTACAGCAAGGAAAGTCTACATGGCATACAAAGTGGTAAGTATCTTTCTGGGATATTTGCCTCTTGGGAGCTGGTGAGCACCGTGGTAAATCATTGGTAACTTAAAGTAATGCAAAACATATTTGCCTATCAACATGGAATTATTTCTTCTGTGGAATAGGGGTTAAATTCAGTCAGCTTCCCACCCCTACTGAGAAAATGCCAATCTGTCTCTGTTTACACACTCACTCATTTCACTATTCTTTATAACTATGTTCTTTGGAATCTCCTTTAATTGAATTGATTCTTTAGAATTTCTCTCATTAATACATAAAAGCATTAACACATGTTTCATTTTGTGTAGGAAACTCATGCTTTTTATAATTCAAATTTACCTTTGAATGTATAAAATCCTAAAACATGGTTATTTTTCATTATGTTTTTCTGTCAGCATGAGGAACAGAGTAAATCAAACCTGCAAGTTCTTTCTGTCAGCATTGCATGCACATGTGCACACACACACTTCCTCTACACACCCATAGCATACGTATATACAGAACTCTTCAAAATAAGCAATAGTAAATGCCATAAATCAGTCTGAAATTCATTCCATATGCAAGAAGAAAATATTCTGTAATGTAATAAAGGCATAATAATGATTCTTCAGCAGGTAACGTTATCTCAGCTTGAATTGTCTGTGTTTGGATTACTTGCCCACCTCCAGGAATTTTTTTTAAATTTTTGTTTATTTTTATTTATTTATTTGAGAGTGACAGACAGAGAAAGAGGAAGGGAGGGAGGGAAAGAGAGAGAGAGAGAGAGAGATTGGGTGCACCAGGGCCTCCAGCCACTGAAAATGAACCCCAGATGTGTGCACCACCTTGTGCATCTGGCTTACTTGGGTCCTGGGGAATTGAGCCTCAAACCAGGGTTCTTATGCTTCACAGGCAAGCGCTTAACCGTTAAGCCATCTCTCCAGCCCTAGGAATTTTTTCAGTTGGCTTTCATGTATATTATGGTTTGTCAGTCCTGCCACTATTAACATGTTGGACCAGGTGGGTCTTTGCCATGGGGCTTTTATTTGCACTGGTAGTATGTGTAGCCGCACCAGTTGTCGCTACTAAGTGGATGATAGAGCACCTGTCTCTATTCTGGATAAACCAAAGTTGTCAATTTTCACTGGGGGCCCAAGCCACTCCAAGGTAAGAATCACTGATCTACTTAATTAAAGGTTCCTCAAAATAACTCTTCCCAGATTAAAAGTGAGATCTCCCCAAAGGCAAGTGAATATAGTAATTAAAAATATAGCAGCATGGATGGATCACAAAGATAATATTGAGTGATCACCTCAGGCTATAGAATGCTTTTCATAGTGTGCTTCTATTTACGTAAATAGTTTTTGCATACCCTAGCCCCTTATGTAAATCATAACATCATAAAATTTCATTTTGTTATATTTTATTTATTTATTTGAGAAAGAGGGAGGGAGAGAAAGAGAGAGAGAATGGGTGCACCAGGGCCTCCAGCCACTGCAAACGAACTCCAGATGCATGTGCCACCTTGTGCATCTGGCTTACGTGGGTACTGGAGAGTCAAACCAGGATCCTTTGGCTTTGCAGGCAAACACCTTAACTGCTAAGCTATCTCTTCAGCCCCAACATCATAAAATTTCTAAAGCTCACAATATATATTGTTTCTGAAACACATATGGTGTAAAAGCATGAAACCACAAGCATACAGAATATAGACTAATGAATCTGATTGAGAAAAAGGAATTTAGGACAGGTTAATATTAAAAAGGAAAATCAAGTTATTTATAATGTTCCATTTGTTTTTTAAAAGCAAATACTACAAAATGTTATCTTTTTTCATTCCAGCTAGTGTACAAGGTGCTTATGTTACTTGATCAACCTTGCTGTACTTTTTGGGAAATAATCCAAAATAGAATATATAAAATATGTCATATAATGTTCTTTGTGTCCATATTATTACTTTGCAACTGCCTACTGTTTTGTAGTATTCATATTACTTATAGGAATCTGTTTTATAGAGTAATTTTCTGCTTCATATTGTAATAACAACCATAATATCAATGCTCTCACCTTTTATTTGTGGAGTGCCCTATCTTTTTCCAGTACTCCTTATACAAATCTTCACATTTTATGTTCTCACCCTCTCTCAGATGAGATTGGGTGCATTCAGGGTGGTATGGCCATAGATATCTCACCCTCTCTATCTCAGTAAGCCTTAGACCTACACTATATTTGCCATGTAAATGTAGAAAACAAGGGTTTCTCTGAATGCTTCTCCATCAGCTACTGATGCTGAGGATTCAGATGATAGTACAGGTTTTTAGGAGGTGATCTTCTAAAGAAGTGATCTAGAACATGAAACTGGAAGGGAAAGAAACAAGTATGTAGCACATGATAGAGCAGATTATACAAGAAGAGGCATAGAAGCACAATCTTGCTCATTTATGCATTGTTTTCATGAGATAAGGGCATCAGTGAGTCTATGGCAGAGTTCTGCAAAACCAAGAATATTGTATTATATGTCCTTCACAAGAAAAGTTTGTGGGTTTCTGCCTCTATAACATAAGTGTTAGATTCATGTTTTCAAAATTTTGGAGGGATTCTAATGTGAGTATGTTTGCATGACAGAAAATTATCACTTCTAAAAATTGTATTCTGGGACTGGAGAGATGGGTCAGTGGTTAAGGCACTTGACTGCAAAGCTGAACATCCTGGGTTTGATTCTCCAGGACCCACATGAAGTCAGATGCACAAGGTGGCACAGGCATCTGAAGTTTGTTTGCAGTGTCTGGAGGCCCTGACACACCCATTTTCATATTCTCTCTCTCTCTTTCCATGCAAATAAATAAATAAAAATAAAAGTTTCATTCTTACAGAGCGGGTTGGAGTAAAATGGTACTTTCATTAACCTTTTTTTGTTTTGTTTTTTAAATATTTTATATTTATTTATTTAGGAGAAATCCAAAGTCTGGTGTATTCTAGAATCCCTCAACTATTCACTTTGACTTGAGTAAGGTACTTCCCTTGACTAATCTATTCTTTGTTTTCTTTTTTTCTTTATTAGTTAGTTTTGTATTCAGCAAATACAGTCAGTTTGGTACCATTATTAGGCTTATTCCGTGACCTACCCCCTCCCCTTGGCCCCTCCTTGTTGAGGTATATGGGTCATGCATTGTGGAGTTAGCCCACAGTTGTGGGTATGCTAAATGTCTCTGCATATCATGACCCAACATGTGGCTCTGACATTCTTTCCGCCCCCTCTTCCGCAAAATTTCCCTGAGCCATGTTGGGTTCATTTTTGGTCTGCTTCAGTGATGAGGTGTTGGGAACCTCTGAGGCTCTGGCTCTCTGATTTGGTAGGAGTTGATTTTTCTCTGTGCTGATCTCCTTCCCCCTTGTGCTGGTTTCCAGTTCATCAGGAAAACATCACCCTTGCCAATTTTTCTTAGTTTCAGCCGGGGCCCTTTGGAGGTATGATGGGGTGGCTCTCTCCTTAGGATCTACATCTATCTGAAAAAGAGAAGCAGATTCTCCAATGGAGAGTAAGTTAGCACCAGGACAAAAGAGATAACCCTTACTTTTTTTTATAGAGAATTTAATAGGTGTAGGCCCTCTAGTAGCCCATGATTGATGGTAGCTTGATATTGGCGAGTGGGCTTATGTTTGGATATGGTTTTGACTTGTTTCCCACCTCCAGCTATGGGTCCCGTACCATTGAGGAGATCAGTTAGCCAAATTAAGAGCAGTTGGTTCCCCACCGTGGCTGTGTGCCACTATTGCACTTGTGTGGGCATCACAACAGGTTATTTTCTGCTAAGTAGGTTAGACCATGAGTTGCTTGGACAGCTATTGGTCATTTTCCCCCAGTCGCCCATGTAGCACCTTCTGGCACTAGACGCGCTGACTGTCTGGGGACTGACTCTCTTCCAACTTCTAGCCATGCCATTCTAATTTGCATGTCAATCACATAAGGTGTCTTCAGCAGTAGGGTCTTACCACTAACCTTTGGTGGGTCATCAAGTACTCTGACAGAAATCTGTCTTTCTTTTAGGAAACCTTGTAGGTCTTTCTGATCAACAGCTCATTGTGGACAATAGCCCCATGCTGGTTCTGGGAGTTACAGGTCAGTGCCCACTAAGAAAATGAGGATAAAGATAACTAATATACAAGAGTTAGAGAGAGAGAGAGAGAGGGAAAGGGAGAGGGAGAAAGAGGGAGGGAAGATGTAGAAGATTAAGGTTAGTCTTGATCCTACCCTCTCCAGTGTCTTGTGGTTCAGGTGTTCCCTGTAAGGGCCTGGTGAAGGTATAAAAGAACAAATAATGGCTATTTGCCCTAAGAAGTAGATGCGGTAGTATAGCTGTACTGTGGAATGAATTGTAAACATTTAGTTCAGACATGAAAATTAGTAATTATGTATTGTGCCAAACCCCAACTAATTAAGAATGTAGTGATAATGATCTAATATTATGTTCACATTTAATGAATGATATAGCTGTAATTGATAAATAATGTCTGCAGCAGGCACAGGAACATATTGTGGGGGCCAATATGGAATGTACCCTGCAAAATAAAGCAAACCTGGGAAAATGAAAAAACACAAGTAGTTTAGTGGCCATGCAACAGGGAGAAGGAAAGAAATACTGAATAGTAATGGATTGCCTATGAAGTCAGGTTAAGGAAAGCTGATGAAAGACAAGTATGTACCAAACATGGAGCGCTTTGCTGAATTCCTGTCATCTGAGATAGGTTTGGAAGGTGTGGTAGTTTGAATAGAATAGATGGCCCCCAATATATTTCAGTTGTTTATTTGTTTGTAGTTTGCATCTTTAGCCACCTGGCTGGAGGCAGTGCCATTGTGTGGATCTTAAGGTGTGGTGGTGGGTTTCAGATTTCAATCTAAAGATATGCAAAGTGTGCCTAGCAGGAGTTCCTGAAGTGTGCTTTGGCTTTTGACCTTTAGGGCTTGTACTTCTCTCTCTCTTTGCTTGGTCCTGTGAAGGCAGGCCAGCTTTTTCTGCCATTATGGAACTTCCCCTGGATCTGTAAGCTTCAATAAATATCCCTTCCTCCATAACTGTGCTTGGTCTGGAAGTTCATCTCAGCAAACCTGAAGCTGTCTGCTACAGAATTTGGTACCGAGGAGTGGGGTGTGATGTACCTGGCCATGTGCATGTTGATGTTTTGGGACTTTTGTTTTGGAGGAATAGGCATGGACTTGGTGCTTGCAACTGAAGATGTCGTCTGGAGTGGTAAGCCAAGTTTTATGGACTATTCTGATGAGAGTCTGAGAATGCTAAGTGTAGATAGCATTGAACTTCGAGGCTTGGCTTATGAGCTTTCTAAGGGGAAGGAAAGACTGCAGAGGACTTTGTTGGAACTGGGCTACTGGCATAAGGGCTGGCTGCATCCTGCTGCCCAGGCCCAGAGTGTTTGATCAAGGTTAAATTTGTAATGGACTGATGTGCTTGGCTAGAGATATTGGACTGAGAGATTTTAAGATTTTAAGCTGGAAAACCTCAAGCAAGTTAAAATTACAGGCACTGAGACTGGTGTTAGGTTACTGAGCCTGCTATTGTCAAACACTTTAGCAATCTTAAGGAAGATGGTCCAACTGCTTTACATTAAAACAATGGAAAGGATGCCTGAGGAAAGACTATCATAGAAATGCAAACACTTTTGGAAAGAGTTGACTGGAGAAGGAACCTGCTTTCCTTTTTTTTTTTTTTTTTTTTTTTTGGTTTTTCGAGGTAGGGTTTCACTCTAGCCCAGGCTGACCTGGAATTCACTATGGAGTCTCAGGGTGGCCTTGAACTCACGGCGATCCTCCTACCTCTGCCTCCTGAGTGCTGGGATTAAAGGCGTGCGCCACCACGCCCGGCTGGAACCTGCTTTTCAAGGCTATGATTTGTTTCGTCCCTGAATTAAGAATATGGCTGTGTCCTGCACACCTGGTATTGGTTTCAGAAGCATGAAAAATGCAAGGAGTGGTCGTGAATTGCACATGCTTCCAGGAGCCGCTGCTGAGATGCAGCATGAGGTAGGGCCTGATGCCCTGATAGGCTGAAAGAGCCTTTAGAAGATGGACTGTGGTTTGCATGAAGACCTGAAGATGTTTTGTATATACCAGGACTCTGCAAGGGCTACCGTAGAGCGCATTGTTGGCCTGGGATGGAAGTGTTCCCTGGCAACTCTGCCCAGCTTGGAGGGGCGGAATTGGAAAATCTGGAGACTATCAGTCTCTGGTTATGTTGAACTTGAACTGCAGAAGTTTGATGTTTGTTTGATGGTGGTTGAGTTTGCATTGTTTTAGTCTCTCCTTGCTATGCCTTACACCAGTTGAAAATGTTTACTCTGTGTCTTTATATGTTAGAAATGTTTAACTTGTTTGATTTTACAGGTCTTAATATCTTAAATTGGTCAAGACTGTCGGGACCTTTGAAATTGAACTTAGTACAATTTACAATGTGTGATGGTTATAAATCTATTGGGGGCCAGGGGCGGAATGTGGTAGTTTGAATAGAATAGATGGCCCCCAATGTATTTCAGTTGTTTATTTGTTTGTAGTTTGCATCTTTAGCCACCTGGCTGGAGGCAGTGCCATTGTGTGGATCTTAAGGTGTGGTGGTGGGTTTCAGATTTCAATCTAAAGATATGCAAAGTGTGCCTAGCAGGAGTTCCTGAAGTGTGCTTTGGCTTTTGACCTTTAAGCTTGTACTTCTCTCTCTCTCTGCTTGGTCCTGTGAAGGCAGGCCAGCTTTTTCTGCCATTATGGAACTTCCCCTGGATCTGTAAGCTTCAATAAATATCCCTTCCTCCATAACTGTGCTTGGTCTGGAAGTTCATCTCAGTGAACCTGAAGCTGTCTGCGACAGAGGTATCTGAAATTGATGGCCTTTAAGAAATTATGCAGATTTAGTTTTTTTTTTTTTTTTTTCCGAGGTAGGGTCTCACTCCAGCTCAGGCTGACCTGGAATTCACTATGTGGTCTCAAGGTGACCTCAAGCTCACGGCAATCCTCCTACCTCTGCCTCCCAAGTGCTGGGACTAAAGTCATGCACCACCATACTCGGTTCTAGATTTAGTTTTATATTTACAGAAAAATTGAACTCATGGTATAGAGAATTCCCACATACCACTTTTCCCCTCCATGCAACAATTTGATAAATTCTATTTTCATTTTTTAATTTATCTGAGAATATTTTAATTTCACTTGAAAATTTTTTTGGGCCATGTTACTGAAGAGTGTATTTATTGTCTAAATATTTTGGGGTTTACTTTTTTGGGGGGAAAGGTCTAACACTAGTCCATGCTGACCTGCAACCCACTCTGTAGTTCCCAGCTGGCCTCAAACTCACAGCCGTCCTCCCACCTGTGCTCCCAAGTGCTAGGATTAAATGTGTGTGCCATAATGCCTGGATATTTTAGGATTTTTCTAACTGTCTGCCTTATTGATTAGTTTTATTCCATTGTGAACTGAGAACAATATTTATATGATTATTTTATGTTATTTATATGATTATTTTTATTTATACATATATTTTGTGGCCTGGAATGTGGCATAACTTAGTAAATTTTCCATGTGAGCTTGAGAAGAATCTGTATCCTACTTTGTTAGATGAAGTATTTGATAAATATTAATTATATCCAGTCTATTTAAGGTGTTCCTCTGTGTGTTTACTTTTTTTCTTCTGGCTGGATCTGCCAATTACTTCGCAGTACTAAAGTTCCCAGCTCAAACAAGAATTTGTGGATTCCTGTAGTTCTACCACTGTTGCTTCACATATTTTGGTAAATTTTTGTTAGGTACATACATACATGTGTAGGATTATTATATCTTCTTGGAAAACTGATCCCTATATTATTATATAATACCTTTCTTTATCCCTGATCATTTTCCGGTCTGCTTTGTCTGAAATTGGTATGAGCACCCCAATTTTCATTTGGTTTGGGTTAACATAGTATATCTTTCTTCAGGAAGTTTACTGAGGCTTCTCTTTATAGGATTTTTAGGGGAGGATGAGCCTGTTGCTAGGAGTGTAATTTGGGTGGTCCTCTGGTTTGTTGGACAGGTTTGGATATTTTATATAAATCTTTTGTCTACTGGGCATGTCCCTTCCCATGATGCACCTGATTTTAACTAGATGTATAGGCAGTTGTGCAAAGGCATAAGATGGTAAATCAGTGTTTGTCTCCGGATACAGTTTGCCTTATAGTGCATGTACCCAAAACCAGTCCAAACTGGATGGCCTCCTGCTGTTCTAATGCCAGATATATCTGAGAACATATTTGAATAGAAACTGATCACAAATAATGGTTGTGAGGTTAAGAGGACTCTAGTGCATTGTTTAGAGCACAGTGTATGTGAAGCTTGGTGTGGGGGGGCTGTTCTAGGTTGATGACATATTACTCAAGTGCACTTTGAGGAAAACAGTGTTTTCTACCAAAGATAAGCAGTGGCTTGAGTTGCTAATTATTCCACTGTGCTTGTCTTCCAATTCCTATTGGTTTGAACTTAGTGGTGAGTTAAAGGCTAATCAGTTAAAGGTCAGTTAGAGGCTGAGGTAGGAGGATTGTGGTGAGTTCCAGGCCAGCCTGGGCTACAGAGTGAGTTTCAGGCTAGCCTGTACAAGAATGAGACCCTACTTCAAAAATAGACAAAATTAAATAGATAAAAATTAGAAACATGTTGATGGGCTCAGAACCATGCTGGTCTTGGGATTATTGGTAACCACTATGTAGGCATGTATGCACCAGTCACTTCATGTTGAGAAGTACACCTATGTATCTGGTTGCTCTTATATTCTTTTCATTTCGTCTTCCACATTTTCCCCTGAGCCTCAAAGGTTGTGGTAGAATATTTTTTTTTTTCTAGTGATGAGTTTTTTTTTAATATTTTATTTTTATTTATTTATTTCAGAGACAGAATGAGGCATGGGGAGAGAGAGAGAGAGAAAGAGTGGGTGCTCCAGGGCTTCCAGCCACTACAAGTGAACTCCAAATGTATGTGCCCCCTTGTTCATCTGGCTTATGTGAGTCCTGGGGAATCGAACCGAGGTCTTTTGGATTTGCACGCAGGCACCTTAACCACTAAGCCATCTGTCCCACCCCGCTTTGATGAGTTTTGCGTCTCCTCAGTGTCTGCCACCATCTCCACAGAGACTGTTCTCTGGCTAGCAGTGAAAGCAGCACTCATATTCTTTCTGAGGCTACCTCTACAATATTCTTTGAGTCTTGACCAGTGTAAGAGAGATGACTTGTCCTCTCCATCCCTGGACTTTCCTTCTTGTCCTTTTGATGAGACTTGGGTCTCATTCACCATCTGCGTATGGGACCTGCATCTGTGCACTTCAGTTACCCCAGTATTATCTGTAGATCATCTGGGGTACCTTTTACATTTGAAAGAATTTTCTTGTAGTTTGTTTGCTCTGAAAACATGACCTGCACATGGTCAAGGATAACAATCTTGTCTTATCTTTCAGGAGAACTTTAGAATGGGGCTTGTGGTGTTGCAGACAGCTCACAATGCAGGCAAAAGAGTTCTAATTCAGTTGCTGGCCTTAGGAAAGGAACCTGTTGGTTTACTCTTAAATATTTCCATTGACACTATTTTGTATCTGCTGGCCATCCTGACATCTAGGGCTTTCCTTTGGGGTGCTGACCTCCATTGCCATCTGTGGCTCTGGGTCCTCTTCCCTTACAGTCCTTCTCTAGAACTTCCCTGGGGTTGTGAGGCACCTCTGCAGGCCACTGTTCTGCAGGTGCAAAAAGCACACCCGCAGGCAGAGCTGAATTTCTGCCTATTGATTACTTCGGATATGGAAGCACTTTGTTGCTAGCGGTAAACAAGATACCAGCCTCTCTTGGTTCAGTTTTCACTTCCCACAATAATGCCTCATCCTGAGATTGTTCATTTTATCAACCACAGGCAGTTTCATTCAGAAGGCCCATCTGCTGGGCAAGAGCTTCCCATCTGTTTTCTTTTCTTAAGGTCACATAAGTTTGTCCTAGTCCTCTCCCTGATCTCTTCTATCCTCCATGATTTGTGTTCTTCAGTTAGGTGAGCTTGAGGTGTTGCCTGCCAGTCAGGGGCCTCAATCAATTGGCACAGGAACCTGGAGGCCTGTATGGAAGTCCCATGTACAGGGAGAGGTCACTGATGCACATCAGCCAAGCCAGGTTAAAGATATGAACAGCATGTTGGTCAGTTCCTTATGGATGCCCCCCTATGAGTGGGCAAGGGAGTTTGGGAGCTGGACAGCAAGGTGGAAGCTTATATTGCTGGCCAGCCTGACTTGCTTTTCTTTGTGTTCAATTTCCCAGTGCCTCCACACTGGCTAGAGTAAGAGAGGCAGTGGTGAGGCCGAAAATCTCCATGAATGGCCCTCTTGGTTCCTTGTTAAATCTTCTCTCTCTCTCTTTTTTTAAAAAAATATTATTAAGTAGAAACTTTGTATGGCTACATCATATGTTGTACCATCATTTCCCTTCTCCGTGCGCCCACTCCACTGAGGGCCCTCCTAAGTGGAAGATTCTTAAATCTTCTCTCCTTTTGCTTGGCTTCACTGGTTTTAACTGACCAAACTGAAAATCAAAGACCAAATTATAATTTCCTCCTGGGTGATTGATTTCAGGTTCATAGAGACAGTCTTAAATCTCTCAGATAAGACTGTAGGGACCTTTGACGTTGGACTGAATACAGTTTACAGTGTGAAATGGTTATGAATTGATTGGGGTCAGGGGCAGAATGTGGTACTTTGAATGCATGTCCCTCAATAGATTCAGAAGTTTTATTAGAGCTTCTTGGATTTCCAGCTACCTAGCTGTAGGAGGTGTCTTTGGGATAGATCTGAATTCCAGCCTAAATATGCAATGTGCCTGAGTTCAGCCTGGGGTTCCTGTAGTGTGCTTGCTTTATGTAGGTGGTGGTTGCTTTTCTCTGTTTGTGGGCCTCTGAAAGAGGGTCAGCTTCTTCTGCCATTATGGAGCTTCTCCTTCATCTGTAAGCTTCAAAGAAATTTCATTCCTCCTATAAACTGTGTCTGGTTTGGAAGTGCGTCCCAGCAATGTGAAGCTATTTACCAGTGAGCTATTTCCCTGCCCACCCCATTTTAATTTTGAGACAGGGTCTTGTTAAATTATCCACACTGACCCTGAACTCCCTCTTTAGCTCAGACAGACCTTAAACTTGTGAGCTTCCCCATACCCTGGCCTCCTGAATAGCTGAGATTACAGATCTGTGCTCCAGGCACAGCCAAAATATATTTTTTTTATCCCACAGAACTCTTAATATAGTTGTCTTAGTTATGTAAAGTTTCTTCGTTTCTTTCATATTTCTTTGAGTTAGGGTCCTATGTAGCACAGCAAGGCTTCAAACTCATTATATATTCAAGGCTAGCCAGTTTGGCTTCATGGTCAAATCCAAGTGGCCTTTTTGATGGCAGATTGAGTTTCTCACTAATTCTGTGTATTACAGTTGTTAGTTGTAAAGTAAATTTGTTCCAGAACATGCTTTTTGTGATTTATAAGCAAACATTTTCCCCACCTTATTAATTTCCAGCTCCTTGTTTTCAATCAGAAACCCCTTCATAGATCCCAGCCCAAGACACATACTGTTTAGTAAGATTCCTTAGGAGGAATAGGCAGTGGAATGGAGTCAAAAATTGCAGCTTTTTATTCCAATGACTACTTCTTTAACCGTATATTTTTACATTAAGCCAATTCTGTAATCAGAGTTTTTAGGGCAGGTTGGGCTTCAGTAACCCCAGAAAGCTAGGCTTGGACACCTGTCCCAATATTATAAAGAGATAAGCAATGGTGAAAAACAAAAAGAGGGCTGGGGAGATGGCTTAGAGGTTCAGGATGCTTGCCTGCAAAGCCAAAAGACCCAACTTTGAATCCAAGGACCCATGTGAGCCAGATGTACAGCGTGGTGCACGTGTCTGGAGTTCGTTTGCAGTGGCTGGAGGCCCTGGTGCACCCATTCTCTCTCTCTCTCTCTGCCTCTTTCTTTCCCTTAAACATATATATATATATAATATAATATAATATAATATAATATAATATAATATAAAAAAGAGAGATTTAATATGACCATATTGGAAGTGAGACATATAAAGGGCTCATGTCATTCTTAAGTCCATTTCTTGAATATAATAAAGTACGCATGAGGTTTAAGTAAATGGCAAGTAAGATGCATGATTAAGTAGTAGTGGTTGAGGTGTGGTCTGGTTGATTGTTTCCCAGGTCTGGTTTTACAAGGTGCTGTGAAGGCCCTTATCACTGTTATTGCCTGAGGAGATTAATCTGCTTTTTACAAGATGATCACATCTGTTTCAGGTGCAGCCTCACCATCATGGATAATTTTCCTCACCTGGGGGAGTCTTCTGACATTTTGTTCTTTCTGGAATACAGGGTGACCACAGGTTTAGGAAAGTGACTTAGGGCAGACAGGCACAAAATGAAGACATAGATACCGGGCTTTCATACTGCTTTTATTGTCTAGTGGGCCAAATGTGCCAATGCTTTTTAGTAAAAGGAGTTTTTAAATGTGTATTTCAGTCATATTATAACCTGCCTGTAAATTGCCATTAGTAGCCTTGCTAGTCAGATGGAGAAAACTAAAGAACATCATGACACTGATTTTTTTTTCTTCCTGTTGTTACCAGGGAACACAGGGTCCCCTTTTCCTGTTCTCAGTCTCAAAGATAAAGATAAAGATGGACTCTATAGGAAACTCAAGGATAATTTTATTAGAGTTTGAGAAAACAACATGGTAGGCAAGCTAGAGGTCTCTGAAGCTGCTGGAAAGAGGGAGCTGGATAAGAAGAGGAGAAAAAAAATGTTCCCTTTTTGTATGTGTATTTGTTTGAGAAAGGATCTCACTCTATAGCCCAGGCTTTCCTGGAACTTCCTATGTAACTCAGGCTGATCCTTTTGTCGCAGTTTCCCAAATGTTAGGATACAGGTGTGACCACCATACATGACAGAAAAATGGTTTCTGAATTAGAAGTCAAGAAAGCAGGCAGGCTCAGCAATGAGAGTGCATGAGCAGCTGCATGGAGTGGATGTTGAGGGAGGGGGGAGAAAAGAGAGAAGAGAGAATGCCTCAAGCATCAGGAGGACAGTATGCAACCATGGGTGATAGAATGGGAAAATAAAAGATGTTTTCTGAGGGTCTTCTGCCATACAGAAATACATATTCCAGCAAGAAGATAATTATCTCTTTCATCTTCCGTGTGTGGGGGGAGGCCATGTGTATGCCACTACATGCATGCAGAAGTCAGAGAACATCCTCAGGGTGTGGGTCCTTGCCTTCTACCTTGTTTCAAACAGGGTCACTCTTTTTTTTTTTTTTCTTATTGTTTGGTTTTTCAAGGTAGGGTCTTGCTCTAGCCTAGGCTTATCTGGAATTCACTTTGTAGTCTCAGGGTGGCCTCGAACTCAGCAATCCTCCCCCTACTGCCTCTCAAGTGCTGGGATTAAAGGCGTGCACCACCATGCTCAGCCCAGGGTCACTCTCATTATTTGCCACTGTGACTGCCAGGCTAGCTGGCCTCTGCAAGCTTCAGGATTCTTATGCTTTTCCATTGCTGTAGTCATGCTAGGATTACAGATGTGTGTGCTATGCATCTGAATTTACGTGGGTTCTGGGGATCTAAACTCTGGCCATCAGGCTTGGACAGCAAGCTCTTTTAACCTGTCCCCAGCTCTCTCCCATCTCCTAAATATGTCTTCAGGTATATTGTGTTTCTTGAAGTTTCTGTAACAGACACCTTTCCTGAGTGATGTTTTTTTCTGCCTAGATGATTGACAGGCCCTTTTGGATTAACTTTTAAAGAAGAAGGCAGTAAGTATTTCTTTGTGATTACATAATTTTGGGGGCAGTTTAGAATGTCATATCTCTAACCAGGACCAGAGGTAGAACTTGGGTTCCATTTTTTTGACGAATAAATTGTATATCAGTAGATTAAAAGAATCCGTCATTGCAAAAATGCAGCTTTTACCTCAAAAGGAATAATAAATAGTTAATTTTGAAGCCAAATATGGGTGACACTGGCCCAGGAACATAGAATTCTGTTATCCCAGATACCCTGATTCAACATTGTATTAGTTTCACTAAGTTTTTTTTAGCAACAGATCACAAGAAAATCATAAGTTGTTGCAGTTTCTTTCTCATGGCTGGGACAGAGCACCCAACCCAAAGTAGCTTGTAGGAGGAAAAAATCTTTATTTTGGCTTACAGTCTCAAGGGGAAGCTCCATGATGGCAGGAGAAAGTGTGACATAAGCAAAAATTGGACATCACCTCCTTGCCGCAGCAGGAGAGTGAGCTGAACTCTAGCAAGGGGGATCTGGCTATAACCCCCCTAAGCTTGCCCCCAACAACATACCTCCTCCAGCAAGTCACCACCTTCCAAATTGCCATCAGCTGGGAACCAAACATTCAGAACACTGTGAGTTTATGGGGACACCTTATTCAAACTACCACATAAGTCAAAGCACTTTTAAAATGCCTTGACTCTAACATCAGGTAGGCGGGTAAGAGCAAAGCAGATTAATCTGTGCTATAGGCCTCAGATGTTCCCTGATGATATTCTTAGACTTTAGGTTGGTAAAAGCTAATGGCTAATTTGTACATTCAAAAATAATTTAATAGTCACAAGAATGGCTATTAGGACACAGAGGCAGGCAATGAATGGTTATTAGTGGGGCTAAAAAAATAGCACAAATTATCATTTAACTCTTGACCTGCAACATTCCAACTCTTCACAATCATAAAAGTTCTAGTCAGTCAATAAGTCTTGTAGTTTCTTCAACAGAGGCAGAGCTTTTCTTTCTGGGAGTTTCAGTTCACAAATTCAAGAATTTTTTTAAAAAGAAAGAAATCTATAAAAGCCATGCTTGCCAAAAAGAAATAGTGTGCCTGTAATGGGCCCCAGTAAAGAAAGCCCTGTTACCTCAACCCTTCCCTGTGGTATTGTAAATTTTTATATGGTAATTGGATGATTCCTTCCCCCCTTCAATATTGCATTTCAAATTCTAAAGAGGAAAATTGTAATGCTTCCCTTTTATAAAGTATGAAAGGGGGGGCACAGGAAATGAGGTCAAAAGCAGATTATGAGGAGCAGCGGGGTTCACCCTCAATGATCTCCAAGCCTTCTGATATCTGAATAGCTATCTAATATTATAATAGAGTGATTGTCAACTGGAGGTTCTTCATCTCTGAGTAGACATTTACAGTTGTCACACTGGTGAGGGTTGCTATTGGTACATGCTTATAGATACCAGAGCTGCTGCTAAACAGAGGAAAGTTTCCTATGCCAGAAGAATTTTCCACACACAAAAATTGCCTGGTCCAATATGCCAACAGGACTGAGATGAAGAAACCCTGCTGTAATCCAAGGACCCAGTCACCATGGTCTATCCCTCAGACCACACCAGGACGTTAATGAACACATTCCTCTCGTCTATTAATTGAATGTTTTATCCTTTTTTTTTTCTTCCAGAGCTAAAAGTTGAATGAGGCATTCTCTATACTGAGGCGAATATCTGTCACTGAATTATAACCTCGTCCCTTGTGATTTTCCTTATTGTAAGACGTGGTAAACTAATTTCCTAGGACTGGGCTTGAATTTGCCATCATCCTACCCCAGTCTCCCAAGTAGTTGGGGTTAGAGACATGTGTCACCATGTCCAACCCTTTCTGAACTGTTACGTTGAAAAGATGTCACTTCTCTCTGGATTATTTCTCATAAGGTTTGCAGTCTTGAAACCTGTCTCTAACAAGCCTACATGTCAGTGATTCCTGGTATTCTAACAGTTTCACAGAGCCCTATACTGAGAATAGAAACATCTAGAGCATTGACCCAGGGAAAACTGACCTCCCACAGGAAAAGGCTTAGTTCTGTGAACCTGATACCAGAGTTAAATCTACATATATGTATTCTTGGTTTCTGTTTCATCTTTTCTATAAGTTGTAAAGGAAAGGTAGACAGAGATTTTTAAAAAAATACAGAAAACTAGTCTCTTGCCAGTCCTGACCATGTCTAATTGAAACTTCCCTTTTATCAATCTGCATCCTAGGTTTTCTTTTTGGATGCCATGAGTAACAAAATTAGTAAGGGCCCAATAATAGCTATTGAGCTTAGAGTCCATCTGATCTATTAGTAGTATCATCTTATAACTAGAAGGTACAGGTACTAAGAGTTAAACAAATACCCTTGCAAAATAACTCTTTCCATTGTGCAGTTTTTACAAGACAAAATTAGTAATTACACAGTATAACTCCAATTAAGGGTGCAGGTAAAATTTTAGTAATGGCCTTGGAAGAAGGATAAGAAACCGTATCAGGGATAAGGCCTCTTTTTCTTCTTTCAGGGAGCCCTTACTCTCAACCTGGGACAGTGACAGCTCATTCTGAATGAGTCCACACATATTGTGAGGATTTGCTCTTTTTTTCTCCTCCATTCCTTTGCTTGTCCCTGGCACTTGTTGCTGTTCTTCAGAGAAGGAGAGAGTCATCTAGGGACAAAGGGATCCCGTTACTGCCATAATAACCCTGATCAAACATGTCTTTGTGAACTAAATTCCCAGGAAGAAACTGCACCTACTTCAAACATCTTCCAAGGCTTATTGACTGATGCTTGTAGAGAGATTGAATGTTCCAGGCTCAGAGCCAAATTATCTTGGCCTATCTTTAGTTACCTTAATAGCTATTTAATGTCCACCTCTGTGTTTGACCTGACATCTTTGTGACCAGGTGAAACCCTTTTGGAATGTACTAACAGTCTACTATCTTCCACCACCCCAAAGACTAAGAATGTCATTAGGTAGAATATGAAGCTGATAGCACAAATTCCCCTGCTTTGCTGTAATCTACCTGATGTTTCTACAAATAGATTTGAAAGATGTATTCTTCCATGACCTTCATTGTTCTATAACTATAAAACATTCATGAAATCATTTATATGTTGGGATATGGAATTTGGGGTAACTTAAATCTATGTTCTCAGGCCATGATCACTAATTTATTTCAGAATAGGCCATTTCTTTTTCTCTTTGAGGTGAGAGTTGTATGTTTCTCATCAACGTCCCTGAGAATCCATCTGGCTTCCAACTCAGGTAGCCCTTACCCATTGCAAGGCTTATCTGAACCCTTTTCTTCCTTATCCTCGATTTACCCCTCAGGAAGCTTATGAAGCCATGAAGCTTAGATCAAGGCTTTTCAGTAACCATAGAGGGATGGTGACAAAAAATCAGACAAAAAGCTGTTGCTTCCTGGATCCTTCCAGTTAAAGATCCTTAACAATTTTCCTGAGGCCACACACATGTGAGTTAAAGCCATCTGTCCAAATTCTAATTGAGCCTCTTTTCATGGGCACAGAAATTCTTTAGGCCTGTGAGGCCAATCCTGAAGAGACCGTTAGAGTCTCTCCTCTTTTACAGTTAGCCTATATAGGAAAACTATGCTGGGAGATTAGCAAAGAGATTTTCTCCTCATGCCTCTGTGGAAAGGACTCAAAAAATTCTACTTATTCTAGTGGACACTTTCACAGGGTATGTAGAGGTATTCCCCACCAAAATAGAGGATCATGATGTAACCACTGTGTTTATAGAGCACATTGTTCCTTTTTAGGGGCTCCACTGGTTCCTATAGACTGATAATATCTGACGTTCAGTTTTAGTATCACTGAGGGAGTGAGTGAGACTTTCAAAATTAAGTACTATCTGTATGTTGTAGGCACCCTCAATCTTCCAGCAAGGTTGAAAGGGCCTAACTTTAAAAAATCTCTCACTACAGCCAGGTGTGGTGGCACACGCCTTTAATTCCAGCACTGGGGAGGCAGAGGTAGGAGGATCATCATGAGTTCCAGACCACCCTGAGACTACATAGTGAATTCCAGGTTAGCCTGAGCTAGAGTGAGACCCTACCTCGGAACCCTCCCCCCCAAAATGTCACAAAACTCACACTTGACACTCAAAAGACTTGTCCCACTCATTTCCAAATTATCTGTTATGATTCTGCTTTACTTGGAAGTCTACAATCCAATTCAGACCTTTCAGTGTAGGCTGTTCCTCTAAATAGGCCTCTTTCTGGATCCAGAGACTCATTATCTGCCTTAGTATGGTGTATCACTGGGACAGACAATCAAGGCTGCCAGTGAGTACTGGAATAAATATACTCCTAAACCTTACTATCTTTTTGGGATCACCTCTTTACTTTAACCTTGGAAATTTTGTCTATCTTAACCCCCGCCCCCCCCCCACACACAGACTAAAAGGCCACTCAAAGCTGTCTGGACCTGACATTTCATCCTCCTCACATCTTTAACTGTAGTCAAGATACATGGCCTCATCTGCCCAGAGTTAAGACTGTTCCAGTCCCAGATGCTCAAACAGCCTATTCCTGTGAACCACTTGGAGATCTCTATCTCCTATTGCAGAAATACTCAGGTGAAACACACCCAGACTGGCCAAGAGTAGCCAAGAATCCCTTGTTCACATTTTTAATTTCCATGAAATCATTTTAAATGCTCTTACCTATTCCCTTCATGTCCGAGATGACCCAAATGAGTTTGGAGAATTCATCTTAAACTGTTTCTTCAAGGAAGTTTCACAGACTATACCTAGACTGAGGCTGTCACGTACCTTGAGTTATAACTTCCACTTCTACTTAATATAAAGAGCCAAATGTGGTCGTGTTGGTACTGTATTGTTGACCTATTCATTATCACTTCACTCATGCACTTTTGTCATAATGAACTGACCCATCCTTCACAAAGGCAACTTCTTTACTCTTACTGGATCTAAGACACAGTTGCACCTCAAGGTAATTCCCTTTTCTTGCTGAGCTTCCTTCTGACAGTCCTCCCTTATGTTTCAGGTGCTTCCCACTTGTACATTCCAACCATAAACAGAATAACAGCACTGTCTAATCTAACAGTTGGCTACGTCCACAAAGAAACTTAAGTGTTGATAGATGAAGTGGCTCTCCAAGTATACCCCTGGCCATGGAAGACCAAGTTAATACCTCTGGCTAATCATGATTTTCCTACATTGCCTATTCCACAGTTAGACAAGATGGAATAGCCCTTAAAGTCCTTAGCCCTTAAAGTCCCCCAGGCAGCAGTCCACCCAAACAGAAAGTGAGGTAAGGCCTTGACATTGATTAGAAAGGCTTAATTTTGTTTTCATAATATGGAAGAAAATTGATAATTGCTGGGGGGTCTGGACATCACCTGATATAATCAGGCTTTCTCTATGAAAGACCCCAATGCTTATGTCTGTGAGTTGGAGTCATATTATAATATACTTTTTGTACTCCTTCTGTCAACCTGTGGTGATGTAACAGTGTTAACAATATAACTAAACTCATGACTTCAATTTTGCCTTTAAGTAGCACCAAAAGTAACCACTTAGCAATAGGAGAGACCACTGACATTTTGATCAATTAACTGTAATTCTGTCTGTAATCAGACAAGGGATGCCACTTGTCCCTTTCAACTTTGTTCTTTCAAAATTTGGTCTATCAGGTCCTCACAATCACACTGCTATTGAGCAGCATATGTATATAGAAAAATACTTCCCTGGTGTAAAGCCAAAAGGATCCAATCCTTAGGGACTCTGGGACCCCTCTATTCTAGTGAACTATAACAACCTATTAACAGACTATGGATATTCCTAAATTCTGGGTAATTATCAGAGTAAGTCATAAGAGGACAGGCTGCCACTATTTTATGTGGCTACAACTTATATCTAACCCTCCCAAGTGGAGTGGTCACTATATTACAGTTACTGCCATTCCCAATGCCTAAGTTATTACTGTGTCTGGGTTTCCAATGTCTGATGCTTTCCATAATCAAGACTTCAGTATAAAGAAGGAACTCTTGCCTTCACACCCTTACTTCACATGTAAGAAAAATGAATTCCCAGAAATGTTTGACATTTGGAATTTTGGAGTACTAGACACCAACAACGTGGTGCTGCAACAGGCAGGCACATTTGTTTAGGCCATTCTTTTGTTTTTTGACATAGGGTGACACTTTAGCCCAGGCTAACCTTGAACTTACTCTGTAGTCCCAGGCTGGCCTTGAACTCACAGCAATCCTATTCTGCTTCTTGAGTGCTGGGATTAAAGGCATGTGCCACTACGCCTGGGTTTAGGCCATTCTTAGAGGATTCTTTTGGTCAGTGGTAAACTCAACTGTAGAAATGAGTGTTTAAAATCTCTCTCTCATCTTAACAACCTACTTAGAAGGCCATGTTGGTTGCTATGCAGTTACAACAGCAAAGCCTATACTCCCTACTAGGAATAGTCCTCCTAAACCGGAGTGCCCTACATGCCCTTGCTATAGAAGTAGGAGACACGTGACCCTTCATAATGAAAGTTGTTCTTTGGCTAATATTTGAAGAGAAATAGAGTAGACTTTTGAATTATGTTCAAGGCTAACCCCATACAAAGGCAAGACCAGGTAAAATTCTCTTAATTACTATGAAAGGACCTATTCCTCCGTTAGGGAAGCATTTAATTTTTTTCTCTCTCTCTCAGAATTCTCCCTAAGTGTTTATGTTTGCAGTGCTTATTCTTTTTTTTTTTTTCTTTTTTTTTTTTTGGTTTTTCAAGGTAGGGTCTCACTCTAGCCCAGGCTGACCTGGAATTCACTAGGGAGTCTCAGGGTGGCCTTGAGCTCACGGCAATCCTTCTACCTCTGCCTCCCGAGTGCTGGGATTAAAGGCGTGCGCCACCACGCCCGGCTACAGTGCTTATTCTTTATTAAAATTTTTATATCAATGTTGGTCTGGTATATACTTTTATCCCCCTCCCTGGACTCATTTTTCCAATATGACAAAATATAATTAGGTTTACTCTGTGTATATTAATATTTACTTGTGTGTGTTTGTGTGTGTATGTGTGTGTGTTGCCACAGCATATATGTGGAAGTCAGAGGACAACCTCTTTTTGGTCCTTGCTTTCTACCTTCTTTGAGTTAGTGTCTCTATTCAGTACTGCATAAGCCAGGCTGGCTGGCCTGCAAGCTACTGGGATATTTTCCTTCTTTGCTTCCCACCTGGCTGCAGAAATACTGCAATTGCAGATTATATATATATATATATATATATATATATATATATATATATATATATATGTATTACTGTATTCAGCTTTATGTGAGTTCTGGGGATCATCATGTTTATACAGCACTTCCCAGTCCTATTTACATCTTTTCCTCTCTCCATAATATTATGTCATATATATTTTTGCAAACTGTTGTTTCCCAAAGTATGCTTATTGATGATTATATGACTTCTTGTGTTTAACCTTTCCTCTCTTATGCTTTTTAAACAATATTTTGAAACTTACATAATCATTTCTAACCATTTTTCTTTATCCTCTTTCCTGTCTCCTCCTCCACAGAAGTCCTACTTGTTTAGTACTGTTCCCTCTTCCTTATTGATGTCTTATTGTTTCTTTTGTCCTCCTCTACCATCCATAAAAACCTGTCAGTGGGCTCAATATTATGCAGGTCTTGTGCAGGTTATGACAACCACTGTGAGATCATGTATATAATGTCCACTCTGCTTGTGGGGAACAGCGTTCCAAAGTACTCCTCACTATTTTTTGGCTCTTACATTCTTCCCACCACCTTTTCCACTATAGTTCTTGAGCCACTGGGGAGTATAACAGAGATGTCTCAATAAGTACTAAACATTTAATTGTCACTTCTCAGGACTTTGATGAAATTTGAGTCTCCCCAATAGTCACAGCCATCTGAAGATAGAGAGTAAACAAAAGAGCAGTACTAATGTATATGCATTAAGGTTAAGTATTTAGAGGGCAATTTGATGGCCATAATAGGGTAGCCAAACAACAGTAGTAACATCCCTCCTAAGTTTGTGACCTTCACAGAAATAATGTTTTGAGTGACCTTTCAGTATCGGGCATCATGCCCTCCCATGGAGCAGGCCTCAAATCAAATTAGAGAACAGCTAGATATCCCCATGCACAATGTGCCATACTTGCACTAGAGGGGAAATCTTCCCTGGTGAACAGTTGCGAAGCTTGTGCGATACACTGCTATATAAGGCCACTCGTGATTTCTCTTCTGGCTGGCTGTATAGCTCTTTTCTAGCACTATGACCACTAGTCAACAGGGAGGAGGTTTCTTTCTCAGTTCTAGCTTTATTTCTCAGTGTCTTACAACTAAAGCATGTGGTATCTTCAGCAATAGAGTCTTGCCATCTAGTTTTGGTGGGCAAGAACTGTGGCCTTGTGTATTGTTTTGTAGACTTCAGGGACTTCACTGAACAATACCTCACTGGGAAACACTCCAACCCTGGCACTGAATTTTTTCTAAGAAAATCTATGGCTTCTGGGCACAGCATTTATAGTCTCACCATTCTTAATGAAAAAGGGAATAAGACATACGTAATTGCACTTTGGTGTATTCAAGTGCTAAAATTGAACAAAAACAACATCAATGAAATCCCACCACAAACATGAAAAATACACAGCACATTTTGGACTTTTCATCATTAAACATCGGTTAAATGGTAAATAAACTTATAGGTATAGATATTAATATTATTTATTGTGCTTAGAAAATTTAATTGTTGTAGTTCTTGCTTCTAAAAATAGATAAGATAATGAAGTTAAGTCATCGATATTAATAATAACATTTTATTTGCAAAATAACAGTTTAGAAGTTGCCACATGTTCTTTTTTTGTGGGGGTGAAGCGTCTTGATTTTTAAAATCTTTTTTTAATTTAAATTTAATTTAATTTGATTTATTTGAAAGAGAGATAGAAAGACAGAGAGAGAGAATGGGCATGCCAGGGCCTTCAGCCAGTGTAAATGAACTCCAGACCCATGTGCCACCTTTTTTATCTGCCTTACGTGAGTCCTGGGGAATCGAACCTGGGTACTTTGTCTTCTCAGGTAAATGCCTTAACTGTTAAGCCATCTCCAGCCCGGGTCTTGATTTTTTTTTTAGTGTAACAAAGTAGCAATTTTAATAACATTCCCAGGAGTTCCAAACTTATTACATTAAGTAAAATAATTGGTGTTAGTATTTATGCTGTATAGACAGAATATGTATTATATGCAGTAACAACTCCATTATATTGCCATTATATGCAGACATTGCATGCATGCGAAATATAGTTTCTTTTAAATATCTTTGAAATCCTGGCCTGATTACTGTTTTCTATTAACAGGAAAGTTTGGAAAAAAAAAAAAACAGAATTGCAAGGGGAAATAAAAACTATTAATCAGAAGTCATGCCTGAGTCATTTGCATGTGGGCAAATGTAAAGAAAACAGTCATATTTATAGCTCCTGGCCCTTTTTCTTCCATTAGGATTGTAATAAAGTTGGATTTCACTGTGGTTCAAAAAGAGACAACAAGGTGTTTCTCTCCTGACATTTTGCTTGGTTTTCAAAGGACTTAGTGACTAGGTATCACATGCAATCTAAATGTGGTTACTGATAGAGGTCTAGATCATCACAAACATGCAATAAGAAATTTATCTGATAAGTAAAAGAAAGAATTTCCTCCAGAAAATGGGTATACATGTGCAACACATCAGTGACTTTTTATTAGTTTTTTTTTTTTAGCAATTATGTAACAGTAATTAGTTCTAGTATGCGTTTTTAAATTTTATTATTATTTTAAAATTTTATTTATTTATTTTTTTTATTTATTTGAGAGCGACAGAGAGATAGAGAGAAAGAGAGAGAGAATGAATGGGCATGCCAGGGGCTCCAGCCACTGCAAACAAACTCCAGATGCATGTGCCACCTTATACATCTGGCTTACATGGGTCCTGGGGAATGGAGCCTCGAACTGGGGTCCTTAGGCTTTACAGGCAAGCGCTTAATCATTAAGCCATCTCTCCATCCCACTAATATGTGTTTCTAAGGAAGTTTATAAACTTTGCACTCAATTGTAAATCTCTGGTCAGCACTAATATTATATTAACTAATTTGTAATGGAAAATTTTAGCCATTTTATTAGATATAACAGTTTGGAAAAATATTTAAAGCATATAGTGGATAAATTCACACATTATTTCATCCACAACAAAGATCATGAAAAAACCTAAATGTTATCACTTTTTAGTA
The DNA here is from genome assembly GCA_036346955.1 of Dipus sagitta. NCBI lineage: Eukaryota > Metazoa > Chordata > Mammalia > Rodentia > Dipodidae > Dipus > Dipus sagitta. The sequence goes on along the minus strand of CM070776.1, from coordinate 11,161,209 downwards.
GTATTTCTTCATCAAAAAATGATGCCATTAAAACAGAAGAGAGACTAGTTGCAAAGAAGGGATTCAAAGGAGTGGAGATTTGTGAGGGGAAAAGGTAGGGTAGTGGGAACAGATTATGATAATGGTATATTGTTTATATTTATGGAAGCTGTCAATAAAATAATTTGAAAACAGGAACGGATAATACTGTGTTATTGACTATGGGCTTTTTGTAAGTATCTCTTCCAGAGAAGATTTCCTTGGCTTTCACATGAGAGTTCCAAACTCCTTTTGATGAGACACAAAATGATACTAGTAACCAAGGAAATTTGCTAGTGTCCTGGTCAAAACCAAAGTACACTATACATATTTTCCACAATTTGTCTTTCAGATTCTTGTCAAGACATGGGAAGAAGTTATACAACAGATATTAAAGTAAGTGATGATGTGTAGGACTAAACCATTACTCATGATAGCTGATGTTCCTTTATAGTGGAAATTGTACAAGTGTGACTAAATCATAGTACAGGGTATCTGATCTTCTACACACAGATAAATGCTGATGGTGTTCCAGAATCTTGCCATCAGGGTTTGATTGTAGACACTCAGGTAAGAAATGATCGAGTTCTTGACTAATCCTACTGACCATGAGTCTACATTGTTCATATTGTAAATAGAGTGCATGCTGGGCCTGTGAGTGTTGTGGGATGGATTGTATGCTGGTTCATTGTCATTGTTATGCAATTCCAAGCCCAATTATAAGTATAGGCTATTTTTGTAAGTGTCCAGACAAGAAAGAACAAATTCTCCTGGTAATATTGTTAACCTCAGATTAATCAAAATATCCAGGTCAAGTTGAAATTTCTCCTAACAATGATCATAGTCATGGAATGGGTACATATCCTGGCAGAGGAGCTGTATCGTGAAATGTGTATGTGTGTGCGTGTGTGTGTGTGTGTGTGTGTGTGTTTTTCAGATTCCCTTTGAGGAGAACAGAAAGGATACAAAAAAATCTAATGTTTATGAGCAATATTATGGAAATATAATTGACTGGAGGAGAATAGTGATGTGATTTTAATAAATACTTAAATATGCATTTGAAAATAAGAAAGGTTCTAATGAGTTAATGTATTCTCATACCTGTCAATTAGCCAAAAGTGAAGTCTGGCACCTGCAAAACATATGGCAACTCTGGTCTAGGCATACTATTTTCATCCTCATAGATAGTGAGGATTAGATGATCTGCACTATGCTATGACCATTTTATCATGTACCTGGTTCCTAGCAAGATTTACTCAGCTGTTTCCTGTATCATTATATCCCATTGGCAGGACCTGGAATAAACTTGGCACAATTTTTGTATCCTTGCTGAAAGTGTTTAATGCTTGTACTGGTAGAAGCATAAGCAGGAATCCAGGTAATTTTCAGCATCCATCACTACAGTATTATTACCTGTTAACTTTGGTTGCAATGTTGAAGTGGTCATGGGGAAAGGGAGAGACAAAACTGTATCTTCAAACACATTTTTTGCATGTCGTTTTCAGGTTCCATTCAAGAACATATGCTTCAGGAAAAACTCTTGGTGGGACCTAGGTAAGTGATAAAGTGGAAGTAGCACAGGAAAGACTACCTGATCTTCAATATCAAGGAAGATGAGGTGGGCATGACATGGGCTTTTGTAAGTATGCTCTGAGGTTGTGGGCAGTGTATAAATATATTATGCCAACTTTACTCATTAGCATATTTAATATTTTTAGATTTAAATTTGATTATAAACTTGGTTCTTATATATCTTCCTCAATTGTCATATACCCAAACAGAAATATAGCCCCAGTATTATTACTAAGCATCAGATTTTACTTTATCTTTGTTGTTAGATGCTCATTTCATACTCACAGTGGTGAGATATAAGCAATAATCCTGCATTTTATAGGATACTTTATTGCAATTTTAAGTTTAACTTCCTGTTTTCAAACTATTTTATTGACAGCTTCCATAAATATAAACAATACACCGTTATCATAATCTGCTCCCACCACCCTACCTTTCCCCTCCCAAATCCCCACTCCTTTGAATTCCTTCTTTCCAACTAGTCTCTCTTCTATTTTAATGTCATCATTTTTTGGCTGATATTATGCAGGTCTTGTGTAGGTAGCTCAATACTCTACTTTCACTTCTCAGCACTTTGGTGAGTTTTAAGTCACCCCAATGGTCACCACCATCTGACAAGAGAAGGTTCTCTAACCAGAAGTGAGAGTAGCACTAATAAATGTATATGAACATAAGTATTTAGGGGGAAGTTTGGTGGGAATAATATATCCATTTAGGCAGACAACAGTAGTAGTTCCCTCCTAGGGAGGGTTTATGATCTCCTCAACCATAGACTCTTTATTAGGCTTTCAGCACCAGGCAGAGATTCCCTGTTATGGAGCAGGCCTCAAGTACAATCAGAGAGCAGTTGGTGTCCCCCCATAATAGACATTCCATCATTGTGCCAGTTAGTACATTTGGCACTACAGGCTAGCCATAGAGCTTGCAGAGTCCACAGCTGGCTAAGATCATTGATGACTTTTTCTCCCACAACAGGCTGCATAGGTCTTTCCAGCATCCTAAAACTAGTCAACAGGGAGAAGGCTTCCAGCTCAGCTCCAGTTTGATTTCTCAGTGACCTTGAAGCCCAAGCATGTGGAGCCTTCAGCAGTAGGATCTTACCTTGTAGTTATTGTGGGCAACCAAGAGTCTTGACAATAGTCTGTAATCTTTGTGGGTGTCAGGGACCCCACTGTCCTTCAACTTACTGGAAGGTATCCCACCCCAGCACTAATTTTTTTTTTCTAATAACAAACTGTGGCTTCTGGGGACAACATTACCCACCTCCACAAGATGTTTCTGCACAAATTCTCTTTTATTTATCATGCATATTATTACCTAATCTGAAGTAGGTTTCCATATGGCTTATTCATAAGTATTAAATTTTGATTAAATCTCTTCCCACCTTCTCCTCCAGCCCTTCCCCTTAGACCATTCCTGCCCCAGTATTCAGCCCTTACTTACATATCTACTGTACCTTACCCTTAAGCCCTCCCCTTTCTTCCTCCTGCAGAGCCCCTTTCTAGCTTCCTGGGTATACTATTGACTTTTATTCCAACTTTTATACAAATCTAAACATTTGAAGCTAGGATCCACATATGAGACAGAGCATGCAGTGTTTGACTTTCTGGGCCTGGATTACCTCACTTAGTGTAGCGTTTTCCTGATCTATCCATTTCCTTGTAAATTCCAGGGCTTCATTTTTCTTTATGGCTGAATAAAACTCCATTGTGTAAATATACCATATCTTCATTATCTATTCATCAGTTGGAGGGTACATAGGGTGGTTTCATATCCTAGCTATTAGGAATAGAGCAGCAATAAACATAGATGAGCAAGTATCTCTGTAGTAATTAGTAGAGTTCTTAGGGTATATGTCAAGGAGTGATATAGCTGGACCATGTGATTAACCTACTTTTAGCATCACAGGAAATACCACACTGATTTCCACAGTGATAGTTAGGTAAATGCTAACATGGGGCTAAGTCATAACACAGGTCATCATATCATTTCATACATTTATGTACATAAATTATCTCCTTAACTCTTCTTATCACCTTATGTTTCTTGCCAATAAGCAGTTATAAAATGCAGTCCTAAGATTTTCCTGAAAGGGGTTTACATATTTTATTACAGAAAAAAATATTTTAATGTGTAATTAGTGAGAGATTGGTTATAGCCTAGTACATTTTCATTGTTGCATACTTATCACCCTGGAGGTAAGCATGGGATATTTTGCATATCATTCAAGAAATCTTTAGCATTAGATAATCTGCTGATCATGAGTACATATGATGTACATCCCATGAAATTCATATTGATACTATAAATGTGGAGGGATTGATCGCATCCCACTTCATTGTTGTTGTTGTTCACTTGTCAGCCCATGGTAAACATAACTTCTTTAGATTTTAAGTCAAGAAAGAATGGACACTTCTGATTTGCAGTTACATTTTAAATCATCCCAAGTAATCAGGTAGAGTGAAGGGTCCCTTAACAAAAGAGTGTGAAGGAGTCCTGGTAGTGCAAACTATATCCAGACACACATTCTTCCACAACTTTTGTTTTCACACTCCCTTTAAGAGACACAGTGACACATGCTGGTGATGAAGCTTTACTAACTACTGTGTATTAGTTACTTTTCTCATTGCTGTGAAAAAAATACTAGACAGAAATAATTTATGAGAAGAAGAGGCTCATTTGGGCACCACATTTAAGAGTGTGCAATTCATCTTGGCTAACATTACATAGTGGACTTCAAGGTGGCAAGTACATGTTGTTGGTATTGCTCACATCTCAGCAAATCAGGAAGCATAGAACTGGGAGTGTTATCACTCAGCTTAAGTTGTACTTCTTTCCCCTTTTTATTAAGATGAGTACCCCAATCCATGGCATGGAGCCACCTAAATTCAAGGTTAGTCTTAACTCCTCAGTCCCTCATCTCTGATAATGCCCTCCAGACATGCCAGAGGTATGTCTTCTAGATTATGAATCAAGTTAACAATGAATATTAACCATCATAACCAGGTAAGTGATGGAGTGTCAGTGAGCAATAGATGCCTAACATTTTTCATGGTTTTTGGAAGTGTCAAGCAAGATTTTTGTTAGTGTACAGCTGTGGTGAGGTCCTAGCCATTTATTGGACCTGAATTTCAGAATTACAAATGAGACATATTTCAATTACAAATTTCCTCATGTGTATACAGTTTAAAGATGTCCCTAACAGCCCTACTAAGTCTGATATTGTTGTATTATTGTTTAGTTCATACATATAATGGCACAAGTATAAGCAATAATCCAGGTAATTTTTATCATATACACCATGGTGATATGGACCATGGACTATTGCCTGATATTTCTTCTCCTATCTAAGTACTAACCAGGCCAAACTCTACTTATAAGATCAAATGAGATCAGATGTGTGCAGGGTTGCATGACCGTAGATCTGATGTTCTTTTATAAGATGTCATTCCTGGAATTGTACAAGCTGAACTCATTCTTTGAATTCTGAAAACCTACAAAGACACAGAAATGATGCAGGGGCCTTGGGAGTGATATATGCTACAGAATATTCAGTGATGCATCTTTTCAGAGACACCCATCATAGTAAGACAGTATAATCACATGGCAGGTATCCAGGCCACTGCCTTGATGGGGCTAAATCACTTCATAGAATATTTCTTCTTCATAGACCACAGGTAAGTGATGATATATCCCTTATCCTTCTGTCTTGTTTTTGTTGCTGCTACTCAGGTAAGAAATCAAGAAGTCCATAGCAATTCTAGTGATCTTAAGTGTATACTGTTTATGTGGCAAAGAAAATTTATGTTGAACTTACATGTGTTCGAGCCTGGATTGTATCTTGGTTAGTTCATAGTTGTTGCAGTTATCTTCTTGTTGCTGGAATAAATATCCAACCAGAAGCAGCTTATGGGAGGAAAGGGTTTATTTCAGGCTTATAGACTCGGGGGAAGTTTCATCATGGTAGAAGCAGCTGGCTCACGTCAGCATCCACAGCAGACAGAGAAAAGCCAACACCAATAAGCACAAAGAGCTAGAGTCAAACTGGCTCTCTCACCTAGTAGGGCTGGACTGAAGTTCTACCCCAAGTGACATGCCCCCTTCAGGCCCTGGGAACTGTCTGATGGAGACTTAAGTAGGAAGTTTTAATTTAAAATACCCAAGTCAGCCAGGCGTGGTGGTTGCACACCTTTAATCCCAGCACTTGGGAGGCAGAGGTAGGAGGATTGCCATGAGTTCAAGGCCGCCCTGAGAGTACATAGTGAATTCCAGGTCAGGCTGAGCTAGAGTGAGACCCTACCTTGGGGGAAAAAAAAAAAAAAACCCGAGTCTATGGAGGACATACATTTGCATTCAAACCACCACAGCAGCACTGAAGAAGTTTCAGTATGGTAGTAGGCATTAGATATGTTGCAGGTGGCCACTCAGGAAAGGAAGGACTCTCGCAATGATCAATTATTTCAACTGAAAACAAATGCAAGTATCTGGAAAGAGGTGAAGTATGTGATAACAATGAAGATGGGAATAAAGGTATTCTCAAAGAGCCATCTGTATATTCAAACACATTGTGGATATTTTTTCTTGCAGATTATTTATTTAAAAAGCATAGTTGTGGCTGAAAATATTTTTAACAAAGCCTCATTGTTAAGCAGGACTTTGATTAGGTATTCAAACCATAGTGTAAGTGAACTCATCTTCCATATCCAGGTCATGAAGGAGGCTTTGACCACATGTTGCCAGATTTCTTCACAAAACCCTAGACAAGTTCATCAGAGACTTTCATATTCTTGATGTATATTCAATAAGTGTTTTGGAGATTTCCATATGTCCCTGTCATTATGTAGAAAAAACTAATACCTCACAAATATAAGAAGTATGCATCTCTTTATTACACCCTTGCTGAATAATAATATTTGTTTAGTGTTCATAGTTGTAGAGGTATCAAGAAGGATCCTGGTTGGTAGAGGATATGGTTCAGTTACAGTTCAGTGGTTAATGGTTCTTGCTTGCAAAGCACATTGGCCTGGGTTTAATTCCCAAGTACTCACAGAAAGCTAGACACACAAAGTAGCATATGTGTCTGGAGTGCATTTGCAGCAGCAAACGATCCTAGCATGCCCATACTTACTCCCATCCTTATTCATTCTCTCTCTCTCTCTCATGAATAAAACCAAAAAGAAGGATCCTGATAACTTTCATATGCTATATCACATATATTCACCATGGAATTTTGTCAGCAATCCTCTCATGATGTACAAGTTCTGTTAGAATCCTCATCAGTGGATATGTACAAGTATTCAGGTACTGTAAATGGATCCTGAAATGTTGCAGTGTCTTGGGGATTACAATTGTCCAGATAATACGAAAATAATGTACCAAATAGTTTTGCCACAGTCTAGTTTTCAGAGATGAGTCAGAATATCACAGTGATCAGAAAATGTCAACAAGTGGAACCCTTCATGATAATGACGTAAATGTTGGTGGCCTCTTTATGGGACATCAGATTTTTCTATGCTTGCCTATGTGTTAAGGATATCTCTTAAGACATTTCCTAATTCTTCACTTGTGGTAGGTATTCGGGTACAAAATGATGCCATTAATCATCTTAATGAAGAGTTTACACAATTTAGACCTAAGGGAAAATTAATGTTGAATATGTGTTTGTTGAAAATAATAAAGAAATGTTGATTATTTCTTTATATCTTGGTTCTTGGTCATGTTTCTTGACCTTGAACCAATTTGTAAGCCTAGTGTACTTTTTTTTTTTTTTTTTTTGGTTTACTTAGGTAGGGTCTCAATCTAGCCCAGGCTGATTTGGAATTCACTATGGAGACTCAGGGTGGCCTCGAACTCATGGCGATCCTCCTACCTCTGCCTCCTGAGTGCTGGGATTAAAGGCGTGTGCCACCACGCCTGGCCCTAGCGTATTTTTTCAGGTATCCAACAAAGAAAAGATGCATTCTCCTCACCATATATGCAACTCAGGTTCATCCTGTTACCAAGGTGTATGTAAACTGTTCCTTAACCAAAGTTTGATGGACCAGACAATAGTCAGGTATCCTGCTGAGTAAATTGCATCCTGGCACAGATCTGTGCATGTTTAATTTTATTCTTTGTGAAGGGGAGTGGAAATTGAATCTAGGGTATGTGCATACTAGGCAAGCATCATTAAATCATGTCCACAGCCCACATTTAGGGGAGTTGTGGAAGATTTTCATTGTTGACTTTTTATAGATGTTATCTTATAGATTCCTTATTTTGTTTTTATTAAGAACTCTAATATATGAATATTAAGTAATTGATACGCCAGCTTGTGCATCTGACTTATTATATGGGTACTGGGGAATTGAACCTGGGTCGTTGGACTATGCAGGTAAGCACCTTAACTGCTAAGCCATCTCTCCAGCCCTAAATTTAATTTTTGTGACGATTGAAATACTAGCAGAGTTCCATGTGATTTCTTTTTTGAATCTACCACGTTGATGTTAACTATTGAATTGCTACAGGTATTGTCTCACAAAAGTAAAAGTGAGCTGAAGAGGTGGCTATACCATTAAGAACACTTGTTTGTAAACCCTGTTGGCTCAGGTTCAGTTCTCCAGTACTCACGTAAAGCCAGATGTACAAAGTGGCACATGTGTCTAGATTTTGTTTACAGTGACAGGAGGCCCTGGCATATCCATGCTTAGTCTCTCTCTTTCAATCTGCCTCTTTCTCCTCTTTCTCTCTCTCTGTCTAAATAATAAATAAATGTTTTAAAAAGTAAGAGTTCCTGTACTAAATTCTGTTCATGACCATCTGCAAATATCTTAGTAGGGTCATAAATCTGGAAATGATACAATGACCTGGGGAATTTTAATATGTAAAGATCGAATAAGACTGGTCCTGAATTGGTTTTGATTCATGTGTCTCTCAGAGATAAGTCAACACATCATAGTGCCTCAAAAAATATCTTCACAAGGGCTGGGAGATGGCTTAAAGGTACTTGATTGCAAAATCTCTTGGCTCAGGGTTAAATTCCCCAGTATCCCCGTAAAATCAGATACACAAAGTGGTGGACACATCTGGAGTTTGTATGCAGTGCTAAGAGGTCCTGATGCACTCATACTCTCCCTTCTTCTCTCTCTTACTCTTTCTTCTTTCTCTGTCTCAAATAAATAAATTATAAAAAAAATCTTTAAGAGTACAGATGCTGGGCTGGGGGATAGCTCAGTGGATAAGGCAGTTGCTCATGTAAGCATGAGTTATCTAAGTTCAGATATCCAAACACAAGTTAAAAGGCAGACTGTATAGTGGGCATCTGTAATCCCAGCGTGCCTATGGCAAGATGGGAGGCAGAGATATCAGAATCTCCTGGAAGCTTGTGCACCAGATAGTCTCATGAACACAATGGTGTGTAATGAAAGACCCTGCCTCAAGATGGAAAGCAAAGGCCTCTCTGTACACACCCACACACCCACACCCACCCACACACACACACACACTTAACATTCATTTGTTGCAGGTGCTCAGGTCAAGAATCATGGAGTACTTAACAAACCTGGTGAGCATGAGTTCATATGATTTATATTGCTAGAAAAAGGTTGAACGTGTGAATGTTGAGCTATATTAGGATTATTGGCATTATTCCAGGTTTATATATTTAATTATTTATAGTTATATATTTTATATTTATTTATGTTTATATTATTTTAATATATATTACATATGTTATATAATATATAATTTATATACAAATCATAAATACACAATTTATACAAAATAATATAATATTACATACTATATAATTGCACATTATAGATAATTATATGTGCTATATATTATAAAATATATAACTTTAATATTCACATCTTATAACATTATTTCAGGGTTCATTAACATTGTAGTTGATCTTCCAGCCCAACTGTATGCATCATTTCTATTCAGATTTCAGGTCATAAAGGATGGATGCTCTTGAACTGTTGTTCAATCAGTCATAACCCAACTATCCCTGTAGAGTTGAATAATCTCAATAAGTGAAGACAAAGGAATGGGTTATAGTCATGGGAGGGAAATTTGTATGCTGAAAACACGTTTTGCATAACTTGTTTTAATATTGCCTTCAAAAGTGACTCTGAAAGTCTTATTGATGGATGGAGCCTTGTTAAGGCCTATGTATGTGATCAGCTACATATGCTGCTATGCAGACCACCTGATCTTAGATATACAGGTCAGTAAGAAGAGGTGCCAAATGTCTTCAGCTTTTTGTCTGCTCCTACTAAAATTTCAAATAGTGTGTAGCTTTCAGGGAAGTATAGACATTATTAAGATCTGATTTTTTGATGTACATATGAGGATTGTTTACAATATGATTACATTTCCCTGTTTTTCAAGCTGCTACTTAGCAAAATGTCTCCACATTGAAAGGCATAAACAACTATTGCAAGCCTTTATCAAAAGCAGCTGGGACAACCCACAAGGGGAGCTGGGGTCATCTGATCCCCACCTCAGATTCAGGTGCCCCCTGTGACAGCTGTATGCAATAAAGCAGGAGGTCTCATGACCTCAAAGGGAGCTAGAGTATATAGGGAGTAAGAGATCAAGGAAAATTGAGCTCCGTAGAGGTGGTTTCTTTGGAGTTTTCATGATCTGTAAGTAAGCCCTCACCCTGAGGCTGAGGGAGAAATATCTGCGGGAGTAATCTTGAGTTAGCAAGTCCCAGTGAAGTGCTATTTTGGGGTCCCATATTCCTGGACAGAGTCAAGGAGCTTTTGGAAACAGCTATCAGGAAATTGTCATTCAGAGTGAGATAAGACAACTCTGGGGTGCTGCTCCTCTAGGGTCCCCATGCTCTGTAAGTTCTCATCTTGAGGTTGAGAGAAGAGAGTCTGGGCAGTAATCTTGACACAGGAAGCCCCTTCAAAGTGGTTTCTTTGAGGACTCCACGTTCCTATAAATACCCTCTTCATGGTCTGTAAGTACTCCTAATAAACTCAGTTCACCAAACTGGTATCAGTGCAATTGAACTTTGGTCTTCCACCTGAGCTCTATTTTGAGTGAAGACATATGTTCACGTCTTTCTCCAAGGGAAAAGTTTCCCCCAACACTCACTTATGTGATTAAAACATGAATATGCTGCTAATAGCTGTACTAAGTCTCACTTTCTATATCCTTATTAAGATGCAATGTTTACTTCTCAAATGCTGTGGTTTATTAGGTTATTATTGTTCCCTTTACAGTAATATGGCATGTTTACCAATGACCTTTCTTAACAGATCCACTCTTATAAGAACTCAGCAAGTCTCTAAAGATCATTAAATGATACAGTGGCCTTAGGAATCACATGTCGCCCAGAGCATGTTCAATGATGTGTAGTTCTAAGACAACATCACCATGAGACGGACAGTGTTATCACATGGAATATTTCTCATCTCCAGGTTAGTCCTGCTGTGAGATTCAATCATGGCATGACACAGGCAAGTGATGGCGATGTTCCTGTCCATTTTGTCACCATACTTTTGTCACTGCTGCTCAGATAAGAAAGGATGCAACCCCCATCAATTGTGAGTATGATTGTATACTTTCTACACTTGATGTTGTACCTACATGTGTCCTAGTCAGCTTGCAGAAGTGCCAAGTGTATTAGTAAGCATTGAATATATTATATATATCTGTTCCAGGAAGGATGGACTCTCCAGATAGTACATCCTGTTAATTTCAAATGAATGTACGTATCCAAATAGAGGTGGATTATTCCTTCACTAAAGTGGTAGAGAAGGGAATGAGATGATATCCTCATAGAATGAGCTCTACTCAAACACATTTTATGTATATTTATAGGTTCCCTACATGAGAACACAGTTTGCCTGAAATGAATCTTGCCAGCCCTGTAACAATATGTAGGATACGACAAGGTCATCAAGAAGGCTGTGCCTAGACCATGCTGTCATGTTTCTTTGCAGCACCCTGGAAGGCTTTGGCTACTGTACAGGTATGAAACAATGATACTTTCATCTGACACCATCATATGTTTAAATATGTTTTTTTTAAGCTTTACTTATTTGAAAGAGAGAGAAAGAGCCAGAGAGAGAGAGAGAGAATGGGCACGCTAGGGCCTCCAGCTACTGTAAACGAACTCCAGACACCCCCTTGTGTATCTGGCTTATGTGGGTCCTGGGGAATTGAACCTTTGGCTTTGCAGGCAAATGTCTTAACCACTAAGCCATCTCTCCAGCCCTAAATCTGCTTTTTTTGTTTGTTTAATTTTGTTTGAGAGCTACATACAGAGAGAAAGAGGGAGGGGGAGAGAGAGAGAGAATTAATGTGGATATGCCAGGGCCTCTAGCCACCACAAAGGAACTCCAGATGCATGTGCCACCTTGTATAAGGCTTATATGGATTCTGTGGAATCAAGCCTTGAACCAGGGTCCTTAGCCTTCACAGGTAAGCGCTTAACTGCTAAGCTATCTCTCTAGCCCTAAATCTGTTCTTAAAAATATTTTTATTTATTTTCAACCAGAAATTGAGAATGGTCATGCCAGGTCCTACAGCTGCTGCAAACAAACTCTAGGTGTGTGTGCCACTGTGCATCTGGCTTTACATGGGTACTGAGGAATTGAACCCGGGTTGTTAGGCTTTGAAGGTAAGCAGCTTAACTGTTGTACCATTTCTCTATCCCATCAAATATGTTTTATAGAAATGCTTTGAGCCGGGCATGGTGGTGCATGCCTTTAACCCCAGCATTTAGGAGGGAGAGGTAGGAGGATTGCTGTGAGTTAGAGGCCACCCTGAGACTGCATAGTGAATCCCAGGTCAACCTGGGCCAGAGTAAGACCCTACCTTGAAAAACAAAAAACAAAAACAAAAAAAGAAAAAAAAAAGAGAAAAAGAAATGCTTTGAAGGCTTGTATAGGTCCCCATAATTATTGGCACCCTTTCCAATAGAAATAACTTCTCCCTCATAGAAGCGGTAAACACCCATTTTTTTTACAAGAAGAAAACATTTAATGAGTACAAGTTTGACATATAAATGCCTCACAGAATCATTTAGTATAATTTCTTAGGAGGAAACACACATATATCATCAAGAAAATAGAGACATGAACAGCCTTTACATTAACCATACACATGACCTTCATGTATATATAAATACCTGGGGCCTAACACTTAGACCTATTACTTTTTTCCCTCTGTTCTTCATATTTAAGAAGAGTGAAGCTCAAAATGGTTCACGTATCCTTGCTGGCTGGTAATATGTGTTTAATGTTCATATGGTTAAAAGAATGAGCAGGGATCGTCTAAAGAAACTTTGTTCTATTAGAATACTTTACTCAACGATATAGTGACATGACGATTTTCAGTTGTCTTGGTATGATGAGAAATGTGCCAAAAAAGTTTTGCTCGGATATGTTTAAAAGAGCCACAAATGGAGCATCACTGGTAAGCACTGGTGTTGGCCTATTCAAATGACAGGACATCTAAGCTTCCTATACTTGGATACTCTTGATGATGTCATCAACATTTTTTGTATCTATGCCTTTGTGGCAGGTACTCAGATATGAAAGAACATTGTCCTTAATAATTCAAATTATACATTTCATAGGGTAGAAACGATTTATATTAAATCTGTGAATGTTTAGGGTGTAAAGTTCTTGACGTGGTGCCTAGTTGTAACCTTAGCATAATTTGCAGGTGACCCATCAAGGAAGGAGGACTCTCTTGACCTGTACATATTCTTTAAATTTATCTTAAGTGCCCAGAGGGAGATGAAGTCTTCCTTAACAGGGTTGGTGGTCAAAGTTATAGACAGGTATCCTGATGAGCAAATGACATCCTGAAACTCATTTGAGCATGCCCCTCCTCCCGAGGGTGGGGAGTGGTCTTCTTTGAAGTAGATAAACAGTGGTAAGTGAGCCTAGGGCCTCACACATGTTCCCCAGCCCTCATTTCTGCTTTATTCCATTTATTCAAAATTTTAATTGTATTAATAATTTCATACATATATGTGTTTTGATAATTTTCATCCCCTTTACCTTTTCTCCCACACACCCACTTTTCTTCCCAACTGCTACACTTTTTTACTTTCATGTGTGTTTTTTTAGTTATATATATATATATATATATATATATATATATATATATGAAACCAGGTTACACACCTTTGTCCCTTCACCGCAGTTCCCATTACCCTGGATGGCTTTCCTCAATTTTGCTTTTGAAAACAATCAAATTTATTTATTTGCAAGGAGAGGGGGCGGGAGGGAGGGATAAAGATAAAGTATGAGTGCACCAGGGCCTTTTCCCACTGCAAATGAACTACAGATCCATGTGCCAAATTGTGCTTCTGGCTTTTTGTGGATACTGGGTAATTGAACCCAGGCCATCAGGTTTTGCAAGCATGAATCTTTAACTGCTGAGCCATCTCTCCAGCTCTGTTTCTGCTTTTTATTTTGAGAAAGTGAGTATGTAGCCCACACAGGCCTTGAACTTCTGATCATCCTGCTTCCACTACCCTAGTAGTTGGGATTACAGATCTGTCCTCTTAAGAATCTCTTAATAACAAACACATGGATCACTAAAATATTGTTTATTTACAATGATCCTGGCCATGGAAGTGACAGTGTTGCCACACTACAGTGCAGATCACCTTATCTTCAATATCCAAGTTGATGAGAAAGTGCCTAACCTGGTATAGCCATGTTTTGTCTGCATCTATCCGGTTACCATCTTGGCTACTGTACAGATATGAGGAGGAGCCACACTCGGTCCTTAGAGTACTTATATTATCAAATTTTTTTTGTAAGTTCTTAAGGCAATCTGATATTTCTGCAACATTTTTGGATTGTCCAGTTTTCTTACTTATATCTAATATTATGTATTATATATATGTATAATCATAAAATGTTACTTTATCCTTACTTAAACTATGTGAATTTAGTATTATGTCGGGGCAACAGTATGATTCTATGTAATTTTCAATGTGACCATCATTTTGATATATACATTGGATTTTTTTTTCAGACATCCTGTACAGTTACCATGATTTCTTGGAACATATTCAGGTAGGAAAAAGTCCTTACTTTGCTCTGTAACCAGTTTTCTACTTTCTATGTATAAAAATGATGTATCTAACCTTGTGAGCTTATGAATTTCACATATTCAGGTAATAATAGGGTAATACCAGTCATAGTAGTAACCATGGAAATGTTTCAGGTGCCCAATACGGGGATGCTATCTTCTCCAATGGTGTAGACCTTGGAGTTCTACAAGCATCCAAGTAACAGTTGATGAGTCATATAAAAATAGATGTCTTCAAAGTTATATGCATGCGTCCCACAGGAATACATTGTGTCCTTTTGCACAGGCGTTATAATGTTTTCCAGGTTCTTATCCATGATGGTTAGCCCAACAACTTATGTAGCAAGTATTGAAGTAAACAGTGATGTGAGCCTAATATATGGTACAGGACCCCTGATATTCCTTTATAGAGGAAAATTATGGTGACCCTGCAATTATTAGGATGTTGTTGATAGAGCTCAGGGAAGAAATGATTGTGTCCTTCCCAATTCTACTAACTACAAGAGTACCCTTTTATGATAATGAAAAATAATGTTTCTCTTAGGAGTATGCAGGGAGTAATTTTATTATGGCTGATTGTAATTGTTATATAATTCTCAGCATAGTAGTAAGCATAGGATATTTTATAGGGGCATAGTGAAGCAAGGATGGACTCTTCTGACAATATGGTTACACTTGAATAAATACAAGTATCTAGATATCATCAAAGTATCCTTATACTAGCAAAGAATGGAAGCTATCATGGTAGAGTATCTGGTTCCCTGAAAATTTTTTTTTTTACTTTTTATTTTTTTATTGACAACTTCTATACTTATAGACAATAAACCATGATCTTTCCCTCCCTTTCCCCTCTTTCCCCTTCACAATTCTGCTGTCCATCTTTTTCTCCTATTATGAGGTTCTTGTGAAGGTACTGCTAAGCACTGTGAGGTCATGGATATTGAGGCCAATTTCTGTCTGGACAGTTGTATTGTAATGAGTGGGTACCCTTCCTTTGACTCTTATATTCTTTCCACCACCTCTTCTGCAATGGACCCTGAGCCTTTGAGAGTGTGATGGAGATGTTTCAGTGCTAGACGCTCCTCTGTCCCTTCTCAGCACTAATGTCCACTGTTTTCACTGCTGATGACTTCTGTTTCCTACAGTGCTGCATACAGTGCAGATTTTTGCAGCTTTCAGTTGGCTGGTCTACAGGGAGAAGGTTTTCTGCTCAGCACCAGCTTGATTTCTCAGTGACTTTGCTGCTCAGTCATGTGAAGACTTAAGCAATAGGCTCTTACCATCTGTTTCTCAAGGGAAACCAAGGGCCTTGGCAATAGCCTGTAATGTTTGGAGGCAACAGGGACCTCCCTGGCCAACAACTCACTGGAAGGTATCCCACTCCTGGTACTGCAAATTTTCAGGTAACAATCTATGGCTTCTGGATGTGCCATTATTCAAAAAGTAGGTTTTCATAAGTCTTATTCAGAATAGCTTGAATTTTGACTTACCCTCCCCCGCCCCTCCCCAATTCTCTTCCCCTGGCCTCATTTAGGCCTTCTCCTCCTTGTAATCTGTTTTTCTACTGTTACCTGTTCTTCTCCTTGAATATATACAATATCATCTCCTAAAGTTCTTCCCTCTCTCTCTCTCCCTTATAGCATTTTTCTATCTTACTGGACTCTGCTACACAGTTTTGGTTTCACCTCACACACAAGTCTATACATTTGTAGTGAGGATCCACATATGAGAGAGAACATGCAACATTTGGCTTTCTGGGCCTGGGTTACCTCACTTAGTATAATCCTTTCCAGATTTTCCCTGCAAATTTCATAATTTCATTTTTATTTACCACTGACTAGAACTCCATTATGCAGATGTATCACATCTTTATTATCCACTCATCTGTGGAGGGACATCTAGACTGGTTCCATTTCCTTACTGTTGTGAAAAGAGCAGCAATAAACGTGGTTGTGCAAGTATCTCTAAGGTAGTGAGAAGAGTCTTTAGGATATATGCCTAGGAGTGCTATAGCTGGATCATATGTTAAATCTATTTTTCACTGTCTCAAGAACCTCCACATTGGTTTACACAATGGCTGTCCAGATTATATTCCAACCAATAGTGCAGAAGGGTTACCCTTTTACTGCATCCTTGCCAACATTTATTGTCGTTTGTTTTCTTGATGGTAGCCATTCTGACAGGAGTGAGATGGAATCTCAAAGTAGTTTTAATTTGTATTTCCCTGATGGATAAGGACGTAGAACACATTTTTATTTATTATTATTTTTTCTTTTTTTATTAATTAGTTTTGTACTCAGAAAATACAGTCAATTTGGTACCATTGTTAGGCTCATCCGTGTCCTACGCCCTCCCTCTGGCCCCTCCTTGTTGAGGTATATGGGTCATGCATTCTGGAGTTAGCCCAAAGTTATGGGTGGGATAAATGTCTCTGTATATCATAACCCAACATGTGGCTGTGACATTCTTTCCGTCCACTTTTCCGCAAAATTTCCCTGAGCCATGTTGGGTTCACTTTTGGTCTGCTTCAGTGATGAGGTGTTGGGGGCTTCTGGGTCTCTGGCTCTCTGATTTGGTAGGAGTTGATTTTTCTCTGTGTTGATCTCCTTCACCCTTGTGCTGGTACCCGGTTCACCAAGAAAACAGCACCCTTGCTTGTTTCGCCAAGTGTTCTTAGTTTCAGCCAGGGCCCTTTTGAGGTATGATGGGGTGGCTCTGTCCTTAGGATCTACATCTATCTGAAAAATAGAAGCAGATTCTCCAACGGAGAGTAAGTTAGCACCAGACAAATGAGATAACCCTTACTTTTTATAGAGAATTTAATAGGTGTAGGCCCTCTTGTAGCCCACAGTTGATGGTAGCTTGATAATAGATAATGGGCTTATGTTTGGATATGTTTCTGACTTGTTTCCCAGGTCCAGCTATGGGTCCCATACCATTGAGGGGATTAGTTAGCCAAATCGAGAGCAGATGGTTTCCCACCATGGCTGTGTGCCACTATTGCACTTGTGTGGGCATCACAACAAGTTATTTGCTGCTAAGTAGGTTAGACCATGCGTTGCTTCTACAAATATTGGTCATTTTCCCCCAGTCGCCCATGTAGCACCTTCTGGCACTAGACGCGCTGACTGTCTGGGGACTGACTCTCTTCCAACTTCCAGCCATGCCATTCTAATTTGCATGTCAATCACATAAGGTGTCTTCAGCAGTAGGGTCTCACCACTAGCCTTTGGTGGGTCATCAAGTACTCTGACAGAAATCTGTCTGTCTTTTAGGAAACCTTGTAGGTCTCTCTGATCAAAAGCTCATTGTGGATGATAGCCCCATGCTGGTTCTGGGAGTTACAGGTCAGTGCCCACTAAGAAAAGGAGGAAAAAGATAACTAATATAAAAGAGAGAGAAAGAGAGAGAGAGAGAGAAGCTGTAGAAGATTAAGGTTTTAGATGTTTATATGTCATCTGTATTTCTTTCGATAAGTACTCTCTATTTAGTTCCATAGCCATTTTTTAATTGGTTTGTTTGATTTCTTATTGTTTTTTTTTTCTTTTTTTGAGCTCTTTGTAGATTCTGGATATTAATCCTCTGCCAGATGTGTAGCTGGCAAAGATTTTTTCCCATTCTGTAGGTTGTCTCTTTGCTCTATTCAGTGTCCTTTTCTGTAAATTAGTAGTTTTATTTCCTGAGCAATTGGGGTTATATTCAGAAAGTCATTGCCTATGACAATATGTTGAAGGGTTTCCCTTACGTTTTCCTCTAGCAGTTTCAGAGTTTCAGGTCTGATGTTAAGTGCCGGGCTCCGCCGGCGGGGGCAGGTAGTGCCGAGGGAAGGACCAGGCCCGCTGGTTCCTCCCAAGGGGTTTAGGAGGAGATGAGCATCCGACGACTCAGACCTCTCCTGGCCACCGGAGAAAAACCACACTGAGTCGGGAGTCTTGTAGAAGCAGGAACTCCCTTTATTGCTATGAGCTGTTGCCTGTATAATGTTGGGAACAAAGGAGGGGATTCTAGGATGGGGGGGAGAGGTAAGGGCCAATAGTAAACTGTGACTATTGAAATGATAATTCTAACTCCCATGCGGAAGTAGCAGGCAAGAAGCCATTAGGAGTCTTGCTGAGTCATGTCTGGCCAGAGACAGGTCGCCAAACTTCAGCTAGGCTCAGGAAGTTCCACTAGGCCTCATGCCTGGGCCTTTCAGAGCCCAACAGTTAAGGTCCATGATCCACTTGGACTTGATTCTTATGCATGGAGAGACAAAGATCTATTTTCATCCTTCTACATATAGATATCCAGTTTTCCCAGCACCACTTGTTGAAGAGACTATCTTTTCTCCAATGAATATTTTTTGGCATTCTTGTCAAAAATCAGATGGCTGTAGCTGCCTAGGTTAACATCTGATCCTCTATTCTGTTCCATTAATGTACATGTCTGTATTTGAGCCAATACCCTGCTGTTTTATTTTATTTTATTATTACAATTTTTTTCTCAATCTTTATTAACATTTTCCATGATTATAAAAAAATATCCCATGGTAGTACCCTCCCGCTCCGCCCCCCAATTTTCCCTTTGAAATTCCATTCTCCATCATATTCCCCTCTCCATCTCAATCTTTCTACTTACATATATACAATGTTGTTACTATGGCTTTGTAATATAGCTTAAAATCAGGTATGGTGATACCACCAGCCTTATGTTTGTTGCCAAAAATTGTTTTGGCTATTTGAGGATTTTTGTGCTTCCAAATGAATTTTAGGATTGTTTCTATTTCTGTGACGAATTCCATTGTAACATTAATGTGGAATCTATTAATTGCTTTTGGTAAGATTGCTATTTTCACAATATAGATTCTTCCAATCCAAGAACATGGGATGTCTTTACATTTCCTTGTCTTCTGCAGTTTCTGACTTGAGTGTTTTAAAGTTCTCATTGTAGAGATCCTTTACTTCCTTGGTTAGGTTTATTCCAAGGTACTTTATTATTTTTTTTTTTTTTTGAGGCAGTTGTGAATGGGAGAGATTCCCTGATTTCATCTTCTGTGTGTTTATTGTTAGTATATAGGAAAGCTACTGATTTGTGTGTTTATTTTGTGTCCTGCTATGTTGCTAAAAGTGTTTATCAGCACTAACAGTTTGCTGGTACAGTCTTTAGGGTCCTTTATGTATAGAATCATATAATCTACAAATAATAATTTCATCTCTTCCTTTCCAATTTGTATCCCTTTTATGAGTGCCTCTTATCTTACTGCTATAGCTAAGACTTTCAATACTATACTAAATAAAAGTGGGCACTGTGGACACCCTTGTTTTTTTCCTGAATTTAGTGAAAATCTTCAAGTTTTTCCCCATTTAGTATTATGTTGGCTGTAGGTTTGACATAAATAGCTTTTATTATGTTGAGATTTATTCCTTTTATTCCCAGTTTCTGTAATGCTTTCACCAGGAAGGAATGTTGGATTTTGTCAGATGCATTTTCTGCATCTATTGGGATGATCTTGTGATTTTTGTCCTTCAGACCATTTATATGATATATTACATTTATCGATTTGCATATGTTGATCCATCCCTGCATCCCAGGGATAAAGCCAACTTGGTTTGGGTGAATAATCTTTTTGATACGTTCTTGTATTCTGTTTTCCAACAATTTGCTCAGAATTTTTGCACTCTTGTTCATGAGGGAGATTAGTTTGTAATTTTCTTTCTTTTCTTTCTGTCTGTCTTTGTCTGGTGTTGGTATCAGGGTGATGCTGGCTTCATAGAAGTTCAGTAGAATTTATTCCTTCTGAAAACTATTTTTGCATGTGTATTTTTCAGGTTCTGATCCAGAAAAGGATGTTCAGGGAACATTGATAATGTACAGGTCAGTGAGAGTGGTCTTAGCACTGTGCATACCATCTTATCTTTACTATCCAGGTGTCCAGGTGGATGATAAGAATGTATTTAACCTTTTGTTCCTGTGTTTATTGAATGTATTCTATTAAGGTCTTGGATAATGTGAAGATACAAGATGCTGTCACATTCTGTCATTACATATCTTCTTTTTACATGTACATTTTACTCATATTTCCCCTACTTTGGCATGTTTGCTACTGAGAAATTCTTCAAATACTTAAGCATGGGGGATCTTGTCATCTTTAGATCTTCTTTAGGTTCTCTCTTGAGTGTTTGTGGTGGTTTATATTGTCAACTTCATAAATCCTAAAATCACCTGAGGGATTATGTAGATCGTTAGCATCTGGGGGTGTCTATGAGGTGTCTTTAGTAGGTTGAGGTGGGAAGACCCGCTTTAATTTTCTGTGGCAATATTCCATAGGCTCTGTCTGGACTGTATAAAAAAGAGCTAGATGAAAAACACCCTTCATTGCCCTCTGCTTTCACATTGTAGACAAAATATGACCAGCTGCCTCAACCTCCTGCCACCATGCCTTCCTGCAGTGGTGGACTTTAACCTGTAAGCTGTAAACTGTAAGGTGAAATAAATCCTTCCTACCTTAAACTGTTTTCTGACAGGCATTTTTGTCCTAGCAATGAGAACTCATACAATTTATAGGGTTCATTATAGATCCACCTCCTTGGTTAGATTTATTCCAAAGTAATCAACAGATGTGCTGATAAAGATATTCCATAGGTAGAGCTGGGCGTGGTGGTGCACACCTTTAATCCCAGCACTTGGGAGGCAGAGGTAGGAGGATCTCCATGAGTTCAAGGCCACCCTGGGACTACAGAGTGAATTCCAGGTCAGCCTGAGCTAGAGTGAGACTACCTCGCAAAACCAAAAAAAAAAAAAAAAAAAAAAAAAAAAAAAAAAGATATTCCATAGGTAAATAAAATTTTAATTTTTTTGGAGGGAGATGAGGGGATGGGATTTGTGGGGATTAAACATGGCCTTGTATTCTCTTGGCAAAAGATCTATCACTGGAGTATGTTCTAAGTACTCATTGTTTTTCCTCTTCATTTTAGGAAAAGATTTCATGGTGTTGCCCTGGCTGGCCTTGAACTTCTCTAGCAAAGACATGCCTTTAACTTCTGATCCTCCTGCCTCAGATTTATAAATAGTTGGGATCACAGTCGTATCACCACACCCATTTCCAATATTCTTTCAGGTTCTTTTATAGCAAACAATGATAACTGAAAGATTGTTAACAGAACATTGTTACTATGTGTTTATGGAAACTTATCCTTTGTTAAGATGTGCCCATACGCCTTAACTCCAGATAGGGCTCAGATGGCCTACCAAAGTACAATTGCATGAATACTAGTTTGGTGAATCGATGAGTATATTGGGGTTGCTTATAAAGTATGGAATGAGATTATTTATAGGAATGTGGAGCCCCCAAAGCAGCTAATCTGATGGGGCTCATTGTGTCAAGATTACTCCTAGTATACTCTGCCCTTAGCTGCAGGGTGACTGCAGAGCAGCCACACCACCAAGAAGTCTCATCTCACCCTGAATGACAACTACCCCCGTGGCTGCTTCTAGAAGCTCCTTGTCCCTGTCCAGGAGTATGGAGACCCTAGAGCATCACTTTAGTGGGGCTCACTATGTCGGGATTACCTGCCTACCCCTGCTCCTCAGCCTTTGGGTGAGAGCTTACTTATAGAGCATGGAGACTCCAGAGAAATAGCATAGATGATTTTCCTTGATCTGTTATCCACTTTATGTTCTTGTCTCCCCCTGAAGCCAAGAGACCTTGTGCAGTTATTTTATGCAGCTGACATAGGGGCCACCTGAGATCTCAGGTGAGGGTGTGATGACCCCATCCCATCTCATGAGTTGTCCCAGCAACATTTGATAAAGCTGGAAGTAGATGCTCACTGCTGTTAATGCAAAGGAATTTTGCCATACAACATTAATTAAGTGATAAAAGTGGCAAACAACCTGACCAAAAGTGCCAGGTAGATGAACATGTACCTAAACAGTGGGTTGCCAAGCTTGATTTTTTTTTTCCTGTAAGTGTTTTAATACTGCCTTGCCTATTAGATAGGCTTGAAGTTGATCCGCACTCGATCTAGAGATCTTCATATTTCCAGATATGTTTCATAAATTCTTATGGGAATATGTTTCTCCAGTATTCTTGGTATGCGTGCTTTTCATACTCTTAACTCCCGAGTATAAAGTGAAAACATCCAAATTTATTATGATTACTGATAATTGGAATTTAAAATTCATCATGATTGAAGCATATGGATGGTTCCACGTGATTTTTATTGTGTCCACCACTGTGATATTTATTCTGGAACTTTTACAGTTGAATACTGCAAATACATGAGAAAAAATCCATTATAAGGCTATTTCAATGAATGTAAGTATTCAGGTAGATTTCTAAATGATATCATCACCAAGGTAATTTTAATATGTACAGATTGAATGAGGTAATTCCTGTTTGTTTTTTTTTCCTATGTGTTTCTCAGAGACAAGACAACTCACTGCTTCAAAGTGATCTTCTACAGTAGAATTGTTAGACTAGGGAGATGGCTCAGCAGTTAAAGGCATTTGCTTCCAAAGCCTGCCAGCCTGGGTTGACCTTAATTTCTCAATACCAATGTAAAGACAGATGCAGAAACTGGTGGAGGCTGTGTCTGCAGTACATTTGCAGTTGCAAGAAACCCTGGCAAATTCATCTGTCCTGTACATATCTGTTTTTCTCTCTCTTGTTCTGTTTCTCATAATATTTTTCTAAAAAGTAGAGTAGAATTGTTAATATCTTGCTAAGTGTTCATATGATATTAATCACTAAAAGAAGATACATTCTCTACATCTGCATAGACAAATGATGAGTGTTCTGTCTTTCCATCACATATGACCATCTTCCCAACACACATTTTTTATAGTGCTCAAGTCAGGAATTAAGGAGTCTTTAGCAAATCTGATGAGCATGAACTAGTTTTATTTTATATGGCCAGAATTTTTATTTTGAACCCATGCATATTGAGGGATTGATTGCATCACGATATATTGGCATTGGTGTTAACCTGAAAACCCAGTAGTAATCATCATTTTTGGAAATTGCAGGCCATGAACAAATAAGTTTCCGAGTAGCAGTAAGATTGGAAGTCAGCCCAGTATCCAGGTAGAGTTGAGGTGTCCCTTAATAATAGTCATGGGCAGAAGTCTTGGTAAGACAAACTGTGCCCTGACACAAGTTGTTTTGTTTTTCTTGTTTGTTTTTTGTTTGTTTTTCTTCCCTGACAATGATTACAATAGACATTTATTGTGGTTCAGGTTTAACCAACTTCATAAAAACACAGATGCATCTGCAAATCTCAATTACAAGATTACTTCTTTGCCAATTCTTCTCACTTTTCTTTCCTTAATAACCTCTTTCAGATATGGTTCAAGGTACAATTTATCCTCCACATTTTGTCCACTGCTCCTGAGGCAAAATCTGATGCCTCAGGGACAGGTCCAGTGCCTTCTTAATGCAAAACATCCCGTCATTATACAAGTTCTCAGGAAGCCTTCTTATGGCTTCTTACTGGTCTTCATCCTCATATATTTTATCATCTCATGTTAACCCCATTTATTGAATCCTTCAGCATTGTAGTACCATTTTTGAATACCATCCAGCCACCGGCCTGGTGCTGAAACAATAGACTTGCCAGCCATTTTGAACCCAGGGCCTGACACAAGTTTTGCATGACTTTTTGTTTTCACAGTCACTTCAAGAGATTACAAGACAGCACAGTGTCCCTAAACATTGTTGACACATCTTTCATAAACATTGTTAAGTAATGAAGTAGACTTACTATAGTACAGAAAGGAAAAAGTGATGATGGTATCCCTTAAGTTTTTTTGTCATAATTTTGTTCCCATTGCTCACGTAAATAATAGTCATTGTGACTATGAGTGTATAATTTCTATGTGGTTGAGGTAAAACAAATTAAACTCGTATTAAAGGATTCAACAAATTCTGCACAGTTGAGATTGTTGCAGAAGTTCTAGCATGGTATTAACAGAAATGTTGTAGGTGTCCACTCAGGAAAGGATAGGTACTCCTGATCATCAATGCCATTATCTGCAAAAGATGCGAGTTTCCAGAGAGAGGTGAAATGTCCCATAGAAGTGATGATAGGCAAGGGAATTAGCAGGTGTCCTGGTAGAACAAGATGATCCTCAGATATATTTTGATTATTTTATTAAAGGTTCCCTATAAGTGAACTTAGTAGAACCCGAAACATTCTTGACAAACATTACTAAAAGCAGCTATACATGATGAGGTGCTCAAATCACAGTGCAGACAATCTCATCTTCACATGCAATTCATTGGGGAAGCTGTGCCAGATTCTGAGTTGCCATGGTGTCCATCCACATTGGTGATATGCACATTGTGGTGTAATTTTTGGTGGTATCCTTTATTATTCAATCCATCTTACATGTATCAATCTTGTCCTTGGAATTCTGCATGTGTCTATGTATGATGAGATGCTAGCTTGACCTTGGGATTGACATGTAGTACATAGGACTGCCATGGAGTATTTTGGAGACGGATCAAAATATCACAGTGTGAGGGGCTGGAGAGGTTGCTTGAGTTGCTCCTTCTGTCAATGCAAGCAAACCTTGATGTTGCCTTCTTCCTGCCTCAGACTCCAAGTAGCCAGGATGACAGGCATGACTCCCTAGCCTCTGTTCCTGTTTTCTGGCAATTTTCCTCCAAGAGGCCACATTGATTCTGATGAGGTAAAGTGACAAATCATACTACAGTGTACATTGTCTGATATTTACTATCCATGGATATGAGAAGGGTGTGCCTAAACTTGTGTGCTATATTGTCAGCTTTTTTGGAAGCAGTTATCCTGCCTAAGTGTATAGATTTGGAGTGGGGCCACATGGACATCTTAGAGACCTTTGTATTTTCAGATATAGTAACAGGCAAGATACATTCATATCTTAGTATTACATGTAGGAATCAAATTTTATTGTATGCTGCTTGATGGAGTATAAATATAATGTTCATCACTGCAGAGGCATATAGAGAGTTTCACATAATTTTTATTGTGCCCATTTCATCACTGTGATATTGATCATGGACTTCTGTAGATTTTTTTTTTTTTTGCTGGAGACTGATTTTCATATGAGGTTGTACCCATAGCTGTCTATAAATATCTTGGTAGGGTATATGTCTCCCAAAATAGTACAATGACCTTGGTAAGTTTTGACACTTTTATACGGGTATAAAATTCATTTTGGCCCCACTCTGCCAATTTCTGCCTCCCATCCCATTTCCCCCCGAATAAAACCCTTCTTCCCATTTAATCCTCATTCTATTTTCATGTTTTTTTTTAACCCATGGAGTTAAATGTGATTTGCTTGTATGATCATGAATGGGAGGTTATTTACTGAAGAATGGACAACCTCTAGTGACTATACCACTAAAGGATGTGACTTCCCCTCTTCCTGCATTCAATAGTTTCCATTATTAATTCTGGGAGGAGTGGGTCTAATGGAATTTCCCTCATCTATGAGGATATATTAGAAGGCTCAGTCTTGTGTAGGACATCACATCCTCTGAGTTTATAACAGCCATGTTGTATCTAGTAGACTACATTCTGTATCCCCCTTCCCATCATTCTGCTGTTCTTACATTCTTTCCACCCCCTCTTCAATGCAGCTCCCTGAATCTTGGTTTTCAGAAATTGATGAAATCTTCATTGTGTCCCAAAGTAATCTTCAAGAGTTTAATTTATCATATCTGGAGAAGAGAAAATATGTCCCTAAATCTCTGTTAAGGATGCCTGCCTGGTATACATTTATATAGGTAATTGACGGTGAATTTCCTAACTTGCTTTTCTTTTCAACACGTTTTTTTGTGCATATGGTGAGGAAAGAAAACGAAGTTTTAGCAAATCTGGTGAACATAAGCTCCTATGAAATATATGTTAATGAAATTCATATTAAACCTGTAAAGGAATCAGTTATTTCAGAGTTCATTCTCATTGTTCATAACCAGTCACCCCAGTAGTAATAATTCATTTTGAGATTTCCAGTCAAGAGGATAGAAACTTCTAAATTTTGATTATACCTAGATACTTGGATGACTTCTGATTTAGTTGAAGTGCTGCATAATAAGTTATGGACAAAGACATGGGAAGGTGCCCTTATAGAGCAGACTGCATCTTGATACACATTTTTGCATATCTTATTTCTTTTTTACAGTCCCCTTAATAGAGTTCAGTAACCCTAATCATATTGTTGGAGTCTTGTTAAGTATAGTGTATTAGTTACTTTTTGCATTGTTGGCGGGGGAACCCTGACAAAAGCAACTTAAGAAGGAACGATTTATTTTGGCTCAGTTGTAAAGAGGATACAATCCATCATGGTCATCTTGGTGAAAACTTCATGATGTGTGTGACTGGTACACCTCATACATGAATGGATCAACAAACTGAGAATGCTGGAACTCACTTTGCTTTATGCCTTTTCACTTTCTTATTCAGCTGAGGACCATAGGCCATGGGATGGAGCTGGCCTCATTTGACAAGGTTCTTACCGTCAAAGGTGTGTCTGATAGGTGATTCTAAATCAAGTCAAGTTGGCAGTGAAGATTATCACAACTAGATAAGTGACTAAGTGGACATGGCACAGTGTAGACCATCTGATCTTAGATATTCAGGTTAATGAGGAGAGATGCTTAATGTTGTGTCACCATGCTTTCTCCATATTTCTAATAAGATTTAGTGTAGATTTTCATATGCATGTATGAGGCATGTTTCACTCAAAGTTACATTTCTTTTTCATCACATTTCTGCAGCTAAAACACAAATGTATTCATAACAAACCTGTAAAGCATCATACTCTTGTCTCCCTGTGAGCAGGTGGTATTCAACTCATACAAACAAAGGTAGAAGTATAAATAGTAGTCCAGGTAATTTTCATCTCTTACCTAATCTCCTCTTGCAATTATAACTCTAGCGCTTGCAGTTCTACATGTTTCCAATGATCCTGAGATAGTACACTGCATATCCAAATGATGCAGTTTTCTAGGACATAAATAACAAAGTGTTATTGTGAGGCACAATGTCATCACATGTAATACAACATGGGTATCCACGTCACTGCTTTAATGGGTCTCAATAGGACTTCAAAAGCACTTCTGCTCTTTGTAGACTTCTGACAATGATGCCACTTACGCTTATTGTCATTATGTGTCTATTGCTACTGTTCAGGTAAGAAATTGTGGGTTCCTTAGCAATTCTTATGAACAGGAGCATATATTTTTACAAGAAAAAGATAATTTATGTTGAACCTGCATACATGGAAGGGTTGGCTGTGTCTTGGTTCATGGGAGTTGTTTCAGATGCAACAGGGTGATAGTAAGGACTGGGTGATTTTTTTTCAAGTACCTACTCAAGAAAAGATAGATTTTCCTGATAAACAATCCCCTTAACAACACACATAAGTATTCAGAACAGGTGAATTTACTCCTCACAGTGAAGGTGGGCAACAGAATGAACAGGTGTCTTGCTAGAGAAAGCTATATCCTCACATTCAGTTTGGGTGTTTTTAAAATATTGTACCAAGCAGTCTCTCTTGCCCCATTTTGGGTGTTTTTAAACAGATTTACTAAAAGAGAACATAGTTATATCTGAAAATATTATTTGCAGAGCAAGGCTGAAAAGAAGGTGGTGATCAGGTGGTCAAACTATAGTGCAGATCATGTCATTTTCCACATTCAGGTCATTGAGGAGGCTCTACTTAATTATGTGTGGCCAGGTTTCTTTGCAGCATCTTGGTAAATTATTGGTTAGGATTCACAAATGATGTGATGCTTCATTTATTCATCAGACTTTCATATTTTCAGATGTGTATGCAGTAAGTACTTTGGAGACTTGTACATGGCCCTTACATCATTGGCATTCATTTTTAGTACATATTGCTGACTGATAACCTGTGTTTAATGTTTGTATGAGTAGAGGATATTCAGGGATGCTGGTAGCTTTCATAATATATATCACTGAGACATTCACCATGGGATTTTAACATTTATTTTTAAGAGACTAAGAGTTCTGTTAGAATACTTTGCCTGTTTTATTTTTCCAGGTTGTGCTTTCAGATGTATGTCAAAATATCTTAGTGAGGCAGAAAAGGTCAAGTGGAACATTTCTAGTATTGAGGTAAGGGCTGATGCTGACATATTCACAGGGAAGAACATATAATTTTCCAATGTTTGTGTAATTATTGATGATGTCTCTAACACTTTCCATAGCTGCATTTGTGGCAGGTACAAAATTATGTTGTTTTAGATATATTAGTGAAAAGTTTATGTATTTTAGATATGAGAGAAAATGTATGTTGAATCTATCCTGAGGAGGTTAGAGGTTTTTTTTTTTTTTTCTTAATTTTTAAATCATTTGTCTTGAAGAAAAAGGATAGACTCTACTCAACATTTTGTGTGCCTCAAATTCATCCTAGGATCCAGGTGAAATTTGAGTGTTCCTGAATAATGGTGGCCCTGGCCTGAATCACATTTGTCCGTGCTTTCTTTCATTCATTTTTATGGCCTAGGAGGAGTGTGGTTTGAATCTAGGACACTGTTCATGTGAGGCAAACAGCCTGCCTTTGTGCTATATATACAACTTTCCTTTTATTTTTAATAAAATGAGAGAGAAAGAGAGAGAGAATGGGCACACCAGGGCCTCTAGACACCACAAACAAACTCCAGACATATGTAGGTACTGAGGAATTTAATCTGGTTCCTTTGATTTTGCTGGTAATCGCCTTAATTGCTAAGCCATCTCTCTAGTCCTTATTTTTACTTTGAAAAGAGATGTTTGTCTTACTCTGTGGCCTAGGCTTGCCCTAAAATCACTCTGTAGTCCTTGAAATTGTGATCTTCATGTCTCAGTTTCCCAGATTATTGGTGTTATAAGCCTGTGACAGTAAGCCCAGGTCATGTTTTGTTAGACTCTTTCGAGGAGATCTTAATGATTAGTGAAATGTTTCTGATTGAACATTGTTCCTAATCAGATAAGTGATGAAGCAGTCATGCCACAGCACAAACCAACTGATCTTCAGTACTCAGGTAGATGAAACAGATGTTCCTGACCAGGTGTTGGCATGTTTTGCCTATAGGGATCGTACCATAGAGTGTACATGTGCGAACATGCCATACGTAGTACATGAGAGACTTCAGTATCCTGAGATATGTTTCATAAATTCATAGGGGAATTGATTTTACAACAGTTTTGACTTCCATGCTTTTCATATATTCTTATCTCCCCAATACTCAGTGAAACATCAAATTGTATACTATTCTTGGTGAAAACAATGTGAACTTAATGTTTACCATAGCAGAGACATTACTATGGTTCCATGTAATTTTTATTGCACCTGTCATGTTTTTTTTTTTTTTGAGAAGGAAATTGAGGTTTTTATTCCTCCCTGTGAAATGTCATGTGCTTCATTAAAGATGACCCATATACACTCACTCACTTGCTTGATGGATTAAAAAAAAATGTTTACTATGCCCCATCTGTACTCAGTGTTTTATGTATATCATTTATTTTTGAAAATTGGAATAGATTTCCTTTTATTCCTTTCCATGACCCCAGTTCCAAATGAGACCCTTCCTCATTGGGGACATCAGTAATCACTGCGGATTCATGAATGTGCCAGTTGGTTCCTGTGGGGAATACAATGCCTTCCCACCTTGTGGCTCTTACATTGTTTTTCCCAGTCTTCTGCAGTGTTCCCTAAGCCTCGAGGGGTGTGCTAGATGTCTCCTTTAATGTTGAGCTCTAAACAGCCTCTTATTTTTGTGCTTTGATGGGATTTGAGACTCCTTAGCATCTACCACTATCTCCTTGGAGGACATTCTTAGGCTTGTTAATGAGAGCTGCACTCATACTTAATATTTCACTTCTTCTATAATGTTTTCTGGGCCCTGGAAAGTATGATAGAGATGGCTTGTCCCATGCTAGGCACTTGGCTTCCTCTTGTCATTTTGATGGGTCTTGGTCTCGGTTCTCCTTGGTATTCATCATCAGTTTAAAAAGTAGGTTCTCTACCCAAGAGTGATAATAGCATTTTTCAGAGATGATAAGCATATACATTAAAAGATTTTTTATTTGCTAAATGGAGAGGTTATACCTAAGATCAGTGGAAGCATTCCTGTAGGATCTATGTCTTTCCAAGCTACAGGTTTCTGAGCTTTTTCTCAGTACCAAGCGTGAATTCCTTACTACTGATAGGGCATCATATACAATCAAAGAACAGTTGACTACTCTCATAACGTATGTGCCTCTTGTACCTATGAATAAATGTTGCCTGGTTGATTTTGAAGCTCGCATGATCAATTGCTTACTCACACTGTTAGCGAATTTTGTTCCCCAACAGTTCACATAGCACTTTCCAGCACTGACAGCTAGCAAGCAGAAGCTGTCTTAAATATCAGTTGCAGCTTGATTTCTCAATGTCCATCAACCACAGCCTGTGATGTCTTTGGCAGTAGGGTCCTACCCTCCTAGTTCTTTGCCAATGACCTGCATTGTTTTGGAGACCCAATGGTCTTCTCTGAACAACAGTTCACTGTGGGAGACTGACCCAATTCTGGCCCAGCAGCACTGCATGGCTTAGGTAAAGCTTTCTTCATCCTAGCAGAGTATTTCTTCCAAATTATCCCTCTCTCTCTCTCTTTTTAGGAGAGTTACTTCTTATAATTAGCTAATGAAGAAGTAGGTTTCTGTAGTAGTAATTCATGCTATATTTCCTTTTGTGTATCTTTCCCCATCTCCTTCCCTTTCCTCTTTTCCCTTCCACCCCAGACTCACCACCCTTCTCCCATATCTTGTCCCTCCACTTGCCTGTATATCGTCACCTTCTGTAATCCCTACCCACTTCTCTTTGCAAGCCTCATTCTAGCTTCCTGAACAGTACTGCTGATGCTAAAACAACTTATCAAGCTATTCCATGTTATGGCACACATATGTGAGAAAGAACATGAGGTGTTTTCTTTCTGAGCTTGGTTACCTCCGTATATAATTTTTTCAAGATCCGCCCATTTTTCTGTAAATTTCATGTACTTTCCTTATCTTTTAATAGAACTTCATTAGCCATTCAGTAGTTGATGAACATCTGGATTGATCCCATTTCTCACCCATTGTGTCACTTTGATATTAATTGTAGGATGTTGGTGGTAATATGAAGAATAAGAGTTCAGTTTTTAAGCTCTACACAGCCCATAACCATTTCCAAATAGCCTTGTATTGTATTTGAATTGTATTGTAGATGAATCCTTACCTGATGGTATGACCTGGATAATTTTAATATACACAGAGAGAATGATACTGGCCCTGAGTTTTTTTTCCTCATTGTATTTTTCAGAGATGAATTAAGACCTCACAGTGCTCCCAAATATAATTACAGGGTAAATGCCTGTATGATCCTTAATTGGTGTACAGGACATCTGACCATTATGTACATAGACAGATGATGGTAGTTGTTGTAGTCAGCTTTACATTGTTGGTATGCACTTCTGCACTAGGCACAGTTATTGGAGGAAGGGATTTATTAAACCTTACAGAGATAGGGGAAGTTTCATAATGCCTGAAGAAGCTGATCCCCTTTGACAGGCCCATATAGGGAGAAATACCACCACCACCACCATGACCACAAGCAGGCACACTCCAGGAACTCCAGACAGAGCTCAAGCACTCTGTATTCCTTAGTCTGGAATTCATATCTTCCCCCAAACATACCTTCAGGCTAGACCCTAGGATCCACCCACATTGACACCTCCTCCAGCCAGGCATCTAGAAATCTAATAAGTTATTAGTTTGAATAAAACTCCTGAATATATTGGGGGACATCCACTCAAACTACCATACTTTGTTCTTGGCCCCCCAATAGATTTTACAAACATCTTATATTGTATATCATCTTCAGCCTAACTTTAAAGGTCTCCATAGTCTTTTTTTAAATTTTTTTGTTTATTTATTTGAGAGCGACAGAGAGAAGGAGGGAGGGAGGGAGGGAGGGAGGGAGGGAGGGAGGGAGGGGGAGAGAGAGAGAGAGAGAGAGAGAGAGAGAGAGAACGGGCGCACCAGAGCTTCTAGCCTCTGTAAACGAACTCCAGATGCGTGCGCCCCCTTGTGCATCTGGCTAACGTGGGTCCTGGGGAATTGAGCCTCGAACCGCGGTCCTTAGGTTTCACAGGCAAGCGCTTAACCACTAAGCCATCTCTGCAGCCCCAAGGTCTCCATAGTCTTTACCAACTTAAACTAGTTCCCAGAGTCCCAAGTCTCATCTGAGATTTAAGATCGTCTCTTAGCAGTGATTTCAGTAAATGCAAAACAAGTTATATGGTTTTAACATAAATAGCATAAACATTTACAATTGTTATAAGGCATAACAAGGAGAGACTGGATCAATACAAACTCAGTAACCATCAAACAAACATCAAACATCTGTAGTTCAAGTCCAATATAACCAGTGACTGAAAGTCTCTGGATTTTTAAATTTTGTCTCTCCAGCTAGGCTGAGTAGCCAGGGAAAACTTCCACCCAAGCCAATAGCGCTCCACGGTAGCCTTGGTATAGTCCTCGTATATCTAAATATCCTTGGGTCTCCACTATAAGACATGGTCCATCTTTCAGTGGCTTTACTGGCCTATCATGGTCAAGTACTGTCTCTTGCCACATCTCAGCAGTGGCTCTTGGAACCATGTGTACTTCCTGACCCACTCCATGCATCTTTCATGTTTTGAAACCAATACCTGGTATGTAGGACACAGTCATGTTGTGAATTTAGAGATAAATTAAATTGTGACCTTGAAGAGCAGATTCCTCCCTTACAGTCAACTCTTTTCAGAAGAGTTTGCATTTTTACCATTCAGTCTTTTCTCAGGCATCCTTTTTATTGTTTCAATGTAAAACAGTTGGACCATCCTCAATCATGATAATATATCCTTAACAATAGCAGCTTTAGCAACCACTCTTAGTGTCAATAATTTTAAACTTGTTTGTGTTTTACCAGCTTTAAATCTTAATTTTTTTAGTTCCATGTTTTTAACCAAGCACATTAGTCCTTTACTAGTTTAACCCTGATCAAACTATGTGGGAATGGACAGTATAACACAACCCCAGACCTTATGTCAGTAGCTGAGTTTCAACAAAGTTCTTTCCTTTCCCTTAGAAAGTTCATAAACAAACCCTCCAAATATTTGTACTTAGCATTTTTAAATTATTTTTTTATTGACAACTTCTATAATTGTAAAAAAAATTTCATGGCAATTCCCTCCTTCCCTCCCACTATCCCCTTTGAAACTCTGTCCATCATATCTCTTCCCCCTCTCAATCAGTCTCTTTTATTTTAATGTCCTGATCTTTTCCTCCTATTATGATGGTCTTGTGTAGGTAGTGTCAGGCACTGTGAGGTCATGGATATCCAGGCCATTTTGTGTCTGGAGGGAGTCCTACCATTCCTTTAGCTCTTACATTCTTTCTGCCACCTCTTCCACAATGGATCCTGAGCCTTGGAAGATGTGATAGAGATATTTCAGTGCTGAGCACTCCTCTGTCACTTCTTCTCAGCACCATGGTCATCCTAAGGTCACTGCCATCTGAAAAGAGAAGGTTCTGTAACCAAAAGCAGGAGTAGCATTAATATGTGGGCAGTTTGGTGAGTATAGTATATACATTTAGCCAGACACCAGCAGACGTTACACCCCTAGGGCTCATAACTTCCCCTGTTGTAGGTTTTCAGTATCAGGGATGTATTCCCTCCCATGGAGTGGGCCTACAGTCAAATTTGAGGGTGGTTGGTTTCCCCCATAATAGATGTGCCAGTATTGTACCTGTTGGCTTTGGCCTGGATGGCCAAATAGAAGGCTTGCACTGTCTATTGTTGAGTATCTTCACTGGTGATTTTTCTCTCTCTCCCCCATTGAACTGCATGCAGTGTGGCTTTTTCCAGCTTTCTGTTAGCTGCTCTACATGGAGGAGGTTTTCAGTTCAGCTCCCACAGCATTTCTCAGTGACCTTGCAGCCCAAGTATGTGGAGTCTTCAGCAATAGGGTCTTACCATCTATTCCTGGTAGGAAACCAAGGGCCTCAGCAATAGCCTGTAATGTTTTGGGGGCATCAGGGATCTCCCTGGCCAACAACTCACTGGAAGGTATCCCATCCCTGGCACTGAAAATGTTCTAATACCAATCTATGGCTCCTGTATTCCTTTGTCCAAAAAAGTAGGTTTCCATATGAGTTATTTATATCCTCTTAGATTTTGATTAGTCCTCCCTCTACCTTTCCTTTACTCAGTGTCTTCCCCTGACCTCACTTAGGCCTTTTCACCCCCATTAATCTGTTCTTCTACTTATATATATGCAATACCATCATATTAAGTCGCCCCACCCTCCCTTTCTATCCCTTTTATATCTCCTTTCTAGCTTACTAGCCTGTGGTACTGAGTTTTATTCCAACTCAAATAGAAGTCCAATCATTTGTAGCTAGGATCCACATATGAGAGAGAACATGTGACCTTTGTATTTCTGGGCCTGAGTTATCTCACTAAGTGTAATCCCTTCCAGATACATCCATTTTCCTGAAAATTTCATAACTTCATTTTTCTTTACCACTGAATAGAACTCCATTGTGTAAATGTGCCACATCTTCATTATTCACTCATCAGTTGAGGGACATCTAAACTGGTTCCATTTCCTAGCTTTTGTGAACAGTGTAGAAGAGTGCCTCTTTTTCTGTATCCTCACCAGCATTTATGGTCATTTGTTTTCATGATGGTAGCCAATCTGACAGGATTGAGATGGAATCTCAACGTAGTTTTAATCTGCTTTCCCTGATGACTAGGAATATAGAACATATTTTTACTTGATTATATGTCATCTGTATTTCTTCTTTTGAGAACTCTCTATTTAGTTACATAGGCCATTTTTTTTAATTTTTAAATTTTTATTTATTTATTTGAGAGTGACAGACAGAGAGAAAGGGGGCAGAGAGAGAGAGAGAGAGAGAGAGAGAGAGAGAGAATGGGTGTGCCAGGGCCTCCAGCCACTGCAAACGAACTCCAAACATGTGCGCCCCCTTGTGCATCTGGCTAACATGGGTCCTGGGGAAATGAGCCTTGAACCGGGGTCCTTAGGCTTCACAGGCAAGCGCTTAACTGCTAAGTCATCTCTCCAGCCCTACATAGCCCATTTTTAATTGGGTTGTTTGATTTCTTATTTAATTTTTAAGTTCTTTGTATGTTATAGATATTAATCCTCTATCAGATATATAGCTGGAAAAGATTTTCTCCCATTCTGTAGATTGCCTCTTTGCCCTATTCACAATGTTCTCTGCTGTACAAAAACTTTGTAATTTCATCAGGTCCCTGCGGTTTATTTGTGGTATTATTCCTGAACAATTGGGGTTATATTCAGAAAGTCTTTGCCAAGACCAATATGTTGAAGGGTTTCCTCTACTTTTTCCTCTAGCAGTTTCAGAATTTTGGGTCTGATATTCAGGTCTTAGGTCCATTAGGACTTAATTATTGCGCATGGAAAGAGATAAGGATCTATTTTCATCCTTCTACAGATACATATCCAATTTTCCAAGCACCTTTTGCTGAAGAGGCTGTCTTTTCTCCAGTGAGTATTTTTGACATTTTTGTTGAACAACAGGTGGCTTTAGCTACCCGGTCTTACATCTGGATCCTCTATTCTGTTCCATTGATCTACATGTATGTTTTTGTGCAAGTACCATGCTGTTTTGTTTTTTTAACCTGTGGCTCTGTAATATAGGTTAAAATCAGATATGGTGATAGCACTAGCCTTATTTTTGTTGCTTAAAACTGTTTAGATATTAGAGTTTTTTATGCTTCTAAATGAATTTTTGATTTTATTTCCTATTTCCATGAAGAATGCCATTGGAATTTTGATGGGGATTCCATTAAATGTGT
Source organism: Dipus sagitta (assembly GCA_036346955.1). Taxonomy (NCBI): domain Eukaryota; kingdom Metazoa; phylum Chordata; class Mammalia; order Rodentia; family Dipodidae; genus Dipus; species Dipus sagitta. The sequence continues at coordinate 11,124,681 of CM070776.1, read as the reverse complement.
ACATTACTTTTGGTAAGATTGCCATTTTTACAATATTGATTCTTCCAATCCAAGAACAAGGGAATTCTTTCCATTTCCTAGTGTCTTCTGAAATTTCTCACTTTGGTGTTTTAAAGTTTTCATTGTAGAGATCCTTCAGAGTAGGAGCTTAAAGTGCTAGGCATGGCTATTAAAACTCTCAGAGTAACCACAGAAGTGACCCTTGGTGTTGGGTTTGCCTTCTGTGAGAGTGTTCAAGTAGGTTGAGTTGAACAAAACACAGTAGAATTCATCCTTAATTGTGTCATCTGGGAGGCTATGATTTCTGGTCTATAAAGGGTTCCAAGTCAGCTTGTGACCAAGTGAGACCCTTCCCCAATGAAGGACAGAAGGGGAAACAAAGGCACTATAAATCAGGAAGCAACAAATGACAAAAGCCCAAGATATAGCTTATTTAAGAATGGTAAATCTGACCATCCATCAGATTTAACATATAATTTACCCTGACATGGAAGGTTCAATTAGCACTTCCTATTCAAGCCTATATATCAGGCTTATTTGGCGGGTACTGACCTGGTGTAATCCCAGTTATTTTTGGTCTAATTTTGGTCTGAAGTATGTTGCACACCTACTTGGGTCCATCTTTGCCATGCTGTGGGCTCAGGTAGGCTGGCTGGGTCACTGGATTACTGCCCTGATAGCCTGTGCTGGGTGCTGTGTAGGTGAAATCCCTTCCCCAGGTCTCTGATGCTTGTTGGCGCTTGCACTGGTGGTGGGGGAGGGGAGGCTGTGGATGGTGGCTGAAGTTATCCCACTGGTCCTCGTGATCCTCTTCCTCACTAGCCGCTCCGTTGGTCCCTGCCATCCTCTCTTCACGTTTCTTGAGTTTGCAAGGAGGCTAGTGTGAGTGGAGAATTCCCTCACCTGGCTTTTCCTGTGGGCCAGGCCAAGCCTTGTGGCTGTGGGCATGCAGACCTAGTGCTGCCACTGTTGCCACTTTTGCCTACTTCGGGGGTCTCTAGACTCTCTGAATGTCTCCTACTTCTCTTCTGCAGTCGATAATTTCTTATACACCTCACTTTTTAGTAGAAGAGTATATTTTGTTCTTTTTTCTTTTGGCTTTTTCTCCCCTAGGCTGCTTTGGTGTGGTTCCTACACCACCATTTTAACCAGAAGTCCCTGTACTTAGCTTTTTTTAAAGTCTCACTAGAAGAGTCTATGAAACTTGGCGTACTGCACTGGAAGGTATCTTCAGTTGTAAGTACCAAGTCCATGTCCATTTCTCCAAAACAAAAGTTCCAAAAAACCAAAATTCACATAGTCATATTCATCATGCAGCAACACCCCACTCTCTGGTACCTACCATTCTGTAGTAGTCAATTTTAAATTGCTTGGATGAACTTCTAAAGTAGGTACAGTTGTGGGAGGAAGGGATTTATTGACACAGATCTAGAGGAAGTTTCATAATGGCAGAAGAAGCCATTTCACAGGTCCACACAGAGAAGTACCACAAACACCACCACAAACATACATACTCCACCTAATCTTTGAGATATATATAGATCAGTCAGGAGGGATGCATAGATCAATCAGGAAGGATGCATGACATTGTCTCCATATATTTTTGGGTGTTTCTTGTAAGATTTCAGTTTGTGTATAGCTTGAGGGAAGGCTGCAGTCATCCATTAACACCTGATTTTCTGATGTGCATGTGAATAATGTTTGCAACATCTTACATTTCCCCATGTTTTTATACATACATTGTTAAAACACTAATGTGTTTTTAACAACCATAGCCTCATAGTCTGTCTTTGGCAAGAGGTAATGTTAATTCTACACACATAGTAGTAGAAGTAGAAAGACTACTAAGTAATTGGCATGTTTTTATAGTGATATGAACCATCAATTATTTTATTTTTTCCATTTTGACATTTTTATACATGTATATAATGTATTTTGATCTCATTCCCCTGAACTATGCTCCCTTAACCCATCCTCCTCCCATTGACAACCTTTTCCCTCATTAATCCCTATCTTTCATGCCCTTTTTTTTCACCCATTGGCTTGCTTTGATGATTATAGGTGGAAGGTTATTTACCATAGAATGAGAAACTTACTAGTGACTATACCACTGATGTACTTGACTCACCTCTTCCAGCAACCATTAGTTGCCATTAGCTACTCTGAAAGGTCTTGGAGTTAAATGTGTCCTTCCATCATCAGTGGTGAGGTATTGACAGGCTCAGTCTTGTGCTAGAAACCATAGCTGCTGAGTGTTCATGAGTGTAATGACCATGTCATAACCAGATGACAGCATTTCACAGCCTTCTTCCCCGTCCTCCTTAGATTCTTTTCACCCCTCTTCAGGTAGATTCTCTGAGCCTGGCAGGAGGTGGTTAAGATGTCCTGTTTGAATCTGAGCCCATAGTAGTCACTTAATTTTGGCAGGTTTTCAGCTATGCATCTATGTATTAAACACTGCCTATTGTAGTTAAGAAAGTTCTGTGTCTGGGACTTTAAGCAATAATCTATGGGAACAAATATATGTAGAAGGAAGTTTGATGTGCTATCCATTTTCATAACCACAGTAGAAGGTCCCCCCCCCCAGTCCCTGTGTTCTCATATGAGAGTATGGTTGCCCTGAAAGTGTTCTGCACAGTGTTATAATAATCAGGATGTATATGTCAACATGTAAAAGGCACAATATAATCTCATCTTCTACATTCAGGTCATTGGGGAGGCTGGGACTAAGTTTGCTTTGCTATGTTTCTTTGCAGCTTCCTGATAAGGTCTTGGCTAGTGTATAGGTGTGAGTTGATGCTCCATACACTCAACAGAAAACTTCATATTATCCACTGTGAATATAATAATTGCTTTGGACATGCTCACATGTCCCAGTCATTACTGGTACCTATGCAAATAACACTAACATCTCCCTCATAGAAATGATAATCATCCATTTTTATTATATCCTTCCTGATCAGTAACTAGTTTTGGCTATTTTTAGGGAGAGAGGCATACACAGGGTTCCTGTTAACATTCATGGAATATGTAACCAGGTGATTTACCATAGGATTTTGAAATACTTTCTTTTAAGAGTTTTAATGCTGTCATCTATGGAAGGATATACATCTATAGGTACTGTAATGGGACCTTTAAATGATTCAGTGACTTGAGTGCTTAAAATTGTCATGGTATAATGGAAAATGTACCAGCAGTTTTCACAGAATAAGCTTTTCATAGATGGCCCAAGACATCAGAGTGAGCCAAAAAAAAAAAAAAAAATAGTTGCCAGTGAAGAATCCTTGCATTGAGTAAAGTTTTGATGTTAGCCTATTCACAAGACAGGATATCTAATTGTCCTGTGCTTGGGTAATTATTGATGCTTCCAACATTTTTGTATCCTTGTCTTTATGGAAGGTACTCAGGTAAAAAACGATGTTGAATAGTAAAGAATATTATGTATGCATATGGGTGTGTGTGTATAATTATAGGGTAGAAATAATTTATGTTGAACCTATGAGTATTTAAGATTTATTACTTCCTAATACTTTGTCATTGTTTTTTGACCTGGAGCCTAGTTTAATTTATTTATTTACTTGAGAGAGACAGGGAAAGACAGAAAGAATGGGCAAACCAGGGTCTCCAGCCACTATAAACAAACTACGGGGACATGCACCACTTTGTGCATCTGGCATTACATTGGTACTGGGAATGGAACCTGGGTCGTTAGTATTTTGCAGGCAAGCACCTTAACCACTGAGTCATCTCTCCAGCCCTGGAGCCTAGTTTTAAGCATCAAATACTTTACACATATCTGGACAAGGAAGGAAGGACTCTTCTGACAGTATATATACCATAAATTCATCCCAGTATCTAAGTAGAATTGAAGTGTTCCTTAACAATGGCAGTGGTCAAGGAAAACAGATTTTTGCATGTTATTTTTCTTCTTTTTCAGAGAAGGGAGTGGTTGGTCTTGACCCTAGGGTCTTAAATATTGATATTACACAAGTACTCTACTACTGAGAAATATACCCAACCTTCATATGTTTTTACTTTTTATTTTGGAAAAAAAAGGTTGACTATATTTCCATACTGGCCTTTAACTCCCTTCATAACCCAGGCAGGTCTTGAACTTATGACCATCCTACTTCAACCTCCAAAGTAGCTGAGATTTACAAACTTGTGCCATTGCATCCAGCTTGGTTTATTTATTTTTTTGTTACAGATTCTCTTAAGGAGAACACACTGAAAGCTTGTTAGATGAACATTATTCCTAACAAGATAAGTGTAAAGTGAGTATACCACAGTGCAGACTTCCTGTTTATCAATGTAAAGATAGCTGAAGATGATATACTCAAAAGGTCTTGCCATGTTTTGTCTACAGGTATCCTATTACTGTCTTCTCTAGTATATAGATGCAAGGTTGATCCATGCTTATTCCATAGAGACCTTAACATTCTCAGTTATGTTTTATACATTCTTGGGAAATCTGATGTTTCTGGCACATGCTTTAGCATGCATGCTTTTCATAGACCCTTGCTTCCCCAATATTACCTTTATGCTTTAAATGCTGCCATATGCTTGCTGACAGACTATAAAGTTAATGATGATCACTGTAGAAACAGCAGCAAGGTACATGCAAGTTCTCAATATGCTCATCCCTTTGATATGTACAGTGAAGTTGATAAGGACAGTAACCTTTCAAGGTAGAAACAGTTTTATTACAAATCTATGTCAATAGCCATCCACAAGAATCTAGGTAGAGTTGATATATACCAAAATGGTACCATCACCTCGAGAACTTTAATGTAGTGAGGAAGAATCAGACTTGTACGTAATACATTGTCACAGTACATTGCTAAGAAAGAAGCAAAATGCATGCAACATGAAAGAGATCCTCAAAAGTTTTATTGATCATGTCTGCATAAATGCCACTAGGATTCTGTAGGGAATACCTGAGATTTATCTGAAAAGATAAATGACCGTGCACTCTAACACTTTCTTCATATGTGTTTGAAGCAGGAGTTCAGTCCTAAACTAATCATGATTTTGTATGATATAAATGGCCCAAAAATTTAAGTTGAACTTGTTGAAGTTGAGGGATTGTGTCAAGGTTCAATGCCATTTTTCTTAACATTTTGCCCAGTAGTTGGCAATTTCTTTGGATATTTCTGATTCAAAGTGTAGAAAGGATGGATGTTACTAAAGTGCAGTCAAATTTGAAGGCATCTATATATTTAGGTAAAGTTAAAGTGTCCCTTAAAATATGCTGTGGGCAAGTGAGTGGGCTGGAGCACGGGGTGAGCATGCTGACACATATGCTGACACATATTTTTTGTATGCCATTTTAACTCATGTTAACTGAAAGATAGGAGAGTAACCCTGAAAATATTGTTGATGGAGCCTTACTAATTCCCAAGTAAGAGATGAAGTGGGCATACCACTGTGTATATTATCTGATATCCAGGTTGGTGAGGACTAGGGGCCTAATGTTATCACGAAAACATTTTGATATTTCTAGCAATATTTTGGGTCGTGTAAAGGTTTGAGAGGAGGTCATAGTCATTTGTTAAGATTTAACTTTCAGATGTACCTATGAGGCATGTAGGGCATATTTGCATTACCCCCCTTTTTACACATATGCAATGAAAATACATACATAACCTAATAACCATACTATACTTTGTATCCTTGCTAGCAAATAATGGGTCTTTCATGCATGTAATGTCAGAAGCATACTCAGGAACCCCCAGGTAGTTTTCTTCATGTCAACACATCAATAGGGTTTGTAGTAAATTGTTATGTATCTTCTCAAGGGGAGGGGAGTGCAGAGACATCTTATAAGAGAACCCTTGCTTGGGACTTCTGCAAGTATCCAAGGATCCTGAAATGGTAAATAGTCTTTGATTGACATGTAAAACATAGGGTATCCAGGATATGCCTTTCTCAGACAGGTCAAGGCAACTCAGTGAGACAGTGTCTTCAATAGAACATTGCTGGATTTAGAGTGAAATCATGTCACCATATATCTGGTTTTCATAGAGACAGGTGTATGCTGATGGTATTTCCTATGGGCTTGTCACCATATTTTTGTTGTGGCTACTATATGAGAATTGATGAAGTCTTTAGAAATTCTAGTGACTGAGTGTATGCCTTCCAGTGGTGGAGAAAATTTATATTGATCCTGTGTTGTGGGAAGTTGATACTTGATTAGTCATATTTGTGGAAATACCAGCGTACTAGTAATGTAGGAAGTGTTATATGTGATTATTAATAAATTAGGGCCTCTCATTGTAATCCATGCTTTGAACCATAAATAACTGTAAGTGTCCATAAAGATGTGAAGTGTCCCATCACAAGGGTCATGGGCAAGGGAGAGTAAGACATAGATCTCTTAGTAGGAAAAGCTCTATCCTGAAACACATTTTGGGTGGTTGTTTTACAGATCAACTGCAAGAAAACATACTAACCTAGACCGTGTTCCAGGCAGAACCTTGCTACAAGCAGGTCTGGGGTAAGGTGGTCAGAGGTCAAACCACAGGGCAGACAATCTCAACTTCCACATCAATGTCACTGAGAGTGTTGTGCTTAACCCTATGTTGTAATGTTTCCTTGTAGCTCCCTAAAATGCATCATCAGAGACCTTTATATTTCCAGATGTGTACTTAATAACAGCTTTGGAGACTGCCACATGTCTCTGTCTTTACTGCCCCTGTGAAGACAACAGTAACATTTCTCTTTTTAATTTATTTTTATTTATTTTATGAGAGAGAAAGAGAAAGAATGGACATGCAAGGGCCTTTAGCCACTGTAAATAAACTATAGATACATTTGCCATTTTGTGCAACTGGCTTAATATGAATACTGGAGAATCAAACCTGGGTCTTTAGGCTTTGCAGGTAAGAGCCTTAACTGCTGATCCATCTCTCTACTTCCCCCCAGTAACATTACTCTAAGGTGACTAGTATATACCAATTTTTATTACATTCTTGCTGACTGATACCATGTGATTAATATCCATAGAAAGTAGATGAATATGCAAGGATGCTGATAATTTTCATTAGTTATATCACCAAGACATCCTTTCAAGGGACTAATGTTAGATTTTTTTTTGTTGTTGTTTTTAATGTTAGGATCTCATTATAACCCAGGCCAACCTGAAATTCACTATGCAGTCTCAGGGTGGCCTTGAACTCACAGAGATCCTCTCCTACCTCTGCCTCTCAAGTGCTGGGATTAAAGTTGTGTGCCACCACGCCTGGCTAGATTTTTTTTTTTACACATGCATTATTTTTTTGGCTTTTCATTCATTTGTTTGTATGTGTATGCATGCACTACTTTGCATCCAGCTTTACATGGGCTCTAGGAGATAGAACCTAACCTGACAGGCCTTGCATGTAAGCACCTTTAAACTCTGAGTCGCCTCCCCAGCCCCAGGCACAGATTTTTTTTTTTATTAGTTACATGCATACTCAGCGGAAATCCAAAAACATCCAGGTGCTTATAAGCATTTCGACACAATGCAATGGCATTGGGATTTGGACTTGTTTGTCTAGATAGGATGAAAAATGTACAACATTTTTTTCCCAGAGTGTATTTTTTAGAAACAGGTAAACACATCACCATGTGCCAAAAAAAGGTCTTTAATATCACTTTGCTCTTACAGAGGATATTCTATTTTAGGCCCATTCCCTGGATAGGGTAGCAAATTTTCGTTATATAATAGTTTTCTTTTACCTCACCAACACTTGGTAAGCATGCACTTGAGCTGTACTCAGATGCAAGATAATACTATCTTTAGCAATCCTAGTGAAGGCATGTTTACATGTTTTATTGAATGGAGAAAAATTATGCTTCACTGATGAGTGTTGAAGGATTATTTCCTGATTGTTTATCATCGTAATTGAAATTGAGCCTAGTGGAGACTATAGGATATTATGCAGGTTCCCAGTGAAGAAAGGATTCCCTGTTTTTTTTTTAAACGTTATATTGACAGCTTCCATGTGTACAGACAATAAGCCATGATAATCCTCTGCCACCAGCCTCATTTCTCCTCTCACACCCACCCTCCACTGAATTAGTTTCTCTTCTATTTTGGTGTCATCATTGTTTTCCGCCTCTTAACAGTATGTTAACCTCAAACTCATCCTAGTATCCAATAGGAGTGTTCATTAACAGTGGTTGTGGTCAGGTTAATAGACATGTGTCCTGGTGAGCATGTTGTACCATCAAATACATTTGTGCATGTTTTTCCTTTTCTTTCCCTTTCTGTACAAGTTTGGAAGGGTAGCAGGGATTGACCATAAAGCCTTTGTTATCTACGAAAGCACTCTACAGGTAATATCTGTAGCACACTTTTTTTTTGTATTGTTTGACTTTGAAATAAGGTCTCACAATATGGCCCAGGCAGGCCTCCAAATTGTAGTCATCCTGCCTAAGCTTCCCAAGTGGATGGGACTCATGGCCTATCCTGCCATGAATGGCTCATGTTTCCTTACATATTCTGTTAATAAGTAGAGCGTAGTCATCACTGAAACACTGTCATGGAACATTGTTCCTGACCACGTAAGTCGAAAAGTGGTGATGCTAGCCGGGCGTGGTGGCGCACGCCTTTAATCCCAGCACTCGGGAGGCAGAGGGAGGAGGATCGCCGTGAGTTCAAGGCCAGCCTGAGACTCCATAGTGAATTCCAGGTCAGCCTGGGCTAGAGTGAGACCCTAACCTCGAAAAACCAAAAAAAAAAAGAAAAGAAAAGTGGTGATGCCACTGTGCAGACCATCTGGTCTTCTATATCCAGCTGTAGAAGGAGGCTGTTTCTATGTTGATGTGGCCTTGGTTTGTTTGCAGGTATGATTTGGCTCAGGGATGGATATGGTGTAGGAACATACTCAGGTCTTAGAAACCCTTATATTTTAAACTATGTTTTGTGAATTCTTAGAATCTGATGGTTCTACAACTTTTTGGCATGAATACTTTTCATATACTCCTATCTCTCAAACATAAAAGCTTCAAATTATATTGTATGCTTCCTGACATGATTTGTGAATTTAAAGTTCTTCATGGGAGAGACAAAGCAGAGTCCCATGTAATTTTTATTGTATCCATCACTTCGTAGCCACAGTAGAATTTTTACTCTTTATCTTCTCAAGTAAGTATGTTGCCCTTACTAAGGTCTGCTTAAGGATGTCTACAAGTATTCAGGAAGGAAAAACTTAAATAAGTAATTAATTAAAAAATAAATTAAAAATAAAATAAAGGTTGGGAGCTCATGAATTGCAATTAAGTCAAAACCCATTCAAATGTCCAGGTAGAAATGAATGATAGTCATGCGCAATGAAATGTACTTAAGTCTGGATTGAGTAAAGGTATATTCTAACAGAATTTTTCCATGGCTCTTATTTAGATTCCTTTCCAGAGAGCACGTTGAATGTGAACATAGTTGATGGAGCCTTGTTAATTCCTAGGTAAGTGATGAAGTGGAAATACTGTTGTGCCATCTGTCATCATAATATCCACGATATCTATGCAAGTGCCTAACATTCTGTCACCACCTGTGTCATATGTTTCTTAGTAAGATTTTGTGTGGTGTACAGCTTTGAGGGATCACATAGTCATCAAGACTTCATTTCTCTATGTTCATGAGGAATGTTTCTAGCATGCTTATAATTCCCCTTCTTTTAAATGTCTGTATGATTAAAACACAACTATCTCCCTATCAACCCTGTTGTCTCAAGTTCTTGTATCCTTGCCATCAGGTAATACATATTTCATGGATGTGCTAGCAGAAGCACACACAGGGACTCAAAATTTTCATAGTGTTCATCATGGTACTATGTGTCACAGTACTTTTTTCAGGTTTCTTCACAAGAGAATTAAAGGTCTCCTATTAGGATAATTCTTGTCTTTTGAAATATACAATTTTCTTAGGTTTGAGAGTTGATACATTGGCTTTGGGATTGACATGCCCCACATAGAATTTCCAGGATGTATTTTTCTGACACAGGCCAAGACATCACAATGAGGCAAAATAGGTCATCAAGCAGAACATAGCTAGTAGCTATTCAGGTCACTTCTGGGAAGGAGCTTATCACAACACAGGATATCAAATCTTCATAGACAGAAAAATGATGTTGGTGTCCCTTATCCTTCTTGTCATCATCCTTTTGTTGACACTGTCAGGTAAGAAATAATAGAATCCATAGCTATGCTGGTGACTATGAATTTCTACTTTTTACATGGAAGGGGAAAATTTTTATGTTGAATCTACATATGTTGAGGGATTGGTTATATCCTAGTCACATGGTATGGTTGAAAAGTATAGTATAGTAGTTAACTTGAATGATAAGCCAGCTGTCCATTCAAAAATGGTTGTCCTATACTAATAAGGCCTGGATAAAGGTGAATTATCCCATAACAATGATTGTGGGTAAGGGAATGAGCAAATGTCTTGATCCAGTAAATTGTATTATTTTTCTTTTTTAATTTATTTTTATTAGTTATGGACATACTTAGTATATAAACATCACATGTTGGTACCACCCTTTCCCTCATACCTGCCTCTTTTCTGAAGGGGCCCTCATTGTTGGGGGTCACAGGTTACCCATGGGGATTGTAGGCCATGCATTGTAGGGGCAGCACCCAGTTATGGGGGTGAGGCAGTGCCTCTGGGCATAATGTCCCAACTATGGCTCTAATAGTTTTTCTGCCCCCACTTCTGCAAAACTCCCTGAACTATGTTGGATGCACTTAAAGTCTACTTCAGTGATGGGCTCTTAGGAGCTGCTGGATCTCTAGTTTGGTAGTTGTTGAGTGTCCTCAGTGTCTATCTCCTTTATAATTGTGCTGATCCTCAGGTTTACCAAGAAAGCAGCACTCTTGCTCATCTCCCCAATTCCTCTGTGGTTTCAGCTGGGGCCAGGCTGAAGTGCACTGGGTCATTAATCTCCTCAGGTCCTGCTCCTGTCTAAAAAAGAATAAGCAGATTCTTCAAGAGAGTGAATTCAGCACAGGTTAAGTGGGATAAGCATTATTAATTTAGGGAGTATTTAATGAGTGTAGTCCCTCTTATAGCCCAAGATTAGTAGGAGCTTGATGTTGGAGAGCAAAATCATTATCTGGATATGATTCTGACTTGTTTCCCAGTTCCAGATATGGGTTACTTTCCATTGAGCATATCTGTTAGCTAATCCAAAAGCAGTTGCTTACCCAAAATGGCTGTGTGCCACTTACTGTACTTGTGTGAGCATCACTTGAGGGTATATGCTCCTAAGTAGCTTAGACCTCGAGTTGCCCAGACTAATGTTGGCCACTTTCCCCCGGTAGCTCATTTTGTGCCTTCCAGTACTGGATGGGCTAACTGGCTGGGAACTGGCTCTCATCCAGATTCCAGCCAGGTCTTTCCATGCTCTGTGCCAACAGTGTATGGTGTCTTCAGCAGTACAGTCTTACCATTAACCTCTGGTTAGTAATAAAGTGCTCTGACAGAAGTCTGTCTTGTTTTGGGGGCCCCCTGTAGGTCTCTCCAATCAACAGCTCATTGTGGATGTTCACCACATTGTGGTACTGAGAATTATATGCCAGAGCCAAGGGAAACAAAAAAGAAAAAAAAAATACAGACAAGAGAAGTTCAAAGTTAGGCTTCATCCCACCCTCTCCAGGGCCATTCTTTTCAGATGCTCCCCCCAAGGTCCTGTTGAGGGTTCAACTTTTTAGTCTGTCTTCCAGAGTTATAGATTTCTATGGTACCAGTTCAATTTGGGTTCATTTCTCCCCCTCAGATCTCCCCTCCTCCAAGCCCTACTCTCTCTGTTGTCCAGGCCTCGAGATGCCTATCAGGTGTGTCTGCAACTTGGGCTGATCCAGGTTAGGAACCACAGATGAGTGAGACCATGTGATGATTGTCTTTCTGTGTTTGTGTGAGTTTGCTGAGTATGATCTGTTCCAAGTTTGAACATTTTTCTACAAATTTCATTGTGTCATTTTTTTCTTACTGCTGAGTAGAATTCCATCAAGTAGATATACTACATCTTGGTTATCCATTCGTCCACTGTTGGCAAATTGGATTTTCCAGTATAAGAAAATCTATAGGAAAACATAAGCAAGGCTGATGGTACAGGCCAGTAATCCCAACTACTCTGCAGGGTGAGGCAAGAAGAATACCGGTTCAAGGCCTGCCTGGACTTATAGAGGGAGTTCATGCGCATATATATTTTGAGTGTTTTCTACAAGAAAATAAGATTCTCTTAAATTCTTGACATAACTGTACTGCTAACAAGGTACATAATACAGTGTTCAGAGCACTATACATCATTGAAGATGTTGTGCCTAACTCTATGTTGCCATGTTTGTTTATAGTATCCTAGTAAAGTCTTCCCTGGAGAACATAAATGAAATGCTGCTTCATTCAGACCTCAGGTTTATGTAATTCAGAAGTGCATTTAATAAGTGTTTTGAGTGTTCTAATGTTCTCAAATGTTCCAGCCATCTCTTAATTCACCAGTAAATATTCGTCTTTCTTTTGTCCTTGTTGACAGATAACTCATGTTAGGCATGAGTCTTGGAAATTTTCATAATTTATTACAATGAGATACCACAAAATTCTGCCACATAAAGTCTCAAGAATCTAATAGTACTATCAGAGTTCTTTACTGTGGGATACTCTAAATAGCCAGGTGGTATAGTCCTGAAAGGATGTTGTGTCAGTACCTGCTGTCTTAAATACGTTACCTACAGGAAGTCCTATTCACCCAATGTTTTAGACAGAAACTTGTTCATAAGTATGTGTGTGGTAAGGTGATCAAACCACAGTACAGACAATCTCACTTTCCACATCAGGGTCACTGAGAAGGTCATATATAAACCCATGTGGTCATGTTTCCTTGTAGCTGCCTGTTAAGTTCTTATGTAGTGCACATGCATCATCAGAGATCTTTATATTTTCATATGTGTATTTAATAACTGGTTTGAAGACTACAGTATGTCTCTGTCATTAATGCTCCAAAGCAAACAACAGTAACATCTCCTTAGGTCACTAGTATATACCAGCATTTATGATACCCTTGCTGGCTGACATCATGTGTTGAATGTTTATAGGAATAGATAAATATGCAAGGAACCTAGTTATGTGTTTTTCTCTGAGACAAGTATTCTCACTGCCTTGATGAGATCTTTGAGTGTCCACATGACCCTGAATAATTGCAGAGGAGGCCTGACCTTCATCTGCATAGGTTAAGTGATGATGATATTCCTAATTATTATTTTTATTTATTTATTTATTTATGAGAGAGAGAACTTGTGCAGCCTCCAGCTTCTGCAAATGAACTCCAGACACATGTGCCACCTTGTACATCTGGCTTATGTGGGTCCTGTGTAATTGAACCTGGGTCTTTTGGCTTTGCAGGCAAGTGCTTTAACACACTAAGCAATCTCTCCAGCCCCCTAACTCTTTTTTTTAAAAATTTTACTTATTTATTTGAGAGAGAGAAGAAGAGGCAGATACAGAGAAAGAGAGAATGGTAAAGCCAGGGTCTCTAGCCGCTGCAAATGAACTCCAGATGCATGTGGCCCCTTGAGCATGTGGCTTACATGGGTCTTGGGGAATAGAACTGGGGTCCCTAGGCTTCATAGAGTAGAAGCATGAGCACTAATCTTGAAATTTTTCACAGTATATGCCACCAATACGTTCTCCATGGAATTTTTATTTATTGACAACTTCCATAATTGTAAACAATATCCCATGATAATTCTATGCCTCCTCCCACTTTCCCCTTTGAAACTCCATTCTCTATCACATCCCCTCCCCCTCTCAATCAGTCTCTCTTTTATTTTGATGTCATGATCTTTTCCTCCTATTATGATGGTCTTGTGTAGGTAGTGTCAGGCACTGTGAGGTCATGGATATCCAGGCCATTTTGTGTCTGAAAGAGCATGTTGTAAGGAGTCCTACCCTTCCTTTGGCACTTACATTCTTTCTGCCAGCTCTTCCACAGTGGATCCTGAGCCTTGGAAGGTGTGATAGAGATATTTCAGTGCTGAGCACTCCTCTGTCACTTCTTAGCACCATGGTGCCTTCTGAGTCATCCTAATGTCACTGCCATCTGAAAAGAGAAGCTTCTCTAACCAAAAGTGAGAGTAGCATTAATATATGGGTATGAACATTAAGAGAAGTGCTTACTGGGCAGTTTGGTGAGCATAGCATATACAGTTTGCCAGACACCAGCAGACATTACAACCCTAGGGCTCATGACTTCCCCTGTTGTAGGTTTTCAGTATCAGGGATGTATTCTGTCCCATGGAGCAGGCCTCCAGTAAAATTAGATTGGTTGTTTCCCCCTTAAGCGATATGCCATTGTTGTACCCATTGGCTCATTTGGCCTGGCTGGCCATACTTAAGGCTTGCAGTGGCTACTGTTGGGTATCTTCGCTGGTTATTTCTCTCCTCCCCTCCCCCATTGAACTGTGCACATTGTGGCTTCTTCCAGATTTCTGTCAGCTGCTCTACATGGAGAAGGTTTTCAGCTCAGCTCCAGCAGGATTTCTCAGCAACCTTGCAGCCCAAGCATATGGAGTCTTCAGCAGTAGGGTCTTACCATCTATTCCTGCTGGGAAACAAAGGACTTCAGCAATGGCCTGGCATCAGAGACCTCCCTGGAAAACAACTCACTGGAAGGTATCCCATCCCTGGCCCTGAAAATTTTCTAGTAACAATCTATGGCTCCTATGTGTTCCATTGTCCAAAAAAGTAGGTTTCCAAAAGATTTTACTATATCCTCTTAGATTTTGATTAGCCCTCCCTCCACCTTTCCTTTACTCAATGTCTTCCCCTGACCTCACTAAGGCCTTTTCACCCCCATTAATCTGTTCTTCTACTTACATATATACAATATCTTCATATTTCAGACCCCCCTCCCTCCCTTTCTATTCCCTTTATAACTCCTTTCTATCTTACTGGCTACTCCTGAGTTTTTCTCCCTACTCACATAGAAGTCCAATCATTTGTAGCTAGGATCCACATATGAGAGAGAACATGTGATGTTTGGCTTTCTGGGCCTGGGTTACCTCACTTAGTATAATCCTTTCCAGATCCATCCATTTTCCTGAAATTTTCATAATTTCATTTTTCTTTACCACTGAGTAGAGCTCTGTTGTGTGAAAGTACCACATCTTCATTATCCACTCAACAGTTGAGGGACATCTAGGCTGGTTCCATTTCCTAGCTATTGTGAATTGAGCAGCAATAAACATGGTTGAGCATGTACTTCTAAGGAAATGAGATCAGTCCTTAGGATATATGCCTAGGAGTGATATAGGTGGGTCATGTGGTAGATCTATTTTTAGCTGTGTCAGGAACCTCCACACTGATTTCTACAATGTCTGGATCAGATTGCATTCCCCCCAAAGTATAGAAGGGTTCCTCTTTTTCCATATCTCTGCCAACATGTATGGTCATTTGTTTTCATGATGGTAGCCATTCTGACAGGAGTGAGATGGAACCTCACTGTAGTTTTAATCTGCATTTCCCTGATGACTAGGGATGTAGAACATTTTTTTAAATGTTTATATGCCATCTGTGTGTCTTCTTTTGAGAACTCTATAGTTCCACAGCCCATTTTTCAGTTGGGTTGTTTGATTTCTTACTATTTAACTTTTTTAGTTCTTGGTATATCCTAGATATTAATTCTGTCAGATATATATCTTGCAAAGATTTTCTCATTCTGTAGGTTGCCTCTTTGCTCTATTTACAGTGTCTTTTGCCTTGCAAAAATCTTATAATTTCATGAGGTCCCAGTGGTTGATCTGTGCTTTTATTTCCTGAGCAATTAGGGTTATATTCAGAAAGTCTTTGTCAATAACAATATGTTAAAGGGGTCCCCTGCTTTTTCCTCTAGCAGCTTCAGAGTTTCAGGTCAGATATTAAGGTCTTTGATTCATTTGGATATAATTCTTGTGCATCTCCATGGAATTTTGTGTATATTGTCTCAAGAGATAGTTTTGTTACAGGAGCTGGAGAGATTGCCTAGTGGTTAAGGCATTCTTCAACAAAGCCAAAGGAGCCAGGTTCAGTTCCCCAGTACCTACATAAGCCAGATGTACAAAGTGGCACATGCGTCTGGGGTTTGTTTGCAGTGACTGGAGGTCGTGGCATGCCCATTCTCTCTCGTTCTTTTTCTCTCTCTCCCTCCTTATCCTTCTCTCAAATAAATGAAATATTTTAAAGAGTCCTTTTAGAATACTTTTTATAACACTTGACTGTGGTATGCTACAAACATAGGTATGGATCCTGAAGCAGTGAAATGTCTTACAGATTTCCTGTTGTGCTGGTAAGATGAGAAATGGACCAAAAAGTTTATTCAGGATGTGTTTTTGAGAGATAGGTCAAGATTTGACACTGGGCAAACATAGGTTATTATATAAAACACTACTTGCTGAGTATAGTGCTGATGGGTGATTGTCTATTAATCAGAAAGAGTATCTATTTTTTCCTACACAGAGGTATGTGTTGATATTGTTAGTGTTTTTTTTTAGCTGAGCATTAGTGACAAGTACTGCCATATGAAATAGATTTGCCCTTAGCAATTTTCCAAAATGAATTTTGCATGTTTTATTGATTCCTTTAAAAAAATTATTTTTTATTAGTCTACACATGACAGATTTCCTCATGGTATTTTCATATATTCTTAGTTTTGGTTGGACCACCCCCACATATGCTCCTTTCACTTATCTCCCTGGTCCCTGTTCCCTGTCCCCATTGTTCCTACTTTGATCTCAGCAGTCCCCATTCCATTTGCATGGTTTATAATTTAGAAAAAAAATTGCAAATGTTGAGAGATCAATTATTTTGTGATTTCATTACTTTGGTGTTGACTTTGAGCACAGTTTTTGGTTTAGGATATTTTGTAGTCTCCCTTTCCATAAAGGATAACTGCTCCTGTTAAAATGTTAACTTAGACCTCATAGAGTTATCCAGGTAGAGATGAAGTAATCCTTAACAATGATGATGATTGTAGGAGTTCTTCTGAGAAAATTATATCCTGAAGCACATTTGTATATATTTTCTTTATCTTTGGTGTGAAGCGGCAGTAAAAATTAATTCCAGAGCCTTGCACAGGTTAGGAAATATTGTCCAATTCAGGTCATGACCAGATTTTTTTTCAGCTCATTTTAAGACAGGGTTTTACTATGTTTCCTAGCATCTTGAATGATCAATTGGACTTTCTTCATAGCCTGTGCAGGCCTTGGCCTTTCTATTTTCCTGTCCTGCCTAAGCCTCCCAAATAGCTGGAATCATAAGCCTGAGTCATCCAGCCCAGATCAGGTTTTATTAAAGGTTCTCTTGAGGAAAGTTTAGTCATCCTTGAGAGACTGGTGCTGAATCATTGCTCCTCTCCTGGTACTTGGTGAAATTTTATCACTGTGCAAACTATCTAATGTTCATTACCCAGATAGCTGAGGAAAATGTGCCTAGCATGGTGCTGCCATATTTTATCATCAGGTATCCTAGTACCTTTCTACCTTGTGCACAGAAAGATGAATCAAGGACGATATTCAGTCATTAGAGACCTTCATGTCTGCAGATATGTTTAATGAATTTACAATAATCTGATGTTTCCATGAAGTTTTGTAGCATTCATGCTTCTCATGTACTTATGTCTCCTTTGCATTATTGAAACAATAAAATCCTTCCAAATCTAGTAAGCACTTGAGATATTTTTATAGACTCCTTGCAAGAGAGAGAATTTCTGTGAACATATCATTCACACAACCTCTTGAATAAACAGCTATGTGACGGGGCCTTCACAGTGCAGGTGATCTCATCTTTCACATCAAAGTCATTAAGGAGGCCATACCTAACCCTGTATCCCAATGTTCTTACAACTTCCTGATAAAGTCTTGGCTGGTACACAGATGCAATAAGCTGCTCAATTCACTTAATCAGACAATTTAGTAATTTTAGAAGTATTCTTTTTGTACTTTGGAAAAGCATAAATCCTCACAATAATAGGAACCTCTTTATTTATTTGACAGAGAAAGGGGGAAAGAGATAATGGGAGTGCCAGGGTCTCCAGTGACTGCAAACGAACTCCAGATGCATCCCCGCCCCCGTGCAACTGGCTTTCGTGGGTCCTGGGGAATTTAATCTGAGTCCCTTGGCTTTGCAGGCAAATGTCTTAACTGCTAAGCCATTCCTCCAGCCCAATGGGAACCTTTTTAAAATTGCCATAATATCTCCCTAATATGATCTGTAATTATTTGTTTTTATTACATATCTTCTCACTGGTAACATGTGTTTAATGTTTACAAGGGTAGATGCATCAACAGGGATGATGGTAAGTGTATAGACAATTTCTTCTTCCTCCTCTTTGCCGTCATCCATGTCATCCGCTGCTTCATCTTCTTTAGAGATAAAAATTCAAGAAGTTACCCAAGATGGCCTTTGCCTCACTCTATAGCCCAGATAGCCTTTGAACTTGTGAATCCCCTAGCTGACCCTCCTAGTGTTTGGGTAGAAAAGCCTTCATCGCCAGGCTTGTCTCATGTTTTCTTGCATGTTCTTTAATTTTTTAAATATTTATTTGAGAGAGAGAGAGAGAGAGAGACAGAGAAAGAGATTGGGCATACCAGGGCCTCTAGCCCCTGCAAACAAATTCCAGACACATGTGCCACCTTGTGCATCTGGCTTACATAGGTCCTGGGGAATCGAACCTAGGTCCTTGAGCTTTGAAAGCAGATGCCTTAACTGCTAAGCCATCTCTCCAGCCCTTTACATGTTCTTTTAAGGAGAACTTAGTTCGCACTGAAAGATAGTTGACTGAACGTTGTTTATAAACAGGTGATAAGGTGATCGTGCCACAGGAAAGACACTTGAATTTCAGTGTTCTGTACATGAGAAAGGTATGCCTAACCTAGCGTTGCCAGGCATTTTCAGCAGATACCCCATTATTATTTTACATAATGTACAGGTATGAGGTGGAATCCTATTTAGACCTTGGAGACCTTCATTTTAGTTATGCTTAATAAATTCATAGGGACATCTAATATTTATGTAACATTTTTGGCTCACATACTTTTGATATACTCCTATTTCTTTAATATTAGATATAAGTATTACATTTTATTGTATAGTTGATGGCAGACACATGAATTTAAAGTTCATCATAGTTAAATCACAAGCATAGTTTCATGTGATAGTCATTGTGTCCATCATTTTAATATTGGTGGAGGAACTTTTCTAGGTACTGCCTCAGGAGAGTAAGAGTTCTCTAACAACATGGCCTTCTTCATGTAATCATGTAGGTACAAGGAATATCAAAGGATCCAAGGCCTTGGGGATTTTAACACAGAATGTTACAGTAGAGCACACAGTTAGTGGGGTTTTCTTCCATGTGTTTCTCAGACAAGGATCCAGAATTTGTAGTGGGTCAAAAGATCTTCAAGACAACCACTGTTCATATCTGGGCATGTACAAGTAGGATCCAGAAACATGGATAAGGATATTAGACCTTCATCTAAATAGGTAAGTGATGTAGTACAACAACCCCTCATTTCAACAAACATTTGTTGCAAGGACTCAGGTCAGAAATCATGCAAATCTAGAGAACAGGAATTTGTATGCTATATGTAGCTAGAAAATTTTTGTTGAATTGTAGATGTTGAGGGATTGATTGTATTGGGGTTGATTGGCATGCTTTGTTGATCCACCAACATAGTAGTAAATGTGGAGTGCTTTTTTTTTTCTTTTTTAGATTTCAAGTCAGAAAGGGATGGAAATTCCTGAGTGCCATGCAAGTACCAAGTAAGGAAGGGCAGAGGTGCTCGTTAATAGTATTCATGGACAATGGAATGGGTAGGATCTCAGGTAGAGCAAGCTATATCCAGACATACATTTTTGCATTGCTTTTTCCCATACATTCCCTTTAAGAGAGCACATTGGGGCTGGAGAGATATTTCAGCACTTAAGGCACTTGCCTACAAAGCCTAATGACTCAGGTTTGATCCCTTAGTACCCTTGTAAAACCAGATTCATAAAGCGGCGTGTGCATCTGGCGTTTGTGGTGATTAGAGGCCCTGGCATGTTCATTCTATTTTTCTGTCTCATTCTGCTTGAAAATAAATAATTAAAAGAAAAAGAGAGCATATTGCAAAGATGGCTGACAGTAATTATTATGAGTGGTGAAGTGGATATACCATTAGAGTATCTAACCTTTGATATCCAGTGAAAAGGGGGTTGTCTATTTTGGGGCCCCTATAATTTTTTTATATTTCTTTTTAATGAGAGAGAGAAATGACAACCAGGGCCTCCAGCCACTGAAATACAACTCCAGATGTATGCACCAGCTTGTGCACATGTGTGACCCTGCGTGCTTCCGTCACCTATGAGCCTGGCTTACATGGGATCTGGAGAGTCAAATGTGGGTCCTCAGGCTTTGCAGGCAAGCACCTTACCCACTAAACCATCTCTCCAGCCCCCCTTTCGTATTTATAATAAGAATTTAGGGGTCTGTAGAGATGGCTTAGCAGTTAAGTGCTTGCCTGTGAAGCCTAAGGACCATGGTTTGAGGCTTGATTCCCCAGAACCCACGTTAGCCAGATGCACGAACTCCAGATGCATCTGGAGTTCGTTTTGCAGTGGCTAGAGGCCCTGGCGCGCCCATTATCTCTTTCTCTCTGTGCCTCTTTCTCTCTCTGTCTGTCACTATCAAATAAAAGTTAAAAAAAATTAAAAAGAATTTAGGTAGTACACTGATTTGAATGGTTGTCCCTATTCATTTGTTAGACAAATTTTCAGATATTCATATGAATAATACTTCAGGTATGCTTCTATTTCCCACTATTTTTCGACCATCCATAGTAAAAAGAAATCCCCACAAATATGACCCTAACAACCCTAAAAACTGTCATATGCTAGTATCTTTGCCAGAAGGTTATTTGCATTTCACATAGAAGTGTGCATAGTGATCTCTATAATGTTCATTGTGTCTATCATGGCAATAGGGAGCATGACATTTTTTTCTGGTGTTCTCTCAAAGCAGTAAGAGATGTTTCACATGAAGAATTCTTCTTCATGGAATTCTACGTGCCTTCAAGGATTATGAAATGATGCCAGGGTCCTTGGGATTGATGTATACCATGTGCATCATAGTGAGACATTGTTGCAACATAGAACGTTGTCATCATCCAGCTCAGTGCTGCAGTGAGCCTCAACCATCCCCAAGGACGTCTGATGTTCATAAACACAAATGATATCCACTATCCTTGTTCCCCCACACCTTTGTTGCTACTCCTCAAGTTAGAAATGGTGGAATGCTCAGCTACTCTGGTGACTGTGACGCTTAATTTTAATTTATTGATTTTTGAACATGTGTATATGCGTTTTCATATATGTGTGGGTATGTGTGTTTGTGTTTGCATATGCCCATGTATGTGTGTACAATGTGAAGGCCAGAGGTTGACATCATGTCTTCCACAATTGCTCCTCACTTAATTTATTGAAAAGGTTTTCTTATTGAAAGCAGAGCTTACTGATTAAGCTGCTCCAAACCAATCCACCTGTCCACCTATCTCTACCTACCAAGTTCTGGGATTGTGGATGTGTAGCACCACACTCAGCATTTACGTTGTACTGGGAATCTGAAGTCAGGTCCCTACGCTTGTGTGTCAGGCACTATACTGACTGAGTCATAGCCTCAGTCCCTACTTTTCATAGAAAAAAATTACATTGAACCAACATGTTTTGAGAGTTTAGTTGTGTCCTAGTCACCTGTGGCAGAATTATCAGCACAATAGTAAGCATTGGTTGTGTTGCAGGAATCCACTCAAGAAAGTATGGACTCTCCCAATATTATTTCCAGTTAACCTCAAATAAAATGAGTATTCAGACAGAATGAGGCACCCCTACCCCCATGATGGTAAATAAGCTGCAGCCTCAAACACACTATGTGTACTATTCTGCAGATTTCCTACTAGAAAACATAATTGATCTGAAAATATTGTTTTACCTTATGATATTTTTATTTATTTGAATTACTTGTATGTGTGTGCGTGGTGAGAGAGAGAGAGAGAGAGAGAGAGAGAATGTGCATATTAGTGTGCCAAGGTCTCTTCTTGTTGCAAAGAGATGCTAGGCCCATGTGTCCCTTTTTTGTGTCCAGCTTTACATGGATGCTATGAAATTGAGCTTGGGCCAACAGACTTTGCAATGAAGATCTTCTAATGGCTGAGTCATCTCCCCAGCCCCTAAACATACTCTTGAAAGTACCATGTTAATAGGCTCTCTGCTGATGAGGTAGTTAAATCACAGTGAAGACAATCACATCTTCCACATATAGGCCATTGAGGAGAATGTGCCTTGTCCCATGTTAACATTTTTCTAAGACCTTTTTAATATTTATTTATTTATTTGAAACAGAGGAGAGAGAGATAGTGAGAATGGACATGCCAGGGCCTATAGCCACTGCAGACAAACTCCAGATGCAAGCACCACCATGTGGATCTGGCTTACATGGGACCTGGAGAATCAAACCTGTGTCGTTAGGCTTCACAGGTTAATGCCTTAACTTCTAAGCTATCTCTCCAGCACCCCATGTTAACATTTTTTATTGCAGCTTCCTATGTATGTATGTCTACTGTTGGGAGATGATGCTACGTCCACTCTTCAGTGTACTTTGTGTTGTCACATGTGTATTTAAAAATTGCTTTGCAGAGGTGGATAGATAGCACTTCATGTGCTTGCCTGCAAAACCTAAGGACTTATGTTTGACTCTCCAGGTCCAACATCAGCCAGACACACAGTGATAAAAGCTCACAAAGTTGTACATGTGCACAAGGGGCCATATGTGTCTAGAGTTCATTTGCAGTGGCAGAGGCTGTGGCATACCAATTCTCTGTCTCTCTCTCTTGCATAAAAAAGGGCCAGTCTGTTGGGCTTGCCTCAAAAAAGTGTTTTGCAGACTCACATACCACCATCATTATTGCCACCTGTGATGATATTAACATTCTTGTAATATAACCAGTGGACAACCAGATTTGTTATCTCCCTGCTGAATGATAATGTAAGCTTAATGCCTATAGAGGCAGAAGCATGAGAAGAGATCATAATTTTCATGTGATATATCACATGGTATTTTGGCATATTATATCTCCAAAGACTGAGAATTCAGTTTGAACCCATTATGTGTGATTATACACAAATACTCAGAAACTCTAGGAATGAATGCTGAAATGAAGTGAATTGAGTATTTGCAGTTGTCCAAGTAGGGTGAGAAATGTACCCACTAATTTTTACAGGATGTGTTTTCCAGAAATAGGTCTTGACATCACAGTGAGCTAAAAGAGACTAGCAAGAAGAACAATGCTGATTCTACCCTGCACACAGGACAGGACCTCTCATTCTTCTGTGCTGGTGTAAGTGCTTCTGATGTGTGGTTTGCTTTTTGTAATCATACGTTTTTTTTGGCAAGTGTTCAGGTAATAAATTATGCTTTTCTTAGCAATCCTAGAAAGACAAATTTACATATTTTCTAGAGAAAAGAAATTTTATGTTGAACCTGTAAATCTCGGGGGGGGGGGGCTATTTTCTTGATCCTTAGTCATTATTCTTGGTTTTGAGTATGTTTGTACTCCTCGCATCTAGCAGGAGTTCTGGTGAGCTAATTAGTGGAATTACTATAGGTATATTTGCAAGGCAGCAAGGATTTTCTTACAATATTGTGTCCATGGCTGCCTAAATGTATCCATGCACATATAAGGATACTGAATTGTTACAATTACATCTTCACTTTTAATGTGAACAGATGAAAAAGACATATCATCATGGACTTTCCCTGATGTGTTCCCACAAGCAAGTCAAGACCTCAGGGTGTGTACAAGAGATCTTCAAAAATAAAATTGCCAATATTGAGGTAAGTGCCACTTTGATCCTTAATCATAACCAAAACACCTGGCTTCATCTACAAAGTTAAGTGATGAAGCAACTAAGTCTGTTTTGTTTAACATATGTTTCTTGCAAGTGCTTCAGTAAGAAATCATACATTCTTTAGAAAATCTGGTGATCATGAGTTTATACATTGTATACAGATATTGAATTTCTATTGAACATATCGATTGGAAGGCTGATTATATCAAATTTCATTCTTTTCAAATTTTCAATATTCATTCATTGATAATTTTTATACGTGTATATAATGTATTAAGATCACAATCTCCTCTCATTATCTTCTCTTTCCCCTCCCCTTACACTGATCTTATTTTAACTCCCAAATAGTCCCACTCCTATTTTCATGTTGACTTTTTGTTTTGTTTTGGTTTTTCGAGGTAGTGTCTCACTGTAGCTCAGGATGACCTGGAATTCACTTTGTAATCTCAGGGTGCCCTTGAACTCATGGTGATCCTCCTACCTTTGCTTCCTGAGTGCTGAGAATAAAGGCATGCACCACCACGCCCGTCTCAAGTGAATTTTTTTGGTACCTGTTGAGTTTAATTAGGATCATGCATGAGAATGGATAGCCAGTTAGTTACCAGCACTCACACAATTTACTAGGGGCTATACCATTGAAGAAAATGTCTTCCCTCGGCAATAATTAATTGTCAGTAACTCGTCAAAGAAGGATGAAGCCTTTCCCCCATCCATGATGAAATGTTGATGGGCCCAATTTTGGGCAGGTCTTGTGCCATTATTTTTCTAGACCTAGCACCCCGGTATTAAGCATAATTCATTTTAAGAATTCACATCAAGAAGGAATAGTGTCAACTAAATTCACAGGTGATGCTGAATATGAGCATTATCAAAACATCACCCCTTTGAATTAGGAGCTATGCTACATGAACCCGTACATTGACTCATGTCAACTTCTTCCTTTTGAAGAGAAGTTCTAAACTGGTTCATTACTCTAATAATACTCTTTGTGTCTCACTCTGAATGCTTTCAGGACAAGAAGTTATGCTCTGGCTGTGTGAATGCTTTAGCTGTCACCTGAATGAATGTCTTGGTAGACCTGTAAGAGCATCACATTCTCTGGATGAGCCATGTCAGGAAAAGAATCGTGTAAGTAGTAGGTACAGTTTGTGTTTTAATACCAGGAATTAATTTACTTTTTGTCTATACTTTTTGCTGAGTGTTGCAGACCATGTAGGTGGCAAACAGTAACCTTTTTTAAATTTTAACTGTCAAGGTCAGTTGACACTCCTTCAGGGTAAAACTTAGGGACTTGGGAAGAGACCCTTGATTCCTCCTGTCACTTTTTCACTGTCAGGTGGTCCATCTGCAGGGATTTTCAGTGTCTTGCAGACCATTCTCTACTTTCCAGTTTTTTTTTTGTATTTTTGAGGTGCTCCATTGAGAAATTATTGGGTCAATATCAAACACTTGGATATGATTTTATATCATGTATATGGCTAGAGAATTTATGGTGAACTTGAGAATTTTGAGGGATTGATGTTACTGAGTTTCATTGTCACTGTTGTTGACCCATCAGGGCAGTAGTAAGCATTATTTATTTTGAGATTTCAGGTGAAGAATAGGTAGATTCTCCTGAAGGTAGAAGAATTCTGAGTCATGGGAACCTCCACGGACAGGTGCAGTAGCCTTTAATAATGGATGCCGGCAGGGAAATGGATCTGAGGCCTGATAGCACAATCTGCTACTGACAAAAAAGTTATGCTTTTTCCTTAAATTCCCTTCATGAAATCACACTGACCTACAACATACTGATGATACAGCCTTTCTACTCCTTACATACATAATAAAGTGGAAGACCATCTGATGTTAGAGATTCATTGTATGAGGAGACAGTGTCTAATCCAGTGCAACCACATTGGTTTACATGTTTCCAATAAGATTTAAGATGGTGTCTATATTTGAAGTGACAACCCATTCACTCAGTGACACCTGATTTTTATACAAATATATGAGAAACATATCTGGCAGGCTTATAATTCAACTGTATAGTTAAGCCCTGAATATGCCCCTAACAGTCTTAATCTTGTAGTATTATGGCAGTATATATATTGTATGCAAGTCATCACAGAATTGTACCCAGTGATCAAAAAAATGTTCATATAATGGATATATGGTCCATAGTGATTTCTCACTTTCTATTGACAGCTTTCATACATTTCCAAAATATATTTTGATTATGACCTCCTCCCATTACATTCTTTTATCCCTCTTCCCTTGCTCCCTTCTACTTTCCCACAAGTCCCCCTTGCTCTGTACAAAACTACATGTTGGTTTAAACAGTATTATAATGTCTGCTAGCCTATGTCAAAAACATGTGTCTCAGGCAATGGACAATAAGAAACACTAAAAAATTTCCCCAGGACACTCCCCTTCTGCTGCTGATCCTGTTACCATAATGACAATTAACCCTTCAGAGACCAAACAACTCCTTTCTGGGTAAACAAACAATGCTGATAGTTAATTTTGATCTCTACACCTGAGTCTTAAATATCAGTTCACTCCAGAGTAAATGATAAAAGGAGTCCCCCTGTCTTTAAGAAGTTGTTTTACACACTCCCATATGTGCCTCAAGCAGCAACCTGCCCACAGCTACTTAATTCAAACATGACCCAAATCCATCTGCTCAAGCTAACAGTTAACTCAAACCTTCTTCGGTTTTCAGAACCACATACAGAAAAATCTTAATTTGTTATATAGTGTTATAAATATAATTCAGATTAAACTCTCATAATAGGTTAATGGATTTGTTTATATTACTATATCTTATACTGAAGTTAATATTCAATTTATTGATATTAATTTACTCAAAACTTGTTTAAACTCACTTTAAAATGTTTCATCAAGTTAACAGTGTTTCTTTGTGAAGCTTTTACTAAAGTCTTAGAATGGAAGTTTACTTGTCAGTAACTAATTTTCATAAAGCTATAATTAAATAACAATCTAAAAAGCTATAACTTTAAATATTTTATTTTTATTTATTTGACACAGAAAGAGAGAGAGAATGAGTACACCAGGGCCTCCAGCCACTACAAGCAAACTCCATATGCATGCGCCCAACTTGTGCATTTGTTTTACGAGGGTCCTGGAGAATTGAATCTGGCTCCTTTGGCTTTGCCAACAAATGCTTTAACTTTAAGCCATCCCTCCAACCCCAAAATGATATAACTAAAAGTAATTAATTTTCTCTCGTTCACTGTTATAAACAAAACTAAATGATGCTATTTATACCAAAAAGGATGCTTATTTGATCTCAGACTGTTAATAAGACCTTTGCCCTTAAAATACTATGTATTTTTTTTTCTTTTTCTGATAGGGTTTTGACCTTAATTTTCAAAAGACAAAAAGTAAACTTTGAGGGCTGGAGAGATGGCTTAGCGGCTAAGCGCTTGCCTGTGAAGCCTAAGGACCCCTATTTGAAGCTCAATTCCCCAGGACCCGCGTTAGCCAGATGCAGAAGGGGGCGCACGCGTCTGGAGTTCATTTGCAGTGGCTGGAGGCCCTGGCGCGCCCATTCTCTCTCTCTCTCTCTCTCTCTCTATCTGTTACTCTCAAATAAACAAATAAATAAATAAGTAAACTTTGAGCTGGGCGTGGAGGTGCACATCTTTAATCCCATTACTCGGGAGGCAGAGGTAGGAGGATCTCACTGAGTTTGAGGCCACCCTGAGACTACATAGTGAATTCCAGATCAGCCTGGGCTAGAGTGAAATCCTACCTCTAAGAAAGTCAAAAACAAACAAAACAAAGCAAACAAACAAAAATAAACATTGAAGAAACTGAGAAATTTCTATGAAAAACAAGAATGATTATAAAGATGAGGTATGGAAAAGAATATATTAGAGGCTTTTAGTACTGACACCATTTTTTCTTTTCTAATTTATTGACGTTTATACTAGAATGTTGCATACATAAACCCCCTCCGCCACCAGAATTACACTGAGGGTCGTCTTTGGTGGGGTTATTGGCATTCATTGTGAGGACCAAGAGGCCTCATTCAATCTCTGCAGAAATGGGGGAAACATGGTGTCTCAGGCTATTCCCACTCACCCTGAGGCTCTTATAATCTTTGCCCCTGCCTCCTCCATGATGCTTCCTGAGCCTTGGGGGAGCAAGTTAGAGATCTGACTTAGTGGTGCTTTCTCTGTTGACTCCAGATATCTCTTGTTATGAGGTCTGAGTGATCACGGTGTCTGCTACCATTTCCATGGAACTGGTTTTCAGGCTAGTTGTGAGGTCAGAAGTCGTGTCGCCACATTCCCTGTAATGACTTCTGGACCTGCGCAGATGAGTGGGAGGTGACCTATCTCCTGGTAGACATTTGTCTCTCTCATTTTGATATATTGATGTATGTTTGTTGCCCCAAGTTCTCCATCTGTAAAATAGAACACGCTCTCCAACCAAAACTGAGAACATTTTGAGTAAAAGGAGATAAGCCTAGTAATTAGAAAGATATATTGATGTGTATTTCCATTCTTAGAGAGCAGTGGAGGTTCTCTCTGGATCCTATTGGTTTCTTGTTCCAAGGAATCTGGCTTGGTTCACAGAGCCAGATATGTGTTCACCTCCCACTTAGCCGGTCTTTGTGCCACTATTGCACAAGTGAATACTTGTTGCTTGGCTGGTTGATTTTGTAACTGGCAGGATCTCCTGCTGAATCAATCAGTTGTCAACAGTTATTATCCAGCCTCTGTCACTACACTTTCCAGCACTATGAGGGCTATCTGGGAGGGAACTGAATTCCCTCTTAATTCCAGCATGATCTCTTGATGTCCTGTGATTCCAGGCTGTGGTGTCTACAGCAGTAGGGACTTACCTTTTAGCTGTTACTGTAAGCTAGGTACTTTGACAATAGTGTGTATTACTTTGGGGACCTCAAGTCTCCCTAAAGAACAGCTCACGTTTGGGGGGAACCTAATTCTGACACTGGGAATTACCAGCCAGCACCCATGGTTTTGGGGTGATGCTTTCTCCATATTTTATGGAGCTCTTCTGTTCATGTTCCTATCCCTCTCTCCATTATTGAGGGTCATGCCTTGTAGAGTGGTATTCTAAAATAAGGTTTTAATGGGATTGATTCATATTACCATTACTTGTGTGTATGCCACACACCACCGAGGCCTTTTCATACCTAGGTTCCATTCTTTCTTTCCTTCCTTCTTTCTTTGTACTGATCGTTATGTTATTAAATATCCCTTTCTGTATTACTTATTTCCCCCTTTTCCTATTATAATGCCATGTCGATATTGTAGATATTTATAATGGGTTATAACGAACTGATGCTGGACCCAGTTAGGACCTGCATATGAGACAGGTCATACACTTTTGTCTTTCTGTGCCTGTGTGACCTCAGCATGATTTTTCTCCAAGTTCCTCCATTTTCCTGCAAATTATTTCATTTTTCCTTACTGACGAGTAGAATTCCATTGCATATAAGTACAACATCTTCATTAACTATTCGTTTATTGATGGGTATCTGGGCTGCTTCCAGTTCCTGGTATTGTGAATATAGAGTAGCCATAAAAATGGTTTCGCAAGTGTCTGGGTAGAGTCCTTATGGTATATGCTCAAAAGAGGTATAGCTGGATCTATTGGTACTTCCCTTTACAGTCTTGTGAGGAGTCTGCATTCTGATTTCTATAGTGGCTGTAAAGTTTCTTCCTCCACTAGAAGCAAATGAGGGTTCCTTCCCCTCACCCCCACCAGCATGTGCGGTCATTTGATGTTTTGATGGTCGCCATTATGACTGGAGTGAGGTGGAATCTCATAGTTGTTTTAATTTGTAAAAAGGGTTAAAATATTCCCTAATAACTGAGTGTGCTCAAAGCAGTAGACAGGTGTTATTGTAAAAGAGAAATGTTAGAGATATCTTTTCAATATGCAAGAGTTCCCTTACCAAGCTGTTTCCATGGTTGTCTGAAAGTGTCTGTGAAATGGAATTTTAATCAGCAGTGTAAAATGACACACATCACAATGTATTTTCCCTGATATGTTTTCAGATTTGTGTCAAGACCTCAATGTGTCTCTAACAGATCTTCAAGAAGACAGTCACCAGGGACTCGAGAGGTGGCTCAGTGGTAAAAGGAACTTCTTGCAAAGGCTAAAGGCCTGGGTTTTATTTCCTAGTGACAATGTAAAGCAAGATACAGAAGTTGGTACAGGCATCTCAAGTTGGTTAAAGATGCAAGAAGCCCTATAAAGCCAGTTCTCTCTCTCTCTCTTTCTCTCTCTCACGGAAACACACACACACACACACACACACACACATTTTTAAAAAGAATACAGTTACCAATGTCAGGGTAAGTACCACTGTGATTATGAATCAGAACACAAGACACTTCACTTTCATCTGTAAATTAAGTGATGATGCCAATAACTAGGGTTTTTTTTTACATACATTTCTTGAAAGGGCTCAGATAAGACTCATGGAGTCCTTACCAAATCTGGTAATCATGAGTTCATATATAGAATATGGATATTGAATTTATGTTAAACTTGTGGATTGCTCTTGTTTCATTTTAAACTTTTACTTTTTTGTTGTTTTTGAAAATATCCATATAAAGTAATTGGATCCTGAAATGGTACAATGACCTCATGAATTTAATACATACAGGTAGAATTAGACATAAACCTACTTGTCTACCAAAGAAAAATGAAAACCTGACAGTATCACAAGGAGATCTTCAAGTTTCTACTTTCATTGACAATCTCCATGATGTTTAAGTACTCACATTCCCACACATGATTGACATTTCAGCAGTTGAAAGCTTGTCTCCTTAATGTTGCCAGTAATAACAAGTTTGGTTGACATTTATAGATAAAGAATTTTCAATTGTTAAACTGGCATAATGATGTGGGATTCATGGAAGTCCCATACAGTTAGTCACTATGCCGATGACTGGTCAATTTTTGCCCACATCTTGACTAAAATGCTATGTCCATGAATAACAGCAAGTACACAGGTAGTGGACAGCTGCAACAAATTTGGGAAATGAAAGCAGTCAAGTAGAAAGATGTACTGTAGAAATGCAAGTTTCCATGAAGTGGGATTTAGAGACTGAACAAGACCTAACAGTGAGGGAGCAGAAGTCCTTGTTGGCATTAGGCTTATCTTGAATCAGTGCTGAAATTGACCTTGCACACAACAGAATATCTAAATATCTAAACGTAAGTATATGCATGCGTAGGTAGGTCTTGATAGTGTCCTTACTGCTTCCTGTAACTATGTCTTTCTGGCAGGTTTGCAGGTGTGAAATAGTGGTATCTCTAGTAGTGTATATAAAGTTTGCATGTTTTGTAACACAGAGAAAGGTATAACTGAATGTCAGTATATTGACCTTGAGTCTAGGATTAATCCTAGAATACTTTGCAGGAAAGCAAAAAAGAAAGGACAAACGCTCCAGACAGTACAATTAACTGAAATTTCCACATAGTTGATGTATTACTTAAAACTGAAAATGGCTAAGATCATAAGTAGGCTGGGAAAAATATTGTATCCTGAAACACAACTGTGCAATTTTCCTTTCCTTTTTTGTTTTCTGGGGATTATGAATGTAGTTGGGGTTGTATAAACTAGGAAAATGCTCTACCACTGAGCTTGGTTCTCTATATTCTCCTTTCTAAGGAAATGTCTCAGTTAGTTGCCTAGGACAACCTTGGACTCTATAGCTTAGGCAAGCCTTGACCTTGCAGTCTTTCAGAATAGCATTCCAAAGAATTTGAATACTTAGCTTGTGTCACCATGCCTTGCTCAGGGGTATTTAGAGATTCTCGTAATCTCAAAACAGTTCTTAATGAAATATTTGTCCTAATTAGGTCAGTGATATAATGGTCATGCCACAGGACACACTGGTCCTCAACATGCAGGTGGATGAGGATCCTGTGTCTAACCTGGACTCAGCATGTATTTTTAGGATGTGTCTTGTTACTCTTAGCGAGTGTCCAGGCATGAGACAAAACCACATTCAGTCCTTAAAGATCTTTGTATTGGCAGATATATTTGATAAATTCAAAAGGAAAAGCTCATATTTCCAAAATGTTTTTGGCATCAGTACATTTTGATCTCCCAAATATGACATGGTAAAAGCAGTTTATGAATGCTTCCTGAAAAACTCTGTAAATTTAATGTCTATCAAGGTAGAGACATCATAGAGTTAGATATGATTACGACCATGCCCATTACTTTAACATTGTTGGTGGAATTTCTACAGGTGTCCTCTATGGAGTAAAAGTTCTTTTACAAGGCTGTGACCATAACAAAATTTCTGTGTGAGGTAAATGCATCCTGCAATGGTACAATCGCCTCATGAAATTTAATACAGGCAGGTAGAATCAGACAGAAACTTACTTGATTATCTTTGCTATTTTCACAGAGATAGGTGAAGACCTGACAGCGTCTCTAAGAGATCTTCAAGAGTCCAGTTCCTCATATCTTGGTACAGGAACATGGCAACCAGAATTACCCCAAGAGGACACTGACGTTCATCTACTAGGTAAGTTATGATGGTGTCACAACCATGATTTTCAATACACATTTGTTGCAGGTTTCATAGAGTCCTTAGTAAATCCAGCGAACATGAGATCATGTGATATTTATCTGCACAAAACATAGGTTGAACTTGTGAAGGTTGAGGGATTTATTCACTGTTGGTATGTTAATGTTGCTGATGCCATGCAAAACCACTAAAAACCAGGTTATTTTGAGATTATAGATCAAGAAAGAATCAGAGTTCATGAATCACAGTGAAATTGGAAGTCTGTCAAATGTCTAGTTGGAATTGAAGTTTCCCTTAATCCTAGTCAATTGCCCAAGCCTGAACACATCAAGCTCCATCCTTACAGTTTTTTTTTTTACATCTTCGTTTACCTTGAACATATTCTTGATGATACCTTATTCCTTCCCTATAAGTGATGAAGGGGACACACCACAGTGAGACCATCTGATCCTACATAACTAGGTGAGTGAGGAATGGGTGACTAACATGTTGCCACCACAACTCATGTAGATTTCTACTAACATTTCACGTAATGTACTGCTTTGAGTCATTCATTGAGTCATATTCATTAATACCTGATAGTCCTATGTTCTTGTGAGAAATGCTTGGGGCATGTTACATTCTCCATTCTTTAAAAAAAATGTCGTTAGAACATGAATATATTTCTGACAACATTTTCTAGACTCATATTCTTGTATCCTTGTCAGCATTGGATATGCATTTCATAAACATAATGGCAGAGTCATACAAAGAGCTTCATATGAATTTCACTGTATTCATCACAGCAATATGCATATTGATACGATTTGCACATGGCTTCTCAAGCAGGTCAGAGATCTCTTATAACATCTCTTGTCCTTGGCAGACTTCAGTTCTCTAAGGACCATGAAGTGAAAGTGACTTTGTGATTGACAGACAACACATACACATTTTGGGCCTTCATCTTTCTGATATTGATGAAGGCATCATGATGAGACAGATAGTGTCATCAAGTAGGAAATTGGAACATTGTTAGTATACACACTACTGAGTTGTATCAGCATAGGACATCTCATCTTCATTGACACAAGAATGGAGAGTTGGTAGGTTCTTGGTTCTTTGTCATTGTTGACCTTGAATCTGATACTAAGTCCAGTCAAGAAAATGGTTCTTTCTTGAAAATGTTTTAGCTAGAAAGTAGGGGATAGTATGTTCAAAGCACAGTGCAGATAGTCTCTGCTCCAGGACATTGTTGTGGTGAGCCTCATCCCATGTTGCTGTGTCCCATTGTAGCAGTCTGATTAAGACATTCGCCATGTAATTTGGCATATATCAGAGAGACCTGAGATATTAAAATATGCTTTATAATGCCTCTCCATTGGAAGTCTACAAATATCCATTTGCTGCACATAGATCCTGTAGTGATGCACTGAATTGAGAAGTTTCAGGTAAGATATGAATGTATGCAGTGGTAATTCGAGGATATTTTTCAGAGGTGCTCAGGACATCACAGTGATCAAAAATGGTCATTAAATGGAAAAGAGATGGTATCTTGGTAAGTACTAATACTTGACAATTCAAAGGGCAATATATTTGATCTATGATTTATAAATATTGATATCTGGGGCTGGAGAGATGGCTTAGCAGTTAAGACACTTGCCTGCAAAGCCAAAGGACCTTGTGTCGGTTCCCCAGGAACCACGTAAGCCAGATGCACAATGTGGCACATGTATTTGCAGTGGCTGGAGACCTTGGCATGCCCATTCTCTCTATCTCTCCTCCTTCTCCCTCTCCCTCTCGCCACATTTTTCTCTAAAATAAATGAATAAAAATTTTAAAAAATAAAAAAATAATGATATCTTTAGCCCCTTTGCTATCTATACATTTCTGACAATTTCTCTGAAATGTAATATGGTCTGCTTAGCAGCTTTACTGGAGACAAGTTTCATATTCAGTAGGATAGAGATAATTATGTTAAAACTCTGATGAGTTACCAACGATTCTCTTGATCTGGAGCCAAGGTGTAACAATAAGTGATTTTGTAGTCATCCTGTCATGAAAGAATGCCCTCGCTCAATAATACATAGATAGAAAATTCACCCATCTATCTTGCTAGTTATGAGGTATTCATTAATAATGAATATGGTCCTGCCAGTAAATGATAAGAGCTAATGAGGTACAGAATTGTGAATATTTTCTATCATTTTGTTTTTTTTAAATATTTCTTTTATTTATTTGAGAAAGAGGGGGTGTTGGAGAAGAGAGAAAGAGAGAATGGACGTGCCAGGGCCTCCAGCCACCACAAACGAATTCCAGATGTGTGCACCCACTTGTGCATCAAACTATCATGGGTCCTGGGGAATCGAACCAGGGTCCCTAGGCCTCACAGGCAAATGCCTTAACTGTGAAGCCATCATGCCAGGCCAGTAACTAATAAAATCAAATGATGTACACAATTGTGAATATTTTCTATCATTTTGTATAAATTTTAGTATGTAATTTATTAGGTTGTTTGCTCTTAGTACTGTATACCATACGGACAGCACTAGTCCCAATATTTTAGGCATATTCTAGAGGGCAAAAAATGTTCTTGGAAAATTTTTATGGTCTACCATTTTTGGTGCCCACCCAACTTCACCTTTTAGTATATGTATATATACATTAGTAAATGAGTATGAAATTTTGGTAGTCTTAACATTTCAGAATAAAGAGATGTTTTTGACCAGAATAAATTTTCATTGAAAATAGTAAAATGTAGATTTACTTAAAATAATGTGAACATTTATTTTAACTTGCATGTTTTGGTAAGTTGGGAATATTAAAGACTGAACACAGTGTCTCAGTTAAGCTGAGTATACACTCTACACAATTATCCCTCATTTATTTAGTTTTATATTTTGACAGAATCATTAAGTTTCCTTCCAGGCCAGGGCATGAGCTTCTGTGTAGCTCAAGAAAAGCTTGAACTTGGAATCCTCTTGCCTAACTCTGTAGTGTACCTGTAATGTCAGGTCCGTGCCATTGTTCTGAATCATAGTTTCTTGCACTGTCTTAAGGAAAACAATACTTTTTGAAAGATGATTGGTAGAAAACTTCTCAAAGTAAATTATGTTATAAAGTAGTCTTACCACAATGCAGGCCACATGATCTTCAGTATCCATGAACATGGGTACGGTATGCCTAACCTGGCATTGCCATATTTTATAGCAGGTATCCTAGTGAAATCTTGGGTAATTTGTGAGATACTGAATCATCAGAAACATCAGATTTTCATTTATCCTTAATAAAGTCTCCAGGTAATCAATCAGACATTTTCTGCATCATTATTTTTCATTGTCCAACTATACTAAACTCCTAACTCCCTAAACATGACATGAAATATATTTATTAATTAGTGATTCTCAGACTATGTATGTCCAATGTTCATCATTGTAGAGGCGTCAGCAGGGTTCTATATAATTTTCCTTATGTCCATCACTGAAGGTAGTAAGAGTTCTCTTACAAGACTGTATCCATGGGCATCTGCAAGAGTGGAGGGAAAGTGATTCCAAAATAACACAATAACATTCAGGATGTGAATAAGGACAGATAAAATCAGATGTGTGTGGAATAGCTTTCCTTAGATGAAACAGGTCAAGATCTGTCAGCACCTTGAAGAGATCATAAGAGAGCCCTTCCTCATGTCTAAGCAACTGCAAGAATGATCCTGCACAGGAGAGCTGACTTCATTTACAATAAGCGATGATGGTGTCCTCTACTCTTCTTTTTTTAATTTTTTGTTTATTTTTATTTATCTCTTAGAAAGCAACAGAGAGGAGGGAGAGAGAGAGGGGGAGAGAGAGGGAATGGGCGCACCAGGGCTTCCAGCCACTGCAAACAAACTCCAGACATGTGTACCCACTTGTGCATCTGGCTAACGTGGGTCCTGGGGAATCGAGCCTCGAACCAGGGTCCTTAGGCTTCACAGGCAAGCGCGTAACCACTAAGCCATCTATCCAGCCCTATCCTTCTTTTTTATAATCAGTACACAATTCTAGCAGGAGCTTGTCTCAGACATCAAGGAGTCTTTAGAATGTCTAGAGAAACATGCTTTCATAGGATGGACATGGTCAGAAAATTTACATTGATTCCGTGAATGTTGAATTGATTGAATCAGTGTTAAATGTCATTATGATTGACCTGCCAGTCCAATACTAAGCTTAGTTAATTTTCAGATTCCAGGTCACGTAAGGATGGAACCTGCTCAAATGCAGATGAGCTGGAAGTCGTCCAAGCATCCAGGTAGAGTTACAGAATTCCTCAATAATATTCATGGGCCAGGATCATGGGAGAGCAAACTGTATCCTCACACATGTTTTTCTATGTCTTTTTGCATGTTATGGTATCTGCATGAAAGCACAGCAACCCTGAACATACTGTCAGTGGAGCCTTACTAGTTCCTGGGTAAGTCCTGAAGTAGACAAACCACAGACTGCTTTGCTACCACAACCGGATGTGTAGGACTTTCCAGCATTGAGGCTGGTCGTCAACAGGAAGGAGGCTTCCAGCTCTGCTCCAACTTGATTTCTCAGTGACCCACATCCCAAGCATTTGGAGTCTTCAGCAATAGGGTCTTACCACCTAGTAGTTCTGGTGGGCAATCAAATGCCTTGGCCATAGTATGTAATGGTTTGGGGGTATCTGGATCTTCCATGGCCAGTGAATTGCTGGAAGGTATCCCACTCCTGGCAGTGAACTTGTTCTAATAATGTATAGCTTCTGGATAGCTGATTCACCTACACAGGTGTATATGCCCAAACTCTCTCTCTCTATATATATATGTATATATATATTTATTAGCTAGCCAGGAATCAGGTTAACAAGTAAGCCATAATCCTAAATCTCAATTTTGAATCAATCCTCCTCATATATCCTCCTCTTCTCCATCCCCTCTACTCACTCAAACTAGACCATTTTCCCTCTAATATTTTGACTCTATACTTACACATATATGATAACCTCCTGAGAAAGCCTCCCCTCTCCTCCCGAAGTCATGGACCCTTTGTGGTTGCCTGTCTGCTACTACTGTATTTTCTCTAACTCACTTACAAATCTAAACATTGAAGCTTGGATCCACATATGAGAAAACAAGCAAAGTTTGATTTTTCTGAGCTTGTTCAACATTCACTTATTATAATATTTTCTCATTTAATACAATATTTTCTATATCCATCTATTTCACTGGAGATTTTGAAATTTCATTTTTCTTTAGAGCTGAATTCAACTCCTTTGTGTATACATACCATATATTATTTATCCATTCATGAGTTGAACGGTATCTGGGTTGGTTCCATTCCCTAGGTATTCTGAATACTGTAGCAATAAACACAGATGAACAATTCTCTGTAGTAATGAATAGTTTTTAAAGTATATGCCAAAGTGTGCTATTGCTGGTCTTGTGATAAATACATTTTTCGTTGTCTTTGTAACCTCCACATGTGTATCTACCATAACTCTACCAGTTTATAATCCCACCAAGAGTGGAAGAGGTTCCTATTTCCTCACACACTTGCCAGCATTTATTATTTACTTGATATCCATTGTGACAGGAGTTAAGATGGAAACTCAAAAAGATTTAATTTGCATTTCTGATGACTAAGTATATTAGAACATGTTTTAAATTTTTATTAGAATGGGCACACCATGGGCTTCTGCCACTGCAGGCAAAGTACCAGGTTTCACATAGGTACTGAGGAATCAAACCCTGGCTGTCAAGCTTCTCAAGCAAGTACCTTTAAAGGTTGGGCCATCTCTCCAGCCCCTAGACCATATTATCGATGTTTATTTGTATCTCTTCTTTTCAAAACACTATATATACTTCTATTGCCGATTTTTGATTCGGTTGTATTATTTTTTATAGTCCAATTGTTGGAGTTCTTTGTAAATCCTATGTACTAATTCTCTGCCAGATGTACAGCTGACAAATCTTTTCTCCAATTCTGTAAGTTTCCCCATGGCTCTGAGTACAGTGTCCTTTGCTGTACAGATGCTTTTCACTTTCCTGACGTCCCAATGATTCATTGTTTGATCTGTGTGCAACTGGGTTTCTATTGAAAAATTCCTTGCCTAAGGCTATATGTTAATTCACTTCTCCATGCTTTGCTGTAGCAGTTTCAGCACTTCAGGTCTGATATTAATGTTATGGATCCATTTGGAGTTGATTCTTGTGCATGGAGAGAGTTAATGGTCTATTTTTTCACCCTCCTATATACAGATAAGCAGTTTTCATAGCACCATTTGGTAAAGAGGCTGTCACTTCCCCAGTATATTTTTGACAGTTTTTGTCAAATTGACATATTTGTACATGCCTTAGTATATATCTGGGCTCTCCGTTTCATTGATCTACATGGCTCTTTGTATCTGTTTGCATAACAGAGCATATTTTCTCAAAAATACTGATAACAGAACATTTCTAATAAATAGAAATGTGATAAAATAGTTATAGTGAAAAGAATCTCTTCTCTTACATCCATGTCAATGATGACATTGTTTTGCCATGTTTGTCTTCAGCGTCCTGGGTAAATTCTTTGCCAGTGTAAATGTCGGAGGGATGTGTAGATTTAAACAATACAGAGAGTTGACAAGGTACAGTTATATAGGATCAATAAGAAATGTACTACTTCTGTTGCAGGATGTATTTGCCAGACACAGGTCAAAACATGGCATAGTGGTACCAAGGTCATCAGTCAAAACATTACTGCAGCCTATGTAGATAACATTAACATCCCTCAGTATGACTGGTGAGCATTTATTTTTATTATACCTTTTCCTACTGGAAATACATATTTAATATTCCTAGCATTAAGATAAAATCAAATATCCTAGTAATGTTAATAGGATTTTTACACAGCATGGAATTCACAAGTATCCTGTCCGAAGACTAAATATATATATGTATCAAGGAGTTACAGATGGATTGTAAAATACTATGCCAACATGGGGAGTAAGTGCCTTCTCCTGACCCATGCATGCAAGGTCCAGGCAGCCCCATGCCAGCACCAGGGTCCAGAGAACTTGGAGGTTGGAAATGACCTGGAAGCTCAGGCACACACAGTCCACGTGGGTAACCTCTAGCCCAGGGGACTAGCGAATTGCGGTCCAGAAGACAGGAAATCAGGAAGCCAGCAGCAAAAGACCTGTTCCTATAGCACACATACTGGGTCCATGCCTTCTCACTCCAACAGCAGGGGTACTGGAACTGAGGAGCTGGGATGTTGGGAACTAACCAGGATCCCAGGCCTAGGGGGAACAGTGACTTGGGGGAATGAGGAACAAGGAAATCAGGAAGCCAGGAACAAAAGACCTGCTTCTGAAGCATGCATAAAAAGGGTCCAGGCAGCCCAATGCCAACAGCAGGTTTACCTGAGGGATTTCCCCTTTTTTAATAGAGTGAATAATGTACATAAAAGGTGGATTTTCTTTTTTCAAAATGTGTTTTCATTTTTTTGTTTATTTTTTATTTTTTTGGTAGATGGTCATCATGAGAGTCAACCAAACCTGGCTATCGAGAGAAATATTGCTTGTAGTGAGGTAAGTGCTGGTGTTGACCCGATCACAGGAGAGGCATTCTGAGTTTTATATGCTTGGATAAGTATCAATGAGGTCCCAGATAGTTATCCTTATGTCTTTTTAAAATTTTAGTCATTTATTTATTGACAGAGGAATGAGAATGAGAATAGGTGCACCAGGACTGTAGGTATTACAAATGTCCTCTAATGCGCCCCCATGTGCATCTGCCTTAACTGGGTTCTGGGGGTTGAATCTAGGTCCTTATTCTTCTTGGGCAAGGGCCTTACCTTCTGAACCATTTCTCTAGCCCTCAAAGATTTTTCTTAATTGTTCATTTTTGGCAGGTGTTCAGGTACAAAATGTTATCCTTTGCAATACAAATTTACACATTTCAGTTGGTACAGAAGAGTTATGTAAAACGTAGAATGTTGTGAGATTAATTACTGCCAGTGTTTTGTCATTTTTCTTGTCCTTGAACCTAGGTGTAGGCCTAGCATATTTTCAGGTGTGGACTTGCCCCTTGAAATCACCAGAATTTCCATGGAGAGTTAAAGTGCTTCTTAATAATCATGAGGTTCAATATAAATGCATATTCTCTGGAACAAATTCTGTCTTGAAAATATATATATGTATATTATATATATGGCGTCCTTTTTCCTCATTTTTAGGGAAAGGAAGCATTAAGGATTGACCCCAGGGCTTCCAGCATGCTAGGCAAGCACCCTACCACTGAACTATATCCTAATGTTTCATTGTTACTCTTACCCTTATTTTTGAGAAGCAGTCTCACAGTGTTTGACCTACTTGCCCTTGATCCCCCTCTGTTGATCACAAAACGTTAAACATGTGAACCATCTGCCTCAGCCTACCAAGTAGATGGTATCACTGGTGTTGCTACCAGTCCAGCTCATGATTTCTTAGAGATTCTTTAAAGAGAACAAAGTGACCTGTAAGAAGAGATTGTTGCCCACATAAACCCTAGCTAGCTAAATTACAGTCATCATATTGCCATGATGAATTACAGTGGCAGACAAGAGATAAAGGCTGTGGAAAAAAATCACAAAGACAGAATAAAAGCCAAAGTGGAAACTTTACCAGATTACAGTATACCACAGTGGCCATCCCAGTATAAAGTCTCAGTATAGAAACATTCCAAGGGGCTGCTTTTATGTACTGATGGGGGTTCATGTGGACAGTCAGGCAGAACTTCAGTTTTGGTACCCAAGGAAATTTACAACTGGCCGTTGTTTCTGACACCTTCCAGTAAGATAAGAATCATGGTCATAGGCAACAGTAGCCGTGCTGTGAGCCTACGCTACCTAGAAGAAATAACATCATGCTCAAAGTCAAGAATGCTTTAGCACAGCAACATGTGTAACAACGGACATCCACATTAATCCTGACAGATGGTCAAAAGCTAATCACTGATACATATCACATGTGCTTTTCAGTTTCACCTTTCACCTCCTTTACAAGGAGGTCCTGACAGTCTTAGACCA
Organism: Dipus sagitta; assembly: GCA_036346955.1. Lineage (NCBI taxonomy): Eukaryota > Metazoa > Chordata > Mammalia > Rodentia > Dipodidae > Dipus > Dipus sagitta. The sequence goes on along the minus strand of CM070776.1, from coordinate 11,083,228 downwards.
GGCTTAAGGAAAGGCAGTGCTTTACTGTGGGGACGTGTGGTTCCCTTAAGACAAAGTCATGTGAGCAAACTAACGATATGTAGTAACACCATGGCCACATTGGTCCCCACATAGTGCAGGCAGGAGAAATGCTAATTCAGACAGGCATGTGTTAAATTACACATGACATCAGAGTGACTCCAGGAAAGTAGGTTGCAACCATAGTGATCATTAGAATGAGCAGAAAGGCTGGACCCACCTTTAGAGTACTGGAGTGAAGGAGTAAAGATGGGGGATACAATACCAGGTAGGAAATGTTCTCAGCTCAAGATATTGCCCCAGTTTAACACATATAAGGTGAAGTTTTAAAGTGGTTTGAGTCCTTTAGCATTTCCAGGGAATATGAACAAAAGTATGTGAAATTTTATCATAGAACTCAAAGATGGAAAAACCTTCGACACTGGCTAGAGTGTGGAGGTTTCTGATAAACTCTTTTAAAAACCTAGGTGATATGACATTAGCAAACATATCTCTAAAAGATTCATAAGGTACACTGTTTGAGTATTTAGAGAGGTCATTCATTACTCTAGAGAGATATACCAATATTGACAGGCCTTGTAACTTTACCACAATTGGAAGTATTAGCAACACTGACCATGTCAAGTCCGAAAATCATTACTTAGACATTTGTTCTGTGTAAGTGTATCATTATGTACCAGATCCCTCAGGTTTATATGAAGAGGTGGTCCTCAATGTTGGAATCAGACAGGGGCTTGTACTTAGGCTTGGTCTTAATGATGGCTTTGAACTTCTGTCCCAGGTATACAGAGACAGATCATGAGTCTTTGCATCTAACAAGAGGCCTGTCTAGAAGAAAGACCTACTATAAAGGACTACTATAGAGTGGCAGTGACTTCTATAATCGCAAGTAATAAGGGATCTTAAAAGTTCATTAAATGAAGAGTAGCCTAAAACAACTGTTAAGTGTGAGCTTATCGATGCATCTCTTAAGGGTTAGTTTAGCCATTTCAACCTTTCCACAAGAGTAAGGACATCAGGCTTCATGGAGAGAATAATTAATTATAGGATATCTACTTATTACATGAGTAATATTGGAGGTGAAACTCAAGACTAGGTAGAAAGGGCCGAAAGCTATACTGTGTCTTGTAAGAAAAGCCATTAACCAAGATTTTCTGTCTGTTTTACATATGTAGATATTTACTGTGCCTGGCAGAAATTTGAGTCCCTTGTATGGAGATGTATGAGTAAAATCTATTAGACATTATTGTCCTAAAATAAGTCCACTATGCTGGTTAAGATATTAGGGGAGGGGTTGTGTCTAACTCATAGGAGGTGACGGCGAGGCTGTTTTGAAAGCTGGGTCAAAGCACAGGCAGTTTAGGTCAATACTGATGTTAGGTGGGTCAGACCCACCTGTGGTGGAGATTTTTATCATAAATAGTAGAGGAGACATTGAACAGGAGTTGGAGTGTGTTCAGATAGGGTGAGTGAAATTTATTTTGGCAGAAAAGTATAAAATATCTTGCCGATAATATTATGGCAGTAATGAAAAGGTGTGCCTGTGGGGACACAGGTAAGGCTGACTACGATCATTATCCACACATCACTCATTTGGATAACTCTTAAATCAAGAGCTATAGTATATTGCCTGATAGATTGACACATAGGAAGTTGTTCCTTTTGAAGTGAAATTATAGACTGGTTCTTTACTCTAATAGTGATCTTTTGTATCTCACTTTGAATGCTTTGAAGACAACAAGCTATGCTCTGGCCAAGGGAATGCTTTAGCTGTCACCTGAAAGAATGTCTTGGTAGACCAGTAAGAGCATCACATTCACTGGATGAGACATGTCACGAAAAGAATCCTGATGAGTAGCAGGTACAATTTTGTCTGTCCTTTCTTGCTGGGTGTTTAAGACCATGTAGGTACCAAACAGTAACTTTTACTTTAACTGTTCAGGTCAGTTGAGGCTCCTTTAGAGTAACACTCAGGGATGTGGGAAGAGTCCTTTGACACCTGTCATGTTTTGCCTGCCAGTTGTGCCATCTGCAGGGATTATCAGGGTCTTGCAGACCATGTGGCATGACATGGAAGCACAGGGGTCATTATTCCCCTCTTTTCATGATGTGTATTAGTGTTCAAAGTCTGGAGATTTCATGTCCTCTCTGATCAAGTGGACAGAAGTCTTGCTAGACTTCTTTAAGTGAGCTCTTAAACATGTTGCTAAGAGCACAAAATATCCTCATTGTTTTATTTACAAGACTATATTTTAGTTTTATATTAATGTGCTGAGAATTGACCACAGAAATCTTTATTGAACCTTGACCATCTTTAAATTTCATCTTCCACAAAGCTCAGATACTCAGACTTTCTGCAGTAAGTTTTTGTTTGATTAGTTTGTATTCTTCTTTTGTAGTTGAACATTTGCATACATTATGTAACAAATCTACATAACTATTAAAATTAAGGAGTCGAATCTGACTTAGGTAAGGAATAACAAAAAAACCTGATTATTCCCCTACATATGGCTAAACAATAAGATTTTTTAAATGCATTTTTGTTTATTTTTGTTTGAGAACAACAGACAAAGAGGCAGAAATTTTAACTACCTTAAACCATTGAACATTCGCCATCTTTAAATTTCATCTTCCACAAAGATGACTTAGTCCGACTTTCTGAAGTAAGTTTATATTTGATGATTTTGTACTATTCTTTTCTACTTGAACACTTGGGTATATTTTGTAACAAATCTACATAAGTATTAAACTTGAGTTGAATGTAACTTACGTAAGGAATAATGTAAAAAACTCTGATAATTCCCCTGCATATTGCTAAACAATCAGATTTTTTAAATGTATTTTTTATTTTTATTTATTTGAGAGAAACCTACAGAGAAAGAGGCAGGTTGAGAGAGAGAGATGGAGAGAGGGGGAGAGAGTAAGAATGGGCATGCCAGGGCCTCCAGCCCCCACAAGGGAACTCCAGATGGATGTGCCACCTGGTGCATCTGTCTTACATTGGTCCTAGGGAATTGAGCTTTGAACCGGGGTCCTTTGACTTGACAGGTAAGCGCTTAAAACCTAAGCAATCTTTACAGCCCAACAATAAGAGTTTTTGCATGCTGGTGCTGTCGGCAAACTGTATTGCTGTTCGGGTTTTTTTTGTGTGACATCTTCTATACATACTGACAACAAACCACAGTGTTTCTCTCCTTTCCCCCACTTTCACCTTCATAATTGTGCTCTCCATCATATCCCCTCCCTCTCTCCATTAGTCTGTTTTAATTTGATGTCATCATCCTTTTCTCCTATTATGAGGGTCTTCTCTAGGTATTGCTAGGCACTGTAAGATCTTGGATATCGAGGCCAAATTGTGTCTAGACACTTGTATGTAAGGAGTGGTACCCTTCTTTTGACTCTTACATAATTTCCGCCAACTCTTCCGCAATGGACCCTGAGCCTTGGAGAGTGTGAGATGTTTCAGTGCTGGACACTCCTCCGTCCCTTCTTCTCAGCACTGTGTTCCCTTTTGGGCCATCCCAGTGGTCATTGCCATCTGAAAAGAGAAGCTTCTCTAACCAGAAATGAGAGTATCATTAGTATGTGTATGAACATTAAGTGTAGTGCTTTCAGTGAAATTTGGTGAGAGTAATACATGCATTTATTCAGACAAGAACATGTTTTATACCCCTGAGGCTCATGACCTCCCTTGCCACAGGCTTTTGAATAGGTTTTCAGTACCAGGCATGTATTCCTTCCCATAGAGTGGTCCTTCAGTCCAATTAAAGAGCAGTTGGTTTCCCCCTGAGCAGACATGCCACTATTGCACTCGTTCAGTCATTTGGCCTGTCTGGCCAAACTTGATGTTTCCAGTGTCCACTGTTTTCACCACTGATGACTTCTATCTCCCATAAGGCTGCATACAATGGAGCTTTTTACAGCTATCAGTTGTCTGGGGTCCAGGAGGAAGGATTTTTGCTCACCACCAGCTTGATTTCTCAGTGACTTTGCTGCTAGGCTTGTGAAATCTTTAGGAATAGAGTCTTACCATCTCTTTCTCACAACAAGGGCCTTGGCAATAGCCTATAATGTGTTGGAGGCAGCAGAAGCTCCCTGGCCATGAAATCGCTGAAAGGTATCCCAACCCTGGCACTGAAAATTTTCTAGTAACAATCTATGGCTTCTGGATGTGCCATTTTTCAAGAAAGTAGATTTTCATATGTCTTATTGAGAATATCTTGAACCTTTATTGACCCTCCCCCCACTCCTTTCTTTTATATAGTCTTTTCCCCTGACCTTCTTTAGGCCTTTCCTCTCCCTGTAATCTGTTCTTCTACTTATATTTATACAATACCATCCCCTTGGATTTTTTAAAACCCCTCTTTCACATTCTTTGTTGTCATAATCAAACTTGGTATGAAAGAAAATACACAGAAAGACAAAAAACATCTTAATTTGCTAACACTGTAAATGTTGGAGATGCAAAAGGCATTTGGTCCTCTGAAGAACTGGTGTAGCAGACAGCTTCAGGTTCACTGAGAAGAACTTCCAGACCAGGCAGTTATGGAGGAAGGGATGTTTATTGAAGCTTACAGAATCAGGGGAAGTTCCCATAATGGCAGAAGAATCTGGTCTGCTATTAAGGACCAGGCAGAGGGAGAGAAGCCATAATCCCAAAAAGCCAAAAGCCACACAGCACGGCATACCTCAGGAACTCCAGTTAGGCACACTTTGCATATGTCTAGATTGACATCTGAAACCCACCACCACACCTTAAAATCTGCCCAGTGACACTGCCTCCACCCACGTGGCTGCTGTTGCAAATTACAAACTTAATAAATCACTGAATATATTGAGGACCATCAATGCAAACTACCAAAACCAGGTATATAGCAAACAACTACGTGGGTGTGGTAGATTTTTATAGGTGTCCTCTTTGGAGAGTGAGGAGACTCTTACAAGTGTGTGTCCATGGCCCACTGCATGTATCCAGGTAAGGGAGCTCAATCATGAGCAGCTACCATGGCCTGAGATATATTAATGTGCATAGGTATAGAGAGTCACAAGTTCTGGGAAGGTTTTTCTGAATGGGATTTTTAGGGAAACGTCAAGACCTCACAGTGCCACGAAGACATCCTCAACAGTCACATTGCACATATCATGGGAAGTGTCACTTTGATTCTGAATGACTGCACAGAACATTTGATTATCACTTCATAGGTAAATGATGATGCTACCCCTAATGATTCTTTACCTTCCATCATAGGATTTTACTTATTTATTTATTCATTTTGAGTTGCTCCAATCAGAAATTACTGTGTCAGTATCAAGCTCTTGAGTATGATTTCATGTGTACAGTCAGAGAATTTATGGTGAACTTGAATTTAGCGGAATTGATGTTATTGAGGTTCATTGTCACTGTTGTTGACCCGTCAGGCCAGTAGAAAGCATTGTTTATTTCCAGATTTCAGGAGAAGAATGGGTAGATTCTCCTGAAGACTGAAGACTTCTGAGTCATCAGAACCTCCTGAGACAGGTGCGGTATCCTTTAATGATCAATGCCGGCAGGGTAATGGATCTGAGGCCTGATAGCACAACCTGCTAGTGACAAAAAATTGTAATGATTTTCCCTTATATTCCCTTCATGAAATCACACTGATCTACAACATACTGATGGTATAGCCTTCCTAATCCCTACATATGTGATGAAATCAAAGACCATGTGTAGTTAGAGATCCATTGTAATAGGAGGCAGTGTCTAACTCAGTACAACCACATTGGTTTGCATGTTTCCAATAAGATTTCAGCTGGTGCCTGTATTTGAAGTGACAACCCATTACTTCACTGATACCAGATTTTTAAACCAACATATTAGAACATATCATGGCTTATCATTCACCTACATTTTCACACACTCATGGTTAAAACCTGAATGTGTCCCTAACAGCCTTGACCTTGTAGTATTATGGCAGATGTATATTGTATGTAAGTCATCACAGAAGTGGACCCAAGGATCAAAGAAATGTTCACAGTGTCTGCCACGGCGATATGGTCTATAGTAATTTTTAGCTCTTATTGGCAGCTTTCTTACATTTAAAAAGTATATTTTGATCACGACCTCCTCTCATCACATTCTTTTGTCCCTCTGTCCTTGCTCCCTTCTACTTTCCCAGAAGTCCCCCTTTCTCTGTACAAATCTATATGTTGGTTTAAACAGTCTTGTAATGTCTGCTAGCCTATGTCAGAAACATGTGTCCCAGGTACTGGGCAAAGCAACACTAATAAATTTGCCCAGGCACAGCCCTTCTGCTGCTGCTCCTGTTATCATAATGTTAAATCAGTCTTTAGAGACCAGACAGCTTCTTTCTGGGTAAACAAATGATGCTAAGAGATAATCTTGTTCTGTATACCTGAGTCTTAGAGATTAAATCATTCCAGAGTAAATGACTCCAGTACTCCCCCTGTTTTTAAGAAGTGTAACTTACTTTCTGTATTATCAGCAAGCAGACAAACATAGTCCCTCATGTGCCCCCAGCAGCTTCCTGCCCACAGCTATTTAATCTGAACCTGACCAGAATCCATATGCTCATCTTATCAGTTAACTCAAACCTGCTTTGGAATTCATAACCCCACTCTAGAAAAATCAGTTTCTTGTATGATATTATATACATTTAGTTTTTACTTTTATAATATGTTTGTGGATTTGTTTATTTCACTATATCTCATTATATTGAACTTAACAATTGATAACATGTTAGCTATTTATTCAGAACATTTATATAAACTTAGTTTGAAATGCTTCATCACATTAAGTATGTTTCTAAGTTAAGTCTGTACTAATCAAAACTACATTTATTACTGACTTTCATAAAGCTATAGTTAAATATAGTATATAAAATCCTGTCATTTTTAAAGTATTTAATGTCCTCTTGTGTTCATAGTGAAAATCAAAACTAATATACCAGTTATCTCAAACAAGATGCCAATTTAAACTCTGACTGTGAACAGTTGTTTTTTTCCTTAAAATAGTTTCTTATTTTTTCAATTCACAGTAACAAAGCTTTGTGACCATTACTATGTTTTTGTTTCTTATATTAATTTATATGTCAATTTTTTAACCTTTTTTCATGACTTTTACTCCAAATTGAACATTTTAAAATATATAGACACACATACATTAGAGAAACCGTAGACGTCGAGGTGATGGTTATTCCTTAATAGTATTCAAAAGAAAATCTGATATACTAAATGCTAAGGTGACCATAAAAATCAATTAGATACAAAATCAATTAGAAATAGTGTTTAATATTTAAAGAAATTATTAAGGTGTTTGGTAGCAAAAGATTTTGATTTTAAATATCTAAGTTTTTTGTTTTCTAATGGTTTTTACAGAGCTAGAATGAGTAAACACTAAGTTATAAAAGGTTACATGGAGATAGTCTAGAGATGAAGCAAAATAGGATTTGAAGACATTCCAATATACCATGTTTCATGTCTTAATCAGAGTTTGCAAGACTGTATCTTACATGATCTAAGAAAAGAGCCTTGTCTACATGCTTTCTTTCTCCAAGATAAAATAAAATGCTATGCCCTGAGTATTCTCAGCTGCCATGAGGTCATGTGTGGTGAGCTCTGGTTGTGGAAATAACCCGAGGCCCCCACCTACATGATTTACTAACTCCATAAAAGTGCTACATGAGGCTATTGAGACTTAACATCAACATATTTAGATTTTTTCTTTCTTTCCCTCACTATTTGTATCTCCCTGTAATATAAATTATATTTATACGTCAAAATAAGCTGTTTAAAAGCTTGTTAAGCTAGATTCTGGGAAGGGTTAGCGTGCCCCCTTATCTCAGACCCAGAGCAGATTTAAACCATGAGTCCTCCAGATTTTACCCTGACTCTATGATCTGAAGGAAGAATAAATAGCATGTTAAGAATTTGACTTTTCTATAATGTGTTCTTGCCTTTGATATCTCTCTCTCAAGTCAATAGAGTTCTAATACTTTTTGGTAAAATAACTTTGTCTTAAATATATAAATAAGATTTCCAAATAAAGATAAATATAACATGTAAATAATCTTAATTTGTTACCTGATATGATAAATGAAATTCGGAATCAATTCTGGTATCAGGTTAATAGATTTTTTATTATATCATTATATTAATGTTAAAAATCAATTTTCTGACATTAACTTGTTTATAGCAGTTAGATTAACTCACTTTAAAATGTTTAATAAGGTTAACTGTTTCTATATCAACCTTTTGGCTCTAAAGTAACTGTTGAAATCAAAGATACTCTTCATCCTGACATTTCTTAGAAAGCTACAACTTAACATATATATGTAAAGGGTGTATAATTTTAACAGTAAATAATTTCCACTCAAGTACATAAACAAGATCGAAATTATGCCAATTCTAGAAAATGGTCATTAGTAGATTTATCATGTAAGTTTATATAAGAGTAATCTGGTTCAACTCATATTATTTGCTCCTAAATAATGATAGCAATAATGCAGTAATAATAAAAAGCCCCCATATTCTAAATTAAGCTTAATTCCTAGTTCAAAAAAATATTCAAT